>CM067258.1:4670072-5270072 GCA_034195605.1 Santalum album
ATTCAGAAACATAACAGCCCCACTCACAAAACCAAGCAAAAAACTCTCTTCACACCAAGAGATGAGGATTCAGTGCTACAGAATAATCCAAATAATCCAAAACGCCATTTGACAGCATACAACCAGAAATTCCCGACTACTAATTACATCACCAATGCACCAAAGAATCCTAAAATTTTAGAATAATGCATATTAATGCTATTGCAGAAACTCTTAGCTTCTCGCAAAAAAAATACTCTTAAGCTTTTACACCCCAAGCTAACCTATAATTTTCAGATATAAGTGTTCCATAAAACATAAGAAAGCAAGCTTTTGCACGCCAAACTAACCTGTAATTTTCCAAATATAGGTGTTCCATAAGACATAACAATATATGTATAGACACACAAAATATATACACACACAAACACATTGATATCAACGTAAAGAGCTCGCACATTGAGCAGCTACTAAAATTAGATTAGATGATTTGCATAATCGTACCATAAATACACCTTCTGCAACTAAGGACCAGCCGCATAATTTACATGTTCTTAATAGAGAGCACATTCCTTCTCAGGTGAATTAACTTTTAAGTGGAAACAGTCATAAGCTCGGAGAAGGTCAATCCTCTTAAATTACAACAGTATATCAAATCAAATGCTCATAAAATGCAGCCCAACACACACACACACTTATAAATCTGAATTTAATCATGGTTCTATCCACTTCGCTATAAGCAGCATAAAAAAAAATCAAAGAAGCAATGGCATATCTGATAGGATCCACATAATATGGAACAACTACAATAGGACTAAAGCAGCTCCATCATGAAACTTCAGATTCTTAATTTTTCATTTTTCTGACAACTGGGGTCACCGTATCGTCACCAAGAAGAACGGGCCACTAATCCACAGCGGGAACCACAGTGCCTACACACGGTCCCCAGGGGAGAATTGAACCGGGGGAAGTCATCATGTGACTTAACAGGGAAGTCCTAACCAGGGGGAAATTTTGCGATTCTTAATAAAATCATCATGAAATTAAAGTTGAGATTTTTATTTATGTTACTGGGAGAAAGGACAAGAACATGAAATCGAAACCTTAAAGCCTAAACCCCAATGAATTTTTTTTTTTGGGTAAATCAAACCCTAAACAATGTTCGTCACTAAAATCTTCTACATTCCCTTTTCCAGAAGAATGCGTTCTGAAAATTGAATTGGGAAACACAACAAAGAAATCCCTCGCGTATAGGGGATGGATCAAACAATTCTGGAATCATAGGGCTCACATTAGAATAAGAGAATCATAACAGTGGTAGCATACAATCCACACACCTCAACCCTAAAACGAAGGAGGAGAAGAAAGGACGCACCTTGGCTGAAGAGACAGAGAAGAAAGTGGTCAATTGGAACTTTCTTCCCCGCAGTAATTGACTGAGAACTGCTGTAGACTAATGGGCCGGGTCGGGTTGGGCTTACCAAGCAAGGTCCGCAGAGCCCGGCTCTTCCAACCCCAGAACTTGGTAAGAAGGTCCACTAGCCACAGATAGACACAAATTATAATATGTTAATGCGGAGGGCATTTAATTTTTCTCCCACATATAACAAATTATTGATGTTCATAATATCATTTTATTTGACAATTAACTATTTAGTCAACGCTACAAACTTATTTTGAAAAGCAATTTTATTTTTAATTTAGTTGAATTCGGCTCGAGTGTGACTATTACAATAGTCACAAAAAAGTATGATATTGGGAAAGAACCAAGAAGACTTATTGATGACATTCAAGAGCTTTTGAATTAAGATTGCAATGTAAAGATGCGTCACATGCACCGTGAAGGAGATGGGTGTGCAAATTGACTTGCATGTTATAATGACGATGTTGATCATCCTTTCTTGACCCTCTCTCTAGAGATTGGGTATATATCCTTTTACCAATCTTAGTGGAGTAATAATTTCACAGTCTACTCATTTATAGGCGGTTTGATATTTCTCTTTAGCTTTTGTAGCCCTTCTTTCGATCAAATAAATAAATAAAAACAGGCATTTTAGCTAATAGATAAAAGGTCAAATTTGTGAAAATAATCATGCAGCTTTACCTCAACTTAATTTAACGTCTTTTTTCTTTTTTTCTTTTTCTCTTGTTTACTTTTAAACCTAGTCCTTTACTTGTGAAGAAATTCAAGTCCTCCTATAACTTTCATTTGTCATTACTCGTTGACTGCGTATGTGAGTGAGAAAGGTTCGCATAAGTTGACGTGATGAACAACATATACAATATGATGAAATAAAATCCCCTTCCTTCACATTATTTTTAAAATGAAAAATTTAAAGCCTTTTAGCCTTACTTCAACACAATAATATCCTATCTTTGATCGTTAGAGTTTAAATTTCAATAATTCTGAGGCTATACTTGCTTTACTAATAAAAGTTCATGTTATAAGAAATAAGTGTCAAGTTTTTTATCCACATAAATAACAATGTTAAATGAAAATTGGGGGTGGGCTTAAATTGCTTCGATGATTGAAATTTAGATTAAAAATTTAAAAGTAAAATTTCAATACTTTAATCAAATAAAGGTGAAAATACATAATTATCTTGATAGAAATTTAGATTAAAAATTTAAAAGTAAAAGTTTAATATTTTAATCAAATAAAGATAAAAATACATAGGCTTAGTTAAAATTATGTTTTATGCTCTTAACTTAGTTTTAAAAGTAAATTTATGTTTTATGCTCTTAATTTCGACGTAAAAGTCAAAAACTTATCGCCTCAAATATTACTCCACTTTTACATTTGGAAAATAAAAGAAAATTTATATAAATCTCAGTATTATTATTTGATTAAAATAAATTTAAAAACATCACATAAATTTCATCATTTTACTTGTTGATGTAAGATGTCTGTAGAGATGTAAAAGTGGAAAAAAAAATTTTCCCTTGGGTCGTAGAATTTTCCTTTATTTATTGCATTTTATCTCCTGACTCTTATGATGAAGGCTTGTCTCATTTTAACGGAAGAAAAACTTGATTTTTTTTATTTATAATAATCCATCCGATTCTATCCGTAACGGTGGCTCTGTCAACATCATCCATCTTATTTTATTTCACATTTTCCTCGTGTTGGATTTGCCCATACCTCTTCCCTCTTGGTCGTTTTTCATCCCAGAAATCTCCGCTTAGCGCTTTGTAAGCTTCAATTTGCTCTCACATAGTCACAGCTTAGTTGAACTAGGTAAAGAAAATGAATTTTTTCAAGTGGGTCTCTTTGATTTTCGCTCTTTACTTGCTTGGCCCAACACCCCTATGCTCAGATTCATCTTCAAGCAAAAACGAGTTCTCAAAGTTCCTCGATTTCGCCAAGAAGCCAGAGCTGGTGGATTGGATGGTGGGCGTGAGAAGGAAAATTCATGAAAACCCAGAACTTGGGTATGAGGAATTTGAGACCAGTAAGCTGATTAGAGTAGAATTAGATAAAATGGGTATTCCCTATAAACACCCATTTGCAGTGACTGGTGTGATCGGCTTCATCGGGACCGGAGCCCCCCCTTTTGTTGCTATTAGGGCGGATATGGATGCTCTTGCTATGCAGGTGTGATTAATTGTTGATAATATTGTGTTTCCCTGGCTATTTCTTTCTTTGGTTAAATGTTGATTATTTGGTTCACTGAATCGATTGAGAATTGAATAGCTAGTATCCCATGGATTATAAGTTGAATAGGTAAAGAATAGCCGTTTCTATGGATCAAAAGGAGTATCGATTCACAAGATTATGAATTGAATAGGTATTCTTGACTGGGATGGGAGCTCTAAAGTGATGGCTTTTCAGGGAATAGAAGCATAATCACTTTGAATCAACATGGAGTTAGTTTCTCTTTGGCTGTTTGGGTAAAAATGAGTAAAAATAACTGGTTGGGTAATGACTTCAAAAGGAAAAAAGAATTTTGTTGGGAATATTATAAAAACTCTTGACTTTTTTGTAGGAAATGGTGGAGTGGGAGCATAAGAGTAAAGTTGATGGGAAGATGCATGCCTGTGGGCATGACGGCCATGTCGCTATGCTTCTTGGCGCTGCAAAGATTCTCAAAGACCATGAAAAAGAGTTGAAAGTTTGTTTCTTTGAGTCTTGTTTATTGATTTATAGCATTGCTTTACAGCGTAATGTGTTTTACTTCTTGCATTTGATAAGGTTACTACTATTCCTGTTTCTTAAACTTATGTCAGTGGCTTCCTTTTCTCTTTCTCCTAGTTTAAGATTATTGCTGCTGGGTTTTGAAACCCATCCAAAAACATAATTAGTTATGGATTGCTGGTATAGTTTACCCTTTAGGAATTGTTTTCTAAACCAATATACATGAATTTTATGGCTTCACTCTAACTGTTTCCTATAATGGTGAAAATGATTCTTGCTGGCTCCATATACGTTTTTTCTCGGTGTTATTCATTTGACTGTAGTAGTTGATGTTAAATCAATGATGAGTTAAACTGAGTAGGCTTCTCTTGTTCTCGAGCTAAACAGTATTTGAGCTAGAATATCATTAATTGTTTTTGTTGAGAGTCTCACATCAGGGCTAAGTATTGTTGTGCTTGAAGTACCCTGTTGGGCTGCTCCCCACCCTATTGGCAATTTTTTTGGTGATGGAAGCTTGACATGGTTATAGTCCTATTGTGTTTGGTATGAGAGTGATCTGATTCTGTCCTAATGTCTTGTACATGGAGACTCCCACATCAGGAGTGGGCATTTTGGTGCTTGGAGTACCCTTGTGGTGGAAACTTGGCAGTTTGGAAATAAGAATTCAGCAGATATTTGGATATGTCTCTGAAGTTTTAAACCCACTGATGGACATTAATTTATATGTTGCTCCTAAATCATATCTACGCTCTTTAGAAAATCTAAATACAAAACCATACATTAACTGCAAAGGCTTACATCTTTACGTTATCTAATGTATATTTTTCTGATGAATCTTCTGTCGGTTTTATGAGCTCAAATGCTTCATCATGGTTTCTAAAGACTGAAGTAATAAATTAATTGGCTCAGTTCCGTAATCATGGTTTTTAAATTTGCTTCTGGCAGTAAACTGGTCAGTAACGGCTCGTGGATATCATAGATATCACACTAATCATAGGCTAAAGTCCAATTTAGAGCCATTGTTTCTTTAGTTTTAAGCATTAACAATAGAATCTTGATGATTTTTACTAGAGGGGGAGGGGAAGCTTTATGACACTCTAAATCATGGAAGGAGAGCACTGGCAACTTGGTTCAAAAACTCTTTCTTGTCCTTTAGAGCTATGTTTGTATCCTTCTTTCAGTGAACGTGAATAAAACTAAGGCATGCAAAATTCTGATCATCCTAGGACGAGCACACTTTTAACTATCTCCTGAATGTGGCATTAAAACATCATGGCACTTTGAAACCATGAAAGTGCTGGAAGTTCAAAAATGAAAGTTATGCCTGATTGCATGGATTGTAAAACAGAATAGTTTATGGAAATTGATGTCATATGACTAACATGGCATTTGTTCTGAATTCAACAGCATCTTGTGTTGTTGTTGACTCTTCTTGATTCAATTATTAAAATTTACATGATTTTTGTTGTTCCAACAGGGAACAGTTGTTCTTGTTTTCCAGCCCGCTGAGGAAGGGGGTGGAGGGGCAAAGAAAATGATCGATGAAGGAGCCTTAAAGGACGTTAGTGCTATATTTGGTCTTCATGTTGGCCCTGGCTTGCCCATAGGTGAAGTAGCCTCCAGAGCCGGTCCTCTTTTGGCTGCAAGTGGCTTCTTCGAGGCTGTAATAAGCGGAAAGGGAGGTCATGCAGCCATTCCTCAGCAGACAATAGACCCAATATTAGCTGCTTCAAATGTGATTGTCAGCTTGCAACATCTCGTTTCACGGGAAGCTGATCCGCTAGAATCTCAGGTACACATTGTAGCGACTGACCCACTAGTGGGTCTCTAAGTGGAATTAAAAGAAAGGAATAATAAAAAGAAGTACATTAAAGTACCTTGAACAATGAGTGTGTGAATGAAGTGTATTAGTCCCACACTGAAAGAAGCATGACTTAATAAGAAAAGGCTTGAGAACACATAGTCACTAGTGGCCATCTCTTTTGCACCATGTTGACTCGGCCTAATTGAGTGGGTGACGTCTTTCTCAAGGCCTTCACTCCAGGTTGTCACGTACATTATCTTTGATATTGTAACTTTGTTTTCCTTTGATTTGATTTATAATTTTTGGGGCTAATTTTGGTCAATGTTCTAGCTAAACTACTTCTAATGAAAACTTAATCCCTAGGATCTTTTTATTTTTATATATGGAGGGTCTGATTCCCTTTTCCTTCTACTGTTTTTTAGTTAAAAATATTGTGTTTATGAAACACAACACCACATGAAAAGTTCAGCATTTTGGGAGATTGTTCTCTGTTTTCTTTTTCCAATTCATACATTTTCCGAGTCAGCAATGTTGTTACCTTAACATTAATCATCACTTTCAGGTTGTAACAGTTGCGAAATTCCAAGGAGGCGGTGCATTTAATGTTATTCCGGATTCTGTTACAATTGGTGGCACCTTCCGAGCCTTCTCGAAGAAAGGCTTCATGCAACTCAGGCAGCGAATTGAAGAGGTAGTACTTGCATTGAAACAATCCGCCAGAGTAACACACACTGAATTACTACCATTCAAAAAAATCTTTAAGCATCTGCAACATTTTCAACCAGCATGATTAACAATTTCACCTAATCTTGGATATGGCAATTCAATTGTATTCTTATGTATGATCTTCATTCTTGAGCAATGCAAAGGCTGATAATTCTCACTAATCTCCTTCTTTTTTTCCTTTTTCTTCTTTTTTTCTTTTTCAAATATCAGGTAATTACTGGACAGGCTGCAGTGCAGAGGTGTAATGCAACTGTTGAATTTTTTGCCAAAGAGAAGCCCTTCTTTCCTGCAACCATAAACGATAAAAACTTGCACGAGCACTTCAAAACCGTTGCAGGGAACATGCTTGGCAGTTTTAATGTCAAAGACATGCCACCGTTTATGGGTTCCGAGGATTTTTCATTTTACCAAGAGGTGATACCCGGTTGCTTCTTTTTCCTTGGAATGAAGGATGATGCAAAGGTACCGCTTGAATCATTGCACTCTCCCTACTTGAGAATCAATGAGGATGCACTTCCTTATGGCGCTGCCCTTCACGCATCATTGGCTGCTGCCTATCTTCTCGAGTCTGAACAGAAAATTTCTCAGAGCATAGAAGATCATGATGAGTTATAAGATTTTAGCTGTAAACGTCAGGTACATGAAACTAATGTTTGCTCATCAATTTCTTGTATTCACATCATACCCAGGGAGAATTCTTTAGAGTTTCTTGGTTTTAATGAATCCGAATTGTGTCGTCTTCAATTAGCAATCTGACGCATCTACTGATAAGTAGTTATTTTTGTGTTTAATCAATGAAATTCTGGGGAATAATTTGGAAAATTATGGTACCGAACAGTTTTCATTTGTGGTGGATGTTAGAAGAGACTGAAGCAAAACTCTGGGAGGATTACTAGAACAAAAAGGCAATGTTCATTTAAAAATAATATCGTTCCACTACAGTAGCAAACTATAAACTAAACTTGTCTTTAATGTCAAATCTTGTACCCAAATTCCCCTGGATCTGAAAATTCTATGATTATGCTCTACCAAAAAAGCCCATTTACCCACAGATATCCGGAGTAAACCAAATCCAGGAACAGGATCACTTTTTTTTTTTTTTTTTTCCCACTTTCAAAACCCAAAAACTTCCGACGCAAGATTTAGTAGCGAATCCAACGCATTTGGAGCGAACTTCCGTCCAAAGAGGAAACAGACCGAAGACGGTTGGCTATTGTAATAGCAAGCAGGACCTTCAAATATATGCTTCTGGAAGAACTCCTTGCTGATATCCGCCTTCCCAAATGTAGCTGGGTGTGCTCCACCCCTCGACCAGTCCACCCAAGTAAGGGTTCGATTTGCTAACAGGTGTGGGACTTGCAGGGTCAACATTGTTGGGAAGTAATGCTCGTCGACATAACACGCTGGTTGACAGAACTCCAAGAATTTAGGGTAATAAAGGTTGTCTTCGACTATTTTGACCGCGAGTTCCCTGTTGACTTCAAACCATTGGGACCCCTTACGCCAGTCAGAGAGTCTGACCTCAGGTAACATGCGCCAGTCGTAGCGCCCTCTCCCATAGGGGCTGTCCTCGTCGAAGGAGCCCATGAAGCTGTGCCGGGATTTTGAGATGTAGTGGTAAACAATGCTGAAGTTGTGGAGAGGAATGCAGGCTTCGGAGAGGAGGACGAACCACTCATTGGAGACATCGAGTAATGCATTTGCTAGAAGTCTCCTCTCCGCGTCGCACATGGTCATTCTCCCCCACTCGGCGACCTAAGCATATGGATGGAAAATATAACGATTCATTCACTTCAGCTGCCCAAAAAAGGACATATTGAATAGACGACTCTTGATAAAATGCAAAACATAGAAGCATATACAGTTTCAGAAAATTTGAACACTGATAATACTAACTCTAGATTTAGCTAGTTGAGAAGATTCTAAAATGTTTACAAATGCTGATGTACAAAATTTTACATTTCCTCAATAAAAGTTCAATTCTCTTGTCAACTGAAGGTAAACACGTGAACATGCTTATCGGGTTTATATTAAGATTGCAAGACATTCTTCAACCAAAGAACAGAGAGAACAAGAAGCAGCAATATACAGTCTGAAAACCAGAATCCATCAGCCAAAAAAGGAAAATCATAAAACCTAAATAAACAAGAGACATATCCCAAAATTGATGCTTATGGGGAAAAAAAATGCACACCCTATAACTAGTGGAATTGCTTTATTCTCTCCATGAAAGAACGTTTTGTTGGTTCAATCAGTAAGATACACAGTATTTCATTACCTTAATTCCTCGACAGGGTCAAGCACCCCAGGAGAATATATCAATAGCTGACGGTGAAAGCTACCTTTTAGAGCCAGAAACACAATGCTTATACTACAAAAGATACTACCATGCAACAATAAAGCCTTCTCTCAATTTATACTTCAACCATGCTAGGGGCTCTCAGGGTGGTGGAATCACACCCCTCGTTAGGGGTTTGGAAATCCAGTGTCGGGTCCCTAAGGCTTTTCTTTTATGCTTAGGTTCAACATACTTCAGCCACTCCCACCATCAAGGGTAAATGTGCACCAAAGCAAAAGATGAGAGGCAGGTTTCTCTTCCCTATTCTCCTTCAAAGTAAATAAATATATACACATAAACATATGCGATGAACAAAGAATCATATTACTAGAAAGGAAGAGAATTGAGAAAAAAGGATGAGAAATCCTCTAAAAAGAAACACAAGCTCAAAAGAACAACAATTAAGTTGAGAAAGATAGTCAAAAAAATTGCTCAAATTAGCCCATGAGGGCCCCAAGCAACCAACTAAAGAGGGGCTAGAACACCACACAGTGCCAAACTTATCCCTGGTTCTCTTCTCTTGATTTATATGCTTTCTTTTCTTTTCTTTTCCCCTCTATTTCTCTCACTCCAAGCACTCGGTATATTTCTTCAGATCTCAACAAGTACATGTATGGAATGCCCATATTATGAAAATTACTCAATAAAATACATCACAGCTTCCCTATATGTTTGATATCATCACCAGATGTGGGTGTCTCAAACACATGGCAACAAGTGAATGTCCTAAAGTCCCAAGCACAGCAATTTCATTCATCCTAACAAGTGGTCTAACCTAGTATGCTCCTCAATAATCAAAACAGCTTATTAAAGGTTGTAGTTGTCAAGGGAGTACAGAAAGGCCTTTATTGACTATTTCCTTTGTCCTATTAAACTGTTTAGCAGCAGAGAACATTGCTACAAGCAAAATAGTAATGAAAAATGCAATTATTGGAAGTAAACTTCTAACTGGACACAAAACTTGGGGAAAGAAGACTTTGGTGAGAAACAAAGTATAAACATGAGCAGCATGAGAATGAAAAGAAAATACATATATTAGAACACGTTAAGCAAAGGAGAAATCTGGCCATATGTGCCAAGGCTCACCCTCGAAGAGCACATTTAGCAATTTAAATTTTTTTGTAGAGAGAATATAATGGTAAAAGAGACATACCAATATACAGTAACTGAAAGAGTGAACTTCTCACACACGAGGATATTAGGCATCCTCAAATTTGATTGCCACTTTCTCATTTATGAAAAGAATGGATCAGCTTTGATTGTCAAAGGTATGGCAAATGAGGTTCAATTATTTCAAGACAATCAGATCTATGGACACACTAAACTCCTAGATCCACAATCAGAGGTCAATATAGCTTCAAAAAGCAAATGATACTTCGAGTATCAAAAAAATTCTAAAAATCTTCTTCCCAATATAATATAGAACTGAACCAAGCTATAACCTCTCAAACTCATCTTGAGCAAGTTAACAAAAGAAGTTTCAGTGAAGACTCAAATCAGCTCATAAACCATAGGATCATCTCACAAGCAGCTCATAATGATTCAACTTTGCAAACCTCGTGCAATCCAGAAAAATAAATATATAATTATACCACATTGAAGGCACAAAAGAATTAAAACATTATCAGCCTTTGGGAGCTGGAAACAAATAAACCCAATAGCTTTATAGAAGGTGGAACCAATTAACGAAGACCATTAACAAATCTCATGGGAACTCAGTTGGTAAGCAATCAACAGTATATATTATTTATTACAAAAAAAAAAAAGGTGCAACTTGCAAACTCAAGCCTCTAGCGAGTTTAATTAACAGCTAAACAGTTCAATGGGTTCTAAAACTGAATATACTCGATCAAAAAGAAACCAAAGCTCTCCATCCATTGGTAATGATTCCACTACGGTGTGACAAATTTGCAAGCTGATCCTAAGTAATCGTTGTTGTTCATTGGATTCTAGAGGAACTACTTTGTTAGGATTGGGGAATTATATCAAATGACTTTTAATCTTTCCACGTGATTAAATACTTGTAAGAAAAAAAATCACAGGGGCTTGAATTGAAGGTAATACAACCCATTTAACTCCACAAATATCAAAAGAAACTTACGAATCCACAGAAGAAATGTTTAAACATATCTAAGAGCCATGAATTAGAAAAACTCAGACGTACTCAATAGGCAACATAAAACCTTACCAAACAAAACATTAGAACAAGAAAAAGAACAACAAATCTCACCTGGCTAGGGATTTGCCTCCCGTAGAAAACCGATGAAGTTGTGTAGTTGGGAGTGTAGGATGGCAGCGAATGAATGTAGATAGAATAAAATCTTTCGTTCCCCTTAAAGAACCTCTCCCAGAGAGGTGCCAGTGGCAATGGCCCCCTCGTCAGGAACATGAAGGCGATTTTGGGGGTTCTCGAAAATGGATATTTCTTAATTCGAGGAACAAAAGAAGCCCTCCAGAACAGCTCAGTGTCATTCATTGTGTGCAACAGGCTTGAAGGTCTCCTAATCCAAGTTCCTAAATTGGTCGGCTCTTCAAGACATGGCTTGAATCGAGAATCAGCGACTGGAAGCACATTCCGAACTCCGAAAAACCGAATCATGTTAAGACTAAAGATCGAAACCCCAAGACCCAGAACAACAAATAGCAAGAAAAATTTTACGAATCTAAATGGGAAAACCCGATTATGGCCTGATTTACTTGAACTTAACAGGTCCTTGCCTTCTTCCATTGTCACTACCCTTGATTGCATTGGAACCTCAACTATCTACAAATCTCAGGTTCTGGGTGCAGTGGTTTTAGGAAATTGAAATCTGAGACCCAAGAATTTAGGGGGGAAGATTGACTTTTTCTTTATATAGCGCAGAACGGGAGCCTGAAATGACACTTCAGAATGGGAATGGTGACGTGGGGTATGATTTCCACCATATGGGTATTCGATTTACTAGAATTCATCCAGAATCAAACCCTCGGAGAATCAAAACTCGACCGCAGGACCAACATCCGCAGTTCAAAGACCATAAAAATGACAAAACTTTTTTTTGGTTAAAACTCCAACATGGAACTGAAACTGTTGGCTCAAATCAGAGCATTATCTCTCGATTTTCAAGGGCGATGGAGGAGAAGCTAGAAAGCTCGGATCCGTGCCGTGACCAACTGGCGGGGAACGTGAATTGGGGGGAGGGATGTCATGAAGAATGAGATACGTTCAAGGAAGAAAGTGATTCAGCTCACACCCTCCATTCAATTCTTGAATTACGCCTGCTTTTATTGGGAAAAGAGAGTTACGTTCGATCAGGGGGAGAGGGAGAGAGAGAGAGAGAGAGATTGAGAAATGGAGTAACTTTCCTAGTTTCAATTAATGTATCATGGACCTATTCAAAAGCTTTGGAGAGAAAACTGACTGATTTTGCTGGGGAGATTCAAAGAAACGTCCCGATGATTGGGAAAGTGTAGAGAGAGAGACAGAGAGAGAGAGAACAATAGGCTTTGTTTGTTGACAACCGAAGGCATAAAACATTGGGTGGGGAAACCTAGGAACAAATGTTAATGCGGGATTGTGTCTGGTTTTTCAGGTTTTTCTAATGAATTGGGAAATTGAGACGAGTGAATGAGTGAGTCGGCTCAGTTGTGGTGACTCGAGACGTGGTGGAATTTTCAGACCACGCTGAAATTGTGGGCGACTCCGGAACCTGCAAGATGCTTCCTTTTTCTTTCTCTTTTCCTTTCCAATCAGATTTTTTAATATTCTTTTCTTACAATTTTTTAAATTTTTTTTGTGGAGATTGTTTTTAAGGCTTTTAGAAAGCAAGATTACTTACTTTTTTTTTTCATTTATCAAATTGCTTTTAGAACTGTTTGTTTAGAGGAATTGAAATTTAGAACTTAGAAAGATTACTTACATTTTAAGGCTTGTTAGAAAGCATGATTACTTGGGTCTACTTGTGCTAGATTGGCATTGAATTTAGTTAATCTTTGATTCGGTCAGGGGTATGCTCATTCAAAGCATTCAGTAACGGCTTTCAATGGTCTGAAGATTCTCTGCCAAATTCGAAGTGACATATGCTCTTTATATGAGAAATTGAAAGATGCTCCTAATAGTTGCAGGATTATCAATTGGCTTAGGTCTAGACTTGGGCCTAACCCATTTAACAAGGTCGGGTCCACAATTTTTAGACCCAAATTCGAACCTACTTCATGGACCTAGACTCAGGCCCGATTACAAGTTTTTGTCTAAGTCTATTATTATCGAGTTGGGTTGGGACCATGGTTTTAAACATCGGTCCATAGCGGCTGCTACATAACGGTATCACCACCCCGCGATATTGTTACACACTGCTTTAGTGGAGTTCATCAGATTCACGGTTGTCGCGGCCGCTACGGTTGTTACGACCGCGACAGTCGCAATAGGTAATTTTTTTTTTTCCCTTATACCTTCTGTGGCCAGCGTTTATGGAGGAGTGGCTGCAACCAAGGAATCGTGGGGGAAGGTGGAGAAGATAGGGGAGTGCAGAATTACTCTTTTGCCTTTAGGGGAAACTTTTATTCACATAACCACAAATAATAAAGAAAATATGTCAAATCAAAACCTGTTACCTCACTCTATTTATTTGAAAATGTGCGGTACTTGGTCAAATATTAGTAGAGTGTGTGGCCCACCCCATTAAGAGGGAATAAACATATTTAAATAGTTTAAATGCATTTTAAATTATGTTTATTTGAGGAAAAGATTTATAATCCTTTGAAAACCAAATTAAATTCCTTTAGGAAATTAAAAGATAATGGAATTAGGATAGAAATTGAAATTCCTTTTAATAAATGGTGAAAATTATTTTAAGGGGATTAAATATGTAATGAAATTCTTTTTAAAGGAATTAAATATGTAATGGAAGGGAATTAAAGAAATGATGAAATTCTTTTTAAGTGAATTAAATATTTAATGAAATTCCTTTTAAGGGGATTAAAGAAATAAACAAATTCCTTTTAAGGGAATTCAAAGTAAATAATAATTCATTGCGAGGACATCTTTTTTAATGAAAACCTGGTATTTTGAAATATTGGGGATATGTACTAAAAACCATACAAGGGCAATTGACTAGCCGACGCATCATTCAATGTAGTGAGGATGAAATACCACTAGAAAATTTATTGTGAGGGCAAAGACTTGGTCAAATTTATGTAATTTTCATTTATGATCATATTTATTGTTGTGGTGGTATATATAAAGATATGTATAACTTTTACATTTAACAATGCACTTAAATTTATATAAAATCTAAATGTCACAAGTAACAATTTTTGCTTGATAAATAAGGTGAGGGTGGTCCAAAATAGCCTAAAAATTATATATAACAATTTGATCAAAGTAAAAGGTGAAAAAATAATAGTTGTGAGCCTTACCTCAAGCTTCACGTCCGTTGTGGTTGAGTCCCATTACGATACTCCCGTTATACCTATTTTCCACTACACCAGCGACTGTTACGTGACTGCGGCCACAACCATAATTTAAAACCATGGTTGGAACCCATGTAGTGTTTTGCGCGAAAATGGGGTTAGCTCTTATGGGCTCACTCAGTATTTTAAATAGGTCTCAATTCGGGTCCATCTTTTTTGGATCCTTGGGGCCCGAGCCTGGGTTTATTAATATTTATTAGTCAGGATCTGCATATGATTATTATTTTTGGGTTTGGGTCAGGTTTACTTAGGGCCGACTCGGACTTAGGTCATTGATAATCCTAAATGGTAGGAATACTTTTTTTCCACTCAAATTTAGATTCAATATATCTTTTTGTTAATACTAAATTTACCAAGCACCACGTTAAATTTATTGTCTCTACAACCATCAAAATAACCATTGGCATCACTAACGATTCAAGTTTTCTTACAAGAATCCATTAAGGGCTCCATATTCCTTCTAAAAAGAATTCTAGTGGTTAGATTAAAAATTAGACACATATCCTAGTAACTCGAAAAATTTAAAACTCATTAGATTATAAATGAAATTTATCTAGATGTCAAACTTTGAGCAACAGTATGAAAATTAATTCATCGTACGACTCAAATTTGAATAGTTAGTAAAATATGAATAAAAAGTTTAATCCGACCGTCATAAATTTCTTTATTCATTTTACGTGAGCCTGCAATGATTATTTTAGCATTTTCCTATATGGAACTGCTGCAGGAAAATAGAAAAAAACATTTCTCCTTTAATTATTTTTTTCGTTTTCTGGAGAGAAAAAAGAAAAGAGTTCTAGAAAGCTCTTTATGTCAAATATGTGCTATTTGTATGAATGACCAATAAAGTAATATATTAATTGCACAATAGATTAGTGAAACTACAATTTTCATGTGATACCAAATATATCCTCGAGAATGATCTTCAACCGATAGAACATTTGTGAAACTTTAAGTTAGAAAAAAACAAACTCGTTGTTTGGGAGAGAGAGAGAGAGAGAGAGAGAGAGAGAGAGAGAAATGTTGCGATTGCTTTTGTGAATTCTCTCCTCCTACAATCATTGATCTTGGAAATTTAAGGAAAGCATCAGTATGGTAATTGAAAACCTAAAAGGACTTGGAGAAAAATAGAGAAATGTTGCAGTTTGTTGTAGCATTTACCTATTATTTAAGCGCTAAATTTTTTAAAATAATTATAATGGTTCTAATTTCTTAATATTTTATTATTTAAATGAGGCCTTTATACATCAGTAAATTAAATGAAAACTAGCCCGTGCTTATTCTTTTTTTTTCATATTTTTTTTGAATCCGTACAAATAAAATATTTAAAAATAGATCCAAATGATGTATATTTACCTTTTTCACGAAAAAAAAAATCTAAAAGATTTCTCAAACCCAATTTCCACTTTATAAAAAGGATTCATAAACATGCTCATTGAAGTACTAACAATTACACTTGGACACATGGAATTACTATTCCTTTTTCCTTTTTCTTTTTTCTTTTTTTGTGGCGCAAGTCATGCCCTCAATGACAGTCTCCTCTATAATCATGCGTTTAGAGAATTTAAGCACAGCGTAAATAATTATGATTAACGAAATGTAAAAAGGGTATAAGGTAAAGAAAAATAGAGAGAGAAAATTACTTTGCAAGTGGGATACTATTATTTCAGACACCCCATAAATGAAATTGTATATATCGATGGAAGAATTGATGATATGAAAAATAAGAAAGGGATTATATCTACTAGGGACAAACTTCATTTCATTTTTTATACACGCGTTAAAATTATCATTAAATTAACCTCCTTTAACACTGAATATAAATTTTAATGAAAGCTGACTTAAATTCATTCTAAACAAACAAGCATAGTATCAAAATAAGTATTAGCGAAAAAAAACAAAAAAAATCACAAAAGTATCTTTTTATTATGTTTAACTTCCAACATATAATTTAATTTTTTCCCCTGAAAATGTAGTTGTCTCGTTCCCACGGATGCACTTAAAATATGAAAATATAAATAAATAATTTTACAGATCAATCAAGCATAATAACAAACATTTTAGTTTAAAGAAACATTCCTATGTAGTATTATTGGTTCTTGTTGTGTACTTTTGTTGGACACTCTAAATATTTTAAATAAGAGAATATTTAAAAAATTAAATTTGAAACACCGTTTTGAAAATTTTTCCTTAAGTAATAATATTTTGAGAAAAATGATAGAATTTAGTAATTTATATCAAAATTATCACATATGTTAGTTTTTTCTTTTAGATGTCCAAAATAATTTGCTTCTTTAATGTGGAACATTTTATGATAATGATGTTAGCAATATTCTGAAAGTTTCAGATTATCGTATCGATAAACTTATTATAGACCATTAAATTAGGCCTCTTTTTTTTTCTTTTACGCTAAGAGCTCAATTAAAAAAATGCATTACAAGAAAGGATCAAGATTGTTTTTTTTTTTTTTTTATAAAAAAGGTCTATTTCATACAGTAATAATTTTCATAATTAGTAAAAAAAAAAAAATGCAATGTGAATGTGCTACTTCTCTTACAATAACAATTTTAGAAATTCAAGGAAAACTTGCATACTGGTGATTGAAAATATATTTATAAAAGATATAAATAAAGGACTCTTTGGTTATCACGTCATGGAATTACAAATTTCATTCATGGCACCGATGTTTCTGGAGATTTTAAACAAACCATAAATAATTAGTTCAAATTGCAAATTAAGTCTGTGTAGTGATGGTGCTAATTCAGATGAACATCATTTCTGCACTTAGATTTGCCGCCATTTCAAGGAGCCCCTACAAATGTGTAAAGCCAATTCAACTTCATTTCTACAATTAGATTTGGCATCATTTATGCCGTTAGATTTGGCATCATTTCAAAGAGTCCTTGCAAGTGTATAACTGCCGATTGGACACCATTTTTGTAATTAATTTTACCACCATTTTAAACAGACCCTACAAATATGTTACCGCCATTGGAGCTCGAAAAATATGCAAAACTTATATTTCAATTATAGGTAACTTATTTCACAAAAATTTTAACAATGAATCTTAAAATTGAATCAATATGTTAGGAAACTGGGTATTGCTGTAGAAAAGTACATTAATCATAGGTATTGCAACTGCGAAGACCCTTTTTTGTATTTGTGTGTAGGCATTGGTGTAGAATTTTTATTTTAGATGTGTTTCTAAATAACATTTTGAAAATGCATAAATTCTTGATGTTTCAAGTTGAGTCCCCCAGTAGCTCTTGTACTAATTATCAATGATCTGTAACAAAGTAAAAAACCTAATCAAAACTACAAATCAGAAAGTTAAAGTATGAATATAAAATTGTAGTCATAGAACCGAACGGAACAAAAATTGTAGATAAAAACCCTAAAAATCTAAGATCTTAGACGAGAAACTCAAGGGAAAAAAAAAAAAAAAAAACTAAGGTGGAGAAGGAAGTGGTGTCTGCTTTTCAAATTATATATGAGTTAAAGGGAGGAGAGAATGTTTACCTCTAGCAACAATGAAATCCTCCATGATAAGAGCACAAATGAGAAGGATGGAGAGAGAGGAAACCATGATGTTGCTGTATGGTGAGGAGTGTAGGGTTTTGTTTATGCTTTAAATTTAAGTTTCCAAAAACACCCTACAAGGTTAAATGAGTAATTTCAGTATTTCAGGGTCAAGTCATATTTTCTGGGAAATGTCCATGAATTGGTTTGTGTGCACAGACTTACGGCAATATATAATATAAAATGGAAAAAAAAATGCTTGATTGATTTGCGCAGTAAAAAAATTGTGATTTTCCCTTCACAAATGGGTCTATGAGAACTTTCAAGAGGCAGTATCAGAACTGATGGGTTTTTATGATTCCATAGGAAACACACGAATGTCCTTACTTACAACTTGTATATCAGCATGCCATTCATCACTTCTGCAAACCAAAACGGTTTATATCTGGCCCCTGATGCAAACCTTTGGTGATAAGAAAACTCTGTGTTACACTGTCACACATTCAACATAAAATAGAAGCACATCTCTAAGCTTGGAAAATTACACTCATCAAAATTTTTTTTTCCCAAGCAACTTGTCATGCTAGCAAGGTAGAGTCATAAATGGTGTTAGAAAGTATGAGTAGTTAGTGGTATTAAGAGGTTTGTTCACTCTAACAAGCCTCTAACAAATCACCTTTCCCCTATAATCCTTGGCCGGCAAGTCTCTTGTAAATAACAAAATAATAAATTGAAAAAATAAATACGTGCAGCAAAAATTATGAACTTAAGTACATTACATGAAAGTCACTTCGAACTTTGTAAGTAGATTGATTTTCAAATGACTTATGAAATCTTTGCTGCCCTTAAATTTGGTTTTCAAACAGGTTGGTCTTTGATAAAAAATGCATTAAAGTTTCAGCAAAATCTCTTTATTCCCCCTTTAATGTTGATAGGTATAAATTTTTCCTAAATTTTAGAGATCAAAATAGTATTTTAAAAATTTTCAGGTATTATTTTCAAATATAAAATGTTAAATTTGCACTAATCACGAATTTGGGTGACTGAAAAAGTAATTGATCCTTTATCACACGACTGGACTCTCTCTCCTTACCAGCGGCTACCCTTTCAATGGCGGCTACCGTCCTTCCCCACGGCGGTCTCCGCCATCTCAACTCTCATTCATGGCTTCGAAACCTCCGATCATCACCATTTTCTTCTTCGTCTTCTTCGTCTTCGTCTTCTTCTTCTTCTTCTTCTTGTATATCCCAATTTTCTTCACTCGCTTCTGTCTCTCCCGCTCCTTCCTTCACAGCGGAAGAGGATTCGGAATCTCAGGCTTCCACTGCTTCGATGAAAATCAAGGCTCCTCAAATTTACTACCCGAAGCGAGGCCAAACCCTAGAACTGGTGTGCGAAACCCTAGCTTTCAAGGGCAAGGGAGTGTGCAAGGTGGCCGACAGTGGGTTCGTCGTCATGTGCGACCGTGCGCTCCCCGGTGAGCGCTTCATTGGTCGGATTACTCGCCGGAAGAACAACTATGCTGAGGTTCAGTGATATACCACTTGTAATTATCGCTCTTATTATTACTGTATCTTCTACTGTTAGTCGATTTAGACCTGTTGGAGTCTTACGAATTGTGGCGGTCCTTGAGGAAAATGGAGGAATTTGGAGACTTGCATATTGCATTGTTTGGTAAAACTTCATTTCCTTAGCATTCATGTATAAAGTTGGAAGAAAAGCTCGGTGTGTACTGAAATTCTGCTTTATTCAACTAAAGGTTGGAACTTGGAAGCGAAAAGTGGAGATTTTTTAACATGTTTAACGGTTGGTGGAAACTGGTTTTCAAGTTGAGCAACTTACGCATTTAGTGTTGTTATTGTATGTTCATATACTTTTCTTCATATGCCTACATTTAATAAAGGTCCAGTTGGAGAAAGGAGTGTTTGTGGTAGGCTTCTGGGTCAGTAGTCCTTGAGATTGATTATTATTTTGAGTTCATTGAGTTTCAATTATGTTAGCCCATGTGACAGTGTATTTTGAAATAGTGAATCAAAGTACAGCATTATTATTACTACATTTTTACATGTGAATCAGTGCATGGTGTTATAATACTGAGAAAAGCCCATGTAAGTATTAGAAATGTTGTTAGCATTCTTCTTTCCTAGTCAAGGTGTTAACACTTGCATCAATTTCTGACACTCTTTTTATTTTATCTTCATAAAGCTCCTTAACAAGGATTTGAAACATGAGAAAATAAATTCCTGGTGGTTTGACTTCATGATGTGGTTTGCTTAAATCTGCAGGCAAAAAAGATGAAGACCATATCCCCTCATGCGGACTTCGTGGATGCCCCCTGTGAACATGCTTTACATTGCGGGGGTTGTAAGACTCAGAACTTGTCATATGAGGCCCAGCTTAGGGCTAAAGAACAGCAGGTCCATGAGCTGGCGGTGAATATTGGAAAGTTTTCTGATAAAGATCCGGAATTCTTAAGCATCATGAAGCCCATTGTACCCTGTGATATCCAATTCAATTATAGGAATAAGGTTAGCTTGCAAAGGTAACCTCTTCCTAAGTTGCATTATTTTTCTTAACTTGGTGTAATTTTTGGGGGGGGGGGGTCAGAAATTGAAAAATGAAACATATTTTAATGCCAAAGAGAAAATAACATTATTGAATACCACAGTATCCTTGTAAGTTTGTGGCAGGATAAGCACAAATTTGGGAGCATTTACAAATTTTATATCTACAGATCTCGGATCTGAGATTTTTCAGGATTTAATCCTCTCATTGAGCCGATGCAGCATGATCTCTTTGCAATTTGATATATCCAATTGCCAAATATGGGAGCTTTTGTGCCTACAAAAGTGCTATTCTGTTGTGTATTAGCGCATACTCAGTTATTGTTATGTTTGTTTTAAGCAGTTTCTTATATTTTTAATACCCAAAAAAATATCCAGACATGACTTTTTTTTTTTCTCAACTTTTTTAAAACTGCTCGCTGTAGTTAATTGAGGTTGCCAATAAATGATTGCTTGTTGTATCTTTCTTGTTTTTGCAGATGGAATTCTCTTTTGCTACAAAAAAATGGACACCTCAAGAATTGTTACAGGAGAAACAAGATGGTACCAGTGGCTATACATTGGGCTTGCATGCTCCTGGCTTTTTCGATAAGGTTTTGAATGTGAACAAGTGCTTATTACAAAGTGATCCGGCTAATGTGGTATGACTTTGTTTTTCAAATACGGAAGTCAATCTTTTATACGATACTGGGAGCTGTGTACTCTGCATACTTATTTCTGCATACTTATTTACATAATTAGCATATCATTTACAAATATGATCAAAGACAGGATAGTTATACATACACACACAGATATCTATATCCGATGCATTTGACCTTGGTGCTGATCTTTATTGTTTATTCTGGTCAAAGCAAGACAAACCAACTGTTTTAATGAGCACTCTAAAGTTAAAAACACGTCATCGTATGAAGTTAGCAATTAATACAAATTACCTTTAGTGGAGTTTTCATAAATTAAATAATCCAAAATGACGCTTCAAATTAATGAGTTTTGGCTCCCAACTACTCAACTGGGTGCCCGCTTCCTCAGACAGAACTTCAGGGCGATAATTCTTGTATGTTGCTAAATTGCCTCTCTTTTTTTTCTTTTTTTTTCTTTTTTTTTTCCCCTTTCAATGGATATTGGCAGCAGTTCTTATAAGATGTTCTTTTCCTGCTTATTTGAATCAACATCTGAATTATAGGTTCTCGCAGCTATTCAAGATTGTTGGAGATATCCAGAATTAGGTCTCTCCCCTTATGATGTTCATCATCATGCTGGATTTCTTAAACATCTGATGCTAAGAACTGGCAGGTGATTAGATATTGATAGTTTTTTCATTGCTTATTAATGTCAAATGTTTATATGATGATTGCGACAGAAAACAATCGAGCCATGGGAAAACGCATGCATATGCAACCCATCGATCTTATTTATTTTTCCTATATTACTGGAAATTTAGACTCTATAATTATCAGGGACTGGGGAAAGAATGATAGAAATTGAAAATGATTAGAATAGCCAGAAAATTTTGAGTCATTGATATTTTTTGAATCCTCTATGATTTACATGTATGTCAGGGATGTCAAGACTGGTTTACCTGAACTTATGGTTAACTTTGTGACTTCATCTTACAAGCCAGAGATGCTGAATTCCCTTGTTGAGAAAATCTCTTCCATCCCTCAAGTGGTTTGTTATGAAATCCCTTTTTACTCTCAAATTTAAATATGACAGTCAAATGTTTTTTCAGCCCCTGTAGACTAAGAAATATTTTGATTTAGACCCTTTCACATCCTACATGGAAAAATCATGTTTGTTGGGTTATTCGACTAGTTTTCTCCTTTCTTAAACAGTGTTGTA
Organism: Santalum album; assembly: GCA_034195605.1. Lineage (NCBI taxonomy): Eukaryota > Viridiplantae > Streptophyta > Magnoliopsida > Santalales > Santalaceae > Santalum > Santalum album. The sequence continues at coordinate 4,692,431 of CM067258.1, forward strand.
AATTATCTTTGGTGTGCCTTTCCATACAATAATGCCCTTAGCTATTGTTCTCATGATTGATAGGTAAGCATTATAAACAATGTTAATACGTCTGTTGGAAACACATCTGTTGGGGAGCAAGAACACACCTTTTATGGGAAGTCTACAATCACAGAGATCTTAAGGGGGCTCACATTTCAAATTTCAGCCAACTCTTTCTTCCAGACTAATACCCACCAGGTCTAATCTATGGCTTGTGTTCTCTTTTGTTTTATGGATCCTGTTTTTATGCTAATGCAAAGACTTATAAACTGTTAAAGGCAGAGGTTTTATACAAAATTATAGAAGATATCGCTGGTTTAAGAGGGGATGGCTCAGAAATTGTTCTCGACTTGTTTTGTGGAACTGGAACTATTGGTTTGACACTCGCAAGAAAGTAAAACCCCAACTCTCCTCTCTTTAGCAGCTAAAACCATTAAAAGTTCGACATGTCAGCCACTGCATTTTCTGCCTTTTCATTTTGTTTTGACAGAGTTAGACATGTTTATGGATATGAAGTAGTTCCTCAAGCTATCTCAGATGCTCATCGGAATGCCGAGTTGAATGGTATTTGTAATGCTACATTTATCCAAGGGGATCTTAACAAAATTGGTGAAAATTTTGGGAATGATCTTCCAAAGCCTGATATTGTTGTTTCAGGTGATCTGTTGCATACTTTATTAATCTCAAGCTTATCTCTTCTATAGAATGCAATGCCCAACAAATATAGTACGAAAGTGTTAAAAAGTAAATCTTCTTGTTCAAGTCAGAAATCAGGTTTTAGAGCAGACTTATCTGGTGTCAGAACCATCTTTCTCCATCTTTTTTTTTTCCCTGAGCATGAAAATTTTACCATATTTATTTCTGATTTGATTTCAAGTTGTTAGATTCGCCATTTGATTTATTATTAATATTCATATTAATGTTATTATTATTGTTTGCTTTGAAGAGTTGCTTACATTTGTTTTAGATGACTTCTATTCCAGATCCCAACCGACCGGGCATGCACATGAATTTGATCAAGTTTCTGCTGAAGCTTAAGGCCCCACGTATTGTTTATGTATCGTGCAATCCCGCTACGTGTGCTCGCGACCTCAATTACCTTTGTCATGGTGTGGTAAGTATTAGCCATTTACCATTGGTTTCATTGCTTTGACTTGCAGTTGCCTGAGCTGCTGAAAATTCTGTGCAGGTGGAGAAAAATATAAAAGGATTTTACAAATTGAGAAGCCTACAGCCAGTTGACATGTTCCCTCACACTCCTCATATTGAGTGTGTTTGCCTCCTGGAGCTTTCTTAATTATTGGTTTTTCTTCTCATATTTCTTGGCATTATTTTGTGCCAGAGAGTATGCCCTCAAAACTTGTTAATCTTAGGCATTGTTTGGTACTGAGATGAATTATAAAGTGCAAAAGTAATTTTGATTGCATTGACATGCAACCCCATCTCAACGGCTTCAGTTCTTTCTTATTTATAAATGGCACATAAGTTCATTAGAAGTATGAAAATAGACAATTTATCTTCAGGAAGAATCGTTATTTTTTATTTTTTTTGGGTCACAGGGGCTTATAACCTGGGGGAGGGAGAAATTACTTACAATTCAACATAGTTAAAACTTGAATCTCTGACCTAAACCGTATAGAGGGAGGCTGCTATATCCTCATATGAGGATGATTATTTTGAATATGTCAGCAAAAAGGAGTATTTTTTTTACCATGGTCTGGCATAGATAATGTGTGGAAATTTATTATAAATGAATTTAGTTGTGCTAGATATTTCTGAACTCTTTCATGATCAAAACCACCCAATTTTAGATAAAAGTTTGAATTGAGATCAATGTTGCAATTTGCTAGAAATAACAAAGTAGATGTATTCTTTTAAAATTTTTCTCTAATTTTCAAACCAACCATACGACTCTTCATGGAATCCATGTTCTTCTTCTCCACTTCTACTTTCCCCTGGCAACCAAACAATGAAGAAAATTTTAATTCCCGTCGTTACAGATCCCGTTCCTTTTTAATTTGCGTTCCTACCTTTTGTGGAGATCAAAACAGATCTAAATGTCCTGATTTATAGAATTTGCTCGGTATTTGCTCGAGAATAACACATTTTAATGTTTGTTATGGTTCTGGAAGGTGAGATTCATGGAATCTCACATAAAATGGGGCTTAATATTCCTAAAATAAATGTAGGCATTTGAGATTTCGAATTGACCGGAATATACAAATGAAATAAAAAGTACAAACTGCATTTAAGTACATAGCTTATATAACTTAAAATAATATTAATAATAATGATCATAATAACAATACTAGTAATAAATAAATATATTATTCATAATAAAGAGTCGGTAATACTATTTTTAGAAATACATTATTATATTTTATGAATTCTATTTTAATTAATAAATGTTTGAATTAAATTATTCGCTCTTTAAAATAAAAGAATAGACGGAACTTTTATTTTAGAGTTAACTTTAAAATAAATATTTTTTTATTCTGTATATAATTTGTTATATTTTATGTTGTGAATATTATTATTATTTTTATATAAAATGGTACTAATAGAAAACTTTAATATTGCTTGAATCTAATTGTTTATACTAAACACAATAATGTTGCATTTTGAGGAATTCAACTAAGTATACCAAATGAAAGAATGTCATGTTCCTTGTATCGCATTCTTTTACATCACATTTCAAAGAATATAATGCTGAGTGGGAATATGAGATTCTATGAAAAAGGAACTTTCATTATCATCCAAGTCTCATGTTTGATAGGGCTTTTCAGAGTGTGGGTGTATTTTATACTACAATTAACACCAAATAAAGACACCTAATGCACATATCATAAAACTATATGAAAAATAGCTTCGTTCTATTCCATTCCATTCAAACACACATAAATCGACACAAATATTATAAAAAAGTGCACCATCTGATTTGGAAACTAAATTAATGAAAATCCAAATCCATATTAATGCTAAACATATGAGAAAACGTTAGTCTTGTTTTGTGCATCATTTGTCATTAAAGTTCACTATATATATATATATAGTTTCATACACAACTAGAATGTCTTAATCCTGGTTTCGCATTCCGAGGAATGTAATGCCGAGTGAAAATATGAGATTCTGTGAACCAAATAGGACCTAAAAGTAACTTTCATTATCATCATTAGTCTCGTGTTTGACAGAGCTTTTCAGAATGCAGGTATATTTTATACTACAATTAACACCAAATAAAGACACCCAATGCACATATCACAAAACTATATGAAAAATTGTTCTGTTCTATTTCAATCCATTCAAACACACATAAACCAACACAAATATTATAAAAACGTGCACCATCTGATTTGGAAACTAAATTAATGAAAATCCTAATTCATCTTAATGCTAACCATATGTGAAAATGTAAGTCTTGTTTTGTGCATTATTTGTCATTAAAGTTCACTCTATATATATAGCTTCATACACAACTAGTTGGGACCCCAATGTGTAGCAGGAAAAGAAAACTTGGGTATACCAATTCCACATGACTCAAAAGTACCATAACCCACAACTTAGAAGGATCATGGTTGTCATGATCACAATTGCTCTCATACTGAGCAATAATTTTGGTGAAGGGAAGAGGAATGTAAGCATAAACAACAAAGGATCTGTTATGCTTGATGGAGCAGTCAAAACCATAAATGTAAGCTTCAAGCATTTGTTTGTTCATCTTCTTTGTTTCATTGTACAAACCAATTCAAGTATTGATAATGGTATACTATGCTTATGCAGAGTGTGGATGGTGATATTATTGATTGTATCGATTTCTATAAGCAGCCTGCTTTTGACCATCCACTTCTCAAAAATCACATTGTACAGGTTAGTCTTCCTAGTTTATTGTTATTTTACCATAGTTATATGAGCAAATTCATGTCAAGTCCTTATTGACATCACTTGGATTCTATCCATCGGGTAAAACATTCTACGCACGTCGCATTACCTTGTAAAATTTGAGCCTCATCCGACTATGGATGAGATTTAATTTGATTTTACCAAAAAGTAGAATATGGATAAAATTTGTCATCCCAAGTCAAAATGCCTTTCTATAACATTACGTGGGTCCTACACGCACGAGCTCCCCTTTATAAGAAGCTCAATTGCTCGTATTAACATTTCCTATATATATTAATGATACTTTACGATCAACAGAGAAGGAAAGCATAAAGGGAATATGTCTGTATTCATATATCTCGTAAGTTGCTAAGCTCATGGTGATTTTGTAGTTCGAACCCAGTTCATATCTGGGTGGACAGGGACTCCAAGCACAGGAAAAGCTTAGCCCCATTTGGAATGATAATGAGGAGTGCCCAGAAGGAACGATCCCAAAACGAAGAGCTCTACCACATGATTCTCAGAACACCATGTCAATTGCCAAACGGAGAATTCGGACTAATCTCCAATCTGCAGAGAAACATGAGGTACTTTTGTGACTCTGAACATGTACTATTGTTTCACTCAAGCAATTTTAAGTCATTTCTGCATTTTAAACCTGTCTTTTCTAATTAAATTCTTATGGTGATCATATGGACATTATCAGCATGCAGTTGCTTATGTAACTGGGAAAAGGTACACCGGGGCTATGGGAACATTGAATGTGTGGAACCCAAAAACAGAGAAGCCAAATGAACTAAGCCTTTCCCAGATATGGCTATTTGGAGGCAGCGGTGAAAGTTTAAACACCATTGAGGCAGGATGGATTGTAAGTGTCCTCATGACGAGGCTAAGTGGTTTTTGAAGACCTCGAGGAATCAACTTCGTAGAGTTTGGATGAATTACACATTGTTTTGTGGTTGTAGGTTCTTCCTGATAAATATGGAGACAATTCAACCAGGATGTTCATCTATTGGACGGTACATTTTTATCATATCTTCTCCTTGTGAAAATCTGATATCATGTTTGGTTCACAGTAATAGCTTCTCTCTTAAAAGCTCTTGCCTCAATCAAGAATTCCTATCCCACTCATGGTCTACGTGATCAGTCATTCCTTGATCATTTTACTCCTGACCGATAGGGATAGCTACTCCTTACATATTCTATTCCTACATAATAACTATTCAATACCCACTCAATCCATTCCATGAATCAAGCATGTTCTTAAACCTGTTTTAAGGCGATAAGTTGAGTACAACTGATTAACTTTTCATGTAATGCGCAGAGGGATAACTACAAAATCACAGGCTGCTACGATCTAGACTGCCCTGGTTTTGTACAGGTCGATAGAAGGATTCCCCTCGGTGGTAGGATGGCACCCGTCTCCAGCTACAACGGGAAGCAGTTCGTGGTCACCATAGCTATACATAAGGTAACACAAAGACATGCAGCCAAGCATTACAAGTCTTTTATTAGGATATAACAAGCACAAAATAACTAAGCTAAAAATAAAGTACAATACGAAAATTGCTACTGAGGATTAATTTGATGGCAAATAGAGTTTTTATAATTTATTAGATAGATATGCTCAGCAGCTTGGCTTATCATGACAAATAATAATGAAATGTGTTCGTCAGGACCCCAAAACCGGAAACTGGTGGCTCAAGCTTCAACAGTATAATGTGGGGTACTGGCCAAGCAGCATTTTCACAAATCTAGCCGACGCAGCCTCTACTGTAGAATGGGGCGGGGAAGTCACCAACACAAATGCAAATGGCCATCACACGACAACTGCAATGGGAAGCAGTCATTTCCCCACCGAAGGCTACGGAAAATCAAGTTTCATACGTGATCTAAAAATCCTAGATGACTCCAACTTATTGAGAGATGCATCAGATCTCAAGATGCGAGTGGAAAGCCCTTCATGCTACGGTGGGAGTATAACAAAGAGTAACACTTTTTACTATGGAGGTCCTGGATATTCAGCCAAATGCCAATGAGAACAAAGGTAGGAAGAAATTGTAAGAAGGATCCTATTTTTAATAAGGGATAATAGCAATAAAACGCCCAATGTTTGACTGAATTTTCAGGTCTAACCCATTACTTCAATTTTAGCAATTTGATGAACGGACAAATGGCCATCTGAACTCTACTGCCCTGTGTGCACATGCAGCTATTTTTAGCCTGGTGACCGATTGGCAAACAGCTAAGTAATGAAAATAAAAAATATATATTTGGAAAATCCCCAAAAAATGGAGAAAAATAATCCAATTTCATCTTCTTCTTCTCCTCCTCTTCAACAAAACCTAACCCCCAAATTCATCCTCCCCACCATCCCTAACCCTGTTCCCAAATCCTTCAAACTTCTGAAACGAAGAAATGGAGGAATTTGTGAGAGACGATGGAGTTTGAGGATTTGTGCCCCAAGTGCGTCGAATCCATTCTCTTGCGCGTCCCCTTGAAGTCCTCCACATGCTTGATTCCAAATGAATAGTATCAGGAGAACCTATGAAGTAATCAATCATAAAAAAAGAGAAAATAGAAGAGACATAAATTTATCCTGGTTCATCCCAGTATAATACTACATCCAACCAAGAGAAATCCGCATCAATATTATTATTAGGCTTTCGCTCAATAATTACCACATGTGGGAACAAGGGGAAAAAAAAATTTATACCCATTAATTAGAGTGGGACCCCCGAAAGAGAAATCCGCACCAATATTATTATTAGGCTTTCGCTCAATAATTACCACATGTGGTAACAAGGGAAAAAAAAACTTATACCCATAAATTAGAGTGGGACCCCCAAAACCACCTCTGCAGCACACATGTCAAAGTAGCTACGTAAGCACATAGGATAATGGAGTTTAGACGACCATCTGTTGATGTCTTGAATTGCAATAGGTGGAAAATTTGTGACATGTGTCGAATTGCTAAAATTGAAACGATGGGCTAAATCTAAAAATTCACCCAAACATTGGGCCTTTTATTGCTATTATCCCTATTAATAATGCAGAAGCTTTCTCTAACTTATCTCCACATGTCCCTTTTAACTAATCATCTGGGCACTGAGCATGTACAAGAGGAAACTATAAATGAATACATATATAGTGACAACAGGCAATGGAGAGACAGGAATCAAATTTATTATTTTGTAAGACTCTGGGATTCATATTGAACAGCAAATAAAGAGCTTTTTGAGATTCATATACTTACACAGTAACCGATGGTCGATAGAAAGACGAGGGCAAGATGATACATTTAATGTTGTTGGCTACCTTGTTTGCACATGTTGGATGCCATAATATGGGATTTGAACTAATCAAGCTTTTTCCTTCCCTCCTGAATGGATTGGAAAATCCGAGCTGCTGATTCAGGAGCTAATTTAGGACTGTGTGGTACAACCTTGATGACCCGTGTCTGCTGATTGCAACTATGGGTCTGTGCAGTATCGGCAACTTCAAGTGCTGGTGTCGTGGGAAAGAGAGCAAGCGCATCCCCTTTTGCAGTCTCTGAGGGACTACTAGCTGTACTTCCCTGTAACTCACTTCCTTTCATTGGCTGGAATTTATTCACGGAAATCTGTTCAATGATCGAGCCACAATTGGAGCGATTCATGAACGGAAAGACACAATGCTGAAAGTAGGTTTGCCCCAAACTTTGGGAAGCTGAGACGCCAAATGCTGAGTTAAATGGTCCAGTGTAGGGCTTGTAGACAAGTCCTTCAGAAGGAGACATGACAGGAACTAACCACTGATTCCCAGGAGATGGGTTGAAGCACCATGGGCCCAGATTAGTATCGGTGGCCACAGATGTAACTGGTACATGATTTGATTCCGGTTTGCTTAGACAAGGACTATCAACTGCTTTGATTTCTGCACATTCAGTTCTGGAATTTGGCTTCTGCGAGTCATCCTTCACCGTGAATGGTGGTTCTAGAACATCCTCAGCTGGAAGCTTCTTTATGGGATGGGCTTTTAGAAAAAGCTTCTCTTTTAAAAATTTGCCATCAAACAGTAACCCTGGTGATGCAGAAATCAATCTTTGTATCTGTTTCAGTTATCAATCTTTAGGTCTGATACCAATAGGCGGCTTATTTCAAAGAGAGGCTAGCAACTTAACTGGAAAAAATATCAACTTACCTTTATAAGCCTGTGAAGCTCAAATACTTGACCAGCAAAGACTCTCTGTTGACTGGAAACAATGGGATAGAAGCTTAATTGAACACTGAAAAAGCATTCTTGGAAACAAACTGAAAATACAAAATATTTGGTTTATGCAAAGCATGTCTGCACGACCACCAACTCTGACTTCAAAAAATTTGCATAAAAAATAGTCAGCTCAGGAAAATAAAAAGTTCATTGCTTCAATTGAGACCAAGATTCGAAATGTAGCCCAGGGTAAGGTCATTTAGGCATGTAAAAGGAGAACTATTAAGTGCACCTATTAGGAGACAACGAGAACTTTTCATCTTAAAATAAGGAAAATTTTCCACAGCCCAGCACAGAGTAGAATGCAAATTTTTAATAAGCTATGGCATGCTTGAGGATTGTGATGCTGTTAACATATGCACATAACAAAGCACTCAAAAATACTTACTTGACAATAGCTTTTCTTGCCTTCCAGAATTTTTTCTTGCCTATTACTTCAACAACATCATCAGGGGTTATCATTAAACCTGAGACAGAGTCCAATATGGAGGTGTCTGAGACATCATTGTTTCCATCTTCATATCTTACTTGGAAAGACCCACATCCATCGTCTCTATGACCCTCACTACCATTTTTAACCCCATTAAGACTTCTTTGATCATCTCCATTTGACAGCCTTAAGCATGAGTCCCCTGCTACAATTGCAGCATTTCCCTGAATAATTCCATCTGCACGTTCCACCAATACGTGTTCTTTACATATTACATTTTCCTCCACAGTTACAATCTTCTGATGTAAGGTGTGCTGCCCATTTGAATCATCCACCGAAGGCGGAGCCCGCTTTGCTGGCTCCGAGTAATATTCTCTATCAGATTGACTCAATGATGTACGCGCAAAAATCTTATTTCTGCCAAGGAGGACAGGAGCGGAATCCTGACATGTCTGAGGCACTCTGATGCCTTCTTCAGTTTGGCTCATCATGCCTTGTCTTGACTTCACATCTGTGGTTATGGCCTCGTTGAAATACCTTTGGAAAGAAGTTTGAAGTCGCAATGAAGATGGTGGGTGTGTTAGCCTTCCTCTACTGATGATATGCTGAGTGTTTTTTAAATTTTGAGCTAACCCCAACTGGGCAACTAGGGGAACTCTGTATTCATTATCATCTCTAGGCTTCTCTACATGGGATTTCTCGACGTTTGAGAAATTGTGTGGTTGGAATGAATTGCATGTAATAGTTGATGGCAAATGAACCATGGTGCTCGAAGTGTGAAAGTTTGTGGATTGAATGGATTTTCTTTCAAAATTTCTTATTGCAGCAGTTCAACTGATATCCCTTGAAAGAATACGAATGAACCTTCTCAGCCAAATGAGTAGGTGCTGGAGAATTGCAGAATTGCGTGAACGCTCTCCTATCATTGCCATGACCCTACAATCATTTCTTTTGTCAAGAGAAGTGAAAATACATACAAGTGAAAAAGAATCATAAATTTGCAAAAGTATGTAGGTAGTCTTAACTTAAGGAATTGAAATTTGAAAATGGTTGGCAGTGGAACTTTCGATTAAAATTATTAATGCAGTTAGGTAATGGATCCTACATGAATTTGGTCCAGAATTAGGCCCAAGTCCATGATTGCACAACGGGATCCATTTCCTAATTGCATCAATTAATGATAAGCCAAGGTAAGGTAAAATTGGCTATTTGGCTGAATGCAAGACCTAAAAGGATCTGACACAAATCAGAGACAGACTTCCAAAGAGAACTAGCTTAAGCTACAAATAGCAGAAATTTACTGTTGAGAGTCCCACATCAGACTGGGACTACGTATTTTGATGCTTGAAGTTCCCTGTTGGGCTACTCCCCCATTGCCAATTGTTTTTGGGTGGGAAAGACCCGGGGTGCAACTTTCTGTCCTTGGAAACAAAAATGAAGAAACAAGTCAACTATATGATCTCCCTAATTCAAATAGTTCTATGTTATGCAACACTTAAACAAAAGGCTAAAGCAGTAACTTTTGGGCCCACAGTTTATTTAAACCTTGACACACACCCTCAAGCCCTACCATAAAGAGTGGAGCATACAACAAATTCTGAGGATAACATCCCTTGGATAATAAATGCAGATAACGAGAATTTAATCTTCTTCATGGCTTATCAGAAAACAAAAACAATAATTTAACTTGGGACTCCTCGCAACCATAGGTTTGATACTATGTTTAAAAAAGGAAAAAAAAAAAAAAACCAACTTTGACCTAAAAGCTTAAGCTGCTATATTGAAGGCCCAGAATGTATAACAAGCATTAACACCACAACTATCATAAACTTAATCATAGCACCTAGCTCGATATTTATGGGGTATCGTTCCAACTAAAACTAGGTGCTCAGCATTTAGCTCAATAAGGTGCCATAAGTAGAGCATGCTGAACCCTGGAAGATCCAGTTATATATTTTTCGGACCTCACAAATAACACCATGGATACTAATTTTATTAAGTTATGCGTGAAATATAGTCTGAAGAACTTCCAAACTCCAAAGGCCACTAAGATCACAATTTTAAGCAGAGTAAATTGAACCCTAAAGAAAAACAATAACCAAGTGCATCATTCATAGAATTAAACCATTATTTATTAAAGCAAGCCCATGGAATCCAGCAAAGGCAGTTTAGGCAAAAATAATTAAAAACAAAGGCAGAAGATTCTTTCATAAAGAACAACCAAAACAACACCAAGCTCGAATGGGACATGAAATCATGACCTTCGTGCTAATTAAATCAATAAAAACATAAACTGTTAACAGATAGAGAGAATTGTAAATCTGAATTGATGGAATTAAACTCACATGGTTGGAGGACGCAGATGGAACTAAGCTGCCGATCATTGCTTTGTGAAAGAGGCAACATACGTGGTGATTCAGTGGTAAACCTTTGCGAAGGGACACTCAGTTGTTCATAGAGAGCCATCTTGTTCCTTGGAGGCGCCTTTGGCCCTCTTTTCTCTGCATCATTAACATGAAGTCTAGGAAACAAAGGGCCGTCACCTATGATCCTCACCTCATTTTCTGTCCCTTTCATACTCCTCTTCCAATCCATTAAAATACGGACCACTTCCAAAAAAAATTCCCTTCAAATTCACAACAAGACCACATACCCAATTTTTCTCCACCAAAACACGTCATAATAAACCACTGGACTCACTTACACAGACAGCCAAATGACTTATTTTAAGAAGAAAACACAATTTTCCCACTACCCATAATCAATCCACCTCAGGAAGAACATTTCTTTAGGCTGAAATTTAAAACCAAACAACAAGAACACATGAAATTGTCTCAAAAAACAAATGCAAGTATTTGAAATTAACCTACCGTATAAATCCTTTAGCTGAAAGTAAGAAAGACAGCGGCAAAAACACAAACAATTGTGGAAGGGACGCAATTCACCAGACATTAGCACATGGAATGGACAAACTAGAAGAAGCACAAAAAAATAATAAAAGAAAAAATGAACCCACCTCAAAAAATCCAATGCTTTAGCTGAATAAACAAGAAGAAGCAAAGATAACTCCTGCCATGACAAAGAAACACACAGACTATGAGAGGAGAAATTCAACAGTTACAAGTGAAGAAGAATATATATGTGAGCAAGATAGATTCGGCGAGAGAAGAGGATTACCTTCCACAAAGGATCTCTTCACCATTCATCAGCCAAAAAGGGCGTACCTTAAAGGATAGAAATAGTAAAAAGGTGTGGGCACTTCGGTACCCAAGTGGGGAATGACGCGAGAAGCTGTTTTAGGGAAATGGGTAATCTCAAAATCTGAGTGACATGATACGGGGCTTGTATGAATGTAGTGGGCAAACCAGAAATTATGGGCAGTGACTGAGTCTCTCTCACTCAATCATATGGGCGTTGTTTTTTGGGCTATGTGTGAGGCTCAGAACCACATTGTGTGTCTGATGATTTTGGCCAATCTTCAACGAAAAATCCGTTAAAGATCGATTTCAAGGTTGCTGGTTTTCCTCTTCTTTTCTCCATTTGGCGAGAGAAGAGGAGATGACCCCATCCGCAGTGTGGGAAGGAACAATTTTGACGCGAAAGACCCATGGCGCGCATGAATTGCTTCGATTTCGTTGCAGAAACGTCAAGTTTTTTTGCGGGTCACCCGCCGTAAAGTTCCCTGTGAATGGAAGTTGAAAATGCTAAATGGGTGGAGGATAAACGAGGAATTCTGACACCCTGTTCTTCAGGTGGCCTAAAATTGAATACTTATATATAATTTTCGGTTTACGTGGGAATTGAATAATAATTAATTTGTTGGAAAACAAAAAAGGCATGGTGTTTTTTCAATTTTTCTTCACAGATGTTTAATTAAGAGAGAACGAAGTAGCGAATCCAAAAGTATTTTTGATTACATTTGCGTTGGTGAGGAAGGGTTGGTAAATAATTGGAGTAATTGAAAATAAATAAACAAATTCCATTAGGCCCAATTGTCCCGGACAAGGATGGGCCTTTTTTGCACCAGGCCCAATTTTCCGACCTCGTAAAGTTCATATATAAGATTTTAAGCCCAAACAAGTAAAGGCCAAAAAAATTGTTTGGTACATAACTAAATTGGTATTGGGCGCAGGCCGAAACTATCAAAACGCAAGCCCACTTAAAAACACAATGATGGTGATATTTGGCATGCTGATTCATACGGTCATAATTCTACAAGTAACGGTACAAATCATACTTATCAAATCTGATTCGAATACCAACCCTATCAAGAGATCAGACCATCGAGTCATTAGTTTAATCATCGGGTCATTACTTAAACTGTCGGATTAATGGCATTATATTATAACTCATAATAATTATAATTATACATATTTTTAATATATAAATTTATTATCCAGTAACCATTATTTTAATTAAATGTTTTTCATTTATAACATATATTTAAAATAACTATCTTTTTCATTAGTTGAGTATTAGATTATAAGTAAACTCATTTTAACAAGCTTTCATAAAACCTTAGTGATATTGAATTTTTATGAAAGTACATGAGTTCAAAACTCATCAAATATACGTTGGAGGATGTTTGGCCCATTTTATAAGGACTTGGTTTCATTCGGGTTGTTGTTCGGGTTGCCTGGATCATGGATCAACCCGTCAGGTCAAGCGGGTTTAACTAGGTCAATGTGCAAGTTAGGTTAATTAAACACCAGAATAGGGTTAGGAGTCGAGTCGGCAAGTTACCGGGTCGACCTGCTAAGCTAGGTCTAAGTTTTAAAAGTAGCCTACACACACAATTCCACAAATACATTCATGAAAGTATTGATGCAAAGCACTATTGGTGCAACTTAATAAATTTAAAAGTGAGCTTTTTTATAATTTTAATGACAAGTGACAAAAAACTTTTATGAAAGTGTTTGTGGAAGGATGTGTGTGTAGCATTATTTTGATTCTATTTGTACATCCTAGAAATACCCTTCATACTGAAATATACCAGTGTAGCAAACTTTGAGTAGTCATTCTCAAGGAAATTTTGACAAGTAATAATAAAAAAACCATTCAAAATTCACCTCAATAATATTTTCGGCAATAAAGAGTGTTTTTGAGACCGGCAAGTCCACTAATTATATGGTCATTAGTATGAGATAAAGGCTCTTTAAACATTCAAATATTATATATGCAATCTTATCACTTAGCTTTATAAGCATCAATTACATGGTTATTGTGATACCTTAATCCCACATCGGAAGTATGAGCATTATGAGTATGATATTTAAGTTCAAGCTTATGATCCAAAGAGTACCTTATGGGTTAGCCCTTTTGGGTGAGGATTTGCCTTTCGATTGGACTGTGGTTTGAGGCATTACAGAATGGTATTAGAGCCTATACCGGCCAAAAATGTGGAACAAAGTATGAAATTAAGTGCCACGCACAAAGTACTACACTGATAAGGGGTTGGAGTCACCTCTTGAAGCAGGAGCCACCTCAAGTACCACTTTTAGGAACTATACGAGGCACCTCTTGAATCCACATTGCCTAATGAAATTGACTCTAATATGATACCATTCAATAATTGTTAATCACATGTATAATCAGTGGTAGGTTTTATAACTATTTTTAGTAGAATCTATACAAGTAATCCTATTTATCGTCCCGAAAGCATTTAATAACATATATGCTCAAAATAACATGATGATATTGCACCAGAAAAATTTTACTCCCCAGGAGTCATGGGATTTAGTCATGATCGATGAACTCAAGGCCATTTATACGAAGCCACCATATTATTGGCATTTGAATTATTTCATGGAGTACTTTTGGGGTCATTCATTTTCTATTGGCCTTGCATAAGTAGTTAATAACTATATGGAATTTACATGCACACCCCTTCATTCATTTTTTTAGGAGAAAAAATAGAGTAATAATTAACTTTCTATCTGTTCGTTCCTGTCTTTTGCAGGATTTCAAATGGGAACCTGCAAAATTGCATCTGAGCGCCTACTAAGGCAGCCAAAGTTGACATATCCCAATCTGTCAGCCAATTGACCCACCCACCCATTACCAAACCCAACCAATTATCCCAGCCCAAAAACGAAAACAAGAAGGAAAAAAGAAAGAAAAAAGTCAGGCAGAAAAATAATTTTTTCTTTGAAATACCTCAAATGAGGAAAATTTTGATAAATATGTCTTTCATTTCAAATCTTTTTCAATATATCTTAATATTTTAAAATCATATTTTAGAAGTACAATTTTAACGTTTTTTACGCCGACACGCCTGTAGCGTTGTGTTAAGCCGCGAAAAATTAAACTTGTGATTCCAAATTGTGAGTTTAACTTTTTTTATTATTATTTTCCTGAGAAGAAAACTACAAGTAGTTATTTATCAAAAAAAAAAAAAAACAGGTAGTGGGAAAAAATGATTAACGTTATTCGAATTCAGGACCTGTATGAATTCGGGGGATTCCATTAACCAATTAGCTTTGTTATCCACTGCATCCGATTCCATCAAAGTTAAGATGCAACCTCTTCTAATCTCTCCATAAAATATATATTTTCCTGTATTTTCCCCCAACTATCAGTTCCCACGTGGGAGACGGCTATCTCTTCAGGTTGACAACCAATCACATAGAGCCACGTGTGAAGATCGGGGTTAAATCACGTGTGACGATTAATAATACAGCGTGTCAGGCCGGGACCGCAACTTAAGGGAAATTGACTTTACGTGAGATTGCAACCGTCATCCATGAATAGAGTTGAGCATTACGCGGAAAAACTTTGAAAGGCGCCCTCGCTCTAATTCGAACGTTAGTAATCATATGTCGTTAGAATCATTAAAGGTTTAATCTCATTATATTTGATGGGTTTAAAGTGCTCCGCTCAAACTTACCAAAGAAATTGCAATTATAAATTTGACTCCAAAAATTATAAAATGAAGTATTTGGCATACTTTAATATATTTTTTAATTTTTAGGAGGATCAAAGTGATAAATCAAGTCAGCTCACGGTTTAGGATCTTCGAAAAAACTAAGTTGAAAAGTTAGGAAAGCTACTCATAATTGTGTTACATATTTTTAATAAGTGAAAAATGAACCCATAAAGGAACCTGAAGTGGGTTCGGGAGCCGATTAGTATAGAATAATATTATGAACATAGAGGATTTTATAATAAAATCATAAATAACTTATGTATTATAAATTAATAAGAGCACATGTTCTCATTTATTAAAATACTCTATTAAATTTTTATCATATAAATCTTTTATAATTTTATTATAAAATTTTTAGTGTTCATATAATTATTCGTTAGCGTAAGCCGCGACCCTTTTACATATTTTGCGCTCAATTAGTGAGAAGAAGCCCAACAAAGTAATCCTATTTTTAACGTCACAGTGGCTTTATCCATGCATCGATTAATGGACAAACTGTGGGCAAGCGACTCCTATAATCGAATTCAAGCGGTTCAAACGAGTTCCCTCTCTCACTTCAACAATAGGTTATCTATTTGAAAGTTATTAAAGTAGTATGAAGAATTTGATTAGAATGAAAAAAAAATGATAATAAGAAGCTGATGAGAATTTAAGGTCGAAAGAATGATCCAAGTAAAGAGAAAGCGATTAATTGATGTATAATCAGGCTTTAGTTGTTTATCTGGAAGGCCTGAATTTTAATTCCTACCAAAAAAAAAAAAAAAGAAGGCCTGAATTAATTAGTGTGAGGTCGTCGTTCAAGTAGGCTCAAGTTGGCTACTGCGTTTTAGAAGATGAAGCTAGAAGAATATCCAGATCTTCTCTGGGATTCTCAATCCTTATGGACTCCAAAGGTTAGTACTTAGTTATAATCAGGCTTTAGTTGTTTATCTAATCATAGAATTAATCTTAGCATATGTGTTTAGCATATGTGTTATGATTCCGGATTAAAATGACGTGTTTCTTACGATCCATGCAACCTGTTTGATTCCCACCCTTGAGGCTTGTGCGCGTCTGTGGCCATTCGATTTGGCTTAGGGATTCATGGGTTGATTGTAAGGCCTGGGCATGGCCTGTTTATTGGTGCAATGAACCCCCTTTTGCATTTTCATTGCTCGAAGAAAAATAGGAGATGCCCGCCAACTGTTTGATGAAGGTCCTCAGAGGGTAGATTTGGTTTCATCTTACGCTCTGATGGGTGGTTATATTCATGCATTGTAGCTCACTCTGATGAGTGATTATCTCGGTGAATTACGGAATTGTGTTATGGGAGTATCTCTTGGATGGGCGATGCCAAGACTAACATACTTTTCAACGTTATTCTCATAAATGATGTTCTATGGAACTTTTCGAATAAAACAGAATGAGGAACAAAATATGAGAAGGTGAAGGAGAAATGTGAGTTTGCAGATCAAGAGGTGTTAAGAGTGACAGAAGAACCGAGTTGAAATGGCAACCCATTCACTGAGCTGTGCTCGTGGGTTCCATGTGTGTTGGACTCATTTCCCAAATCTCTCTCTCTCTCTCTCTCTCTCTCTCTCTCTAAAAAGCTGTAAATAAAAAGACAACAAAAAACTAGAGATAATGTGTTTTAAGGGACAAAATTGGGGAAAGCAACTTGGTTTCCTGCAACATTTCTGTGTTCCAAACCTCCACTAGCATTAGTTATATCTTCAAAATGCCTATGAAGTCACAGATCTCTCTGAGACATTTTTTTTTTTTAATTATTCTTTTTTGATGATCTGGTGAAATGTGCTCTTGTAGACACTTTCCCACTTGTTTATCAATTTTATGTCAAGTTTATTCCTTTGTATTAGTTCATAACAGGTAGTATACTGAAAGCCCCGGAAAATATTTACAAAATATTAAATAACTACATATAGCACACTTACATAACTTCTAAGGTCCAATTTTGATGTACAAATCATGCTGATGGCATATAATCATTTATAACGTTGCGTACTTGGACTACAAATAATATTCTAACTCCCAAAAACTGATACTTTACATCACAGTTGAACAAAATTACTGCAGTAGAAAGTGCCATTTTTTTTTTTAAGAAGAAAATGCTGCTTATTTAACGATTAGTTAGTACTGCTGTAGAAAGTGAAAGATGCTCACATCTCACTGCAGCCTGCTGAAACTTTACAGGGCGCATGGATAGTAAGAACAGTTACCAAAAGGGAGGGTCAGAGCTTTAGCATAAACAAATTAATAAATATTAAAATATTATCAAAATATAAATTAATTAATTCTCAAAATTGCTTCCCAACTGCAAAAACATACTCTTACGCCCCCACCAAACCGACCAAAAAAGCCTTATCTTTTCAACCACTGAAAGAGCTCTCCAAAACTATATTCTACTTATTATATATATATATTTAAAGCTTAGAAGCACCATATTTCTAGAATTTGTTATATTCTAAGTTTGGACTATAATTATTTCTCTATCTATATAAGCATGCCATTCTACAAACAGAACACAGAGAATAAGCATTAGTCTTCGGTGGCAGCTCAAGGTAGAAATCTCATTCTACTCTATAAATATGGTTTTCAATTTAGAAACGGAATCATATCTATTCGTACGAAAAAAAAAGAAAGAAAAGAAATGAAGTTTTCATTTATTGATTATCTGCTCTTGGGTTATGGATTTCCTATGATGGGTTGTCTGTATTACAGAGTAGGGACATCCATTTCAGTTTCCAAAACTGACGTTTGCAATGTCTGTTCTGTTTCTGACCTCAGTTTTTCTTCTTCACAAAGAGTTCAAAGATGGTGTGATGATCGATGTCGGTACTGCATTCTTTTATGTAGAAGCTGTTATGGAAGCTGAGGTTTGATACAACTCTTTGTTTTTCTGTCATTTGGGGAAAAAAAAGGCTTTCACAAGGAAAATTCTTACCTGGGTTGGTTCAATAATTGGAGTCTAAGCTGAGCAACAGCTGGATCTAATACTGGTAAGTTTTAACTTCCTTATAAAAATGAAATCGTCCTTTAAATTTCATCAAATTTTTATTCACTTGAAACTCACATTTTCCTCTCAAATTCCCTCTTTTCTGGATTGACGCATTAGAAGTTCTAGTGCATATAATGGATCAGTTGGGATGGGTTGGCTTGCCGATGGGAATGAACTCATCATCTCTAGGGACTACTCAGCAAAGTGAAGCTCAGGAAAGCTTTATACTTCCGACCTTAACCGGTTATACCTAATGGAAACAGAATGGAGCCTACTGAAATCCTTTATCCAAATCAAGGAATCCAATGGGGAGAAGCTGTAAGTTCTGAACTGGGTTCTTCATTGATGAATTTGGCTAATTTTGGTAAATTGAGCCAAACTCAAGGCAGTCAATGGAGTTTCAGTTAGTAACAGCAACACAGGACACATCGGTGGAATCCGATGAGATTTCCTGCACTTTTCTCAGACTGCAGAAACATATATTCATCAGGAGAATCCGAAGATTATGGCTCTAATTTGGGAACGGGAGCTTCCATTTCCCCATATATAATCGACTGGATGAAACAGTGGCATTGGAATGTTAAACCTGATTTAACCAACAAAAGCAATGACCAAAACAGCGAGTTCAAATTCGACAGGGATTATCGATATTCTGAAGAGAATCTGCCGAAATCAAAGAGACCCAGATCAGGAAGACAGGCCTAATCCTTCATCAAACATCAGTTTTCAGCAGCCGAGTTCGTTAAGTCGATCATCAGTGGCGGAGCCTGATTCTGAGGCCATTGCACAGATGAAGGAGATGATATATAGAGCTGCAGCATTCAGGCCTGTGAATCTAGGCATGGAAGCTGGTGGAAAAGCAAAAGAGGAAGAATGTGAAGATCTCAACGTGACCCACAAACAGTGGCTGCAAGGAAGAGGAGGGAGAGAATCAGTGAGAAAATTAGGGTTTTGCAGAGGCTTGTTCCTGGTGGGTCCAAAATGGACACTGCTTCAATGCTTGATGAGGCTGCAAATTATCTCAAGTTCCTCAAATCACAAGTCAAGGCACTGGAAACCCTAGGCCACCACGATGACACAAACCTCCCTTTCTCTTCTGTACCGTAGAACTTCCCCCGCTTCAAAACCCCAATCAATCGTAACCAACAGTTGACCGATGTTGTTTTTCTGAAAAAGCTGGGGGGATTAAAAAAAAAATTGATCAAATCCCTCAAAACCCATTTCTGAATTTTCAATTCTACCATGGGGGCTTTGCTTTGATCACACCCTTCATCATTTCATCATCAAGTGATCAACCTTTTCTTTTATATTAAGAATGAGAAAGCGTTATCTTTTGGCAGAAAATCAGATACCCAAATCGTAACCTACATCATTATTAACTCTTCTTTTCTATGTATTACTAATTCTCTGAATGAAAGCTAGCATCTTTTAGCCATTTTGGGCAGCCTATATTCACTACTGTTTTTGTTGCTTCTTCATCATTCTGCTCTACACTTTGTTAATGAGAAAGGAAAGGGGGAAATAATTTAGCTATTGAGAACTTTTTCACATGAAAAGGCTATGCAATTATAGCACCATCATTAAGATGATGGAGGGAAGCAGAGAGTGAAAATGCTACTTTATGTTGTTTAAGAATAATTTCATTCTCTGTACTTGGACTCAGTTTTCTTGGAGATCTTATTGGGGTTTGTGTGTTTACTTAATGTCACTTTATAGAAAACCAATGCAAGAGACATTCCCTTAGGCCTTATGAGCCTAAGTCAGTGGTACTGTCTCCTTAATTCAATCCAAAGCGTGCCATTGAGAATCACTCCCCCTAACCATATTGCTAGCCACATGTTTATGCCCCTTTTGGGCAGCTAGGGTTTTTATATTTGGTGAAACCCTGTTCTATATTCAAAACCCCACACAAGCATTAGAAGCGCCATGAATGTTCTTGATAATGACAGTTATGATCATGATGGTTTGTGATGTTGATGATGATTGTATGATAATGATGTGGGCTCGACAAAAGAAATTAAAAAAAGGGACGTGCCATGAGTACATAAATTATTTACACAATGAGTACATAACAATGTATAAGTGTATGGCCTCCGCTAATTCATAGAATGAGACCTTCTTTTTCAATTTTCTTTTTTCTGTTATATATTATTAGAATATGAACGTGCATCCATTTATTATTTTGTACTCATTCTGTACATAAATTTATGTACATCTAACATTTTTCTTAGAGAATAATACGCACCCACACCCCTGAGTGAATTTGGTGGAGTCCACAGGGCTCAACCACGTCCATTCGAGTCTATACTTCGGACCTAATGCCTGATTATCATAGTAATACGCGAATTTTAATACCTGAATTCTTTTTATTTATTTTTTATTTCAAGGTCCTTTAAAGAAAAAGGAGGTGGCTTGGATTGGTCAATAAAGAGGTTATTGTTTGCTAAATTTAGAAATTTTGGTTGTGAAAGTGGCCAGAATCGGTGGCTTTTAAATCAAAGGAGGATGACCCTCCAGAAGTTCTCCAACCAATCTTTGCTTTTGTAAGGTCTTCATGGGCTTGTCCCGCGTAGAAAAATTGACTTTTTTTTTTTCCCTTCAAACGGTTGGGATTTTATGCATATACATCAGACAGACCAATCAGAAAATTCCACGTGGTCTTCTTCGCCGTATAAGATAAATGTGTCGGTCTCCACCTTGGTCAGTTAGGTTGCGTTTGATGAATAAGTCTGATTAACCTTTGATTCTAATGCATGCTGAATTAGTGCTGGATTAAATAAGAGGTGTTATAAGAGATGTTGAATATGTAATAGTAAAGTTGTTTGGTTACACATCTGAATGGAAGCATGAATGACTTGTATTTTTGATTTTACCCTTATTATTATTCTTATTTATTTATTATTAAGTCATGCATTCAAATTTATCAATTAATTAATAGCTTCACATTTTTAATATCAAAAATTTCAAATCAAAGAACTTAATCAAAATTGAAATTCTCAAAATTTTAAAATCTCCAATCATTTCATTAATCTTCTTTTAACTCCCTCTCTCTCTTTCTCTACGGAGGTGCACAATTAGAAGCAAAAATAAAAAGAAAAAAGAAAGTGAAAGGAAAAATAAAAAGTGAAAGCAAGAAAGGGGAGCTGAACTTGGCTTAAGTGGGTGAGAGTGAAATGGTTTTGCTATCAAAAGAATTTGAACTTTTGTTTATAAAGGTTTTTTTTTTTTATAATTTAAGTTCTAAAATGAACAGTATTTATCATTCAGCACCAATTTAAGTGCTGATTTAATCATAGGTCATTCCAAGCTATTTAAAGGCATTACGAAATGCTTTGAATAAACCCACCTCTAACTGATTCAATATTCAGAGCCATTTAACACTAATTTAGTACGAACAAACGGAACCTTAGTGATGATGATGACTCACTAGATCAAAGTTAAAAATTTTGGTGGTGGAAAATAATCTCCAATTGCTGTAAAAAACCTATTTCTTCACCCCACCCCCACCTTTTTTTTTTCCCCCTTTCAATTCTATCATTTTAAGGTAGTTTACTTCAAGCCTTGGTTTGTTTTTTTCTTTTTAATGCTGTTTTGCATTTGCATCTTTTTTTATAACGAAGGGATTAAAACTAAAACACTTCGACAAAGCGTACAGTTTCGAACCGAAACAAAACTAATTTATTTCCACAGAGAAAGTACGATAGCGATGATACAAGCTACAGACAGAATCCAGCACAACAATACACCATGAATTGAGACACAGTACCTTAGAGAGTGAACGCTCAAATGTTTCAGCAAAGCTGCTGCTGCTGCTACTACTACTACTATTACCTTGCAAGGGGACCAGTTAAAGAATTCGTACTACGCGCAGCTATGTTCTGTGAATTCATCGATTCGGTCCCCTGGTTCTGTTTGGGTTGTGTTTTCTCCAATGCCAAACACTCCTTTAGTTCCACCACTACGTAATTCATGGTTGGCCTTTCGCTGGAACATGGAGTAACACAGGTCATTCCTAAATCAACAACTCTCCAAATGGAGTTGATCTTGAAATCTTTATGCAGCCTTGGATCAACAACGCTTCTTATATCACCCTTCTCAAGCAAGGGGCGCACCCATCGAGTTATGTGTGTCTTGTCATTGTCTCTCCCGATTGCGAGACGGCCTGTGACTATCTCCAAGAGAACAATACCAAAGCTATAAACATCACTTTTCTCAGTCAGCCGGTTTAGTTGATAGTACCTGCAATCCAAAAATATCTACATCATTTAATCATATCATGAGAAGATTAAATGTAGGAAAGCCAGTTTAGGGGGACTTATTTTTTAGCTTTTCTGCTGCAGAACTCTTTTTAACAAGAGTACGTGTTTGGCAAGATTCCGAAAAGCCCAACACAAGTATTAGTCTACCGTTGTTTGAAAATCTCTAAACCTTGTTCTAGACATTTCTGTCATTCAGTAATGGTGGAAACAAAGAATTCCCACATCAGTGGGATACAGAACCAATCACCTAATTATAAGGACAAGGGCCACATCCGCCAAGTAGGCTACCCTTTCTAGATGGGAGCCCAGCACGCTCGAGGCCATTGCTCCATATCTACAACCCCAACCTCACCCCAGGCCTATTAACACAAAACCTTGATGGTGGTCCATCAATCCACACAACTCCAAGTATACTGCCTGGCCAGTGCCTCAAACTCTGCCCTTATAGTGTTCATAAAGCTAATGTTAGAACAAGGAAAAAAGATGATATATTTTAGTAATCATCATTTCCTCTTTTTTTGGCTTAACTTAATATAATCAGGGTAACATTTACGACGGGGAGGCTATCAATCAGTTTTAATAATACCTGCAGGAAAATTTCAAGTTTGAAGACTACATAGTGTAGCATCATCAGTTGGGTACTTACTCAGGATCAAGGTAGCCCGGGGTGCCAATAACTCTGGTCGACACATGACTGCCATCTTCATTGGGAAAAATTCTGGACAGCCCAAAATCACCCAACTTGGCCTGGAATTCTTTGTTCAATAGGATGTTAGCAGACTTTACATCTCTGTGGATAATAGGTGGTTTACAGCCACTGTGCATGTACTCCAAACCTACAATGCATCTTCACAGATGATGGCAGAAGCACAAAGAAGCAAAGGAAAACAACGACAAGAAGAAAGAAAGAAAGACTAGCTTGCTCAGCGAGTGCATTAGCTCAATGACCTTGTGCGGCATCAATTGCCCTCTGTAGTCTCTCTTCCCACTTACAGGCATTTCCATCTGCATCCAGGATATAACTAGTTTATAATTCCTTCCTATTGTTTTGTTGTTTCAGCAAAAGGAGTCTTGTAATTCAAGAAAGTTTGAGAATGATGTTGAAAAGAAGATTTAAACTTGACTAGCTAAAAGAAGACCTCATAAGCCAAATGAAGAAAACATAAAATGGGCATCCTTGATGCATAAGGATCCCCTGCTCTCCGAATGACCAATTGTGTGCTCTAAAAATTTGAACTGTGCAAAATACCTGACAGATGAGCTCTTAAGTTCCCATTAGCCATGAATTCATAGACGAGCGCCATGTTGGTGCCTTCATTGCAATACCCAACAAGAGAAGTCAAGTTTCTGTGATGAACTCTCATAAGAAGCTCTGCCTGTAATTTAAAAGTCCTGCATTATTATTATTATTTTTTTTGGAGGTAAATTAAAGTCCTGAATTAGCTTTTTTTGGTAAATAAAGTCCTGAATTATTATTATTATCTTTTTTGGTAAATAATAAAGTCCTGAATTAGTTCAACTTCAAAGAATCCAAAAATCTTGTACAACCTACTCAACCCCACTGCCTAAAACACACACACGTGCACTTTTGGATCATAATGTTTATTAGGAACAGTGAACCCCTTCAGCGTTCCTTACAAAAAGTGTAAAATTTTAAACAGCTTTGCATATAAGAGCTGCAGTTATAGTTTTGAGACAACAAAACTATTCCCCGGTAAAAATAAAGAGGCTTGTAATACAACTTTGAGACCACTAAATTACTTTATAGTGAGTCTCTTTTAAAGGAGGCTTTGGATTGGAACGGTGTCATGAAAGGATGATATCATAGGTTTTGTAGCCCAACAATAATACTGCATCCTAAATTAAACCTCCAGTGGCAGAATGGTTAAAAGCATCCATTAATCTACCAGAAATAGAGCACTTATAAGTTACAACATGATCAGCAGAACTAGGTGATTTTGCTGATTAGGAGTCCTAACTTAGAGCAATGTCACTTGTTTTATAGAAGATGGTGTCCTCAAATTTCATGTGCTATAATCAACCCTTGAATGATAGAACTTACCTCAGTCCTAAACTGTTCATATCCTTCGATTGAGGATGGAGAAACCATCTTAACCGCAACTTGAGTGTCATGATCCAAGTAACCATGGTAAACAGTTCCAAATCCTCCTCTGCCAATTACTCGCTCAAAGTCAGATGTAATAGCCAAGATCTCTGAGTATGTGAATCGACGTTTCTTTAACTCCAATGGCTCATCTCTTTGATTCAATCCAGCATCTGACTTCCCTATCTTCCTGGCTGGAAAGATCACCACAAGTTCAATAAGCATCACTATATTGAGAAGACTATCTTTGTTATGTCAAAAATTGAATCTTAGGTGTTTTATAATTTTCCTTTCGCTGCATTATGCTGTGAGCATAATTGTTGTGGTACCTTTTTCTCTTCGCTTTAGGCACCTCAAGATAATCAGTACACCTAGAATGAGAAACAATGTAGCGACTGAAGCTCCCACCACAGGCAGAACAAACTTCTTTTTGTTGCTTGTGTTGTTCCTGTTGCTGCCACTGATGTTGTTGCTGCCGTTCTTGCAGGATGATGATAAACAAATATTTGCATCCACGCTAGCATCAACACATTGGTGGCAAAAAATTAAGAACACTAAATTTAAAAAAAAAAAACAAAAGAAAAATAGACGTTCTGTGACGTATGGAATTTCTTGTCTAATATAATTCCTACTGGTTTAGGAAGTTTGTAGACTTTTGGTCAACATATATCAAGTCAATAGCCAAAAAATGAAAAAAACAGAAAAAAAAAGAAACTGGAAATAATATTCAGAAAAACAAGGTCCCTACAAATGTTTTGATTAATAGCAAACCTCAATGAGAGGAGCCCATTATTTGATTTTGCAATAAGCACTTCCGGAACGGAACCTGTGAGGTTGTTTCCTGCTAAATTTCTGCAAAGACATCAATGGTTATTGTTCTCTAATGTTCGCACCAAAGAAGATACAGCTTTATATTCAGATGCAAGTAACTTACAGAGCCTTCAGAAACTCTAGTTTAGATAGGAACTCAGGTATTGAGCCTGTTAAACCGTTGTTTGACAAATCCCTGAAATAAACCAACTTTCTTCATTATTGGACAGTGTTGAAAGTAGTTGCGATTTTATCTGCTCCTCTTTATACTGACTTAAGGTTGCGTTTAAATATGATTTAACCACTCACAAGTTTTGAATCATTGTGAGACTGGATATGTAACGATCTATCCCCCCAGTCAAACCGCTTGAGGATAAGTTCCTGATTGCAAATTCAACATTTAATATAGAGCTGACATAAACAAAGACGAAAAACTTAATATTCTCAGTTGCCAGCACGTCTTACAAGGATGTGATCCTGGGGGGGCTGTCAACATCATAGCTGCAGCTCAGACCATCCCACGAGTAAGCTTTTGGGAAACATGGATCACCTTGCCAGTTTCTTTTTAATGCGTACACAGATTTAATATTCCTGATGGCATAAACTAATACCAGAGAGAGACTGAGACAGCTTAGCTCGAAAACAAACTGTTATGGAAAGAAACTGTAATGTATGTAAATCGAAGCAGGGCATTTAGTGGAAAGTATAACTGAGACAATACCTTCTTCTTCTTCTGTTTGCACTCGATCAAGCTGCTTTACTGCATAAACCTCCATAGAGCTGATGATCGGTGGCAGGGTTGAATTTTCAGCTTTTTCAAGTGAAATGTCAAAGTGAGTTGCTCTCCATGATGACGTGGTGTAGCTCACGTCTGTACCCAGGTAGGATAAAACAATAGGTGCAGTGTTATTCCATCGATCCCCATTCAAATAAATTGAGAACTCTCTGTGCTGGTTCGCCCCGCGTTGTTGGACGTCAGCAAAATACAGATAAAAATAAAGTTCTGTGGTGGGATCATCGGGCTTGTAGGACAGTATTGAAAAGGAGCTATTTTTTAGGGGAGTGATGGAGGTCTGCAAGACCTTTATTGGTATTTCTTGATATGCGTCTGGAAGTTCAATGACCATTGCAGCGTTTAGTGTATGCACAGCGGGAAAATTTGCCGGAGGCGACCAGATGCGATCATAACTGTCATCTTTGTACCTAAGTGGCACATTTGCATGCAAATACTTAATCAGTGCTTAAAAACAAGAGAAGGTGGATTTGTTTCTTCCAACATAAAACATGCTGCGACAAGGCCACGCACCTGATAAATTCTTCTGTTGAACCAAAGTCATACCGCAAAATGTTTATGAGTGATCCAGATTTAGTTTGATACATAGAACTAATCAACGGCCTGAGCTCCAATGCTGATATGAAAGGCGTTCCAGAGTCAGTGTTCACGAGACAAACATAAACAATGTTCGATGTCAGGACATGAACGATCTCCTTGGTTGTTACAGTGGACGCATTCTCCAATTTCACTGAATCCCACACATCAGTCCCCAGATGCAGTTCGAACTCGGGGAGTTTATTCTTGCCATCATAATTCCCATACATGAACCTTGCTCTGATCAAATATTTAGAGAATTCAGCTTGTTGAAGGTCTAGGGAGTAGCAGTTTCTTATACCTCCGGGGAAGCTTCTGACGTGCAAGAACTGTTGTGCAATGTTCTTAGTCTGGAATTCAGTAGATATACTCATCTTATTGCCAGTGTCTACGTAAGTGTCATCTGAAACGTAACGTATCTCTGTTTTGCCATCAATGTAGCTTGCTCCATCTTCTATCCCGCAATCCATGCTTATGAACCCTGTGTAAGTGAGAGAGAGAGAGAGAGAGAGAGAGAGAGAGAGAGAGATTGGTGAGGTGTTAGGTTCAGGCATTGCAAACAACAGATAAAATCAGTATTTAAATGAAAATGAATTGCAGACCAGATTGGTCCTCCCCGTGAACTGGAACTCCAAAGAAAAAAACACCAAGCAATGCTAGAAAGAAGCCCATCAAGGCCTCCATAATGTTATCAAAATTCTTTTTTCTGATGAGGAACAAGCCCTCCACAGCTTTATCTTATATCATGACCAACTGCTCCTCCCCCCTCCCCTTCGTTGCAGTACTCTGTTTTTGTCTCATAGGTTTACTTTATATAAAAATCATTTGCCGTTCTTTAAGGGGAGAAAAGAAAAGTCCTCGAATCCAACCAACGAAAGTTCCTAGGGCCAGCATAGAATTGGGATGCAAAGGACGATGCACGAACAGGTTTTGGAGATGGACTTGTTGCTCAAGACTCACAAAAGTAAACTTTCTGTCATTGTCCAGGGCTCTCCCAGCATGCATTGGTCACAGCTATGCCCACTGCCCTTATCACACGGCTGGACCTTTGACCCAGTAGTAGTCGAGTCAATTTGTAAAATCAACACCCCTGTGACTTTTTCTATCCAATCTGAGCCACACGAAAATGGTTCTTTGGCCCAACGTAATAAGAATATCTAAAGCAACAAATCTTGGGAGAATATCACTGGTGAATCTCGTCTACCATTGGCAGGGATCATCTGATATACCCTTCATGTAAATTTACTTCCTTTCTTTTTTTTTTTTTAATATCGTAAAATCATTGTTATACAAAGCAGCCAAACAAGACTCGGCTTAGTTTGCTCCATAATGTTATAATGATTTCAGACTCCTGTAAGATTTTCCTCGAGATGGGTTCTTTAGATAAGGAGAGAGATCAATAGTGTCCATGAATACCATGAAGAAGGGATCAAAACCACACAATTGATGCAATGTATCAAAGCCAACTAGCCTTCATAAAGGCTCCAACTACACCGAGGACGAACCATGCCCACATCATCAATTCAAGTCCATAACAGATCAAAAACAAGAGCTGCCAAGGGTCGTACAGCTACTATAAATAAAGTGGGCTGTAAAAAGTCCAATAATTTTATGCATACAAAATGTCTACATAATTACCTAGAAGCTGAAAAATGTGTGGGTTACATATGCCCAGAAAAACCAAGATAATGTTGCTAACACAGTTAGTGGGACAGGAGGAAAAAAAAAACCAAAGAGTTTACATTAAAATATATCAACAGCTACCTAGCCTCGCCTCAACCCAAAACAGAAGTGTATTTTACTTTCAAAGAAAAAGTACAATCACACGAATACAAACTACAATCGAGAAATACAGTATGACCCTAAAAGCCAGAAGTTGAAGCATACTGTAACGTGATTCACAGACAATCAGAAGCTTGACAACGATCAGTTGCTTCGCTTGGATTTATAATTGCAAGTCACATGAGCCTCCCTCGAATGTGCTTCCTGCAATGCCAAACATTCTTTCACTTCCATCACGACCCATTGCCGATTCTATTGCTTTTCAAACTGAATGCATAGCGGATTCTCCCTGTAAACTAGACAACTGGATGACATTCACGGCCGGGAAAGAACCAAATTCGCCGGAATGACCTTCCACGGTGGCGATCAATTTCCTCCGAAGGCTCCATTTTCTCAAGAATTTCGACACGGGATCTGTATCCAAGGCTCCTAATCCAACTATGTCAAGACAAAACTCAGAGAACCCTCCCATTCGAACAATTTACTAGCCGAAGCAATCCCTCCCAAACCCTAGCTTCGGACTTTCTAAAAGAAGAGAGAGGGAGAGATTTCTATGAGGCCCACTTACGTCGGCCCATTGGGCTCACGTATATCTGCCCATTTAAAAGTGGGACCCACATGAAATGTCCGTTTACCTTTACCTGGGCCCACTTATAGTCGGCCCATTTAAATCAGTTCAAACATATTTAAGTCTGTGAGCCACTTCAAACAGCACAAACCATATCTATTGGGCAGCTTCATTCAGTATAGACTTGGTTCAGGCCCAAAATAAAGAGTTGATTGGGCCCCAAATGAAAAGTAGTTCGGTCTTAAGGCCCGTTTGATAAAACAATAAAATGTCCATTGATCTGTTGGAACCAAACCGGTGATTGTGTTCTATGTTCAACTTTTAGGTAGGATCCTTTTATTGAAAATTTTAACTATTAAATGTGCTAAACCTTTTATGTGTTACGTGATTTTAATCCTTATCAAACAGATTCTTAGGTCACTTAGCCAATAAATAAATAAATAATTTTTATTTTTATTTTTACAGAGTACAAATATAATTAAAGTTATTTATATTCCCACCTCTTTCTCATTTCAATTTTATTTTCATTCCATTTTTCCGCCACTCAACACCCTAAACTCCTCGAAATATCAAGATTGGATTGTTATTTAAAAACATTATTCATGCTATTTCATTCTATATCCTGAAAAAAATGATCAAACAACTTCTCAGATTTTTTGAATATAAAATTTTAAATAATATTATTTTAAGTTTCAAGGCTCAACGACCGTTAGCCAACTCCAGCTATTTTAGTATATCCTAACTCATCCCTAAATGGAGGAGTGGCAATATCCATACTCATTCCTCTAGTCGATTTGAAGGCCACCTCTTAAATACGTGGAAAAGAATTAAAAACTGTTGAAAACCAAGGCGTGCTAAACTGGAAAACACACACACACATAAATGTATATATACACACCGACAGTCCATTTATTGTAATTCCTGTTTATTACCACTTTGCCATCTCATTTCTCGGGGTGGATTCATAAGTATTAATAATAGTTTTTTGATCGGTAACCATTGCTCAAGTAGGTGAGTGACCGATCTTCCTATATTTAAAAAAGAAATGATAGGAATTTAAATTTTCATCATATTTAACTATAAAGTAATTTCTCGTTCTACTTACTTAAAAAAAAAATTAACCTCCTTTATTTTAGAATGAAAAAAATAGAAAAAAAAAGTAGTATTATGAATCTTCATTTAGCGCATGTTGAGCGGAGGTAAAAAAAAAAAATGGCAAGATCGAATTCTGGACAATAGAATATTTTCCGAGTGATTATTAATGTTATGTATGTAATCACATCTTACGTGAATTATTTTTTTCCTAAATTTTAAAAATAAATAAGATAATCAAATATTTTCACCAAGATATTTTTTTGAGCAAAAAAACAGTGAAATAATTACTTCATATGCTACAGCATTTTTTAGATTACAAAAATGTAAGCAGCTTTAGGAAATTATGAGATATTTTCATTAATTATTGAAGCATTTTAAATATTTTGAATATTTTGAGAACATCGAAAATTTTTTTTTGGACATTTTATGTATATATTAGACTCCAATAGTTAAAATGACATGGTTATTTCATTATTATTTCCAAGGGTTGCGGCAGGAAGATTGTAGTGTCGGTGAGTTGGTCAGAAATGAATGCTATAAATGTGATATTGGCGCTCCAATCCAACCCAGTACGCTCCCTTGTCCTTTTGTCCTTGTCATCCCCATCTACCACCATGCGTGTAACTATTAACTTACAGAGTGGAAATAGTGACGGAGACGGCGAGAGAGGGGGACAGGGGGGTGACCACCTTGTACCGCACGGGTCCTCGCCCTTGAATGGATGACACGTCACGTGGGCCCCAACTGGGCCGGAGCCGCGGGCCGAAAGCGATGAAGTCCAACACGGAGCTGAGTCACGGATGAAGCCCAAGGTGGAGACCGGCCCACGTAAATATCTAGAGTGAAATTACATCTCTAACCCTGTCCCATCTCCTCGGTTTCCCCTCTGCCGCCTCGCATGGCTGCAGGGTGCGAGTCTGTGTGTGTCTGTTGTAAATACGCCGATAAATTTAATCAAAGTTGGGGAATTAAAAAAAATAATAGATGTGAAAAATAATAAAAAAGTAATGGGGGGAAGTTTCACATTTTTCAGGGAAGGACATAAGAGCTTGGAATCCTCTGTGATGGACAACTATAAATACCCTCCCCAATTTTTCTCCGCTAAAAGCCCACATTGCACTGAATCAAACCTTAGAGATCTTTTTCTGATCTCTTATTGTTGGGTTATATTTGGTTTTTCAGTGAGGGATTCAAGATGACTATTCTCGTTGAGCAACCGGAATTGGGTAAAATTTTTTCATCCTCTTTTATTGTTATTTTTTGGGTTATTTATTGTTTTCTTTACATTCCCTGTCTTCACCAAGATTTGGGTTTTTAGCATTAAAAAAAAAAGAAAAAAAAGAAAAAACTTAGACGATCATGAAGATCCAATTTAGGTTTTGGAAAAATATCAGATACCCTTTATGGGTTTTAGGTTTCAATTCTTACCCTGAATTTGTTTTTTTATTTAAAAAAAAGGATTTCGATCTGGTTATATTGCTATTACGATATTTTAGATTTCCCAAAGATTGGTTGATTGGAAGAATCAAGATACCTCCATTGGAATGTGAGATCATGTATACGTATGTTGTTGTGAACAGGGATGGCGGTGGAGGAGAAGAAGGTCCCAGTGGATGAAAAGGAACTGGTGTTGGATGGTGAATTCGTGGTGCCAGTGGCTAATTCCTTTGGCCACAGCTTTAGGTCTTTTTCTTCACAGTATTTTTTTTTATTGAATTTCAGATGGGATGAATAACACCAAGAAATCAAAGAAAAATCTGGTAAAAAAAAAAGTTTGGAAGATCTAAAGTGGATATGGTATGATCTTTTAAGAACATTCTATCTTCAATAATACTGGATAAAATTATTCGTGCCTTTGACTAATAATTGCAATAACTATTTGGCCCAATACCTTCCCTTTTAAAATCAAAATGAAAAATTAACATTTTTGTTATTTCTTCTGTAAATTTGATTTGGGCCATCATTCCTCCCTACTTGGCCCAGCACTGGATTTGGGCTTTGGGCCAGTTCTGTTATATGCCCAAGATGTATTCTTTTTCCTTTAAATTGTTTCTGTTTTCTGTTATTAGAATTGGTCTGACACGCAGTTTCAAAACAAAAAACAGGAACTATGATGCAGATACAGAGAGACACGATTCTGTTGAGGAATTCTACAGAACTAATCACATAAACCAGACCTATGACTTTGTAAGAAATCAAAATTGCCACCCCTAATAGTTTCATCAATCCTTAAAACCCTTATTATTATTATTACATTGTTTTATTTTATAGTCTAATTGGTATATGCTTATAATGGCATGAATATGAAGGTGAGGAGAATGAGGGAGGAGTATGGGAAGTTGGACAGAGTGGAAATGAGCATATGGGAATGCTGCGAACTCCTCAACGAAATCGTGGATGAGAGCGATCCCGACTTGGATGAGCCTCAAATCGAGCATTTGTTACAAACAGCTGAAGCCATTCGGAGGGACTATCCCAATGAAGATTGGCTGCATTTGACTGGCCTCATCCATGGTATATTATATATATATATATATATATGCCCATTTTGTTTCTTTAAATTTGTGCTTGGTGTTAACGGATTAGTAGTTCTCTATATATGTATGCTATTGTGAACAACCAAACAGAGCCTAATTTGCAAAAATGGGGAAAAAATTCATCTGACTTTGCTTAATATTGAGTATTGAAGGATTAATTTCTGATTCTATTTATTCAAATGGGTTTAGATCTTGGCAAGGTGCTTCTTCTTCCTAGCTTTGGAGAGCTTCCACAATGGGCTGTTGTAGGTAAGTGTAAAATCTCAGTACGTATATGTGTGTGATATAAGTTCTATTATTAAAATTTTCTCCTTTATTTATAGATTTCTTGAAATCTCAGAGTAATAATCCGAAAATGGGGTTTTACAGGTGACACTTTCCCAGTTGGGTGTGGCTTTGATGAATCCATTGTTCATCACAAGGTCTTTCTTCTCACAAAGTTTACTACCATTTAAGACTCTATACAATCTATCTTTTTCTTTGGCTGTAATTTTTTTTTTTTCTGCAGCATTTCAAGGAAAATCCTGACCATGGAAACGCTGCTTACAACACTAAATTTGGAGTTTATTCAGAAGGATGTGGACTGGACAAAGTTATGATGTCATGGGGGCATGATGATTACATGTATTTGGTACTGTTTTCCAAACACAGTCTTATATTCTAGGCTTTTTCTTTAGGCCCCTTTTCAGTTTCCACTTGATATCAGGAAAAATAAAGGTAATGTTTTATTTATTTATTCATTCATTTTTATTTTCAGGTGGCCAAGGAGAACAAGACAACTCTACCTTCAGCAGCTCTTTTCATTATTAGATACCACTCATTCTATGGTAAGTAACGAATGGGAACAAATAATACTGATAAAGCTAAGAAGAAATATTTTTACAGAGATTGGCATTGATAATTGTGATTAATTGATTTTCAAAAAATATGTTTAATATTGCAGCTCTGCATAGAGCAGGGGCATACAAGCACTTGATGAATGAGGAAGATGTTGAGAATCTCAAGTGGCTTCATGTATTCAAGTATGGTCGTCATTTATTTTGCTATCCTTAAATCAAACAAATTCTCATGTTATATAAGAAGAGGTCTCTAATGTAACCTCTTGTTTGTGCAGCAAATATGACCTTTACAGCAAGAGCAAAGTTCGCGTCGATGTCGAGAAGGTGAAGCCCTACTATCTCTCTCTCATTGAAAAGGTGAGCTATTGATTGTACTCCTTAAATCTTTCATCAAGAGTTTACCCCCCTTTTCTTTTCTCTCTCTCCTTTTTTTTTTTTGCTACACTTCATACTCTTTATTAATCTGATGAGCAACATTTGGTTGCAGTACTTCCCTTCCAAGTTGAAGTGGTGAATATGGGAGCTCTGAAGATGGTGCAGTTCAGAAATGCACAATGGAAGAGCAGACTGCAGTAGTTTTTATGTTGGAAAGATACTGTATGAAATTATGACGATGACGACGATTATGATGATGTAGTTATGTTTTTGAGTGAAACAATAAAATTACCATTGCCTAACCAGCTCTCTTCACCGCTGATTTCATGGGGAGAGAGAGGTTCCTGCATTGGTTGATTAGATCAAGGATTCCATGAAAATGATGAGGAAGATGATTTGCTCCCTGGTTTTACTTGTTTCTTAAGCTAAATAAAATCCCATCCAGAACTAATTGAAGATCAAGAAGCATGAAACTCTTACGAAAAAGAAGCACTTCAAATTCATTGACATGGCCCCTGCAAGAACAAGGGAAGCTGTGCGTCTTCATGCAGCTTGGATTATTCCATTCTAGGGACAGGATGCTTATTAGAATAAGCTTTAGTCTTAGAAAAGTTCCATCTGGGCAATACCATGTAAACATGCTTGTTTAATTTATTCTTTCATGGGGATTTTTCCCTTTTGTGGGTGTAGTGTAGAATTGAATGACTCTCATGGAGATGAGTTTGGGATTTGGACAAAGAGTTCAGTTTCCTGAACTGACATTCACCACAAAGTATTCAAAGATGTCACGATGATGCATCTTTGAATAGAAGCTGTTATGAGAGCTGATGTTTGATACAACTCTCTTGCAATTTCAGTTGTCCTTTTTTTAACATGGGATTGGAGATGAAATCCAGCAAAGTACTGCCCACCCGGATTGCTCAAGTAGTCAAGTCACCCAAGCGCTCAGCAATGACGTCGAAGGTTTTAAAACTCTTCGCTTGTAAAAATTACTCTTAATTTACCTGACGGGCGTGAAAGTGTGAGATTTCTAGGTCCCCTTTGGGGGTCCCATTTCCTCGTGACCGAAAAAAAAAAACAAGAAAGAAAAAAATCCAGCAAAGTACTTATGCTTCCAAGTTACTAAATTGTGGGTGCTTCTTCTTTCTTTTTTCTTTTTCTTTTTTTTTTTTTCATGTTATACGCAGAACCCCTAGGTCTGCACAATACCAATCCCAAGCACCCAGCTCCATGCTCCAAGAGAGAAATGGTATGATATGATGCACGTAAAGTGGACTTTAGCAGTAAGGGGGAAAACACAAAAAGGAAAGACAACAGCAAATATTCTTGAGATATATTCTCTGCAACTTAATCTATATAGGGGAACAGCGCCGCAATGGCATACATATACAGTAATTTTACAACAATACAGACATTACAGTTCATTCTACATTAATTGCTCTGCTAATTAGTTTCTATCAATTCCTAACGCTAAGTAGAAGGTTCACCAGA
Source organism: Santalum album (assembly GCA_034195605.1). NCBI lineage: Eukaryota > Viridiplantae > Streptophyta > Magnoliopsida > Santalales > Santalaceae > Santalum > Santalum album. Next base: position 4,728,161 of record CM067258.1, read on the forward strand.
AAATTCCCAATGCTGGCGACGATAGGCCTCCAAGCCACCGATATAAACATTTACAGGCGTCAAGTGAGAATTTGCCGATGCTACTTATTTTACGGGTCGTCAATAAGAGCCAAACGATGCAGATTTTCTGCGTAGCTTTCGCACATCACCACGGGTGCCTTTTAAAGCCTCAGCAAATTTCACCAGTTCGGATTTCTGATCTGCAAGCAGCTTCTCTCGGGGTGAAGGTGGGTCACCAACCTCGCTCGAATCGAATTTCTTATAAGCCGGTAATGAATCCCCATCACTGTTTCTCCTACATTTTTCTGAACTCGGCCTTTGGATGTCCAAAGAAAGCCTAGAAGACCCACGAGTTGGGGAAGTAAATTGGTTGCTCGGAGCATCGGTTGAAACGCTTGAACTGCACTGCAGAGATGTCACCCGCATTTCATCAGGAGAAGAACAAGAATCCTTATTGTGACGATGCCTGTCCTTTCCCCGGACAAGCCTCCTGAGCTTGGTAAAGAATTTCATTTTGCTTGAAGCCTTGGTTCTGGTAGCCGATAATGAATTCTCAATAGAGGCTTCATCGGGCTCGCCAGAGTCCGTGAGATATGAAGCTTGCGAGGATGACCACCGATCGGAATCGAAATCCGGTATGCCGGGGCCCCTTTCCTCCATTCCTTCGGTATTTGCATATTCAAGTATCAGCTGCTTCGCTTTCTCCTCCGACTTGGGACTCAGACTCTTGCTTAGGTCCCTCGCAATGGTTCTACTGGGTTGAGGCTGGTAATTCCGCAGCTCATATCGCAAGCAAGCGTTTAACCATCGGAGATAGACCAGTTCTTCAACATCAGAACAGCGATCAGCTTGGAGTCTCTCAATTTCATGTGCTAAGCATTCGTTTTCTTGTTTCAAATGGTGGTTCTCTTCCCTCATCTCTTCCGCCTGCAGCAAAACAAAAATAAGACTTTACATAAATACACAGATCAGGATGTGAGGAGATCTGTTTCGCATTGAAAATATAGTCTTTTTTAAGGTTCATATATTCTGATCTTCTAATATTAAAATACCGTATCAGTTTCCTTTTATATGTTCTTGTCATCCATAAGGTGGGATATTTTGGAAACATTTACAATATCATGGCTTTAGGTCGTACCTAAGTTAGGTGCTGTTATTACCTGACTAGCAAAAAAAAAAAAAGAAAAAGAAAAAAGTTATTTTAGATCATTTTAAGAAATTCGGCGTATCGATGAAAAGAACAAGAAAACTTACCTCAGGATCCTCCAAAACAGAAGTTGCAAGGATTTGAGTTGACTCCAACCTTTGAGCTAACTCTGAATTTTCCACCTGCAATCTCATATTGGACTCTCTTAGCTCCTCCGCCTCATCCTCCAAAGCCTTCAACCTTGGCAGCTGCAATTGCATATCCGGGCTGTTATCAGAAACCACTTGTCCTTGGTCTTGTAAACTAGCAACCCTTCGCTGAAGTATTAAAATCTGTTCCTTGTTCTGTTCAGCATCATACCTAAGCTTCTTTTTGAGCGACTTTACTTTTGCGCGTGCAGCCTCAAGCTCTGCCAAAACTTTTGCATGATCAGCTAATTGTGCCTCTAGTCTTCGGTTATCCGTCTGTAACGACTCGATCTTGAGGGTGAAGAGTTTAGCCTCCATATTGTTTACCTTCAGTCGGTTTTGGAGCTCCATCACAGCAGTCTCCTGTTCTTTAAGGCCATAATACTCCAGCAATTGGATTTCAAGACACCTCTCCCTCTCCCTGAGAATTTTCACGACGTTCCTAAGGTGCCCAATCTCTTGATCATGATCCTTGCACACCATTTTAAAAGCTTTCGGATCTTCAACATCTAAATTAGGTGCTTGTATGTCGTTCCTCTGAGAAACCTTGGCATGGGGAAGATCGGAGCCGAATTCCTTCAGAAGATCACCAAACTCTGGCAAGAGATACGTGTCCTTATCTCCACTCAATTTACTGTTTGGGGAAAACTTGACAACGGGAGCATCAAAGGTGGCCTTTGGATTTCTTGCCTCTTCCTGCCATAGAAATTCCAGAGGATTGGCTTATTTGGTTTATCGCACTATATAATTCGGCATCACACTTTAATTTTTGGACACAGAACGGGAAGTAATAGGTTTGCCCTTTCTACAATCAACTTTGGTTCCCATGATTCAAAACAGTTTACGAGTAAAGCTCTAAACAGATCCATTGTAATAGGAGAGAGTTTTGACAGCTGAGAAACTTTACCAAATGAAATCGAGTTCGTAATTTTCTACAAACTGCTACTGGTACTAGTTTCTGGTCAAGATTTCTACATTACATTTGTATTATATCAATTTCTCAGCATGCAAATCATGGAAGACACTAAGAGATCAAAAAAGGATGCTGTGATCAAATTCACGAGTTTCCTATGCATCAATAGCACAACCAACACGCATCAAAATTACTATTAAACTTAAAATCTAAAAACAGGAAACATAAAGTAATTTACAGTGCATCTTCTATCCAGTGAATAAAAAAAAAATATCAATCAACCAGAAAGAGAAATCAAACATCAAACGTTTCAATCGTATGCAGAGCAATAGTGATCTTACATAATTTTCTGATTCATCATCACAACAACTGGGTATTATTTGCAAGCCACGAAGGTCATCCTTGACCCCAGATTTTTCCTCAGACTCAACCCCATCATCATCACCTAATCACATATATACATATACAGTTAATCAAAGCACAAAAAGGGCAAAAAACAAACAAAAAAGGATAAAACCCCAAATGGAAATTAATAACGAACCCGAGGAAGGGGGAGAGGGATTGATCCGTTTGGTTCTGAATCGAGTATAAAGGAGCCCAGCAAAGGATAGAACCACAGCAACCCCAAATTTCAATAGAACAGGCGCAATCTCCTTCTTTCCCCTAGTCATGATCATCGCGATCAGAAAGCCTAATCGGAGATTCTAGTCATATATATAAGGGAAAGGGGAGATTATAGGGGCGGTCCTCTTCATCGTCATCGTCATCCATCTACGACCATATAAAGCACAAGATACTGCAAGACCCATAAAAGGAAAAAAAACAGAACGGAGATTATAGGAAAGAGAAACAGCCGATTGTTAAGCTTTTGATGATTCTGGAGAGAGAGAGGGGGCGGGGGGGAGATTCTACCTGTCACGAAATCAATCTCATAAGCGCGGAATTAATGAGGGTGGGGGGAACGAATGGGCGAGATCATAAAGGTGGAAGATGGGTTGTTCTTCTGTTGCTGATTACAGTTGCGTATGAACGTGGAAGATACCCTTTGGAAGTTGTCATTATCAGAAACAAGGGCCACTTGTTTTTGTCTCATGGGGACTGTGATTCGCAGGAAAATCGGAGAGAGAGACAGAGAGAGAAAATATTGCTGATTGGCGAGCGAGAAAATCAGGTGAGGTGGAATCTCGACACAGAATTCTGATTCTGTCTCTTCAGTCTAATGACTAAAACACCCTTAATGCGCTTTTCCTTAAAAAAAAAAATCTAAACTAATAATCCCTGCCGGCTCAATCGACCTTGAAATTACGCCGTTTTATTAAATTTTTTACTTTTTCTTTTATAAGAAGATCTTTTGTTAATCACAATCCGAGTCGAAATTCTTGTTTCATAATTTTAAGATATGATTTATTATTGATTAGTTATGTGAGGAAGTGTTATTATTTTTTCTTGAAAATATGTATCTCCACCTAAGCTTCAAATTATGTCAATTCATTAGATTTTTATTATTTTATGAAATAAATTTATAAAATATTTTTTTATTAAAATTGTTCTGAAGTGAGATAATAATCACAATCCGAGTTTCATGATTTTAAGATATGGTTGATTATTGATTAGTTTTTTGAGAAAATGTTATTATCTATCCTTGAAAATAAGTATATGGGAGTGATTGTGTTGCTAAATTAAGAAAAAAGTAGAATTAAATGTGTTATTTGAGGTCATAAATAAAAGCATGGCTTTGATATTATAAGAAAGGGAATTCCTTATAAATTCATCATCAATATTATTCAAAATAAATTTACTTATCTTATTCAATCCAATACGTTGGGGTGTGCACTTTCTATGCTTTACGACTTTTGAAAAAACTTATTATTTGAAATTTAAAATTTGAAGTTAATTAATTACATTTTTATTTATGGAAACAAGTTGATTAATTACTTTACTCTTGCTTATCAAATTACAGGGGATGGGTTGTTTTAATATTTGCATCCTTAGGACATTGAACGAGGAATTCATAAATGTCGACATTAGTGTATCCAATGCACTAGAATTCCTACAATTTATTCCATAAAAATATTAAAACAATATATATATATATATATATTCCTTAAAGGAAAATACTTAACTAATGGCCCACTAAAAAGTTGATGATTGATTAATGTCATTATTTTCGTATAAAATTACCTTTCGCCTCACCATTTTGAAATTTAAGATAGCTTAAAGGGTAGAATTTTTTCACTGGGAAAATATTTTTGCAGCTCAATTTTCAATTAATTGAATACAAATTACAAAGAATCCCCAAGCATCGTAATTTATGAAAAAAGAAAATCCTCATGATACGCGTGTTTGACCATGAATCTTTAAGCATGTGGATATCTATAAACTAAATGGAATATTTTTGGTGCCAGAGATATGGGGGATTTAGGCTTCATTCGATTTTGTTCTCATTTCTTATTTCTTATTTTTATTTTCAAAATTTCAGGAAATTATGTCTATATTTTAATTTTATAAATTATGAAAATATTTTCATAACTTTTGGAAATTCCTTAATAAATTTGGGAGTAAGAAAATATCACTCTCAAAAATTTTCAAAATTTTGAGGATAATATTTACCTCTCACTTCCACTTGAGTCCACCCATAACCATGGACCGCCCAACTTCGACCACTGCTACCACTAGATTTTGCCCATCATCTTCGGATTCTAGCAATTTTTGCCAAATTGTCGTTGGATTCCGACCAATTTTGTTGAATTCTCTCCTAAGTCGGCCACTTTTGCCAGATTTTGATCACTGTTATTGGACTTTGCCGGACAAAAAATCAAAACAATGCATACAAACTAAATATGTTTCTCATTGTCCACAAGAAATAAAAACAATAAAAAAAGACATGAAAATTGAAACAAAAGTGAATAGGACCTTAAAGTTCATATGTTATTTTATTATAATTCCTTTTATTGCCTCCCACTTAGGGAAGAGATTCCCAAATTCTAAACTAAACTAAACTAATATTTGGTAGACTATTCAAGCTTTTGAGTAAAAAGTGTTTTCTGAAAAAATTCAAGCATTAAATATAAATTCCAAAAAAAGCACTTTTTCGGCCAGAAAAAAATGCTATAGGAACATATTTTGCCCTAGAAAAGTACTTTCTTAGAAAGCTAACAAAAAAGATTTTTTAGAAATCACTTTTTGGTCAACAAAGTAGGCTAACCTAACTAAGCTTTTTTGGTTAAAAAAATTCAGGGAACACTTTCGTTTATTCAAAATTGAGGAAACAATTTCATGTTGGAAAAAAGTTGAGAAATTTCTGAAGTTTTCCTTTGTAACACTTACAGGTAAAAGACTGATGGCTACGAATTTAGACTGGCGTATTTAAAACGATATCATTTTATTGACAATCGTGTGTGAACTTGAGCCAAGCTTTTTATGGGGCTAATGTAAGTCGGAGCTTTCATAAATGCATCCTTATCTGCTGGTTTCTCCATCTATTCTGTGTTAGCATTAAATGTGCTACGTACAATTCGGTACCTCCCTTGAACTGCAAAATATATGATATTTCACGCATTCAGCAAAATACACATCTCTAGAGACTACATGCAGCCACCACCAATTGCTAATATTATGACGACTCATAAAAAATATAGCTCTTTAGAATGACCAAACTTAGACATTATGTATATATTCTAAGCCTGTAAATGGGTGGGGTTTATATCCGAATTCGATCCATTTCAGACCCATTAAACAGTGGATTTAGTATATATGGGTCCATACTTAAACCCAAACCCATACTCATTTATAGATTGTATAAGAATTGAGTTGGATGAAACTCATACTCTACCTTGAACCTGCTTTGATAGAAGAAAAAAAAAACCTACACAGTGCAGTCACCATTTTCTTTTATTTTAGTGAAAAAAAAGTATAATAACAACTTAGGCGAAATGAGTTATTTGGGTTATTTATGTTTATATTTTCTTTCTTACTTTACTTTTTAATAATAAAGATTTTTTAATTAATAAAGAACATAATCCTCCATTTGCAATTAAAGCTCTAGTTTTCATTTTTAGGGCTTCCTTTGATTTAGAATTGTGCCAACTTGAGTTAGTAAAAATTCATTGATAGAAGTCACTAATTTAATATAAGATACAAAGCTAACTGGAGTATAATATTATTTATATTATGATTTTTTTAATATAATATTACGGTCTACTATCCAATGATATATTGTTTGGAAGATTTCAAAATAGATGCAGAAGGTGGCAAGCACACCTTCACAATATAAATCGTAGAAAAAAGAATAGAGATTGAAGAAATAAAAAAAAATAGAATTTAAGTATTATAAACAAGTCTAGAGTAGACCCGTTTACCTAATAATTTTAGCAAGTTTGAGTTTGGTTTCAAATTTCAAACCCATTGTTTAAACGAGTCGGATCTAAACCCAAGAAAAAATTGATGGGTTCAGAATAGGCTTAGGTAAATTAGGCCTAGACTCAGACCCTTTCATAGCCCTTATATTTATATAACGTATTCTTTTGACACCTAGTTAAGTTGGTAAATCCGTATAGTGAAATGGCTCTCGTACAACCTATAATCGACTAAAGTAACACATATAAAAGAGCACAAGAGAATCTGTTTTGTACCGTCTAATCTACAAATCGGTTCTTTTATTTTTCTACACAATCAAAACCATTAGCTGACACAAGGGATGTCCAACACCTGAGTAATGGACGCTCTTTGACGAGCGTGAGCAGTTCATGAGATTAAGTGAGTTAATTATATAGGTTTAAATAGGCAGACGTTGGTTGGACTAGATGTGCTTGAGTAGGCTTAAATGGGCTAACATTTTAATACGTTAGATTGTTTTAATCCAAATTCCAAATACATTTAAAAATGGCACATGTTGAAATAAGTATCATGAACAGAAGTCTAGAAGATCCCGTAGACTAGTTTCGATTTTTTCCAAATAACACCTCCTATTGGGAATCTGGAAAATCGTATTAATTGGATTTAAAATGTTTATTTATATATATAAAAAAAGGATGAGACTAAAATATAAATGAGCAACATCCCCCATTCTTTCCTTTATATGGTCTCCTATTTGTTCAAGAATTTGAATAAATAAGGAAATTATTTCAAATGCACAATTTTGTTCTCAGAGCTGATTACCTATCATAAAAGTAAAGAATTTTTTCGTTCCCGACGGGAATTCTCCAAACTACGTCAGAATTTTTTTCTAGAAATTCAAATTTTGTCAAATTCTCCGATGGTATTGTATTCAACATATGGCATTATGATTCGAGACAACACTGCCATTGGGTTATATACAATATATGAACGGCCATATAATCATTTTTGTAACCAAAATTTTCCGGGTCATTATTTATTTATTTAACTTTTCATTTATATTTTTTGGTAAGCAAAGAGTGTGGCTTGAAATGCGTCTGTTTTTGGATTGTTTTTGAGTTCATTCTGTTATTGTTCAAAAAGAGTGTATATTATTGTAACCAAGAAAATAAGAGTATACATATATACACAAATTATGACAGTCTTGATATTTTATATAAATTCCGAAAGGGCATTTCAAGTTCATGTGATTTCAAAACGTTTCGGTCACTCATTTAATTAGACGATCATAAAAATTTATATATATATATATATATATATATATATATATATATATATATATTTCCACTATACGGGTGAGTGCCCTAAACATTTTGAAATCGTACAAGATTTCATAGGTTCATAGATTATTAAGCGTCTTTTTAATCTATAGGCTGAAATTTACAGATTCAAAATATATATGAAATTAATACCGACAAGCGGGTGACAAGCACCATTTCGTCTAACAGGGGAGCTGTAACTCAAAATAAACCATAGAATTATAACACTAAACTAGTAATTGATATAATGATTTTGCTAACACATCAAATTCCAAATCCCAAAGCTTAAAACGAACACGGTGGAAGCAGATCGTAAGAATTAAACACCATAAAGATAAAACCATTTTATGAATTTATCAGTAAGCTACTCTCCTAGGAAAAGTAGCCATTTTCCGCATATCAGATTTGTTGAAAAGGACTAGAGGGATGTGAGATACTTGGGGCCATTCCGGACGGTCCCGCGGGTCCCATTTGCGCAATCCCTTCACCCTGAAACGAGCAACCAGCTTTTCACATTGACTCGTTGCTAATCTCTGGAGCGGTATCATTTTAAGGCTCTCCGGCAATGCCTCCAAGTTCGGACAGCAATGGAGTTTGAGTTCTTTTAGTTTGGTCAGCGGCGCAACCCAATTAGGCAGTCGGGACCCTCAGTAACCATATATCCGTAAATATTGCAAGCCTGGATGTGGTTGTAAGCTTTCGATTATTGAGTTGCTCGCCTCTGATGTGGTTGTAAGCTTTCGATTATTGAGTTGCTCGCCTGTGGATCTACATTTCTCGACCCAAAATAATCCAATTCTAAACGACTGCACGTTTTGCTTCGTCTTCAGCCCTGCTGTCTCAGCCTCACTAGCATAAGCCCCCTGATCCAATCCTCTTTTAGTCAGATCCCCTTGAAGGCAATTCAGTTTCCCCACAACTCCAATCCCACATCCTTCCCCATCTTTCTTAGGGCTTACCATGAATTCCTGTCATGTCTGAAGAGAGTTTAGTTCCCCATTCCCTTTCGGCATTCTCTCTACCCCAGATGTAGAATCATTTTCAAGATACCTTAAATTAACTAGTTTGTTGATCCCTAAAGGCAATTTCTAAAGCCCTTGATATCCAGGAATATGCAAAGTTTGCAAATTGTGTGAACCATGCATCGTCTTGAGCAATTCCTTCAAATAATCATCTCACCCTAACTCGAGGTACCTAAGGTGCATTAAATCTCCCACCTATTCAAGAAGTTGATACACTCCACAACAACTCGGTTCCAAAACCTTCAAACAAGTGATACGACATAGTAAACCCTGTAGGATCTTGTCTATGTGTCGATTTGGTTGTTTAACCGCAAGGGTATGAAGACCGCATAAATTGATATTTGCAATGCTGAATGATGGATCATCACCCCAATTGCATATAAGTGTGGAATGGTGGAGTTTTGCATAAGATGACTGCACCCTCCCCTCTTCACCCTTACAAAGCTTAATCACACGACATTCATTTCTGTTTATAAGTTGGGCAAAGTCATGCACTATATCATGCATTTTGTAGCTCTCAATCCTACCACTATCATCCTGAACAAAAGCTTAGAGTAAAGAAAGCATTGCCAAGTTGTAAAAGTACTCTTGGTCGGTTATTTCCATTTCTATACTCAATTTAGAATTAAATAAACCATTTGTCATCCAAAGCTTAATCAAATGATTTACCTGTATCACATAATCTTTGGGAAATATTGCACAATATGAAAAACAACATTTCATTGCGGACAGCAAATCATGATAGCTTAACCACAGTGGAGAGATGATATCTTTTTTGGCCTCTTCTAGTTCCCATATATCGCTATCCAAGATACCTTGCCACTGTTGTTTGCTTCTTTTGTGATGCATCAAGCCCCCAAGAACCTTTGCAACAAGGGGCAAACCTTTGCACCTATCTACCATTCTCAGTGCCGATTTCTTCCAAATCTTCACACTCCTCCCGACTCCTCTCAGAAAATGTAACATGACTAAAAATCAACCAATATTCCTCCTTGGTCAATTCATTTGGGCGGATGGGGTCAACTCTCTCTCTCTCTACCTCAGTCTCTCCCCCGAACTCTCTCCTCTCTCTCCCCACTACTCTCTCTCCCCCTCCTTCAATCTCTCCCCCCATCTCTCTCTCTCTCTTATTTTTAGGATTTTGGGATTTGATTTAGGGTTAAGATTTGGGGGCTTTGAGGTTCGGATTTAAGGGCTTTGAATTTGGGTTGGAGTTTTCAAATTTTGGGGTTGGGGTTTTTAGGTTTGGGGATATTCTTTAGGCTTTTCAGATTTGAGGATTAGGGTTTTTAGATTTGGGGGTATTCTTTGAGATTTTTTTTTATAAGATTTAGGGATTAGGGTTCTCAAATTTTTGGATATTCTTGGAAATTTTCAGATTTAGGGATATTCTTTGGGGATTTTCAGATTTAGGGATTAGAGTTTTCAGATTTGGAAATGTATTGAAGTTGATTTTTACAGATTTGAATTACAATTTTGGGGAAGAAGAAGATGCAATTGATTTTTTTTTTCTAATAAATTTTGGGGAAATATAAATTTGAATGGGTTTCAATTTAGATGCTTTGATTTAAGAAAGGAAAAAGAAAATGGTAAAGAGGAAGATGAAGAAGAAAAAGGGGCAGGAAGGAAGAAGGCGATGCTTTGTGTTTCTTTTTTCTTTTTTCATTTTTTCCCCGTTATTTTTTTTTTTAATTTTACATTAAGTGAAAGAAGAAGAAGAAGATGATGATGATGATGAAGAGGTTTATCCCTAAAGCCCTAAAAATAACTTTTGACTTTTAAAGATAAACAAATAAAATAATTTAATTTAGAAGAATTTACTTTTAAGGTGAAAATATGAGCATTTTGTCCATTTATTTAGTTCATATATATTTATAAATTTATGGGATTGTTATGAGGGTAAAATTGGTAATATAGTTGATTCAAACCTCTCAATAAAGTAGTAATCAAACAGATTACAAATTCATATTTAGTACCTCTAGTTACACTTCTTAACAAATTAGCAGAATTCAGAATAATTTTTAGCATTTAGAACTTAATGCTTAATTTTATCAAACGGGACCTTGTATGGTTGGAACTTTGATATGACAAGGGAAAAAAATATTATTCATTCTCTTTTTTTTTTCTTGGGCTTTTTTAGAAATCCTCAGATCCTTAATTCTTTACACCTTTTTTTTTTTTCCTTTGATGCCATAGGGTGCCAATTAGAAAGTTTTGTAAGACACTTTATTGGGAAATTGTGTTTCATGGAAGCTTAACATGGCCATGCTAAAAGGATAAGTCTATTTATTCCGTAAAAGATGATCTTAAATAAATCTCACCTCTTACATATAATAAGTGAAACCCATCTATATATGTGGGGCCCACCTTCACCTGTGAGTAGTGGGATTTATCAAGAATTTACTTTTCCAAAAGAGTAGTACTATCCACGTTAGAAAGGTTGACTTATTTAAATATATTTTTTCTAACATTTCTGCAAAAAGATGCCTCCAATAATTTCGTTGTTAGTTTTTCTTTTTTCTTTTTTTTTGTTTTTCTCCTTACTACCGTCCTATTCCCATAAATAATAATAATTTACTAATGCACTTATCCGTATTGAAATTAAGGTTTTAAATCATGATTGCGATCACAGTCGCATAACAATCATAAGTGTAATGAAAAGAGATTATAATAAGAGTTACATAGCGAGATGCAGGTACAGTAAACGTGAATTTTAAAAGAATTACTATAATGGGGCATAACGAAAATTAAATCTAGTTATTTGAATTCATGATTGGAACAAAAACAGTTGGAAGGAACGGAGACTTGTATTATTAAGATCAAAGCTCGGGATTCACAGGTGGAGCCACACGGAATTTTTGAAGAGATAAAGAAAGGAAGACTGTTGTTTTTCCCAGCTTCCCACACATGCATCTTCCAGGGGCACAAAGTTGGGCCTGTTTAGTAAAGCAGTTTTGATATTTTAAAAAAATTAAAAATAAATAACTTAAGTATCCAAAAGTATTTTTTCGACCGTAAAAAATAAGAAGAACACTTTTTGACCAAGAAAAGTGTTTTTTGAGAGAAAAGTTTCTGCCATGTAGGCTCACTAAACTAGGCCTAACCTACTATAATTTCAAAATTGAAATTTTCGGATGAGAAAACTCAGGAAACAATTTAGTTCGATCAGAAATAAAATTTTATATTGGAGAAAAAAATAAGAAAATTCTTCAAATTTTCCTTTGAACCTCTAGGAGAATATCATTTTTTAAAAATAGTGTGTGAACTTGGAATCAGTTTTTTTTATGGGTCATGTAAGTCGGAACTTTCATAAATGCATCATTGTTTAGTCGATTTCTCCGTCTGATCTGTCTAACGCGTTAACATAGATTTTCCGCTTTCAATTAGGTGCCTATCTTGAACTGTAAAATATATGATACTTCACATACTCAACAAAATACACATTTCTAGAGACTATGGGCAGCCACCACCAATTGCTAGTATTATGACTACTCATAATACTTAGATGGGCTCGAGCGGCAAATGTGCGGTCCTGGAGAGGCGTGGGCGTAGTTTAAATAAGTTAATTATATGAGTTTATATAGGCTAATGTCAAACGGAGTAGATGGGCTCCAGTGGGTTTAAATGAGCTAACTTTTTAATAAGTCAAGATTTGTATATTTTTTTTTATCCAAATCCCAAATACATTTAAAAAGGCACATGTTGAAGGTTCCGTACACTATTTTCGAGTTTCTTTGGCCAACCACCTCTGGCTTGGAATTCAAAAAATCATATTAATTGGATTTAAGATGTCTATTTATAAAAGTAGATGAGACTAATATATAAGTAACCATCATCTCCATCTCTTTGCTTAATATCTTCTCCTATTTCTTCAAGGAATTTGGATAAATAAAGAAAGTTGAACATTTCAAATGCACAATTTTGTTCATCAGCTGATTCCCGATCACAAAAGTAAAGAACTTTTTTCATTCCCAACACAAATTCCCAAAATTACATGAGAATTTTTTTAAAAAAATTCGAATTTTTTCAAATTCTCCAATGGTATCGCATTCGAACTATAGCATTATGACTTGAGATGGCGTCGCCATCGAGTTATAAATAATATACGAGCGGGCATATAATAATTTTTGTTACCGAAATTTTCTGAGTCCCTATTTATTTACATTTTTTTGGTAAGCAACGATTGTTGCTCGAAATGGGTGTGTTCTTACTTGGATTGTTTTTCGGTTCTTTCTTCTCTTGTCCAAAAATAGTGTACATATTGTAAAAAAAGAAAAAAGTACATATATATACATTATGAAAGTCTTGAATTTTCATCTGAATGCCTAAAGGGCATTTCAAGTTCATGTAATTTCAAAATGCTGAAGGCACTCATTTAAGATTAAAGAATTATCAAAATTATGAATCATTATAATTTTTTATATATATTTTTCCCATGAGTGCCCTAAACATCTTGACGTGACATAAAATTTCATAAGTTTATAGATATTAGGTTTGATTCTAATTTATGCGATTGAAATTTAGAGATTCTAAACTTATATGAAAATCATTACACATTGAGCAGGTGACAAGCATGATTTTGCCCAACCAGGAAGCCCTAATCCAAAATAAGCCATAGAGTAATAACACTGAACCATCAATTAATATCTATGAATTTGTGTATCCCATCAAATTCCAAATCCCAAAACTTAAAACGAAGACGGTCGAAAAACAGATTCTAAGAATTAAACACCATAAAGATACAACTATTTACCCAAAAAAAAAAAAAAGAATACAACTATTTTATGAATTTCTCCATAGTTCGTCAAAATAATTAACGCACAAATACTGGGCCACTAATAAAAAACAAAAACAAAAAAAACTCTATTATATAGACGAACAAGCGCTCGTAGCGGTCCATCGGTACAGTGACGAGCCTCATAGAATAAGTATCAAAAGCGCGGAAGGAGAAAAAAAGCCAAACTCAACTGCTCAAACACCCACCAAATCTCCTCTCCTAGGAAAAGCAGTCATATCCCGCATATCAGAACCGTTAAATGAAAGGGAAGGGATGTGAGATACTCGAGGCCATTCCAGACAGTCCCGCAGGTCCCATTTGCGTGAGCCATTCACGCTGAAACGATCAATCAGCTTTCTACAATCAAACATTTCTAATGTCTGGAGCGGTATCATTTTAAGGCACTCCGGCAATGCCTCCAAGTTTGGGCAGCGATGGAGTTCGAGTACTTTTAGTTTGTTCAATGATGCGATCCAATTAGGCAGTCGGGACCCTTGGTAACTATCTAACCGCAAATGTTCCAAGTCTGGAGGTGGTTGTAGGGCTTCGATTATTGAGTTGCTCGCCTCTGGATCTACATTATTCGACCCAAAATAATTCAATTCTAAACGATGCACATTTTGCTTGGTCTTCAGCCCTGCTGTCTCAGCCTCACTAGCATCGGCCACCTGACCCAATCCTCTTATGGTCAGTTCCCCTTGAAGGCAGTTCAGTTTCCCCAGAACTCCAATCCCACATCCTTCCCCATCATTCTTAGGGCACACCCTGAATTCCCGTAGTGTCCGTAGAGAGCCTAGTTCCGCAATCCCTTTTGGCATTCTCACTACTCCAAAAGTATAAACATTTTCAAGATGCCTCAAATTAACTAGTTTCCCTATCCCTATAGGCAATTTCTGAAGCCCATGACATCCAGAAATTTTCAAAGTTTGCAAATTACATAAACCACACACCGTCTCTGGCAATTCATTCAAATAATCATTTTCCTCTAAGCTGAGGTACCTCAGGTGTATTAAATCTCCCACCTCTTCGGGAAGTTTACGCACTCCACATCTACCCAATTCCAAAACCCTCAGACAAGTGATACGACGTAGTAAACCCTGTAGGATCTTGTCTACATTTTGATTTGGTTGTTCAACCACGAGGGTATGAAGACCGTCTAAATTGATCTTTGTAGTGCTGAGTGATGGATCACCCCAATTGCATATAAATGTGGAATGGCGGAGTTTTGCATAAGATGATTCCACCCTCACCTCTCCACCCCTACAAAGTTCAATCGCATGACATTCATTTCTATTTAGAAGTTGGGCAAAAGTCATGCACTATATCATGCATTTTGCAGCTCTCAATCCTACCACTATCATCCTGCACAAAATCTTGGAATAAAGAACGCATTGCCAAGTTGTCAAAGTACTCCTGGCCGGTTATTTCCATTTCTACACTTGACTTAGAATTAAGTAAACCATTTGCCATCCAAAACTTAATCAAATGATCAGCCTGTATCACATAATCTTTAGGAAACATGGCACAATATGAAAAACACCGTTTCAATGCCGATGGCAAATCATGATAGCTTAGCCATAGCGGGGAGATGACATCTTTTTTTGCTTCCTCTAGATCCCATAAATCACTATCCAAGACACCTTGCCACTGTTGCTTGCGTTTTTTATGATGCATCAAACCCCCAAGAACCTTTGCAGCAAGGGGCAAACCTTTGCACCTATCTACTATTCTCATGCCGATTTCTTCCAAATCTTCACGCTCCTCCCTACTCCTCCCAAAAAATGCAATGTGGCTAAAAATCGACCAACATTCTTCCCTTGTCAACTCATTTGGGTGGATTGGGTCAACTGATTTTAACATCATTGCAACTCTCTCACTCCTCGTCGTCACTAAAATTCTACTTCCCTGAGCACCCTCATGAAGAGCGTTTCTCAAGGGTTCCCATTTTTGGGAGTCCTCGGTCCAAACATCATCGAGTACAAGAAGGAACTTCTTATCCTTGATGGATGTGGATATTTTTCGTAACAGACTCTCCAACTCCAAAACATTGGGGGCATTATGTTCAAGACTTTCGATTATTGCACTGGCAACCCTAGTCTCGTCAAAAGGATCGGAAACGCACACCCAAATTAGTTTCTCAAAATGATTTTTAACCTGGCCCTCATTGTAGGCCATCTGGGCAAGAGTAGTCTTCCCAATCCCCCCCATACCTACAATAGAGATTACAGGGAGGCACCCTTCTCGCGGGCGACTCTCACTAAGCAGCCTGCTCACTAGGGTCTCCTTATCCTGGTCTCGTCCACGTATTTCGGATACATCAACAAAAGAGGTAGTTTTCACTCTACCAACTTCTTCAGGAGTTTCCACAATGCTTAATTGGAAATTATACCTATCCTTCACTGAAGTAATCGAATCTAGCCGTCGGTTTATGGCCTTAATCTTGAGAGCTATGTCACGACGCAAAACAACTCGATTCAAACGAAAGCGAGGGGAAGGAATAAACCAATAGCATACCTTCTTCCGGTTCACGGGCAAGGGGGAGAGTGCATTTTCAGATCCCTGAATCTTGTCCTTGAGGGTCACAGTGCACCATTCATCCAACACATCGTCCATGTCCATGGACACATCGAGGAGCTCAGCTAACCAGATTTGAACGGATTTGTCCTTGGCTTGTCTCTTCTCTGCATCATCCAGCACCGCCTTGATCGTCTCAAAATTTCGGGTGAGGTTTTGGATCTCCTTTGAAACGCCCGTCACCAGACTCACCTCTTTCCGTATCTGTTGACAGATAATGGAAGTGAGCTGCTCCAAAACTGGGGTAATCAGTGCCTCCGCCATGGCTGCAAAGGAACTCGAGCTGAAGAAATTTGAGGAAGAAGAGAATTGAGGCTTGACTACTGGTTCTATCGAGCCTCATAAAGTAGTTAAATATATATATATATATAGATATATATTTGAAAAGTTTATGAGGCACTTTACTGGGAGACAATTTCTTCGATGCCGCGTCTCTGATGGAATCTTAACACGGCTAGCACAATGCTTTTGCCTTTTTTGAGCATAACATTTTTCGTAATGTTCAATTCGGTCCCTAAATATTTTTTTTTGAGCATACCTCTTTCCGCATCCGTTGACCGACAAAGGAAGTGTTATTATTCTTTCTTGAAAGTACGTGTATCTTCCGCGGAACCTTCGAATTATGTCGGTCCATTAAATTTTTCTTATTAAAAATATTCTAAAGCGCAATAATAGTCATAATCCGAGTTTCACAATATTAGCATATGGTTGATTATTGATGAGTTATATGAGAAAGTGTTGCTATCTTTCCTTGAAAACAAGCATATGGGAGTGATTGTGTTGCTAAACTTAGAAAAAATTAGGACTGGATGTGTTATTTGAGGTCATAAATACAAGCACGACTCTGACTTTATAAGAAAGGGAATTCCTCATAAATCCATTATCATTATTATCCTAAAAGATATTAAGTTACTGTCGCAGGATCTGCAGTTAAAGTAGCAGTTGCAGATAATTTTCTTCTTTCCTATAAATGCCTTGGCTATGAATCCAAGTTTTGACGCATCAAACTCACGATACACGTAGAGCTAGCGCCTTAAAGGCATATGAAGGAGCAAAGTTAGATCAGAACGAGCATCTTCTTAACACCCCCAACCTGAGCCTAGCAGACCATTGGGTGAATGATTCTGGCTATCATTTCATCAAGTATGCAGCGAGTAAGAGAGAGAGCGGATTCATCTGAGAGTTTCAACAAGGAAAAGTGAAGCATGCTAAGGATGATCAGCTTCTAAAACTACAGAGATACATAGAATCTGAAGGGGTTGGACGCCTTAACAAAAAGTTTCAACAATAAGATAACGATCGGAATGGGTTCGTTGGGCTGTTTGAAAAGTTACCAGCAACTGAATCTTCTATTCAGAAGTCCTGCTTGCTCCTCTGTCTTAAACGTACATTTGCAATGAAATATATGCATTTTGATAAATAAATGTTATTAGCCAAAAAGAAGAGATGGGACGGGAATGGAAGATGAGACATGGACATAGAACATATCAAATGAACCCGAGAGTGGGTAAGCAAAAGTACCTGGTACAAAATGTTGGAGCCTCTAGGGCCCTGGAAAATGTTTCAACATCAAACCATATTTTTCAAAGTACCGCGAAATAAATTGGTTTCCCATGAGAAAATCCTAAACAATGAGCTCACTAAACTAGTAGTCTGCCACTTTAGATCAAGGTCCAACTTCCAAACAGTTTAGGCACTCTTGTTGGATCATCCATCTGCTCCGTCTCATGTAGTATATCAGATGTGCTGCATTAAAAGGAACACTAGGTCCATTGCTTGAACTGCAAAATGTATTCATTAGGCATAATAAGTAGTCACTGTTTTGGTCTGCAAATCATAACCGTTACATTTGACGGAGGGGATGTGAGATACTTGAGGCCAGTCTGGACAGTCCCACAGGTCAGTTCCCTGCAAAGCATTCATCCTGAAACGATGCCACAGAATACCACAAAATTTCATTTCTAATTTCTGGAGTTTTGACATTCGAAGGCCATCTGGCAATGCCTTCAAGTTGGCACAGCCATTGAGTACAAGCTCTTTCAGTTTGGTTAAGGATGCGATCCAATTAGGCAGTTGGGACCCCTTGTAGTCATATATACATAAACATTCCAAGTCTGGAGGTGGTTGTAGGGCTTCAAATATTAAGTTGCTTGTCTCTGGGTCTACATTTCCCGACCCTCTAAATTCCAGAATTAGACGACGCATCTTTTTCTTGTTCTTCAGTTGAGCTGCCTCGGCATCTGTAGCATCTTCCACCTCCCCCAATCCTAGTATAGTCATATCCACTTCAAGGCATTTCAATTTTCCCAGAACTCCAATCTGGCATCCTTCCTCATCATCCTTAGGGCTTACACAGAATTCCCGTAGAGTCCGAAGAGAGGTTAGCTCCCCAACCCCTTTCGGTGTCCTCCCTCGACCACTACTACCATTATCAAGATGCCTCAGATTGACTAGTTTACCGATCCCTACGGGTAATTCCTCCAGCCACGCACATCCAGTAAGTTCCAAAGTTTGCAAATTATACAAATCACACAGAGTCTCGGGTAATTCCTTCAAATCCGAACTTCCTCCTAACCCAAGGAACCTCAAATGTATTAAATTCCCCACTACTTTGGGAAGTACAGAAGCTCCATATGGACCCAAACCCAAAACCCTCAGACAAGGAGCATGGCATACAAAATCCAGTAGGATCTTATCTATGTTTCGACATGCCCCCCAACTCACCAGACTATGAAGACCCTCAACATTGATGCCTGCAGTGCTGGATGCTGGACAGTCCCATTGGCCTATAAAGGTTGAGTGACGGAGTTTTGCATAAGATGATTCCACCCTCACCTCATCACCATTACAAAGCTCAATCACACGGCATTCATTTTTGTTTAGAAGTTGCACAAAGTCATGCACTATATCATGCATTTTGCAGCTCTCAATCCTACCACTATCATCCTGCACAAAATCTTGGAGTAAAGAACACATTGCCAAGTTGTCAAAGTACCCCTGGCCGGTTATTTCCATTTCTACACTTGACTTAGAATTAAGTAAACCATTTGCCATCCAAAACTTAATCAAATGATCAACTTGTGTCACATAATCTTTGGGAAACATGGCACAATATGAAAAACACCGTTTCAATGCCGATGGCAAGTCATGATAGCTTAGCCACAGTGGGGAGATGACATCTTTTTTTGCTTCTTCTAGTTCCCATAAATCACTATCCAAGACACCTTGCCACTGTTGCTTGCTTTTTTTATGATGCATCAAACCCCCAAGAACCTTTGCAGCAAGGGGCAAACCTTTGCACCTATCTACTAGTCTCATGCCGATTTCTTCCAAATCTTCACACTCCTCCCTACTCCTCTCGAAAAAATGCAATGTGCCTAAAAATTGACCAACATTCTTCCCTCGTCAACTCATTTGGGTGGATTGGGTCAACGGATTTCAACATCCTTGCAACTCTCTCACTCCGCGTGGTCACTAAAATTCTACTTCCCTGAGCACCCTCATGAAGAGAGTTTCTCAAGGGTTCCCATTTTTGGGAGTCCTCGGTCCAAACATCATCAAGTACAAGAAGGAACTTCTTATCCTTGATGGATGTGGATATTTTTCGTAACAGACTCTCCAACTCCAAAACATTGGGTGCATTATCTTCAAGACCTTGGATTATTGCACTGGCAACCCTAGTCTCATCAAAAGGATCGGAAACGCACACCCAAATTAGTTTCTCAAAATGATTTTTGACCTGCCCATCATTGTAGGCCATCTGGGCAAGAGTAGTCTTCCCAATCCCCCCCAATACCTACGATAGAGATTACAGGGAGGCACCCTTCTCGCGGGAGACTCTCACTGAGCAACCTGCTCACCAGGGTTTCCTTATCATGGTCTCGACCACGTATTTCGGATACATCAACAAAAGAAGTGGTTTTCACTCTGACAACTTCTTCAGCAGTTTCCCCAATGCTTAATTGGAAATTATATCTATCCTTCACTGTAGTAATCGAATCTAGCCGTTGGTTTATGGTCTTAATCTTGAGAGCTATGTCACGACGCAAAACAACTCGATTAAAACGAAAGCGAGGGGAAGGAATAAACCAACAGCATACCTTCTTCCGGTTCACGGGCAAGGGGGAGAGTGCATTTTCTGATCCCTGAATCTTGGCCTTGAGGATGACAGTGCTCCATTCATCCAACACATCGTCCATGTCAATGGACACATCGACGAGCTCAGCTAACCAGATTTGAACGGCTTTGTCCTTGGCTTGTCTCTTCTCTGCATCATCCAGCACAGCCTTGATTGTCTCGAAATTTCGGGTGAGGTTTTGGATCTCTTTTGAAACGCCCGTCACTAGACTAACCTCTTTCCGTATCTGTTGACCGATAATGGAAGTGAGCTGCTCCAAAACTGGGGTAATCAGTGCTTCCGCCATGGCTGCAAAGGAACTCTGCGAGTAGCTGATGAAATTTGGGGGAGAAGAAGTTGGATCGCAGGCTATGTGATGGTTCTGCCGAGCCTGATAAAGTAGCGAAGTGCATTTGGAAAGCTCAAAAGACTCTTCTGGGAAGCTTCCTCTTCGATTCCGCCTCTCTGGTGGAAGCTTAACATCGCTAGTAAAATGGTCTGACTTTTGATTTTGGCATATCTTCTTCTTTTTTTTCAAAAAAAAAAAAATTGCCGTTGAATGGCCACTTGAACTCAATTGAACTCCTGATTCATTGTTTTATTTAATTGTGCTCATAAATTATTTTTTCAGATCTAATTTAACTCCATTTACTCATGTGTGGTTGGAACTTTGATATGACAAGGAAAAAATATTGTTCATTTTCATTTTTTCTTGGATTTTTTATAAACCCTAAGATCCTTAATCCTCTACTTTTTTCTTTTTACTTTTTTTTTTTTGGCCTCCTCAGGGTGCCAATTAGATAGTTTTGTAATACATTTACCAAAAAACCACGTTTCATAGAAGCTTAACATAGTCACTCTAAAAGGGTTGATTTTTTTAAATATATTTTCTGACATACCTGCAAAACGATGCCTAATAATCTCATTGTTAGTTTTCTTTTTTCCTTTATTTTTCTTCTAACTACCATCCCATTCCTAGAAATAATAATTTACAATGGCCTTATCCATATTAAAATTAAGATTTTAAATCTCGATTTGGATCACCATTACATAATGATCATAGGTGTAATGAAAAGTAACTATTATAAGAGTTATGTAACGAGATACAGGTATAATGGACTTGAATTTTCAAAGAATTACTACAACAAGACGTAACGGCAATTACATCTGGTCATTTGAATCAATGGTCGGAAGAAAATCAGTTTAAAAGCCCGGAGACTTTTATTATTAAAATCAAAGCCCACGATTCACAGCCGGAGCCACATGGAATTTTTGAAGGGAGAAAGAAGGGAAGACCTTCATGCTGTTCCCAGCTTCCCACGCACACGCGTCCTCCATGAACACCAAGTTGGGCTTGTTTAGTAAAGCTTTTGATAAAAAAAAAAAAAAGGAATACTTTTAAAAAATAATTAAAGTATCTGACACAAATTCGGAAAATATTTTTTGACTGTAAAAAATACGAAAAATACTTTTTGACAAAGAAAAATGTTTTTTGAGAAAGGTAAATCACTTTTTAGTCAACGATGCTTTTCGTGTACGCTCATAAAATTAAGCCCAGCCTGTTATAATTTCAAAATTGAGATTTTCGTTTGAGTAAACTAGGGGAACAGTTTAGTTCCATCAGAAATTGAGGAAAAATTTTCGTGTTGGGGAAAAATTGGGGAATTCTTAAATTTCTTTTTTAAAATTTTCTTGGAGTTTTTATAAATCTGCAGATCCTTAGTCTTGTACTTTTTTTTGGGGGGGGGACACCTTAGGGTGTCAATTAGACAATTTGGTAAAACACTTTATTAGGAAATCGCATTTTGTGGAAGCTTAACATGGCCATGCTAAAAAGATTTGACTTATTTAAATATATGTTTATGACATATATGTAAAAAGATGCATCCAATAATCTCGTTGTTAGTTTTTTTCCTTGTTTTTCTCCTAACTACCGTCCCATTCCTAGAAATAATAATTTGCAATGCACTTATAAGTATTGAAATTAAGGTTTTAAATCGCAATTGCGATCACTATCGCATAATGATCAATGGCGTAATGAAAAGCGACTACATTAAGAGTTATGTAGTGAGACGCGAGTATAACGGATGTGAAATTTGAAAGAATTGCTGTAACGAGACGCAAGAGCAATTACATCTAGTCATTTGAATCCATAATCGGAAGAAAAACAGTTTAAAAGCCTGGAGACTTGTGTTATTAAAATCAAAGCTCACAATTCACAGCTGGAGCCACAGGGAATTTTAGAAGGGAAAAAGAAGGGAAGACTTTCATGCTTTTCCCAGCTTCCCCCGCACATGCATCCTCCATGAACGCCAAGCTGGGCCTGTTTAGTAAAGCTTTGATAATAATAATAAAAAAATAATACTCTTGAAAAATAATTTAAGTGTCGGACACAAATTTGAAAAGTATTTTTGGACCATAAAAGAGACAAAAATCACTTTTTGACAAAGAAAAGTGTTTTTTTGAGAAAGGTAATCACTTTTCAGCCAATAATGCTTTTTGTGTAGGCTCATCAAATTAAGCCCAGCCTACTATAATTCAAAATTGATATTTTCAGTTGAGAAAACTAGGGGAACAATATAGTTCGATCGGAAAATGAGGAAACATTTTCATGTTGGGGGAAAAAATTGGGAAATTCATAAATTTTTCTTTTCGAAAAAATTTTCCTGGGTTTTTTGTAAACCCTCCGATCCTTAGTCTTGTACGTTTTTTTTTTTTTACCAATTAGACAATTTTGTAAGACACTTTACTGAAAAACCTCGTTTCGTGGAAGCTTAACATGGCCATGTTAAAAAAGTTGACTTATTTAAATATGTTTTTTTGACATATCTGCTAAAAGATGCCTCAAATAATCTCATTGTTAGTGTTTCTTTTTTCCTTTGTTTTTCTCCTAACTACCGTCCACTTCCCAGAAATAATTATTTACAAACGTCTCATAGAAGCGGCAAATGTGCTAGAGAAGTGCGGATGAGTTTAAGCAGGTCATGAATTTAAATGAGCTAATTATATGAGTTCAAATATGCTAATGTTAATTGGAGTGATGGGCTTGAGCGGGCTTAAATGGGCTAACCTTTTAATCAGCCAAGATTTAAATTTTTTTTATTCAAATTATAAATACATTTAAAAATGATGAGCATCGTGAGCAGAAGTTTAGAAGGTTCCATACACTTTTTTTGAGTTTTCCTGTCCGACCGGAAATTCTTAAGATCCTGTTAATTAGATTTAAAATGTCCATTTATAAAAATAGATGAGATTAATATATAAATGACGAACATCCCCATCTCTTCACTTAATATCTTTTCCTCTTTATTCAAGAATTTAGATAAATAAGGAAATTTAGATATTCCAAATGCATAATTTTGTTCATCGAGCTAATTCCCAACCACAAAAGTAAAGAATTTTTTTTAATCCCGACACAAATTCCCAAAATTACATCAGAAATTTTTTTGAGAGATTCAAATTTCATCAAATTCTCCTATGGTATTGTATGCGACCTATGGCATCGTGGCTTGAGATGGCGTGGCCATCGAGTTACAAATAATATATGAGTGGCCATATAATAATTTTTGTTACCAAAATTATCTGGGTCCCTTTTCTTTTATATTTTTCAGTAAGAAAAGGTCGTTGCTCGAAATGGGTGCGTCTTTATTTGGATATATATATAATGAAAGTCTAGATTTTTCATCCTAATGCTTAAAAGCATTTCAAGTTCATGTAATTTCAAAATGGTTAAGACTCCCATTTAAGATTAAACAATCATCAAAATTATTAATCATTATAATTTTTATATATTTTTTTTTTCCACCATCTAAATAAGTGTCCTACACATCCTGAAATGAGATAAAATTTTATAAGTTCATAGATTATTAAGCGTCTTTGTAAATTTATAAATTCTAAATGTATATGAAATTACACGATGAGGTGACGAGCACCATTTCACCTAGCCGAGAAGCCCTACCCCAAAATAGACCATCGAGTAATAACATTGAACCAGCCTTTAATATCCATGATTTTGGGTATAGCATCAAATTCCAAATCCCAGAACTTAAAACGAACGCTGTTGAAAACAGATTGTAAGAATTAAACACCACAAAGATACAACTATGTACCCAAAAAAAAAAAAAGATACAACTATATTATGAATTTCTCCATAGTCATAATAATAAACGCACAAATACTGGGCTCCACTAATCAAAAAAATAAAAACTCTATATCATGGACAAACAAACGCTCGCAGCGGCCATCAGTACAGTGACGAACCTTTGGAGCCTCATAGAATAAGCCATAACTCAGCTGCTCAAACACCCACCAAATCTCCTCTCCTAGGAAAAGCAGTCATTTCCCGCATATCAGAACCGTTAAATGAAAGGGAAGGGATGTGAGACACTCGAGGCCATTCCGGACAGTCCCGCAGGTCCCATTTGCGCGAGCGACTCACGCTGAATCGAGCAATCAGCTTTCTACAATCAGTCATTTCTACTGTCTGGAGCGGTATCATTTTAAGGCACTCTGGCAATGCCTCCAAGTTTGGGCAGTTGCCAAGCTCGAGTTCTTTTAGTTTGGTCAATGATGCAATCCAATTAGGCAGTCGGGACCCTTGGTAACTATCTATCAGTAAATATTGCAAATCTGGATGTGGTTGTAAGCCTTCAATTATTGAGTTGCTCGCCTCTGGATCAACATTTCTCGGCCCAAAATACAATCCTAAACGACGCACGTTTTGCTTGTTCTTCAGTCCTGCTGTCTCAGCCTCACTAGCATCTGCCACCTGATCCAATCCTCTTATACTCAGATCCCCTTGAAGGCAATTCAGTTTCCCCAGAACTCCAATCTCACATCCTTCCCCATCATTCTTAGGGCTCACCCAGAATTCCCGTAGTGTTCG
Organism: Santalum album; assembly: GCA_034195605.1. Classification (NCBI taxonomy): domain Eukaryota; kingdom Viridiplantae; phylum Streptophyta; class Magnoliopsida; order Santalales; family Santalaceae; genus Santalum; species Santalum album. Next base: position 4,753,438 of record CM067258.1, read on the forward strand.
AAGAGAGCTTAGTTCCCCAATCCCTTTCGGCATTCTCCTTACCCCAAAAGTATAAAGATTTTCAAGATACCTCAAATTAACTAGTTTGTCAATCCCTACAGGCAATTTATGTAGCCCGTGACATCGAGAAATTTGCAAAGTTTGCAAATTGTATAAATCACACACTGTGTCCGGCAATTCCTTCAAATAATCATTTTTTTCTAACCCGAGATATCTCAGGTGTATTAAATCTCCTATCTCTTTGGGAAGTTGACGCAATCCACAACTACGCAGTTCCAAAACCCTGAGACAAGGGATACGGCATAGTAAACCCCGTAGGATCTTGTCCACATGTCGATTTGGTTGTTCAACTACAAGCGTATGAAGACCTTCTAAATTGATATTTGCAGTGTTGAATGATGGATCACCGCAATCGCATATAAATGTGGAATGGCGGAGTTTTGCATAAGATGATCCTGCCTTCACCCATCTCCACTTATGAAGCTCAACCGCATGACAGTCATTTTGGTTCAGATGTTGGGCAAAGTCATGCACTATATCATGCATCCGGCAGCCCACAATCCTACCAGTATAATCCTTTTCAAATCCTTGGAGTAAAGAGCGCATTGCCAAGTTTTCGAAGTACTCCTGACCAGTTATTTCCATTTCTATACTTGACTTAGAATTAACTAACCCATTTGCCATCCAAAGCTTAATCAAATGATCTGTTCGTATAAAATAATCTTTGGGAAACATCGCACAATATGAAAAACAACATTTCATTGGTGATGGCAAATCATGATAGCTTAACCACAGTGGAGAGATAATGTCTTTTTTCGCCTCTTCTAGTTCCCATAAATCACTGTCCAAGACAGCTTGCCACTGCTCCTTGCTTCTTTTATGATGCATCAAACCCCCAAGAACCTTTGCAGCAAGGGGCAAACCTTTGCACCTGTCTACTATTCTCATGCCGATTTCTTCCAAATCTTCACGCTCCTCCCTACTTCTCTCGAAAAAGGCAATGCGACTAAAAATTGACCAACATTCCTCCCTGGTCAATTCATTTGGGTGGAAGGGGTCAACGGATTTTAACATCCTTGCAACTCTCTCGCTCCTCGTGGTCACTAAAATTCTGCTCCCTCGAGCACACTCACGAAGAGAGTTTCTCAAGGGTTCCCATTTTCGGGAGTCCTCGGTCCAAACATCATCAAGGACAAGAAGAAACTTCTTATCCTTGATGGATTCGGAGATCTTCCGTAATAGACTCTCCAATTCGAAAACATTGGGGGAATTATCTTCAAGACCTTCGATTATTGCACTGGCAACCCTAGTCTCATCAAAAGGATCGGAAACGCACACCCAAATTAGTTTCTCAAAATGATTTTTAACCTCCTCATCATTGTAAGCCATCTGGGCCAGAGTCGTCTTCCCAATCCCCCCCATTCCTACAATACAGATTACAGGGAGAAGCCCTTCTCGCGGGCTACTTTCACGAAGCAGCCTGCTTACCAGGGTTTGCTGATCGTTGGCTCGTCCGAATATTTCGAATACATCAATAAAAGAAGTAGTTTTCAATCTCACAACATCTTGAGCAGTTTCCCCACTGCCTAATTTGAAATTATAAAAGTCCTTCTGTTTGGTAATCAAGTCAAGCCGTCGGTTTATGGCCTTAATCTTGAAAGCTATGTCACGACGCAAAACGACTCGATTCAAACCAAAGCAAGGGGAAGGAATAAACCAACAGCGTACCTTCTTCCGGTTCACGGGCAAGGGGGAGAGTGCATTATCAGATCCCTGAACCTTGGCCTTGAGGATCACAGTGCACCACTCATCCAACACATCGTCCATGTCCATGGACACATCGAGCAGCTCAGCTAACCAGATCTGAACAGATTTCTCCTTGACTTGTCTCTTCTCTGCATCATCGAGCACCGCCTTGATTATCTCGAAATTTCGAGTGAGATTTTGGATCTCTTCTGTAACGCCCGTCACCAGACTCACCTCTTTCCGTATCTGTTGACTGACAAAGGAAGTGAGCTGCTCCAAAACTGGGGTAATCAGTGCCTCCGCCATGGCTGCAAAGGAACTCAAGCCGATGAAATTTGAGGAAGAAGAGACTTGAGGCTTCACTAATGGTTCCATCGAGCCTTATAAAGTAGTTAAATATATATTTGAAAAAGTTTATGAGGTACGTTGCCGAGAAACTTCCTGTTGGAAGCCGCGTCCCCAACGGAAGCTTTACATGGCTAGTAAAATACTTTTTCTTTTTTCACATTTAAAGTGTTGTTAAATTTAGTATCTAATGTTCAATCCAGTCTCCTTATATTTTATTTTATTCAATTGAATCCTAAAAATATTTTATTCCATTCAATTTAACTTTTTGATGGAAATATTTTTTACTCATATTTAATTGATACTTCAACGTAATTCCAAAAAATAAAAACATTATTCACTCTTTTTTCTTTTTATTTATCTGAATTTTTTTTACAAATCTTTCAAATTTTTAACCTTCTATTTTTTTTTTTTGCCATTTCATTAAAGTATCAACTAAACATAATAAATAAAATCTTGTAAGACACGTTAGTGGGAAACTTCGTCTTCCTTCCTGCTGCGTTTGGCAGAAGCTTAACTAGGCCATGCTATAAAAGTTGAGTTATTTAAATTTTTTTTTTCCTGACGCATCTGCAGGAAGATGCCTCCAATAATTTAATCGTTAGTTTTCTTTTTTTCTTTATGTTTTTCTTTTCTTTTTCCTCTCCTAACTAATGTCTAATTCGGAGAAATAATAATTTGCAAGGGAACAATCTAGAGGTCTGGAGACTTGTGTCATATGCTCGTAGCCGTCCATCAATACAGTCGCGAGCCGCTGGAGCCTCATAGAATACATGTCACAGGCGCACGAGGAGAATGAAAGCCAAAACTCAACTGCTCAAACACTCTAAAAAATATCCTCTCCTAGGAAAAATAGCCATTACACTGTGTTAGGGTTGAGGGGAATGGGTGGCATACTACGCCGTATCACTTGTACGAGGGTTTGGGATTTAGGTGAACGTGTAGTGCTTGAAACTTCTCAAAGAGGCGGGAGATCTAATACATCTGACTCAGGTTAGAAGAAAATAATTATTTTAAGGAATTACTGGTCTACTGCAATTTGCAAACTTTGCAGATTTCTGGAGGTCATAGGCTTTGGAATAGGAAAGAATCTTTATGCACCCAATAAGGCATTTAAACTTCAAATAATATTTGCCTTTGAATTTACAGCCATACACCCAAAGGCAAGCAATTTGTAGATTTCTGGAGAGTTATGTCTCGATGCAAAACAACTCGATTCAAATGAAAGCAAGGGAAAGGGATAAACCAACAGCATACCTTCTTCTTGTTGAAGGGCAAGGGGGAGAGTGTGTTTTTTTTTCAAATCCCTTTTGGTTTAATGCAATTTTGGTTTAAGAGATTTTTATGTAAACTCCTTCCCTTTTACCCTTGGATGGAAAGTGGATAGAAGGGTTCCGTTGAAACTAAATTCAAAGTCGCAAGGGGGGTCTAATTAGACAATTTGAGAGGAGATGAAATCCACATAAAAATGACTAAAATCAGTCCTTTAATCAATTTAAATTTTACATCGTTACACACCATGTATAATAGGCCGGAAAGGCTAAATACCGGAGATGTTTTCTAATTTATTTATGACGTATCAGCAAGAAGATTACCCCTATAATTCATGGGTGAGTTTCCTTTTCCTTTGTTTCTTTCTAACAACATGCTTATTTCACTGCAATAATAATTTGCAAGTCTTCCACGAGTTATAAGAGTTTGAAATGAGTCCCCATACCCCTCACATTATAATATCTCGGGTTTGAGTAAGGGGTTGCTTTAGTTTCGCTTGAGAATCAGTTGCGTATTTCGTGGATATGGACATTTTTCGTGGATAGGGCATTTCAGCTTCTTAAAAAATAATAATTTATGAGTCAACTCTATTTTGTCTTGCTCGTTGTATCTGCATCAGTGGAGTAGGGAGGCCAGCCTGCATTGGAACAAAAACAATTCGGAGGACTGGAGACTTGCATTATTATTAAAACCCAAGCTCCCTATTCACTTGACTCGTATGATCGTGTACTGTTCTGGAGAGACGGCAAACAAAGGCTTTGTTGCCTTTCTCTGCTTCTCCCACGCATTCACACGAGAAAAGCGGAACTACAGGAGTACATCCAGAATGAAGCAGTTTTATTAAAATCAAAAGAGAGAAAATTCTAAACAAAACGATGTGGTTTGAGTGTTATACTAGACAACACGGCTTGCTGCATGGGGATGGGGGCGGACCCCTTGGTCATACTTCAAGGATTCAGCAAAGAATGTTTAAGTGTGAGTTTTGTTTTAAATTTTTCACTAATTAAATTTGACTTACAAAAAATGGGATTTTATTCTTATTTTTTAAATATTATTTTAAGCAAGGCCCGAAATCTATGAACCAACTTGTTTAAAAAGTCCAAAAAAATTAAGATAAGGGCTTTAAATGCATACGTCAAATTATTGGTACCTTAGAATTTTTTGGGAGGAAAATTTCAAAATTTTAAGTGAACAATATGAAAAAGTCGAATGCTTTTGATGAGAATTTGAAAATTTTTACAATTAAATTTATCTTTGCCCCTACATGAGCCCGTCCCTTCATTCATTAATCAATCTCTGCCGTTTTGACCAAATGTTAAGAAATGTAGCGGAGTTGAAGTGTTTGCGCGAGTGAAGTTTTGCTATGGAGGAAATTGAATTTAGCAAAGAGAATTGATTATATCTAAACTAATAGAGTTATTGAGAGTCCTTTCATAGGAATTAAGAGGAAGACAAAAATAAAAAAGAGAAGAAGAATGGGTGAAGCATATAGTCAGTGTAAATGAAATATGGTTGCAAGGAAAGAAAAATATAGATATTATTAAACGAAATAAAATGAGTATTTCATAAAAATATAACATATAAAAATAAATATTTGTATGGAATATAAGTGAAATGACTGTTCACATGAATCATAAGGAATAAATAACCAAAGATATAATTACATCATATTCCACCTACGCACGACTAGACGACTCTTTAAAATGTTATTATGGGCTAAGGAGGGGATCAGTCCGTTGGTCAAGAGGCCAATTGATTTATTAAAGGCTTAGGTGAGAGTGCTTTTATATACAATAAAGTCAGTCTACATACTTTTGAGTAAGGGGCGATGGGATAATATGCCGAAAGACAGATTTTATTTAAAGAGAGGGCTAAGCACAAGGAAAATAAGAAAACCTCACAATACATGGAATGTACTGATACTGAGGATTCGGAACAGATGATTTATGCTCGCAAAAGTCTATTACTATAAATCTTGGCCTTGAGGATGACAGTGCTCCATTCATCCAACACATCATCCATGTCAGTGGATCCCTCGAGGAGCTTACCCAACCAAATTTGAACAGCTTCCTCCCTGACTCGTCTCTTCCCTGCATCGACGAGCACCGCCATGGTTGTCCCGAAATTCAAGGTGAGAATTTGGATCTCCTCTCTAACGCCCTTTCCGAGCGTCACCTCTTTACGTATCTGTTTACTGAGAATCGGCCTCAGCTGCTCCAAGATCACGGTAATCACTGCGTCCGCCATCGCGGCAAGAAACTTTTGATGCAATGGGGAAAAGATTGGGATCCTCATTCTCTCCCGTATCCGTCCCTCATGGGGCAGTTTACATTATTTTTTTCCTCAATATATTTTTAAAAATTTTAAAACCGTATATAAAAATACATATGATTTTTAATTTTTAATTAATTTAAAAATATCAACCCTATTCGTTCTAGGTATAACAAATTTAAAGTCTGAATTTTTTTTTTTACATTGGATTAATACGTTTTATATTTTCAATTTATTCGAAAATTGATAAGCCTTTATATTTTTAAAAGGTATTTCCATTTATACGTTCCACAATTTTTAAAAATGCATTAAATAAAAAAATAGGTGTAAACTGTACCATAAACTAAAGAGGGAAATGGGACCTGATTTGCCTCCAAAAAGTTATAGCTTAGCTAATCGTTCGGTTGTTTCTTGAGCCTTATAAACTAACCGAGAAAAATGAGAGTAATGCACTCAAGCGCAAGTAATTTACGTGTGTCCATCCTTAAAATGGCATTATTTCATTAAAAACTGTAAATACTTAATGAGTTTTTTCAGTAAAATGATATTGTTTTGAGAGTCAGTGAACTCTCTCCCTTTTGATTAATTGACCCTAATTTTTACCTATTTACAACATCCCAACAACAACAAAAAGGTATAAGAAAAGCCTAACCTTTCATCTATTGTAATTTCAATCACAATTTTTTATTTTTTGCAAATTTATCCTAAATTACACTAAGTATTACAATTTTTGGCATTGATGAATGGAACTTTAACAACGTCTAATATTACTGATTCAACCGTTAAGTTGTGAGGGAAAAAAAACTTGTGAAAAACCTGACCTCTGATCATTTTACAATTTACATACGACCCTTCTTATTTTTTGCGAATCTATTCTGAATGCATTAACTGTGGTAATTTTTGGCATGTGCAAATCTATTCACATGTAGTGTTCAAATAGGAAATTCAAGGAATTTTCCTAATCGGATATATATTTCATGACTTTCTCCTGACATGATTTTTTTTCCCCAATTCCTGACTGAACTAAATTATTCCCTGCATTTCTTTAGGCAAATTATTTTAAGAAATTCGGGTTACGCACCCCAATTCACGGGCAACTTTATTACATAGAAAGATTAAAAAATTGTGACATTCCTTATTGATAAATTAGAATTCCTAAGGATTGTTCTCTCACCACTAAAGAACCCCATTCTCTTGAATTACACGAAGAAGAACCCAGAAGGTACCCTGAATGCCCCTCTCGCGTTTTAGGCCTCAAACAGTGGTAAAATAGACCTCAACTGTCCCAATACTTCCTAAAATTGCTCTGAACTGTAGTGCAACTGCTGTTGGCTCTTCTGGACTGAAACTTGTTCTGGACCAAAACCAGCCTGTCTCTGCACTACACATGCAATATCTGAATTAGCTGAATTATGGTCACCAGGGAGCCTTACCATAGATTTCCTTCTTAGGGAAAAGAGGAGGGGAAAAGAAACAGGCCAATGAATCAGAAGAAGGCGGTGACCATGAAAAGAAATAAACATCTAGATACGCAAAATTAATTTATATTTCTGTGCTTCATTGATAGCTTTAGTGTGAGGAGGGTGAGGAACGGAAATTAGGGATGTACTAGTGTTAGGGGAGCTGACAGTTTTACACAGTGGTCAGTCTACAAAATTTGAGTGAGGAGGAGAAGAAACAGTTTTATGCTTGCTAAGCTCTACGCCCTCTAAAGAAACTATTAGCCTCGAATTTAACCTGCCTATAAAGTATAATAGCTAATATATAACCCAGATTTTAGTGAAAGAGAGAACTAAAAGGGGTAGTGGTTCAGCCGCAGTGGCCATTGCTGAATAGCTTTCGCAGAGGGTGATGAAGTCTGCAAATAGCAGTGAGCGCTTTAGTGCAGTACACAAATGTAGGGGATGTGAGAAATAAGGGGCCACATATCTCCTGTTCCGTTCTGCAGCGCTGCTTAAGAATCAGACAAAGGTGCATTTGGTGATCATCAAGTGCTGCACTGGTACTGCCTGAAGATTGCCCGCGAATGCCCTGATTTTGGGGCAGTCTGTGAGAAATAGGAAATCTATTCACATGTAGTGTTCAAATAGGAAATTCGGGAATTTTCCAACCGGATAAATATTTCATGACTTTCTCCTAACATGAATTCTTTTCTTTCTTCCCGATTCCTGACCGAACTAAATTACTCCCTGCATTTCTCCCGCCTAATTATTTCTAAAGCCTTCTGCACACCCCAATTCACAAGTAACTTTATTACATAGACAGATTAAAAAAGTTGTTATGTACTAAAATAGGATGACAACAAATTAGAAATTTGTAGTGCACTTGGAAATAAATTTGTAATGATGTATTAGACGGTGTTCTTTTGTAGTGCACAAGTAACTTTTCCCGCGTGTTCTTTTGTCGACTCCGCAGCAGAGTCAGCAATGTTAATGATGTATTAGACGGTGTTTAAATTTCATCCACCAATGCCAAAGTTTGTAACATTTCGTGTACGGAGGGATAAATTTGCAAAATGTAAAAGGTTGAGATTTAAATCAATAAGATCAAAAATCAGACTCTTATACACTATTTCCTTGCTTCGTTGATAGATTAAGTGTGAGCAACGGAAATTAGAGATGTAGTACGGTTTATGTAGTTCTTGATTAACAAAATTTGAGTGAAGAGGATAAAAAAATGAAAAAAAAAAAAAAAAGGTTTATGCATGCCAAGTTATATTCCCTTTAAAATAAAACTATTAGCCTTGAATTTAAAACATGAGCACTCGTATTAGTAAATAAATTCGTAGAAGGAAATGGTGAGAAGGGAAACAATATTGGCCTTTCCTTAAACCTTCTTTTAAATTACAATAGCTAATACCTGCACAGGATTTTGGCGAAACAGAGAACTAAGTGGGAAGCGGCTCAGTGGCAGTAGGAATGGAATTGAGTATTGCTGAGTTGCTTTTGCGGCGGGTGATGAAATCTGTGTTTATTAGTGAGTGGTTCAGTGCTGTCGTTCTCTTCGCAAGCGCCTATCAGCAACATAAATGTATGGGATGTGAGAAATGAGGGGCCAAAAATCTCCTGTTTCCATTCTGCAGCGTTGCTCAAGAATCGGAAAAAGATCGATCCTCAGTTCCTGGAGCAGTTTAGTCTGAAGGCCATGAGGCAGAGATTCCAAATGGGGGCACTTGGTGATCATCAGGTGCTGCACTGGCACTGCCTGAAGATTGCCCAAATGCCCTTATGTTGGGGCAGTCAGTGAGAAAAAGCTGTTTCAGATTCGACAAGGAAGATATCCAACTGGGGAACTCAGTGCCACTATAATACCTTATTTCTAAAGACTCCAAGAGCGGAGGTGGTTCTAAGGCCTCTATTACTAGGAAGTGCCTCGTTGCGTCGGCTTCCTCTGCTTCTTCTTCTTCTTCTTCTTCTTCTCCAGATGTATCAAAAGATAGTAACAAACCTCTCAGATTCGTCTTGTTCTTCAATTTAGCTCTCTTAGCTTCCCTTGGACCTGGTACATTACCTATCCCTGTTATTCCCATATCTCCTCGAAGGCAGTTGAGCTTCTGTAAATCTCGTATAGTGCATCCATCCCCAGAGTCATTTTTACCGCTTACTATGAACCTTTGCAGTGTCCTGAGAGAACGTAGCCCACCAATCCCTTTTGGCGTTCTCCTTAGTGGACAAGGAAAAGGAATGACAAGATGCCTCAAGTTGACTAGTTTCCCAATGCCTCTAGGTAATTTCTCAAACGAGCTAGTCTTAACAAGCTTCAAGGTCTGTAAATTACATAAATCACACACTGTTTCAGGGTAACTCTTTTATTTTATTAAGTAAATCTAACACAAGGTTACCTCAGATGTATCAATTTCCCCAAATGTGTAAATTCCGAAACCTTCGTACATCCATGCAATTCTAAAGCCCTTAAACTGAGTGCAGCGGTCAAATAAACCATGCGTGGATCTTCCTTCAAGCAAGAGGGTATGCAGTCCGTTGATGTCGACATGTTTTATGCCCAACAAATTATCAGCAGCATGTATAGACATTGTCGAATGACGGAGTTTTCCATAGGTTAGGTCCATCCTCCTAAACCTATCACGGTTAACCGCAGTTGCTTGACATTCATTCCTGGTAAGAAATTGGGCACAGTCATGCACTATATCATGCATCTTGCATGTAAAAATCCTACCATTCCGGTCCTTTACAAGATCTTGGAACAAAGAGCGCATTGCCAAGATTTCAAAGTACTCTTGACCTAGTGCTTCCATTTCTTCTCCACACCTTAGAACTAAGGAAGCCATTTGCCATCCAAAGCCTAATTAAACGATCTGCATATATGTCAGTGTCTTTCGGAAACATAGGCACAATATGAGAAGCACCTTTTGATTACTGATGGCAAATCATAATAGCTTAACCATAATGGAGAGATAATATCTCTCTTTGCCTCTTCCAATTCCCACAAATCACTATCCAAAACACTTCGCCAATCTTCTTTATTTTTGAAACGCATAAGTCCCCCCAGAACCTTTGCAGCAAGGGGTAATCCTTTACACCTCTCCACTAGGCTTCTACCGATTTCTTTCAACTTTTCACATTCCTCCCTACTCCTTCCATTTAATGCTATTTGGCTAAAAATAGACCAACAATCTTCATTTGACATTTCCTCCAAGTGCATCGTGTAGATTGTTTCCATCATCATCGCGACTCTGTCGCTCCTTGTTGTCACTAAAATTCTGCTTCCTTGAGCACCTCCATTGAGCGAATTCCTCAATGGTTCCCACTTATTGTAGTCTTCAGTCCATACATCATCTAGGACAAGGATGAACCTCTTTCCTGCAATGGATTCACGCATATGATGTAGTATATTTTCAAATTCAACAATATTTGGGGTTGCACCTTCCAGAGCTTCAATGATTGCTTTTGCAATCCTAATCTCGTCAAAGGGTTCGGAAACACAAACCCAGAGTCGCTTCTCAAAATGGTTCTTTACCTCATTATGGTCATAGGCTAGTTGGGCAAGAGTCGTCTTTCCAACTCCCCCCATACCTACAATGGCGAGGACATGGAGGCTTCTCTCTCCTTGACTGCTATCACACAAATTTCTTACGAGAGTCTTCTTGCTGTCATCACGACCATACACCATTGATATATCGATTGAAGAGGTAGTTCTCGGTCGCTGATGTTCTTGGTTGGCACTGAGTATGGTAAAATTGTACCTTTCTTTCTCCTTGGCAATCACATCCAGCCTACTGTTGACATCTTTTACCTCAAGTGAAATCTTGTGATGCATACCTAGTTGTAATGAAACAAAGGCATGGACGCAGGAAATGGGAGTGTACCTTCTTTGGAACTATGAGTGTATTGAGGCACCTGCTCTTCAATTTGTAATTGGAGAATCGCAGTGCTCCACTTGTCCAACACATCGTCTATGTCGTATGATACGTCTTTGAGCTTTTCTAACCAAAGCCTCACATTCTCTTCACTCACTTGTTTCCTCTCTGCATCCATGAGCACGGAATTGAGGGCTTGGAGGGTGCTGGTGAGACTTTGAATTCTCTTTCTTCACGCCACGGACAAGCCTCAGCTCTTGCGTGATTTCTTGTTCCGCAATCGAAGCTAGGCGCTCCAGCACAATTGAAACAAGTGCATCAGCCGTGCTTTAGTGGTAAATGACCAATAAGAACTGATAAGAGCAGAAGCAACTTCGAACCACTGTTTGATGAAAGTCGGTTGAATTTTCTACATCTCTTCTTCCTTTGACTGTTTCCTGGTTACTTCTCTATCCTTCGTTGTTTCTTCGCATTGTCCCATTTGGGCCCCAATTCCCAGCATGACTAATTTTGTGGTCCACTCTTACTATCCTTTTTGATTGGAGTCATTCACTAATTCCGTACACTTGGTGCCGGCCAGGCCAGGCTGTATTGGAAAGAGAACAATTCAAAGTACCAGGGACTTGCATTATTCAAATGAAAGCTCTCAGTTCACAAGAAGAAGAAACACATGGACCCTCCACTAATTTGTGGAGGGAGAGAGAGGTTGGTGGAGAAGGGGGCTCAGAACAAAACTAAGGTCATGCGTCTTTGTTGCCTTTTTCAGCTTCTGACGCACATTTATGTCAGTGTGACATACTGTGGATCAAGTTCCCCCCTTTCCTCCCTCAACTTCTCTTTCAATTCTGTCTCCTGGTCATTTTTAAGTTTATAAAAATACATAAATATATTAATTTTCTTAAAATTTGAAAATACGAAAACATATTCATTTTAAGCATTAAAAATTCTAAAAAATTACTATAAACTTTCAATTTTTAAAGTTTTGAGGGATTACGATAAATATGTTCCATATTCTTAAATCTCATAAAAATTGATATACTTTTATATTTTTCTCTATTCGTTCAATTCAGTTGGATCAAAATTATTTTAAAATATCTTAAAACGGAGTATGACGGCGGAAAAGAAATGTAAGAGGAGAGGTAGAGGAACTTGGTCTGACATTCTATAGGCCACCAAGCCCCTATATGTTTCGATGCTATATCAGTACTAATCAAGTGGAAAGATAACATTTCCCTTCTTAAATTGCTTTACTCAATTTAATTTTTAAGCAGTACTATATTATTCCAATCGCAATCTGGTGTATTGGATAAGAAAAGTGATCCACCACACTATATAGATTATGAGTCCATGGATCCTTGAATTAATCTTGTTGATTGTATTAGCTGAATTCTATTTCTTTTTCTATCCTTGAATTTATAAATACAAAACACTCCTAGAAAAAGGAAACCTCGAGAAGGGATGAGAGATAATTGCTGATTGTTGGGAAAAAGTGCTGGTGTCGCGAAAAATTCACAGGCCGGATTCATTTTTCTCTAATCAAGATTTCGTGAAATCAAATGGGATAATAATACAATAAAAAGTGTAGGCAAATTACAAAGATTTTTACATGAAAAATCCTTTCACACGCGAAGAAAAATCTCGAACTGCAGTACATTTGAAAATCATCCCTACATGGGGCCGTCCCTCCATTCATTAATTGGCCTCTACTGTTTCGATTGAGCGTAAAGAAAGTCACGCAGACAAAATGGGGTGTTTGCACAATTGAAGTTTTGTTACGGAGGAAATTTAATTTGGCAAATAGATTTGGTCGTATTTAAACTAATAAAGTTGGGGCAGAACTTCCAAGTTGGGGCTGCAGGTGATCCTCAATTTCTGTAGAGCCTGAAGGCCCTGAGGCAGTGCTTCCAATTTGGGGCAGTCGATGATGAACAAGCGTTGTAGCGCCTGAAGGCCCAGGGTCAGTGCTTCCAGGTTGGGGCAGTAGCTGATACTCAATCCCTGTAGCGCCTGAAGGCCTTGAGGCAGTGCTTTCAAGTTGGGGCAATGGTAGATCTCCAATTCCTGTAGCGCCTGAAGGCCCCGAGGCAATGCTTTCAGTTTGGGGCATTCAAGGACCCTCAAATGCTGTAGCATCTGAAGGTCCTCTGACAGTGCTTCCAATTTGGGGCAACCGTGGATCTTCAATTCCCGTAGCCCCAAAAGATCCCGAGGCAGTGCTTTCAATTTGTGACAACGGTCGATCGTTAATTGCCGTAACGCCTGAAGGCACCGGGGCAGTCCTTCAAAGTTGGGGCAGTGGGCGATTTCCAATAGTTGTAGCGCCTGAAGGCCCTGAGGCAGTGCTTCCAAGTTGGGGCAGTAGGCGATTTTCAATAGCTGTAGCGCCTGAAGGCCCTGAGGCAGTGCTTCCAAGTCGGGGCAGTCGGTGATCTTCAATTTCTGTAGTGGTACTGCCTAAAGATTTCCCGAGAATGCCTTCATGTTGACACATGTACGGAGACGAAGGTTTTTCAGATCCAGCAAGGAAGATGTCCGTCTGGGGAACTCGGCGCCTCTGTAATAGCATATTTCTAAAGACTCCAGGTGCGGAGGTGGTTCTAAGGCCTCCATTGTTAGAAACTGCCTCCTTTCTTCAGCTTCTCCCACTTCTCCCGATTCATCGAACGATAGCTCCAAGCTTCGCAGGTTTGTCTTGTTCTTCAGTTTAGCCCTCTTAGCGTCCCCTGGATCACCCACCTCACCACTCCATTTTATTCTTAACTCTCCTCGAAGGCAGTTGAGCTTCTCCAAATCTCCTATCGTGCATACATGCTCGGTATCATTTCTACTGCTTACTATGAACGCATGTAGCGTCCTAAGAGAACTTAGCTCACCAACCCCTTTTGGCATGCTCCTTAAATGAAAAGAAAAGGGAACTATGAGATGCCTCAAGTTAACTAGTTTCCCAATGCCCCTAGGTAATTTCTCAAGGGAACCAATGTTGATGAGCTCCAAGGTCTCTAAATTACATAAATTACATACTGTTTCATGCAACTCTTTAATTTCACCGAGTAAATCTAACAAGAGGTACCTCAAATGTATCAATTTCCCCAGGTGGGTTACTGAACATTGACGCAATTCTAAAGCCCTTAAACGAGTACAATGGTCCAATGAACCACTAGATCTACCTATGAGCACTAGGGAATGCAAGCCTTCGATGTTGTCATTTTTTGTGCCCAACAAATTATAAGTAGCAAGTTTAGACACTGTCACATGTCGGAGTTTTCCATAGGTTGAGTCCATCCTCCTAGTCGGGCTAACCTCAATTGCTTGACATTCATTTCTGGTAAGCAACTGGGCACAATCATGCACTATATCATGCATCTTGCATCTAACGATCCTACCATGGTTATCCTTTCTAAAATCTTGGAATAAAGAGCACATTGCCAACATTTCAAAGTACTCTCGACCTACTGCTTCCATTTCTATGCTTTGCTTAGAACTGACGAAACCGTTTGCCATCCAAAGCTTTATTAGACGTTTTACATCTATCTCAGTGTCTTTGGGAAACATGGCACAATATGAAAAGCACCTTTTGATTGCTGATGGCAAATCGTAGTAGCTTAACCATAATGGAGTGATAATATCTTTCTTTGCCTCTTCCAAATCCCACAAATTGCTAGCCAAAACATTTTCCCAATCATCTTTATGCCTTTTAAAATGCATGAGTCCCCCCAGAACCTTTGCAGCAAGGGGTAATCCTTTGCAGCAAGGGGTAATTCTTTACACCGTAACACTAATTTCCGACCGATTTCTTCCAACTTTTCACATTCCTCCCTAGTCCTCCCATTTAGTGCTATCTGACTAAATATCGACCAACAATCTTCATTTGGCATTTCCTCCAAGCGCATCATGCAGGTTGTTTCCATCATTATTCCAACTCTTTCACTCCTCGTTGTCACTAAAATTTTGCTTCCTCGAGTACCTCTTCTGAGGGAATCCCTCAGTTGTTCCCACTTTTTGTAGTCCTCAGTCCATACATCATCTAGGACCAGAAGGAACCTCTTCCCCTCGATGGATTTGCGCATTATTTGCAGTATGTTTTCAAATTCAACAATATTCGGGGCTGTACCTTCCAGAGCTTCAATGATTGCTTTGGCAATCCCAATTTCATCAAAGGGTTCGGAAACGCAAACCCAGACTCTCTTCTCAAAGTGATTCTCAACCTCTTTATCATCATAGACTAGTTGGGCAAGGGTTGTCTTCCCGAGCCCCCCCATTCCTACGACAGCAAAGACAGGGAGGTTACTTTCTTCTTGACTACTGTCGCATAGCTTCCTTATGAGAGTCCTCTTGCTGTCATCACGCCCATACACCCTTGATACATCGATTGAAGAGGTAGTTGGCAGTCGTTCATATTCTTGATTGGCATTGAGTGAGGTGAAATTGTACCTTTCTTTCTCCTCGGCAATCTTGTCCAGCCTCTCATTGACATCTTTTATCTGAAGTGAAATATTGCGACGCATGCCCATTTGTTTGAAAGAAATGCAAGGAAGGAGGAAATTGGAGAATACCTTCTTAAGGACAGGTGCATATTCAGGTAGCTGCTCTTTAATTTGTAGTTGCAGAATCGCAAGGCGCCACTCATCCAACACATCGTCAATGTCGTAGGACACATCTTTAAGCTTTCCTAGCCAAAGCCTCACATTCTCTTCAGTTATTTGTCTTCTCTCTGCATCATTGAGCGCGGAATTGATGGCTTGGAGGGTGCTGGTGCTGCTTTCAACGTTTTTCTTTACGCCGCGGACGAGCCTTAGCTCTCGTTTGATTTCTTTTCCAGCGGTTGAAGCTAGGCGGTCCAGCGCAATGGAAACAAGTGCATCAGCCATGCTTGGGAGGTAAATGATCAAAATAGTTAGGATGTATCAGAACTGAGGGGGCAATAATAACTAGGATGTCTACTTTTTCTTTTTCTTTTGGTCTTGATTCCTTTCACAATTTATGCACCGGAGAAGTGCAGGCCAGCCTGTATTGGAAAGAGAGCAGTTCAGAGGACTAGGGACTTGCATTATTGAACCAATGCTCTCATTGCAGAACCCTCTTTCAATTTTTTGGAGGAAGAAAACAAAAGAATTTCTGTCCCACACACATATCTTTCTATTTATGTGGGGCTTCAATTCATTGGTAAAGTTAATTAAACATATTCCATTCAATGGTTCATTTCCTTTTTAGACACCCAGAGACATCCCTCCCCTTGATTATATCTGCTTCCTTCCCATCTTGAGGGACCCCGTATGGCAATAATGCTTTGTGAGTCCTCTTTTTCCTTGGATTCCTTCATTGATTAGTGTCTAATGAAAAAGCACAAGCTTAGTGTCTAATGAAAAAGCACAAGCTTTAAAGAAAAATGCAAAGGAAGAAGTAGGGGGATCCAGTGCACCGCACCAGAAAAATAGATCTGTTTTTTTTTGTCAAGGTTGCACAACAAGTTAGGGGCCCTTAAGTCGTTCTGTGCATGAAAAATAGATTGTCCGGTTATATTCAGATGACGGAATAATTAATATCAAGTTTTATCTTTCGAGGCATATAACTCATATGTTGATCCTGTCCTCGATTTCTGCAGTGGCCTGTTTCTTGTGTTATTCCTTCGTATAAATCACCTTAGTTGGACTAATTTTGATTATTTTAGATTTCTTTGCTTGGTTTCAGCATCTAAAAATGTTAAATAGGACTGAAGATAGTAAAATTATTAGGTCATTTGTGATTGCTAAAATCATGAGTATCAACCCTGTTGAGAATATTGCCCCACCCCAAGGAAGCTAAATTTGAAGGGGCATGGGTTTTTGGATTTGGCCACGTTGAATCTAAAAGATCGAGCCCCTAGAATTTATAAATACAACACACTCCCAGGAGGAGGAAACTGGGAGAAGAGGAGGGAGACAGCAGCTAATACATACACGTCTGCTAGATTTTAGTAGGGAAACGGAATGGAAGAGAAGGAAAGTGGTTCAGCCGCAATCTTGGGAATGAGGTGAAATCGGCATATAGAATTGAGCGGAGGCTTAGTGCTGTCGTTGGTTTCGCAAGAATCTACCACCGACTGCAATGTTAGGGATGTGAGAAATGAGGGCCCAAATATCTCCTGTTTCCATACTACAGCGTTGCTCTAGAATCGGACAACGGTCGATCCACAATTCCCGTAGCGCCTCAAGGTCCTGAGGCAGAGCTTCCAACTTGGGGCATCCGCTGACCTTCAATTGCTGCAGCGGTAGTACTGCCTGAAGATTGACCAAGATTGCCTTCATGTTGGGACAATCAAAGAGCTCAAGTTGTTTCAGATTCGGCAACAAAGCTATCCAATTGGGCAGCTCAGTGCCGCCGTAGTGCCATATTTCTAAGGACTCCAGGTGCGGAGGTGGTTCCAAGGCCTCCATCGTTAGAAACTGCCTCCTTGCCCCTGCTTCTTCGGCTTCTCTTGACCCTTCGAACAATAGCTCCAAGCGTCGCAGGTTTGTCTTTTCCTTCAATTTAGCTCTCTCAGCTTCCCCTGGATCACCCACCTCACCTATCCATCTTATTCTCAACACTCCTCGAAGGCAATTGAGCTTCTCCAAATCTCCTATCGCGCATCCATCCCCAGTGTCATTTTTACAACTTACTATGAACCTCTCTAGTGTCCTAAGAGAACGTAGCTCGCTGATCCCTTTTGGCATGCTCCTTAGATGAAAAGAATTAGGAATTATGAGATGCCTCAAGTTGACTAACTTCTCAATGCCTCTAGGTAATTTTTCTAACAAATTGCCGTTGATGATCTTCAAGGTCTGTAAATTACATAAATCACACACTGTCTCGGGTAGCTCTTTAATTGCATCAAATAAATCTAACACGAGGTACCTCAGATGTATCAGTTTTCCCAGGTGGTTTAGTTCCGAAAACTTAAGCCATGATAGGCTCATTTCCAAAGCCCTCAAACGAGTGCAGTGGCCGAATAAACCACTGCTAGATACGTTCCCAAGCAAGAGGGTATGCAAGCCAATGGTGTTGACATTTTTTCTGCTCAACAATTCATCAACAACACCCTCAGACACTGTCACATGTCGGAGTTTCCCATGGGTTGAGTCCATCCTCCCAGTCGGACTAACCTCAGTTGCTCGACATTCATTTCTGGTAAGCAATTGGGCACAATCATGCACTATGTCATGCATCTTGCATCCAAAGATCCCACCATTGGAGTCCTTTGCAAAATCCTGGAATAAAGAGCGCAATGCCAAGATCTCGAAGTACTCTTGACCTAGTGCTTTCATTTCTGTTCCCAACTCAGAATTAAGGAAACCATTTGCCATCCAAAGCTTAATTAAACGTTCTACAACTATCAAAGAGTCTTTGGGAAACGTCGCACAATATGAAAAGCACCTTTTGATTGCCGATGGCAAATCATAGTAACTTAACCATAAGGGAATGATAATATCTCTTCTTGCCTCTTCCAAATCCCACAAATCACTATCCAAAACAGTTTGCCAATCTTCTTTACTTCTTTTAAAACGCATGAGTCCCCCCAGAACCTTTGCAGCAAGGGGTAATCCTTTACACCTCAATACTAATCTCCTACCGATTTCTTCCAACTTTCCACATTCCTCCCTAGTCCTTCCATTTAGTGCTATTTGACTAAATATCGACCAACAATCTTCATTCGACATTTCCCCCAAGCGCATCATGTAGGTTGTTTCCATCATCATTCCGACTCTTTCGCTCCTCGTTGTCACTAAAATTCTGCTACCTTGAGCACCTCTTTTGAGGGAGTCCCTCAGTTGTTCCCACTTTTTGTAGTCCTCGGTCCATACATCATCTAAGACAAGAAGGAATCTCTTCCCCACAATGGATTCACGCATATGACGCAGTATATTTTCAAAATCTGCAAAAGCCGTTGGCTGACCATTCACAGTAGCAATGATAGCTTTCGCAATCCCAATCTCGTCAAAGGGTTGCGAAACACAAACCCAAACTGCTTTCTCAAACTGTTTCTTGACCTCATTATCTTCATAGACTAGTTGAGCAAGGGTCGTCTTCCCAATTCCCCCCATTCCTACAATAGCAAAGACAGGGAGGCTACTTTCTTCTTGACTACTGTCGCATAGCTTTCTTATGAGAGTCTTCTTGCTGTCATCACGCCCATACACCCTTGATACATCGATTGAAGAGGTAGTTGGTGGTCTTTCATGTTCTTGGTTGGCACCAAGTACGGTAAAATTGTAGCTTTCTTTATCCTTGGCAATCATGTCCAGCCTTTCACGGACATCTTTTATCTGAAGTGAAACTTTGCGATGCATGCCTAGTTGTTTGAAAGTAATGCAAGGAAGGAGGAAATTGGAGCATACCTTCTTAGGGACAGGTGCATATTCTGGCAGCTGCTCATTAATTCGCAATTGCAGGTTCGTGGTGCTCCACTCATCTAACACATCGTCAATGTCGTAGGACGCGTCTTTAAGATTTTCTAGCCAAAGCCTCACATTCTCCTCTGTTTTCTGTTTTCTTTCTGCATCCTTGAGCACAGAATTGATGGCTCGGAGGGTGCCGGTGAGACTTTGAATTTCTTTCTTCACGCTGCGGACGAGCCTTACCTCTCGTTCAGCGATTGAAGCTAGGCGGTCCAGCACAACGGAAACAAGTGCATCAGCCATGGTTGAGAGGTAAATGATCAAAGCAGTCAGCAAATTGGTGTATTAGAACTGAGAGAGCAATCACTCTATAAAAATCCCCAGCAACAATAATTTGGATGTCTACTTTTTTCTTTTGGTCTTGATTCCTTTCACAGTTTATGCAGCGGCGAAGTGCAGGCCAGCCTGTGTTGGAAAGAGAACAGTTCAAAGGACTAGGGACTCGCAATCTTGACCCAATGCTCTCCATTCACAACGCGCTTTCAATTTCTGGAGGAAGAAAACAATAGACTTTCTGGCCCACATGCATATATCTTTCAATTTTGTGTGTGGCTTCAATTCATTGGTAAAGTTGATTTAACAATATTCCATGCAATGATTCATTTCCCTTCCAGACCTCATCTCTCATTGCAGTGTCACGGTGATAAAAGAGTCTTCGCCTAACCCACTTGTGAGACACCCAGAAACATCCCTCCTCCTGATTATATCTGCCTCCTTCCCATCTTGGGGGACCCTTTGTACGATAATGCTCTGTATAACGTACAGCTCGTACGGGGCAAGTGAGTTGTACCGAATTCATATCCTCCTAATTTCATCTTTTTTTAATTTCTTCGTCAAGATCTTCTCCGACTTGAGTTTAATAAACATCTCAATAACTTTATCCGTATGAGTCCAAAAACATAAACAAGCACATAAGTAGGCGGGTAAATTATCTAGAGATTTAAAAATGCAAAGAACATTCTTTCTAAGTATTAAAGCTCCGGAAAATTAATGACATAACTATGTGTTTGTGTATGTTTTTTCGATCCACAAAGTTAAGTTATTTCAAAGTTCATTAAAATTGAATAGCAGAAGAATATGATAAAAAAATTAAGAGAGGTGAAATTGGAAAGTTCCATGTCTGCAGCTCAACTCCTGTTTCCTCATAAATTATGTAAAGAAATCACTGTTAATCTATAGCAACTGATATTTTCCTCGGAATAAAATTCACCCACAACGCACTTTGGTAGGGTTTACATTGATTCCACAATGAGGTCAAACGTTTCTAAAACAGTGGCAACAAATTGAGCATATGAAGGAGTAAACAACAAGATCACATCAGTAGATAGCCCCACTAGACGCCAAACATCAAATCCATGACTCTGGACACCACAGATTTAGCCGGGGTTGCGATCGCACTGGTTGACTGCCGGCTGCTGCTGCCCCCATTTTGAAGATAGTAGGGTCGAGAACATGATTTCAAAGGATTAAGCTCTGAGCTTCTGCTAGGTTGTGGAGAGGGTAATGGCATAAATCCTTGATGGTTAAGCTTCTCATTCAGAGCCTCGCTCTGTTGCATCGGATCGAGTGGCTTTACACCTACGATGAGAACGCCATTTATTTGCATCCCATTCTTATTCAGGGCCTTCAGAGCATCAGATCGATTCTGCATCAAGAACAGCACATAGGATGGCAAGACAATGAGAATGGATTAAAAAGGAACGGTCAATTCATTTCCATCCGTATTTTCAAACAGTGGAATGAGAATCGCTCTTCACATTCCTAACATTCAAACGTGCCACTGTAATTGATCTACACCATCTTCAGTAGGAAGTTGTACAAGAGTAAAAGATAAGCATGTCGTATCATGACAGATAGCCACATAAAATTTTAGATGAAATACCATGTCTGAAATCAGTGACATGACAACAATGTGTTAGCTTGTGAGAAACAAAGAACTCATGCATTGCCATTCTTTATTATCGTTCTTTTGTCTCTGAGCCTGACATGATGCTTGGTGTAGGGTTCTACAGCTACTGAGTAAATTTTTCTACAAAATGGGCCATAGCCATGAGCCATGTTTTTCCTGACAAATCAAAGTCATGACACAAACGCATCTATCTATACTATTGAAGCCATATGCACCACCGAAGGGTGGCATAGACATCGGAACAGGCTGTGCACCTTCAACACCCCCAACCCTAGCTTAGTCTGCCATTCATTATGAGGTTAAAATGACGCTTCAACTGGTAATGCGAATCAGGTGAACGATTTTGACAATCGGCTCAGTAAGCATGCAATAAGTAAAACGGCCAGGCCGAACGAATCCATCTGATTTTCCAACAAGTATGTTTAGGATCGACTTCTAATGATATAAAAATATAAATTCTGAAGTGATTGAACGGCCATACAGCTCAGTGTCAAAAGACTATGATTTTCAATATTAAGTCTAACAATCAGAGAGGACTTGCTGGGCTGTACAAAAACTGGGAAGTCCCTTTTATTTGGTCTCACAAACAAATAAACACCGAGTGCCATGCTAGCAGCCAAAAAGAAGAGATGGAATGGGAACAAAACACTCCTAGAAGAAGGAAACCGCGACAATTGCTAATTGTCGGAAAAAATGCTGGGGTTGGGAAAATTCGAGGGGGGCATGATTTATTTTTCTCTAATCAAGATTTGTGAAGTCAAATGGGGTAGTAACACAATAAAAAGTGTAGGAAAATGACACAAAGATTTTTATGTGAAAAATATTTCAAGTGAAAGGAAAAATCTCAGACCATAGTCTAGTTGAAAACTTTTTATTCCCAGCATTCATTAGGTAGAGAGGGCAATATGAGTAGCCATAAAAAGGAATAAAACTGTAAAAAAAGACAAAGGAAAATATGAAAACCTTACAATGCATAATATGCATAACAGCGAGGATTAGGAATAAATGATTTATGCACACAAAAGTCTATTAGTATGATTTCTATGATTTCTAACGGAGCGTCTGTCTAACTTCAAATAATAATAGCCTTGATGAATTTAAAAGAGTAGTTGAAATTTATAGGAAATTGCACAATAGCCAATACGAGAGTATGAAAACAAAAATTGAAGTAATTAAGGGGAAAGAGGATCAGCTGCTATACAAAGTGGTCGGCTGCAATGGTTTAGAACCATCACTCTCATTCGTTTCGGAAGCGTGAAGAACCAACTGTAATGGATGGGATGTGAGAAATAAGGGGCCAAATATCTCCTGTTTCCTTCCTGCAGCGTTGCTCGAGGATCGGACAACCGTCGATCCACAATTTCTGTAGCGCCTGAAGGCCCTGAGGCAGTGCTTCCAGGTTGGGGCAGTTGAAGATCTTCAATTCCTGTAGCGCCTGAAGGCCCTGAGGCAGTGCTTCCAATTTGGGGCATACAGAGATCGTCAATCCCTGCAGCCTCTGAAGGCCCTGAGGCAGTGCTTCCAAGTTGGGGCATACAGAGATCGTCAATTCCTGCAGCCTCTGAAGGCCCTGAGGCAGTGCTTCCAATTTGAGGCAGTGGGTGATCCTCAATTCCTGTAGTGGTACTGCCTGAAGATTGCGCGAGAATGCCTTCATGTTGCGACATTCACGGAGACGAAGTTGTCTCAGATTCAGCAAGGAAGATATCCATCTTGGGAACTTAGTGCCACTATAACACCATATTTCTAAAAACTCCAGGTGCGGAGGTGGTTCTAAGGCCCTCATTGTTAGAAACTGCCTCCTTTCCTCAGCTTCTCCCACTTCTCCTGACCCAGTGAACAATAGCTCCAAGCTTCGCAGGCTTGCCTTGTTCTTCAATTTAGCTCTCTTAGCTTCTCCTGGATCACCCACCTCACCTAGCCATTTTATTCTTAACCCTTCTCGAAGGCAGTTGAGCTTCTCCAAATCTCCTACCGTGCATCTAACCCCGGTGTCATCTTCACTGCTTACTATGAACTCATGCAGCGTCCTAAGAGAACTTAGCTCACCAATTCCTTTTGGCATACTCCTCAAACCAAAAGAAATAGGAATTACAAGATGCCTCAAGTTAACTAGTTTTCCAATGCCCCTCGGTAATTTCTCAAGCAAATCACCATTGACGAGCTCCAAGGTCTCTAAATTACATAAATCACATACTGTTTCTGGTAACTTTTTAATTTCACCGAGCAAATCTAGTAAGAGGTACCTCAAATGTATCAATTTCCCCAGGTGGGTTACTGAACATTGACGCAATTCCAAAGCCCTTAAACGAGTGCAATGGTCCAATGAACCATTAAATCCACCCATAAGCACTAGAGTATGCAAGCCGCTGATGTTGACATTTTCTGTGCCCAAAAAATTCTTAGCAGCATCCTTAGACACTGTCACATGTCGGAGTTTTACACAGGTGGAGTCCATCCTGCCAGTCAAACTAACCTCAGTTGCTTGACATTCATTTCTAGTAAGTAATTGAGCACAATCGTGCACTATATCATGCATCTTGCATCCAAAGATCCTACCACTTTGGTCCTTTCTAAAATCCTGGAATAAAGAGCGCAATGCTAAGATTTGGAAATACTCTTGACCTACTGCTTCCATTTCTATTCCCAACTCAGAATTAAGGAATCCATTAGCCATCCAAAGCTTAATCAAGCGTTCAATGTCTATCACAGTGTCTTTGGGAAACATGGCACAATATGAGAAACACCTTTTGAGTGGCGATGGCAAATCGTAGTAGCTTAACCATAACGGAGTGATAATACCTTTCTTTGTCTCCTCCCGTTGCCACAAATTACTATCCAGAACATTTTGCCAATCTTCAATACTTCTTTTCGAACGCATGAGTCCCCCCAAAACCTTTGCAGCAAGGGGTAATCCTTTACACCTCAACACTAATCTCCTACCAATTTCTTCCAACTTCTCGCATTCCTCCCTGGTCCTTCCATTTAATGCACTCAGACTAAAAATTGACCAACAATCTTCATTCGACATTTCTCCTAAGGGCATCATGTAGGTTGTTTCCAATATTAATCCGACTCTTTCGCTCCTCGTTGTCACTAGAATTCTGCTTCCTTGAGCACCTCCATTGAGTGAGTTCCTCAATGGTTCCCAACTCTTGTAGTCCTCAGTCCATACATCATCTAAAACAAGAAGGAACTTCTTCCCGGCAATGGATTCTCGCATATGACACAGTATATTTTCAAAATCTGTAAAACCTGTAGGCGTACCATTCACCGTTGCGATGATTGCTTTCGCAATCCCAATCGCATCAAAGGGTTGTGAAACGCAAACCCAGACTCGTTTCTCAAATTGGTTTTTGACCTTACTATCATCGTAGACTAGCTGAGCAAGGGTTGTCTTCCCAACTCCCCCCATGCCTACAACAGCGAAGACAGGGAGGTTACTTTCTTCTTGTCTACTGTCGCATAGCTTCCTTATGAGAGTCTTCTTGCTGTCATCACGCCCATAAACCCTTGATACATCGATTGAAGAGGTAGTTGGCAGTCGTTCATATTCTTGCTTGGCATTGAGTGAGGTGAAATTGTACCTTTCTTTCTCCTTTGCAATCTTGTCCAGCCTTTCGTTGACATCTTTTATCTGAAGTGAAATATCGCGACGCATGCCTAGCTGTTTGAAAGAAATGCAAGGAAGGCGGAAATCGGAGCATACCTTCTTATGGATTGGTGCTCTTTCTGGCAGCTGCTTTTTAATTTGTAGTTGCAGAACCGCAGTGCTCCACTCATCCAACACATCATCTATGTCGTAGGAAACGTCTTTAAGCTTTTCTACCCAAAGCCACACATTCTCTTCAGTTATTTGTCTTCTCTCTGCATCATTGAGCACGGAATTGATGGCTTGGAGGGTGCTGGTGAGGCTTCCAACGTCTTTCTTCGCGTCACGGACGAGCCTCAGCTCTCGCTTGATTTGTCGGTCAGCGATTGAAGCTAGGCGGTCCAGCGCAAGGGAAACAAGTGCATCAGCCATGCTTGAGAGGTAAATTGATGTATTAGAACTGAGAGAGCAACTGAATTATAGAATTCCCCGGCAACAATAATTTGGATGTCTACTTTTTCTTCTTCCTTTTTCTTTTGGTCTTGATTCCTTCAATATTTTATGCACCGGCGAACGGTTCAAAGGACTATGGACTTGCATTATTGAACCAATGCCCTCGATTCACACACATATATCTTTCAATCTATGTGTGCGCCTTCAATTCATTGTTGAAGTTAATTTAACATATCCCATGCAATGCTCATTTCCTTTTCAGACCTCATCTCTTATTCTAGTGTCACGGGGGGAGCTAAAGAGGGTTTGCGGGACCCACCCTCTTGTGGGACACCCAGAAACATCCGTCCTTCCTATCTTGAGGGACCCTGTATAGAAATAATGCTTTGTACGACTTATAGCATCTCTCTTAATTCCACCGTCAATATCTTTCCTTTGCTCGACTTTAATGAAAATTTCAACAACTTTAACAATATGTATCGAAAAGCTACATATTGACCCAAAAAAAAAAAAAAGGGAAAAAAAACTACATAAACAAACACATAGACGGATCAATTATCCAGAGATCTGAAAACAAAAGTACATACGTTCTAAGCATTAAAAGTTATTAAAAGTAATGACATAAAAAATAAAATAAAAATATTCTAAATTCTTAGTGCTTAATTAAATGAATAAATTTATATTTTCGAACATCATGAGACTTTAACATAATTATGTGTGTTTATATTTTTTTCGATCTATATAGTTAATTATTTCAAAGTTCACTAAAATTGACCCATAAAAGAACATGACGGAAAAATTAAGAGAGATAAGATTGAAAGAATCCATGTCCGCAACTCAACTCCTATTTCCTCATAAATTATGCAGAGAAATCACTGTTAATCTGTAGCAACCGATGTATTCCTTGAAATAAAATTCATCCACAACTCACTTTTGTAGGG
Organism: Santalum album; assembly: GCA_034195605.1. Lineage (NCBI taxonomy): Eukaryota > Viridiplantae > Streptophyta > Magnoliopsida > Santalales > Santalaceae > Santalum > Santalum album. The sequence goes on from CM067258.1 coordinate 4,779,698, forward strand.
TTTACATTGATTCCGCAATGAGGTGAAACGTTTTTAAAACAATGGCAACAAATAGAGCATATGGGCTGAACAACAAGATTACATCTGCAGAGAGCCCGACTAGACACCAAACATCAAATCCATGACTTTGGACACCACAGATTTTGCCGGGGTTGCGATCGCACTGGTTGACTGCCGGCTGCTGCTGCCCCCATTTTGAAGATAGTAGGGCCGAGACGATGATTTCAAAGGATTAAGCTCTGAGCTTCTGCTAGGCTGTGGAGGGGGTAATGGCATAAATCCTTGATGGTTAAGCCTCTCATTCAGAGCCTCGCTCCGTTGCATCGGATCGAGTGGCTTTACACCTACAATGAGAACGCCATTTATTTGCATCCCATTCTTATTCAGGGCCTTCAGAGCATCAGATCGATTCTGCATCAAGAACAGCACATAGAATGGCAAAACAATGAGAATGGATTAAAAACGAACGAGCATTCCATTCCCATCTGAATTCTCAAACAGTGGAATGAGAATCGCTATTCACATTCCTACCATTCAAACGTGCCACTGTAATTCATCTACACCATATTCGGTAGGAAGTTGTTCAAGAGTAAAAGATAAGCATGCTGTATAATGACAGATAGCCACATAAAATTTTTAGATGAAATACCTTGTCTGAAATCGAGATATGACAATTATGTGTTAGCTTGTGCGAAACAAAGAACTCATATGCATTACCATACTTTATTATCGTTCTTTTGTCTATGAGCCTGGCATGATGCTAGGTGTAGGGTTCTGCAGTTAATGAGTAAATTTTTCTACAAAATGTGCCATGGCCATGAGCCATGTTTTTCCTGAAAAATCAAAGTCAGTGACACAAACACATCTATCTATACTATTGAAGCCATACACACCCGAAGGGTGGCATAGACACTGGAACAGGCTGTGCACCTCCAACACCCCCAACCCTAGCTTAGTCTGCCATTCATTATGAGGTTTAAATGACACTTCAACTGGTAATGCGAATCAGGTGAACGATTTTGACAATCAGTTCAGTAAGCATGCAATAAGTAAAATGGCCAGGCAGAACAATCCATCTGACTTTTCAACAAGTATGTTTAGGATCAACTTCTAATGATATAAAGATACAAATTCTGAAGTGATTGAACGGCCATACAACTCAGTGTCAAAAGACTATAATTTTCAATATTAAATCAACAATCAGAGTGGACTTGCTGGGCTGTACAAAAACGGGAAGCCCCTTTTATTTGGTCACACTAACAAATAAACATTGAGTGCCATGCTCACAGCCAAAAAGAAGAGATGGAATGGGAACAAAACAATGAGGTATTAAAAGAGAACACTACAAATAAACTTGAGAGAGGGAAAGCAAAAGAACCTGATACAGAATGTGCACCCAATTAGCATCTCTGGGGCCCGGGACATGCTTCAATATCACACCACATTTTTCAAACTCCCGCAAAACCAAATTGGTGTCCCCAGGAGAAAATCTGAAACACAGATTCACAAATGGAATTGCAAGTCTTATTACAACCTTGATTCCGATATTCAATCAAAAATAGCATGAGAACGAAGGAATTATTGGATATTAAAAACACAAAACGATGAAGTACCCATAAACAGTAACCCATTGTTCCTCATCAAGGTTCCCTGCAGGTAAACTACTTCTATGCAACTCTGGCCTTGCAACTTCCTGTGGAGGTGGAAGTGTGATTAAAGCACCTGGCTGAACTACACCTTCGACAGGTGAACCCTTCCCTTTGTCATCTTGCTCGCCGCCACTCTTTGCAGTTGACCACCAGCTCGAACTTTTGGAGCCTTGCTGACTTAGCTGATTACCAATTACAGCATAAGAAGTACTTGCTTCAGGTCTGCTTTTTGTAGGTGTCAAGAAGTCCCGGCTAGAGCTACGGACTGGAGTTCTTGAGTCGGACCTTGTTTCAGGGGATACAGGATAATCTGCCATACCAGATTCTGGAGAGAAGTCTGAACGATCCTCCAGAGTAAAGCAAGGAGGGGGTGGAAGATCTGAACTTGCATTATTCTCTCTCCATAAAGCGGAAACGGCTGCCGCCTGACCTGGACTAGTGAACCTTCCTCTCCTAGCAGAAACAGGCGTTGCCAAATCCTGGAAAAACAATGACTGCCTCCCTGATTTAGGAGTTCTCTGTACTGTAGTGCTCATTCTTCAAATGAAGTAGTCTGTATATCAACAAAGAATTGTTAAGCCTCTCTCCGAGCCCTGAAAATTAGAATGCAAAGAAAAATAAAGAATATTTGAAGGTTTTAGTGATTTGAGAAAACTCTTCATCATAATGACAATCCATTTTCTATCAAAGCAATGGCTTTTTGGGTGCCCTTGGATGCAATTACAAACATTGGCACTGCATAGAGCGCAAGACCTAATAAAATTTTTTATTAAAAGATACATCATTCCAATATGAGTCATCAACAAAGGGTTCGACAACCTCTCACAGCCTAATGATCTAGGCAACAAAGGATTCAACAATCAAAATCCCAAACAACCCATGCCTGCTGATATGCCCAAACTAGGCCATACGTTTTTAGAAATTTCTCAAACAGGTGAATAAAAAGCTAATCAAAACTAAGTCCAGGAGCTCAGGAAAATCACATTGGCATCTTTTGCCTGATCACACACGAAAGGTGCAGTAAGAACTTAAAATCTGCATCTACAACTATTCTTCATGTTTACGTATTAGGCTCACAAATTCATACAGATTTGACCTCAGTAATCAACAAAAACAAGATTCCAGCTGCTCCCATACATCCAAAACAATGATTAGGCTCACAGTAATGTCAAGAATAGCGTTTAATGAATTCCAAATTGATTAAACCACCATATTCAGAACCCTAACTTTTAATATTTTACATTTTCTCTTAATCCTACGGAAATCAAACGAAGAACAGTTCTACAGATACAAGATTCAGATTCAATCAAACACAAACACGTACACAAATGAGAGGAGATTACCTGGAATTCAGCTGACGCGGCAGGAAGAGAGAAGAACAAAACGCGATAGTAACGGAACACTCGCAACAACGAATTGAAAACCCTAGAATTCGATCCTCGCTATTTAAAAATAGGGGTCCCTTTGCTTTATGGAAATGACTTAAATGTCCCCGGTTAGGATTTTACCGTTTGGACGCTTAGCTGTCATCTTTCTCCATGTTCATTGGACCTTGGTGGAACATGGGGGGGGGCGGGGGGGGTGGGGGTCATTTTCGCCATTGGGTAACAAAATTTTGAATCGCGTCCCCTCCGTAGTAGCCATTCCCGTAGCACCGGACTATAAACCGTTTCTGTTCTCATTGATGCCACTGCTGCAGTGATGCCTGAAATACATTTCGGCATGTTTTCTTTAATCTGTCATGATCATGTCAAAATGTCTAGTCGGTTACTAGATACATGTATTTGTCTATCAAAAAACCAATAATACTATCTAAATGTCTATTTTAAAAATAATGTCTTTTAATATGTCACTGATCAGTTTAATATCATCGTCATAAATTTCTTTCAAATTATTATTATTTTTTGGTTATTTAAAGACCATAAGAGTTTTTTTGCAAGCAATTTATTTTTGATATGGTAGTGGTTGGCAAATGGTTCTTGAATTTTTGAATTCTTTATTTTTGTGGAATCTTTTCATAATGGACTATTTCACCGTTCTTCACTGGTTTAAAATAATTGAATTAAAGAATCAGGTTTCAAAATTAATTTCAGTCCTCGAGAAAATTAGGAAGGTTATGGCGGATTGTAACATTTACAACTCCTTTACGACGGCAAGTGCCTAAAATTTCTTACCTCTCACCACCCCCTCCCCAAAAAAGAAAAATTAATGTCTTCACCCTCACTATAATCAGTTTCTTGCCAAGGAAAGCCTATGATTAACATGAAAAATGTCGGAGTTGCAACCCCAACATTACAAGAATGGTGCGATTCCAACCATCCATGATGTCTTTCTGCGATAACTCTGGTAATTCCTTCATCATGCCTTCTTTAGTTGTTGTGTGCTCCTTCGATAAGGATATTGCCCAAAAGTTGCTTTTAGATTCCGTGTAATACATTATAATGAAATGAAATAGATTTTAAAGAGTACAATTCATTTCTCATCAAATTGACCCATTCCATCGTCCATTTCTATTAGAATTAAACACAAATGGACTACAAGATTGAGCATATTTTGTTCATTTTTAGTTTTAATAATGGGAATGAACGATAAATGTATCCTTATAATTTCATTTGCTATAGATTAGTCTAACTCGATTCCATCACTTCTCATTGATAGGATGGAAATTTGAAGATAGGACCAACCTGAGTAGGTTCGTGGCCATATAATATTGTTCACCATTAATGCTTGCAGAGCAAAGCGTTGTTGTAGAATACTTGTCCCAAATCGATATATTATATAATGTATTATTGAATGTATATTGGGATAAATAAATAATGTATTATGAGGTGGATATAGTTGCTGAGTTGTGATGCTTTTAAAAGCACTATGGCCCTTGATCAATGTTCGAATTTGTTGCTCACTCCAGCCCAGCCTTTAATGATAAGAAATCATGGTGAAATCAAGTGTGCAAAAGCACTAACGGTTATAAATTATGAAAGATTAAACCAAAATCTTGAGTTTGATGGCCTTGCAAAATAAATATGGAAACTATAAGAATGGGCAAAATTCAAGGACATTCGTACATTCATTTTGCCATGACACTCTTTCAGTGTAAAAGGCAAGTTGCTCACTCCAGCCCAGCCTTTAATGATAAGAAACCGTGGTGAAATCAAGTGTGCAAAAGCACTAACGGATATAAATTATGAAAGATTAAACCAAAATCTTGAGTTTGATGGCCTTGCAAAATAAATATGGAAACTATAAGAATGGGCAAAATTCAAGGACATTCGTATATTCATTTTGCCATGACACTCTTTGAGTGTAAAAGGCAAGTGGGTTAAGTTAATTTTAAAATCTTTTACACTTGACTTTGATTTTGAGGCGGGTTGAGAATTTTTTCACTTAACCTGAGTAGGGTCGAACAGGGAGAGTCAAAATATGAAAACCTATTTTATAAAGCAAAATTCAATCTGATCATAACTACCGTAAATACTAAATTAACTTAATCCAACCACAAATAACGTACCAAATTTAGTCAATCAAATTCAACCACAACTAACATGCTAGTGTAACTCAATCTAACAACAATTAACATAATTAACAAAATCAAATCAGGGCAAACATGCTAATTCAACAATGAGCAATGATTTGGGGATGGAGGAGAGGTTTTGTTGTGTGAGGCTTAGGTTGGTATATTGGATATAATACTTTTAGTGTTCAGGCGATCAAGTCGGGTCCAATTGACCCAAAAAAAAGGGCATTTGAAAACCCAATCCGACCCTCGCCTTGAACTCAAAAATTAAACTCGTCTCACATGAGGTAGTTTTTTAGTCTATTAGTTTTGCGAGTGAGCTAGTTTGGGTTGGGTTAATTTACCAAGCGGAAATGGCTATTCTACATGCCCTTATGTGTAAAGGATATATGTGTAATATTACTCTTGTTCCAAAATTTATAAGGAAAATTGCACTTAACCCCCCAGTGTTTTGATCGAGTTGTAAGAAATCTTCCATGGTTTGCAAATCAGCACTTAACCCCCCCCCCCCCCCCTATGGTTTCATTGAAGTTGCCACGGTTAATTTTTCGATTAAAAGTTAAAAGTTTGTGCATTTCAAGTGTTATAAAATGGTGAAAAATGACTTTAATGTTTCAAAATACCTTTACCTTAATTGAAATTAAAGAGTTTGGTAAAAGAAACTTCAGAGATGTTAATGCCTAATTTCATCATTCTATAACACTTTGGATGCACAAACCATTAATTTTAATGGAAAAATTAACTATTACAACTCCGATGAAATTATAAGAGGGTTAAGTGCTGATTTGCAAAGCACAAGGACATTCCCTACAAAAAACAAAGGGAGATTAAGTATAATCTGCCTAAATTTATATAAATTCTTCTTTTTTAATGAAAATAATTTCTATAAATTCAAGACAAGGATTAAATGCAATAGAATCCTTCCTATTTATTAAGTTGAATATAGACCACTTATAAAAATAAGAATTTAAGGTCATTCGAATGACCGTCATGAATCAATTGAAAATTATAATATTTATTATAACTAAATAAATGCTAAAATCCGTAATCTGCCAAAACTCAAAAGCTAAAAACAAATTGTGGAACTTTTATGAGATTTAATAACCCTTGTCAAAACTGAAAAAATATTAGGGAGATAATGTTATTTTGAAAAAAAAAAAAAAAAAAAAAAACGCCGCAAGTGATAAAATAAATTCATAAATTGTTTTGCACCTCTCCTCCATTCCCCTCTTACGTTCTAGGGTTTTCTCCCGACTACTTCGCAGCCTTTACCGCTACATCGGCATCTCTCTACAACCCCTAGCTGCCTCCAATCCTCTAGAATTCGAGTACGGGTTCTCTTCTTCCGTGATCTGATTTCGATTATTTCTTTTTTCGCAGAAAATCTTACGAATTTCGTGGATCTGTGATATGAATTCGGAATTTAGGGTTTCTCTCTCTCTCTCGTTTATTTTGTCTTGACGATCGGAACCCGGATTGCATCAACGCCTCTAATCCCTATCATGGATGCGTTGACTATTGCTCTATAAAGATTTCTGAATCTAAGGCACGATTCACACCAAAAGAATCAGGTGTTTGCTTGGTTTTTTTCCTTTTTTTAAAATTTATTTTGTTCTTTTGGTTATCTTTCCAAGTGAATTTTAGTGTGATTAAGTAAAGATGGGTGATGGTTTAACAAATTTATTAGTTGGCTATGTATTAGTTTGACTTGCTGTTTCCTCAAGGCATAGATTGATGTTTTTTGTTCTGAGAGTCTATCTACTTCATGTTCTTAATGATACTGCTGCTAGTGCTCGTTCATGGAGACACTCTACTTAATGCTCCAGCCTTTTTGTGTGGAATGAATTAATACAAGCAAAAAATTAAACTCCAGCGAGGCTGGGCCACGCGACATATAGCTAGAAACCTACTGAGTCCACTCCAATTGGGCTTTTCCAACTTTTAAACTTATTCTCTGCTTCGTGTCTATGCATTTCATATTGTGAAGCTTCGTATCCTTCTAGATCTAATCTACCTGGTAGAGGTGTTTTTAATTGTTTTTCTGTTTTCAGAGACTAAAGGTTCCTGATAATATTGTAATTTTTAACTAATGTTGTGGTACTATCAACTTAACTTGGAAGAGATCTACAGAACTTTTTTTCAGTCAGAATATGGATAGTACAACAGTGCGATAGCAATCCCTCAATAATCACTTGATAATTTAGTTGTAGATGACAATCTTTAAGCAGAGTATTTATGTGCAAAGTAGATCTGAATAACTTAAGGACTCATGGAAACTGTGGAAGATTTTCTTATTTTAAATTTCATCCTTGGAAAGTCTTTGAATAGCACCAGCTTTTTGCGCAGTGAAATTTTTTATCACTTTTCATTTTTTTTAGAATGTTTGCTGGTCCCAATGCTTCACAGTTTTTTTCTTTTTTCTTTTTTTTTTTTGGAGAGTAAAAAATGAATACGGGAATGGTTAAGGGCAATTTTTTTTTTTGTTCCTTTGGAAGGTGATTTTATAGATTGCTTGTGTTCTATAGGGTTAGTTGGTTGGTCTGTGCTTTTTCTTTTTTTCTTTTTTTTTCTTAGATAGTTTTTATATGCTTCTACAGTTTTCTGCATTTTTCTTTCTATACTTAACAACATGCTTTAATGTATCACAGATTGTGCAGTCGAGTGGTGGTAGTGGTGTGTCCACATCAGGGTGAAGTCACATGAAGAAGGATCAGATGTTGCAGAACATGGTGATGGCAATAAAGAACATATCTGGAGGAAAATGCTGGAGGAGACTTCACAAACTTGACAGGGAGGCAGAAAAAATTGCTTGAGTTGAGACTTACAATAGTCACTTTGGATGAAGTTTTTAATTTTTAATTGCAGAGCTAGATTTGATCAACTTCTTTAACTGCTTTTCCAGTTACTTAGCTAGTTATATTTTGATTACTTATATAATGAGAAGCTAACCAAACAGCCATGGTGGCTGAGAAGAAACAAATTGAATCTCCAGCAAGTCAAAGGGATTTCAAAGGATCGAGGATAAGTAGAAAAAGATTTGCAGACTTTTAGATGCAAATGGTTTGGATATGAGAAATGCATTTATGCTAGATACATGAGAGATGGCTGAGTCAAAGTATAAGAAACGGGAAAAGGATCCTGCCCCATTTGATTAGAATGGTATGTGCTATTACTGTGTGTGTATGTGTGTGTGTTTCAAGATGCTGATTGTGCTTCTACTTATCCTCCTGTCCTTCAATATTTGAGTGGCATGTAAGTGTATGCTTATATCAGTTTTCATTTGGAAGTTCATGTGTCCCTTTTCCTTCCAAAAGGCTGCCAATTTTTGATTAAGTTATGATCATTTGTTGTAGTTGACTTCCTTGCCTTGTAGCATGATGAGTTGTTTTAGGAACTTTATATTGCTCATCTTTGGAGCATTAGAGTATTAATTTGCATCACTAATAAACAACTATGAATTACTTTAATGTAGTGGGATAGATCATTTTTTCTTTCATGAGTTGCCTTTTTCCTTTTTTTACCCCCCTGTTATTACTCTAGATACAAATCCTCTACCTCTTTTCACCTTTCCTGTGCTCAGGTACCAACCCCTTAAAGCCTACGTTGTGCACACAAAGATGATCTTAATTAAGAAAATTGAGAGTTTATTATTTATTTCAGGATAGAGATTAATTTGAGTAAGATAACATAATTCATCTCATCTGAACAGTTCTCAATCAGAAAAGTTTGTATGATGCATACATGTGAAACATTGAAATTGACTGGAAGAATATAAAAAAATGAAAGAGGCTTCAAAGCCCTCGGTATGAGAAGGTAAAATCTATTAATATCATGTTCTTTGCTGGCAGATCATGCTTCATTTTTGACCTTTCAACTTAAAGTTTACCGTTCATTGATTTTGTAGGCATCAAAGATATAGGAGAAGATTGACAAAATGGTGAAAGAACTCAAGGACTAGGACAAGAAGCGCAAGTCATTTAGCAGGAGGATAAGGTTCCATGAAGAGAAGGATACTGATTTGATCAATGAACATTTCAACAAGAAGATTGAGTGAGCCTTTCGAAAATATACACCGGAGACCCAAAACAGTCCTGAATAGGGAACTGCTTTCCCTAAGGTACTGTATACATATATATTCCTTACATGCGTCGTATTTAAAAGGGCAGCTGTTCATAATAGATTGGTTAAACCATGCCTAGAGTGGTTTCCTTTTATTCGTGAGTTGGCATTGCTGCTGAGGGAGTTGTAATAGCTCTTCATGAATGCCTTGACCAACCCTGCCCTGCATATACACTGTGCCACCATTTATGTCATGCCAAGATCAAGTGTTGAGGTTTAGCTTGTATGCAATCAACTATACCATTAAAAATACAAAGGCACTAAGTAGTATTGTCAATAGCACGAAACCTGGCATGCCAGCCTCGAGCACTTAGCAATGGCCAAAGAGCAGCGGCTTTCCTGTCACATGCAAAAAGCAAGCTATAGTTCATGCATACGGAAAATTGGCCCAAACCAGCCTTTTAGAAAAGCATCCAAATGGGGAAAAAAAAAAAGAAAAGAAAAGAAAAAAACCATTCTTTGCTCAAAACCAAACTGAAAAAAGGTCCCAAATCGAACACAAAAAGAAAGAAAGGAGCAAAGAGGGAAATTTACTTAGGACAATTCTTAAGAAGAGGAAAGTAAAAGATTTGTGTAGATTAAATTTTTTTGCTCCTTCAAAGTAAATTCCTCGCTAGCTAGTTGAGTCCTATTGGGCACATTGATTTGTGATTTGGGTTTCTGTTGAGTAGGAGTTTCTTTATACAAGGCGAGCCATATTCTCACCATTCCTAGTAATTTTTTCTTGTTGTAGCTATTTTTGCCTCTCCTAGACTGAAATCCAACAAACCCATACTCCGTGGAAGTGGTTATTGTCTAATTTTTTAGAGCAAACATCCATTCCTCTTCATGCCATGAGAATGTTTTTGCATGTCTTGATGACTTAATATTTGTCAACTAATTTCCTAATCAATTGTTGTTACACTTCATTATCCCTACATCTGCTCCTTGGCTAATTTCTCTTTTGAAAAATGTTAATCTGCAGGGAAATTATCTTCAACATGGTTATAGATGTACTTTATAGAGTGTGTGCATAATATTAGATCTAATGCTTTGCATATGATTTTTGTCAATCATAATGTTTTTTACATTTATTTTGATCGTGGCTATTTTGTTTATTGAGTAAAAAATTCACCGTTCGGCATATAGCTTAAAGATATTTGTTGATCAAGGATTTAGAGGCCTATGAATTTGGTGTACTGTTGTCTCATTTTTTGGTATATATGTGTGAAGCAGGTGATTATTTAGTGAGAGCTCTGGTCTACTTCCTATTCAAAGCCCCTTTTGCTTGCTTTTGTCCATTGAGGGGGCTGGATTTGCAAGGCAGCCCTACAGTGGTGAGAAGTCTAGATGTGTGGACAAAATTGTTGTAATTGTCTGTTGATTTAATTGTATACGCTATCGGAATTGTAACCACCACCACCCCCCCCCCCCCCCCCCCCCCCCCCCCCAATGTGGTAGAGAGAGGGGGAAAGAGAGGGAGAGAGAGTGAGAGACTAACATGTGCTGGTCGCCAGAGTTGAGTGTTGGTCAGAAATGGATCTAGGTTTAGGTTACGGCTTGGGGGGAGGGGGTGGGGGGGGGGACACGCCCCCATCATTGACGGTGTCAAGAGCGTTGACCATGTATTCTAGACGTGTCGGACGCGTGTCGGTGTCGGAAGAGTGTTGACTCTAATACATAACCCATTTTAGAGTATTGGGTGCTTCATAGCCACCACCTAGTTTTTTTTTCCTTAAAATATATAAACCTGAGTCCAGAAGCCATTGGTTAATCTATAGTGACTCAATGTTCTTTTACACCAAATTCAACAATTTCTCACTGACCACTAGCAATATGGTATGTACAAGGAATATATATATATGTTCTTAATAGTTATATATATACATGAGGTATAAACAATTAGAATACGAAGTTTTACAAAGTCATACGATTATAATATGGCTGGTTTGGCTATCTGATCAAGACTTATAGAAAAATCTGAAACGAGTCAGTAACTGAAAATGAATAAGTCCAAGACCAATGACAATTGCAAACAACATGGTATCATTTTGCCCTAGATAAAAATCATATTTCAGTTCTCCCTAAACAGCTATAAACCCATTTGCAAAAAATGAGATCTTAAGTTGTAGTCAGAAGATAAAGGTAACTATTTGGTCTTAACTCGATCCATATTACAATATGTATTATAATAATTTAAGGGCTCATGTGATGAACTTTTGGCCAATCTTCAAAGTAATTTAAACATCAAGGAAAAATTACTAAATATCATCCACTAGTTGCAAATTATGGTAGAATCACTACTTTGAATGGTGACGACTTTATCTTCAATGATCAATGTGACATAACCTTGTCTGCATATGCATTCACATACAAATGGTTGTATGAATACATTCACCTACAAATTTAATATAAGGGTCTTTCTTGCTGAAGTTTCTGGCTGGTTATGAAAAATGACCCCCAAGGTCCTTTTTACTGAAATACTCAAAAAATCAAAATTACCTGATTCTGGATGCCTATCATTAAAACTTAGATATATTGCACTTAGAGATTGTGCTAAGAAGGTTGCACAAGAGAATCAAGTACAAAATAATAGATAGTTAAAATAAAAAATAATAATAACAATAGCAGCAACCTCTTTTAACCTCTCAAGCTATTTAACAATTTTCTGGGACTAAGAAATCTAAAGAGACGTTCAAGTCTTGACATGGATCAAAAGTTAACAGGCCTTCCAAATAACGAAAACTGACCATAGAAAAAAGAACATTCAACGCAATCTCTCTCTAGAAATTCTCACTCAATCCCAAAACCTCATGTGCTCAAAACATAATCCCTCGCTCTCCCATAAACGTGAACTAAAAGATCCCTATTCAAATAGAACAGGTAATCGCTGTTCAAGCATGGCAGACAATCACAAAATAAACCACTCACCCGGCATGATAATGAAATTGGTAAACCCCTCGAAGGCTCGACGCTGATCCTCGGGGTTCCAGTAGGGTTCCGCGCATTTATCGACTCCAGTAGGGTAATGCAACATGATCGAAAGGTACTCCTTCTCGCCGAGCACGGCCCTGTACATCGCCAGAATTAGGGTTTGCAGTGAGTGCAAGAAAGTACAGAGGAGAGGGAGAGAGAGTGTGGGGGTGGGAAGAGGGGCGCAGCCGACTTAGGGTTTGCGGTGGGGGGTGCAAGAGAGGACAGATGAGAGGAAAGCAAAGCGTGAGAGAGCGAACGACGCCGTTTGGATGAAATAGAGCTATCACACCACCCATACTTATTTGAAACAAAAAAAAAAAAAAATTATACAATGCAATCATCCATTTTATTTTGTTTTATGAAGGAAAAAATATATATAACAATAACTTCTGTAGATGAGTGAAATGAGTTATTTATATTTTTATTTTTTTTCACTTTATTTTTCTAATAATGAAGATTTATTTAATGAATAAAGAACATAATCCTCAACTTGCAGTTAATGCTCTAGCGCTTATTTACTACACTTCCTGTGATTTGGAACTAGACCATTGAATTAATAAAAAATAATTGTAGAAGTCATATAATTTAATATAAGATATAAAGTTAATTTGAGCATAATTTTATTTATATTATTAATTTTTATATAATATTATGCTCCTCTATTCATTGATATACTGTTTGAAAGATTTTAAAATAGGTATAGAAGATATCGAGCACACCTGTATAAAAAATGGAATAAAAATTATAGAAATAGTAAAATAAAATTTAAGTCATGATACTTGTTTACCCAATAATTTTAGCTTTTAGTACTCGCAGTTTAAATGAGTCAGGTCTAAAATTGGTGGGGTCCTCCACCCATTGACAACCCGAGTAGGCAATTTGAGGTTGTCTTTCCACTTTATTTTATTTTTGTATTAAAATTCAAATTTCTTTTCCTTAGAACATTAGTAAATCTTTTTTTCTTTTTTTCTTTTTCTTTTGCTTAAAATTAATACAATATGTATCACCCTTTTTTTTTTTTCTTTTGCTTAATTTTATTTTCTTTTCAAAACCCCTCTTCTTTTCTTTTCTATTTTTTTGGTGGGAAAAGGGTTCAAAGGTCATAAGGAGCCCATGAGGATGAGCAAAACACTGTAGTATAGTCTACTAATAATAGAAGACTAAAACCCATTAGAGGCAAGTTAATAAAACATAAAAACTTTCAAAGTCTAAATTTTATTTTTTCATGGCTGTAATTTAAATTTGCGTCACAATTTTCTATAAATAAGGCACCACATAACCACATTAATACTTAAAAGAACACTTGGATGCCTTCGGAATGAAAGTTATGGGTATTCACAATACTTGCAATCAAATCATGAAATGGAATAGAATAGGAGATTCATAGAGGATGAGATGCAATAATAAGAGATATTCGAAGACATATTGATATTGCTACCAAGCCAGTTAAGTATGCTTGTTACAATTCTTTGATAAAAAGAAAGGTAAAGTGGAGAAATGACCCATCTTTTTATTACAATCACAAATTTGTTAGCCTGTGACTTTATTATAGAAAATGTCAGTCCGAGCATAAATACATGGTTCTGCTCCGCACTAATCATGTTTCAAGGTATTTAGAAGCACACCAACAAGTGATTAATCTTTCTTACTCAACATAGTACATGAAAGCATACGATTAACAAAATTAAAGTAGCACAATAATTCTCGAAGCTCCTGAAATTTTCTTCATTAAAAGGGTGCAGAAAGAGGCTCCTTCGTCAAATTAGCCAAGTCTGGGGATCCTAAAGCCTCATAAGTGATGATTGAGCATTGACATTGACGAACAACACTAATCTTGTTGTGAAGGTCATCATCCTCTTCCTTTTTCATCCCCATCTCCTCAACCTCTTCAATCGAAACAATTGGCCTCAATCCCTAATATGAGAAATAAAAGATTTTGGATCAGGGTGATGTTTGATGCAAATTTAGAGTGAAGATCCAAAGCATGAATGTTTCTATTACCTCAATGAATATAGCGGCAGCCTTCTTTTGCTTCCATGGTCTGAGCTATGTCTGCAGCTACTTCCTACATTCATGAGGACACAAAGAACCTTATAGTTGATCTTTCTGAAGATTTCTTTCTTAGTGTATTTTCAACATTGGCTTGAGAGCTAAGCTTCTGATTTATTCACTTCTATCTCAAAACTAAGTCTCACAAAATTAACATGTCTATGCATTTTTATATATATGATTAGAATCATTTGAAAGTTTCCAAAAACAACTTTTGAAGGAGATATTAGCAGGAATGGATACAAAAGCAATGAAAGGTCATACTATATGCTATTCGGAGGATTAAGCTCCGCTCCTCGGTATCTACCACGGACTCTATAAATTTAGCCACTGCCCAACTTTGAAAGGTACACTCATAACACAAGATATGCTGCTAATCTGACTCTTTACGAATTTCTAGTGGTGCTTCCATCTCTTTCTTCACCCTTTAACTTGAACTTTGGAGTGATTGTGGAGTAAACGCCTTGGGGCTTCTCCTAACTCACCTATTTCTTTCAGGCTCGCGTGAGAGGTAAATCCTAGCAATCATCCGTTCATGGTAAATGAAGAAATTCTTGCCTTGAATCAAATAAAAAGAGTCCAAAAGCGGAAGAAAGGGTCTCTTTTGGAGCCAAGGTCCCTAAGTAAAGCCAAGCAAACTTTGAAGAAAATTTGGATGCAACGAAATGGAGCGAAACAAAACAAATGCCCCGCCTTGGATTCTTTACTTGTTTTCAACATATCTAATGCATATTTTCCAGACCGATACAAGATTGAAAGCTACAGAGAAATGAATCCAAAGGAAAATAAAAACTTTAAGGAGGATAATTACATCCATACCCTTGCATGTGAGAGTTGTCCTTGATTTAAAGTCCTAGGCTCCATTTCAATGGAGCAACAGAGCCCAGCAGCCATGGATCAAATAAGAGAAGCCTAAAACCTGGGGTTTCACGACACTCACCTTTCTGCATATGTTTAACTCTCAATCCTTCATAAAATGGGATTTACGTAATATACACAAGTGTGTGTGCGCGCGCTCATATATAGTACAAACAAAGCTATTATTTTTAATATACTCACGCTTTCTTTTGACTTTCATGCTGGAGAAAAGAAAATTAACTTGAGGTTGAAAATGAAAAGCATTAATCACCCAACGCTCCTCCAGGAGGGGGGGAAAAAAATCTTCAAGCTCCTCGTGCCTCTTGTGTTCTAAAGTAAACTCCTTTCTCTCCTCTTTTCTGTTTTTCGCCTCCTATCATTTTCCTCAATTGTGTATATTCACGGGACAATTTATCTTCCCCTAGTGAAAATGCTATGGATCTTGTCTCCTTTCATTTTCTTCAACTGATTAATCGGTCACCGTCAATTGAATTAACGGTCTTAAGGGGGTTCGAACCCTTACGGTTACTGAGTTGGAAAAAAAAATTACACGCAGCATTAGAAATAACTAAAGTGATCGGTGGTCGGAATGCAATAGCTATCATCTCTTTCGATTCATTTGAGAGCTCAACACAATTAAGGCTATCTATTTCACCCATAGGTCATTACAATAATTATTGCTTACTTATTCTATTCTTATGAAATGATTATTCTATTCCTTCTCTATTTCATAATATCAAGCTTAGTGACTTAAATGTGTTAGTTCAATAAGTTCAGGGTTGCTATAAACGACAGCATGTACAACTAACACCATGCTTCTTCCTCTTTTCTCTAATGTTATAGAGGAGTAATTTCATTCTATTCAAAACACATTGTAGGGGAAGCCCACGAAATATATAGGAGAGCACTGCAAAAACATTAAACCGAGCCTGTTCCCCAACAGTAAAGTAACGTAAACATTTACTGGATATCATGTTATTATCTTTCAATCTTTTAGAAAGCTTGTTTCCGAGAGAGAGAGAGAGAGAGAGAGAGTTTCTCTGTGTGAATTAATTTATAGTTAAAATGGGTTATGTTGCAATTGCTATGGGAACAAGCCAATAGATTGTGCCAATTTCGAGTACAAAGTAATGTAACACTTACCGTTGGGCCTAGTTCCCCCCCAATTAGGGCCAAACTAATGTTCCGAGCATAAATGTGAAATTTTAAAAGGACAACCGAAGATGTAATTAAAGGCGTGCAAGGGCCGGTTCAACAACAACGGCTCTTCAGCTCTCCAAATAAGGTTGAGAGTTCGAGTCCTTCTATCGCACCTTTCATGTGTGTAGTCTTATATTTGCTCCAAAACGAGTCTTAGCCTGGGCCGAGGATGGCTTAGCCCTTACTTTCACCTTTCATTTCAGTAACCGAAAGAAAAAGAAAAAAAAACACAAATGTAATCAAAGAAGATTTTAAGAATATTTGGTTCTTGGGAAATTAAAAGGAAGAAAATTTGAGGGAAAGAAATGTAACTCCCGAAGGGCCAAATTTATCTAATTTCATTTATGGGGTGACAGGCATTTAGCTCAAAAACAATATTGATTTTGGTCGAATACACTAGCGAGAGCCATAGAGGTAGCTCATTTTGGCTAACATGGCACTAGGTGAAGAAATTTTGATCACTTCGATGAAAAATTATATTTACATCCTAATAGGTAGACAAATTTGAGCCGTATCATATTATAAGTGGACTTTCATCTTGCTGGACTTCAATTTATTCAATAAGTCAACAATAAATGTTAGAAGCTTTTGTTGCTTGGATGAAGTTTTATCTATCATCGTATTAGGCTCAAAAATTTAGTAACTAGTAGAATATGTATTAAACTTATAATCCAACCATTATGATCTTTTTCCTCAAACCTACATAGCCTTTACAAGTGCCGGCCTTCATAAGAATATAATTGACTCTTATATATATATGTGTGTGTGTGTGTATGTGCGCACGCGCACGTGTGAGAAAGAGAGAGTTGCAATAACCACCTAAGCACAAATAAACGTAGTATATGGAAGTCAAGTACAATTTTAGAAGATAGTTTTGACTATTAGATCAAAACCCTGGCTCATAGTGATCGTAAAAGTTTAGAATTTGAAATCTTGAAGCTTTTTATCAAAGAGAAAAACCTAGATAGGATAAGGGATATCATATCATTCGTGTCAAAATTCAATCACCTAGAATTATTATAGGAACCCCAATATGAATAAAAAGTCTTGTGTATTTGGATTATTCAGCCTCCAGCCTAATAAAGCTTAACATATTAGGTGGAGGTTTGTCTGACTTATTAGGCTTAATCCAGCCCCTATTCAGTGTATGATTGACTGATACTTTATTTTTCTCTTCACAAATTAGGACTTTTTTCGGTGGGCTAGACCCACAAATTAGGACTTAAACTGCATGTAATTCAAGGGCTCAATCGACCCTAAATCGTAGATGAGGTGGTAAAGGGGTTGCAGAAACATTGTGCTTTCAAATTTTATTGGCTGAGGACAAATTTTGTCCATTTACAGTAGTTATATTTATGTTTCGACATGCACTAATTTTTTTTTTTTTGCCTTGAAATCTATATTTAATATATTTGAAATAAATTTGGTACACAAGGGACGACTCAAGTTGACACTGCCTAGTGAAAAATAAATGTCTAATTGAGGATCATTGTTTAAAAGACAAACTTGCGCATACTTTCACACTCAGTGTATTTTTCCATTTTGAAGCCTTTTTTAGATCGTAGGGAGAATTTGTCGCCAATCAATTTGCCCTTATCAGTAAAGAATTAAGTATTCAATAGTGCAAAAAGTTTTCAATACTTTTTTTTATTGAAAAAGCTCTCAACCCTTGAGTAATATATACATATATTCATGGGAAATGTTATTTATACGATAAATATCCAGACCTGTTTTTTTAAAATGCCCTGATGCATTTACGGTGCGACAATGGGTAAATTATCTACTGTAACACATCAAAATGATACTATTTTATGGAGAAAAAGAAAAAGATGAAGCTCAACCATAGGAATTGAGTGAGCATGCCAAATCAAGAGGACAAACACAAAATTTTCATTCAACATAGTTATGCATTTTATTCTCATTTATATCGTGCGCTATGAACAGATTTAAATTATTATAATTGTTTTGAATATTAACCCAGAAGAATGAGAGCTGAAATTGCATGAAATTTTGCATGTCCTTTTATATTTTCATGCTCATTCAATCCATACAGTTGAAATATAAATTTAAAATGGTGTCATTTTGAGGTGTTTGAGTGAGTAATTTATTTTCCATGGTATGGTATGGTACAAACACTTTTCAAGGTAAGGTAAAGATATTTTAAGAAGTATTATTTTCCCTGCCTTGGAAAATCCTTTTTGTTTTAAGTGGTAAAATGTTCTTTATTAGTAGGCACAAGATTAAATATATTTTCAAATGGATGAAGTCTATCAGGAAATAATTATTATTATTGGTAATTTGATTTTTAGCCTAGAGATTATCAGCATCACCTTCAATTTGGCATTGAAGTAGACCACTTATTTTTTTCCCCTAATCACAACTCTAACCTAAGCTTTTGCTTCTTTATTTAAGTAATTTCTCTGGATTCCCCATATTTACTATCCCGTTACCTGCATGGTGGTTTTCTCAATTATTTAACTTGAAATTATGTTAAAACATTTATAATTTAATTTTTGTTGGAGAATATTTCCCTCACTTCATTAGTTTTGTCTTTTATTTTTGCTCTTCAACCCCTTTTCCCACCAAAAAATAAGTTTCCCCTTGATTTCCCCAGTTGAGGAAATATATTAAAATTTTCTTTTGGTTTTCCTAGTCATACAGCTTATAGATGTCACCTTTTTGATAGAATTGGCAATATTTTTGGTTTAAAAGTATATAAAAAATTATATAAAAAAATTTACAATAATTTCCGATCCCCTAGCATAAAATTCCCGAGTTTGCCATTGGCTTGAGCTTAACTGATTCAGATAGATTACGCTCAATTTCAGAGTCATAATTTAGGAACAATATTGAGGATTTGGGAACTCAAGAGTACGATGATGTAAACTAGTCAGAGCAATGAAGATAGATCGTTATTAAATTTTTTGACGTGTTGCATATGTGCAATAAAATCATCGGGGCACTAGTTCTTGAATTAAATAATGCAATTAATAATGTGGGGATTGGATCCTACTAAATAATCTATATCGATACCATTATAAGGGCAAATAACCTTTTGATTCCATCAATCAAAATTAATTTAAAATTTAAATCTTAAATTTTGTAGAATTATGGATGAAAGTTATTTTCTTAACCGCCTAACCCCAACTTCTTTTTTTCCTATTTCTTTCACTTTTATCTTTCTTTAAATACATACTCATTCATTTTTCTTTTTACAATTTCATATTTAATCTTTTATATTTTAATAAAAAAATCGTTGAGCACGTAAATTACATGTACGATACAACTAGTAATAATAATAATAATAACGTGAGAATTATACATTTCATTTGTATGTTATATTACAATGGGATAATGTTTGGATTCAAAAATCTTTAATTATACCCACACATAGAGGAATACTATCAATACATATGTAGCACGGAAAATTATTACTACGTAAGGGTTTATAAGTTAAGCCCATAGTATCGCAATGATTAAGCTCTAATGAACTATCGACGTTAATTCTAAAGGTATAATTGAATCACTTATTAAAGTTCCAAGCAAAAGTTAGAAAAAAAAAGATTTCAAGAAAATGTTCAAAGTCCAAGAGACTTTTAGCGATTACATAAAATGAAAACTTTCCACCAAAATTGAACTACTTATAAAAGTTCAAGACAAAACCAAAGGAAAAAAAGAAGAATATGATTATAAAAAATAAAAAATAAACCAAACCATGCACAAATGCAATTCAGCTGACATATTTTGATGTAGAATAATTATACTTGCACATCGGGTTTTTTGGTAAGTAATTATACTTGTACATCGTTCATATACCCTTCATACAAAAAAATTGATGCGACAAAATTTAACCTGATTTTTTTTTCGGAGGCAATTTGTCTAAATAACAATAATGGACCACTTAAAGCTATGTCAATGTTTTTGTTTCGAATGATATTATTGGTCTGTACACCTCTCTCTTTAATATCAAAAATAGTTTAAAATATGTTGAAGGTGTAAGATTGGAAATATTTAAAAGGAAAATTTTACTTGTTCATCTTTCACACATTTTTCATATCAAAAGAGTAACGTGATAAAATTTATATGGTGACTTTTGAAGGATGTTTTGATTAAATAACAATATAAAATCATATAAATTTTATCACACGATCACATTTGATGTAAAAAAAATATGAAAAATACACATATATTATTAATTTATTCAAAAACATGAAGAGGGGGGGGGGTCTATTCAAAGATGCCCCTAAGCACATGAGGCCTGTATGAAAATTGTCCATATACAACACGTGCTATAAATAAAATACTTCAATATACTACGGAATCACCTTTGACATTTATTAATGTAGAGTCTGTTTCCATTCAAAAAGAACCTCACCAAAGATTTAGGGTAAAAAAAATAAAACAATAAAAAAAGCCGACCCTTTTTTTTTTTTTTTTTTTCTGTTTTTTATTTTGTTGTTTTTTACTGGGAGAATCAGAAGCGTTTTGCAGTCTGATTGCGCACGTTATGTTCTGCGACTCTGGGGGATTACGAACTCGCATGCGAAGCGTGCCCTCTCCTGGAACGCGCCGGCCGTGCGCACGTTAACCCTGTGGCATAGTCGGTAACAGTAATAGTATTATTTCGGCTTTAAATCAATTAACTTTCCTGTTAAAGCCAGAGGTTTTATGCCCCCGCAAGTTGTTAATTTGCTATTTATCGGGTTTTTATGGGCAGTATGAATATAAAAATTTTACTTATACATTCTTAATATACCTTTCACATTAAAAGAATGATTTGATAAAATTTGAGTAATTTTTTTAAGAAATATTTTGGTCAAATAATAATATAAAATCTCACAAATCTCATCACATGGTCACTTTTGGTACGAAGGATGTGTGAAGGTTGCTATATAGTATTACTCGTCGTATGAAAATCACTAAACAAGGGTTTAAGCTCATCTTTGCTAGTTTCGTTAAGGGGAAAAAAGTAGCACCCCGTTGGAAGAATTATAAACATTTTGCCAATTGAAGCAATGATTTATTAACTAAACTAGCATTACCATAATATATTATTTTTTGGTAAATTACCATAATATATTATTAATAAAGCATAAATTTAAAAATTTATTCGTAAGGTTAAGAGGTGGAAAAATAATATCCTGAATTTTAGCCTTAGTTGGAGTTTAATCCCCAACTATTACTTTTAGAATTTAAGGCAGAACACACGTTAATGTAGCAATTGAGATCCTCCGTTACGTATCCTTCTTCCCCCGTCTAAAACATGAAGAGACATACGCATACGTGGGGGAAAAATGCCCATATCACTATATATATATAAAATCATAATATAATTTAATATTTTTCTTTAAAAAACATGGGCACAAGTACGAATACATCTAGTTGCATCAATACATCTGGGTGCATCTGCCGAAATTGAAAGAGTAAAAATGTCTATTGACATTAAAATCTAGAGAGCCTTAAAGAGTTCGCTTGTATTTATGGTAAAAAAAACGTACTTTGTGGATTTTTTAATGGATGTTTATTAATGTGTATGTAGAATAATGTTGATCATTTGTTTAAGTTTTAATATATCAAATTTATTATTAATAAATATTTTCAAAATATTTTGTACTATAAAATAATGAGTTTAAAAATTTTAAATAAATAATCAAAAATTATTCTCGTACACTGCGTAGCATATATTTTTTTATCTTAAATACAAAGTATCCGGACCGGAAATATCACTTCATCATCCTGTTAATTGTGTTAGATCATGCAATTCTGTTGACAGTGTTAATGGCAATTCACTACATTATTTCACCCCATCGTCCAGCTCAGCATGGCCCTACTTAGTGTGGTGGTCCCGAATTAAGGGGCCCACACGTGGTCCCGTTGTCGGGGCATGCTTTGTCGGCTTTCGTTCTCTGTTGGCCACTCTCTCACCCTCTCGGCCACCGTGCACTTATTATATATTTATTTATAGGGAGAGAGGAGATTCATCATCATGCGTCCGTCGCACGCGCACGGCACGTGACGTGATGGGGGTACGGGCATGTCGGGGATGAGTACACGTACCCTTCGTAAGAGTGAAAGTGTATTAAAATTTATGTAATATTTTAGTGTTATTTAATCAAAATAATTATAAAAAATAACTATATAAATTTTAACACGCCACCATTTCAATGTAAAAAATATATAGAAGTTATGTATATTTATTATTCTATAATAATCAATTTTGAATTTTACTCCCCATCAATACCACTCTATATTCTTTAATGTATTTATTTTTAAATTTTTGAAATAAGAAAAAAATTTATCATAAAAATAAAAAGGAAAGATAAAAATATGAACATGAATTTGTTATTATGAGATTTAATATTGCACTAGTGTCACATTTTGGCACTTAAAAATTTAGGAAATCAAAACATTTAAAAATTACAGAAATGTTTTCATGCTTATATTAATATATTTTAGATGAGCAATACTATATATACATCCTTCACGTAATCTTCATACTAAAAGTGGCCACGTCACACAGAATATGTGTGGTTTTGTATTATTATTTGATTAAAATATCACTAAAAAAGAATCACATATATTCTGCCACTTCACTTTTTTTGTGTGAAGGTTGTATGAATGATCTACATGTAGTATTATTCATTTTAGATTCTTAAATTTTATGAAAATTGTCTAGCCTCTATATTTTTAAAAGTTTTTTAAATCTATTCAACTAGAGAGTAGTTAAAAAAGTATAAAATAAATGCATTGATGAATATTGGATGAAAAATATATTGAATAAGAGTTAAATCTAAAGATTTAATAATAAAGTAAACAAAGTATTTATGTAACATAAATTCATAAAGACATTTATTAAATAGAGAGAAAAGAACCGATCATAGCTTGAATAGGATTGAATTTGTGTATATAAAATTACAAAAAAGAAAGTTATATAATAAAATTATAAAAAGTCTAAATAACATACATTTAATGAAAGATACGATTTTATTGCGAGAGATTTGTGGCCATGTCATGGCTCATTATTCAAAAAACGGATAGTCAAGAAGGTGATCGAAGAAGCTGCATGAACGAGTGGGCGCGCATGCACCGGATGATATCTCGCATCGACAGTAGGCGAAACGTTGAATATGATTGCTGACTGCGCTGTGGGTCCCACACGCGTTCAAAATCCGGCCAAAAACTTAAATAGACTAAACTCTGCGCAGCCCGGTTAATTTTTATTTTTAATTTTTCATCTTTTATCGATTCCTTCACAAGGGCCACCACCTTTTTATTATCCTTTAAAATGGTCGCTTTTTTTTTTTTTAATTTTTTTATGAGGACTGTTTATTGATGTGAATACTTCATGTTCCATTTAAAAATCTTTCGCTCTTAAAAGTCTAATTTGCAGTTTCATTTTCTTCATCAATGATAGAAGGGTTCGGTAAATCTGTTCTAATACACTAGATAATTTATTTATTGCATCGCTTAAGAATAATTTTTTGATAATTAACATAAAAAGGTAAATATCATATTAATTTTTATATAATTTTAATCGTGTATTAAGTTCTCGATTATATTACGAGTAATAAGAGACTTGAAAGTTGTCATCGGCCTCTTATTTCTGCATCTTTTCATGAAATGGATCCACGATAAAATAGAGCATGAGTGTTATCATCACTCAAAATTATGAATTTTAAAATACCTTTAAAATATATAATCTTATGAATAAAGAGAACATCAAAAGGGCATAACACAAGTTAACTTTGATTAGATTCAGTAATAAAGAACATCACATTTTAATATTAGAATATCTAAAAATCTAAAATCTAACTAAAATCTCATGCTTTAATAAATGAGTTCTACATCATCAAATTGTATAAAAATATATGTTTGCACGTTCAATTTCTCTTACCCTTGATATATAAATAAAACAGTGGAAAGAGATATAAGTGTTATAATGTATGAATAAAATTTCAATTCAACGGTTGAAATTCTCTTTATTTTTTGTTTTTATTTTATTTTTTTGACGTTTTGAATTTGTCATAAAATTCACAAGATTCTACACGATGCAATCATGGGCATGCATCATGTTATGGTGCATAAGCATACGGCGTTTGTGACGATGGAGTTGGAGTGTACAAGTAGATAAAATAAAAATGTACAAAAATAAAAATAAAATAAAATAGTACAACATAAAAATGGATACGCATGCAAATCCCTCATCATGGTGTCCTACCCTCTGTGGGCCCCACGCATACCCTCCTCTCTTTCTCTATTGGTCTTCTTTAAGCTTCCCGAGCCGCGCACTATCTTCCCTAAATACCCCTCCACTTGCACTGAGTTACTCCTTTGCCACACCACTGCCAAGTAATTTGCAACCCCCCCCCCCCCCCCCCCCCCCCCCCCCCCGGGGTCAAAAGAAACGGAGGCAGACAAAGTAATTGATATTCAGGTTTGCTAATTTTATTTTATTTTTGGTGAACTTGGACTCTCTCGAATTATACGAATCCAAAATAGTTACATTTCAATTGAGAGAGATCTGACTCGATCCCTCAAACTAATTTTTCAGATAAATCATTGAATATTAAAAGGCTGCAAATAACATGAATTGAATCTGACTTATCTCTAGACAGATCAAATGTCTTACCACGCAACCAATTCCTTATTATTGGAGAAGTATCTGTAATGCTAAATAGTGTTATTATGGGTACATTTTTATAAATTTTAACTTATAGGGATTGAATTAGGATGAAAAAACAAATAAAACATATTAATTTTCATATAATTTCGTTATGTATAAACACTTTATAAGTTGAGTTTTCCATATTCAAAACAATTATATGAGATTCTAATATATGACAATACTATATGAAAATTGAGACATAATTTTTCATGCTCATTCAATTCGTAAGATTAAAATTTGTCAAATGGACATTAAAGGATCATTTTGGATGATATAGTAGATAAATTATTTATTATGTCACAGTAGATACATGAAGCCATTTTATATTTAAAATTACATTTCAAGTTACAATTGATGAGAACCTTCGCAATAGTCTTGTACTTTTCGTTGTAAAGTAGAGCTCCTAATTGTGTAAAGTTCCTAATCAAACTCGGCTTTCTGTGGTACAATGTATAAATATTTGTAGTATGGCAATAAATAAAGAGAAAAAAGGGTTTTATCTGGTGTTTTTATTTTTGATTATGCACATGTACACAGGAAATAGTATCGTTTTGGAGTACACACATACGCTATAGTAACAGCGTGATTAAAATGTAAGCCAATGAAATAAATATATTATAATAAATGATTAGTCCATTAAAATGGGTTATAATTGTTTTGAAATACAATAGGCTGCTCATTTTTTCGGTGAGAAAAAAGTCACTTGCCATTTCTATATTCTCATCAGTATAAATTCCCCTTCAATAATTATTATCTTATAGCTGATTATTACTAACAAGAATTCAGTATTATTATCATTAATACTCTAATTACATGACCTTTTTTAGCATAGCACTAGTTATACAGTTCATATTGTAAAATTTACCAATTTTTACCCATAAGCATTAGTTCGAGTGGTGGTGGCTCTGTCTTTTTATTATGAAAATTGGGAGTTTGATATATTTTTTTTATATCAAATTATGAAGTAATTTTATATATATATATATATTTGAGTCTAAAGCATTATTTATAACTAAAAAAAGAAAATTACAAATTTCTTAATTTTGACCGATAATTTAGGGGCGGGAGAGGGGGAGACACGGAGGGCACGTCCGTAGTTTCGTGAACTGCAAGGGGCAAATTCGTCCCCGTAGAATTAATTAATTAATTTCTCTAGTATTCCACAGTCCCACACACTGTGAAGAAAGGAGAGGAGAGAGAGAGAGAGAGAGCCGAAAGTGACGAACCAATAGAAATGAAAAACAAAAACCACAACAGAACTTGCAGAAACCAACGGAGAAAGCAAAAAGAAGGTGGTCTCGTTGCAGCTTTACCATTCTCGATGCCTTAGGGTTTTGTTCCTTTCCCCCCCTTTTCTCCCTCTCTCTCTCTCTTATCTTTTGCTCCTTTTTCACCTCTCTCTTGAAAATTCAATGCATTTTCGGTTCGCGATCCTCTCAGAGATTCGGTCCCGCGTGAGATCATCCTCCCTTTGTTGGTTTCTGCAGTTAAAGCAGCGTTTTGAACCTTAGCGAATTATATATTGCTTTACGTTCTATCTTTACAGCGGGGGAGGAACTATTTCGGAAATTGGGTGGGTCTAGTACAGGGGTTTAGCAGAGGAATCTTTCAACAATGGAGATCGGCGAAGCGGAAGCGTTTCGGCGGGTTTCGTGGCCCTAACTCGGGTGGAAAAGGTTGGATCTTGGCCTTTTCTGGGTGTTTTCGTGGGTTTCGTGACGAACCAGTCTGATCGGAATCTGGGGGTGAGGGAAGAAGCCAAATTTCATATATTTATAGAAACGTATTGTGGTGGAAAGCCCCATCAATTCCTCGTCCTTAACGAAAATGCTGTGAGGAAATTGGGGAAAAGAGTGCAGATTTTAATGGAGATGTTAGTGCTTTTATGGCTTTCGTCTCGGAGTGTGACTGTTGGTTTAGAGTGAACCCGGGGCGGTGAATGTTTTCAAAACGCATTTCCAAGGTTTCAATTTCTTTCGGGTTTGTCTTTTTTTCTTTTTCCTTTTTTTTTTTTCCTTTCCTCTTCTTAATTTAAGGCTTGTTTAAAGCTGGGATCTCGAGAAATTTGCCTCACAGCTAGAAATAAGGGTTTTGTGCGTCCCACCTCTGGATATCGTTGTCTCAGGGGGATCGTTAATCTGTTGTTGGTTTTAGTGATCCTAGAATTGCGTTATTAGTAATATTGTATCCAGTAAAGAGTAGAGTTGTCCATAGCTTTCCCTTAGAAGCATTAGTTATAAAGCTTAGGATTTGCTGTTTTGGGGCGTTTTGGAATTGGGAGGAGAGGAAGAGAAGGTTCTGGTAGGGTTTTTTGGGGTTTGATAGATTGAAGTTAATAATGGAGATGTCCTGCAAGGATGGTAAACCGGGGCTGGACAATGGGAAGTATGTTCGTTACACGCCTGAGCAGGTCGAGGCCCTCGAGAGGCTCTATCATGAGTGCCCCAAACCCAGTTCGATTCGCCGTCAGCAGCTCATTCGGGAGTGTCCCATCCTTTCCAACATTGAGCCCAAGCAGATCAAGGTCTGGTTCCAGAATAGAAGGTATAGATTTCTTCAAAAAAAAAAAAAAGGCTTTTATTTCATGTTCACTCTAGTTTTACCCAGTTTGTTTTTTTTGGTGTTACGTTGAATCTTCAAAACGATTGATCAACCTCACCAAAGATAAATGTCTGGGTTTTCTTACGTTACTTTGTTTTATTATATGAAGATAATTGTAAATAGAATTGAAGACTTGGGTCTCTCTTTCTTTCCTTTTTCTACAAGGTCCAACTACCAATGGGCTCATTTTTGTGGGGGTTTCTGTTTTTGCTTATCACTATTTATATATATATATATTGTATTTTAACAGATGCAGGGAGAAGCAGCGGAAAGAGGCCTCGCGGCTTCAAGCTGTGAACAGGAAGCTGACGGCAATGAACAAGCTTTTAATGGAGGAGAACGATAGGTTGCAGAAGCAGGTGTCCCAGCTGGTGTATGAGAATGGCTACTTCCGCCAGAATACCCAGAACGTGAGGATTTTTAAAGTTTCCAACTTCTCTAAATTTTATTCATATACTAAACAAATTTACAAATCCATCACCATATCATTCCCATTGATGATCAATTTCTTGTTGTTTATGAATTAATAATATGGGTTTTACAGTATATGAACTTTTCTACATTCAAGTTAATATATTGATGATGAATTTTCCTTTATTTATAAACTAATAATAATGTGGGGTTTTAAAGATGATGGTGATTGTTATGTTTCAGACAACGCTTGCGACCAAAGATACGAGTTGTGACTCGGTGGTGACGAGTGGTCAAAACCACTTGACGCCTCAGCATCCTCCTAGAGATGCTAGTCCTGCAGGGTGAGTGAGTTAGTGGAGATATTGGTGTTGGGTCCTTTTCTGTTATCGTGTTGCGTGACCATTTCTTGCTGTGTCTTTGTGTGTATGGCTTCTGAATTTGTGCTTGTATTTGTTTTTCCCTCCCTTTCCAGGCTTTTGTCCATTGCAGAAGAGACTTTAACAGAGTTTCTTTCAAAGGCCACTGGAACTGCTGTGGAGTGGGTCCAAATGCCTGGAATGAAGGTACCTTTACTTATTATTATTGACATTATTATTATTTATTTATATCGCTACTTCCACTATTAATATTGTATACTGTGCTTGTTTGTCTATTTGTTTATTAAAATCTTATATACTTTTGGTTAGTTATGTAATTTTTCTGTGGTTTTTTATTTATTATTTATACATCTTTTGATAATTTAAAATTTTATATAAATTAAATATATTTAAGCAAAAAAAAAATTAAGGGATAATTATTCATGATTCTAACATTAAGAAGGACATTGTGAAATCTTTTCGCCAAGATATTTATTTCCTTTTCTTGAATTAATTTAAAAAAAAAAGAAAAACAAAGACTAGATGTACCTCCTTAGTCTACAAATTGTTTCTGTTTCTGCATTTGTCTTCCTCACTGCCCTCTCTGCATCCCTTTTGACAGGGCTTGAAAGAAAAATTTAAAAGTTACCAAATATCGAAAATACAGATCAAGAAATTGGCCAACATTATCATCTGCTTTTACGGTTTTTAAAACTTGCTGATTGTGTTTTGCTGATTGCCTCAGCCTGGTCCGGATTCTATTGGAATCGTTGCTATTTCTCATGGTTGTACTGGTGTGGCAGCACGAGCCTGTGGCCTAGTGGGTCTAGAACCTACAAGGGTAAGTCCACTTCTCTCTGTCTACCTTTATATCTAATGTTTCTGTGCGCTAGGGGCACACTCAGATACGTATATATTTCTGTACATTTTTCTTGTTCTGAGCGTTGACTGGCATTTTTCCAGGTCACAGAAATCCTCAAGGATAGGCCATCGTGGTTCCGCGATTGCCGAACTGTGGATACGCTGAACGTGCTGCCCACTACAAATGGTGGAACCATTGAATTGCTGTACATGCAGGTATTTTAATTTTGTTCGTACTTTGTCATGTTGAGACTTGTATATTATTATTGTTATTAAAAAAATTTGGTATGTGAAAATGCTGTAGCTCTATGCGCCGACCACTTTGGCGCCTGCTCGTGATTTTTGGTTGTTACGCTATACTTCTGTTCTGGAGGATGGTAGTCTTGTGGTACGTGTTTTCCCATCTAAAAAAATTGATTTAAATGGGTGGCCAATTATTGTGATTCTCGAAAGCTGTAACTTAATTATTTGATGTCATTGCCCAAATTCTTGTGCAATTATTAGACTAATGTTTGCATACTTAGGTCTGTGAAAGATCACTTAAGAATACTCAAAATGGTCCTAGCATGCCACCAGTGCAGCATTTTGTGAGAGCAGAAATGCTGCCAAGTGGCTACCTCATAAGACCTTGTGAAGGTGGAGGTTCAATCATTCACATTGTTGATCATATGGATTTGGAGGTAATAAGTGAACCTGGTCTATACATGTTGATTCTTAATATATCTGATATTTAATTACAAAAATCCATTTGTACAAGCATTGGGTAAATTTAATAAAAACGTGTTCATTTGGTTTCCTAGCCATGGAGTGTACCCGAAGTATTGCGCCCTCTGTATGAGTCGTCAACAGTGCTTGCTCAAAAGACAACAATGGCGGTAATTCCATCATTTTCGACTCACCACAACCATTATTATTATCTGAATTTGAATCCTTATAATTTCTGAATCTTTTCGTGTCTGTCAATGTTTTTGTCTTAAGGCTTTGCGCCAGCTGAGACAGATAGGTCAGGAGGTTTCTCAGTCTAATGTGAGTGGTTGGGGTAGAAGGCCTGCAGCCCTGCGCGCTCTTAGCCAGAGGTTGAGCCGGTGGGTACAAATCTGGTTAGGGCCTCATTTATTCTGTTGCTTCTCTGTGATTCACATATCACATATGGTTTTGTTTCAGGGGTTTCAATGAGGCTCTAAATGGGTTTACTGATGAGGGGTGGTCAATGATTGGGAATGATGGAATGGATGACGTTACTATTCTTGTGAACTCGTCTCCTGATAAATTAATGGGCTTAAATCTTTCCTTCACTAATGGTTTCCCGGCTGTCAGCAATGCAGTTTTATGTGCTAAAGCATCAATGCTTTTACAGGTTAGGATATAATCACATGTACCCCAAATGTAGGGTCTCTTTCTCTTTTTTCCTTATCTTTCACTCTTTAGATTCCTGATGGTCTAAACTTATTCAGGGATGTTTTTGGTTACGCCAGCCCTATTTTATCTTATGAAATGTCAAAACTTTTGGTGAATTTATTTTCTCTGCTCCTCCCTTCAGAATGTGCCTCCTGCAATACTGCTGAGATTTTTGCGAGAGCATAGATCAGAATGGGCAGATAACAACATTGATGCCTACTCAGCTGCTGCTGTAAAAGTTGGTCCCTGTACCTTACCAGGGTCCCGAGTTGGAAATTTTGGTAGCCAAGTTATTCTTCCACTTGCTCACAATATCGAACATGATGAGGTTGGTGTTACTCCTTTCAGCATTGAATTAGTACGATCAATTTCTTTAATTTTTTGTTTATATGTGATGTTCATTTTCTTCTCATGGCTAGTTCCTGGAGGTCATTAAACTGGAAGCTGTTGGCCATTATCCTGAGGACACAATAATGTCTCGAGACATGTTTCTTTTGCAGGTAAGCATCATTGAGTTTCTAACTCTACTGAAATACCAATCCTAAAGCCAGCTTTGCAATTACATTGATGTATTTATAAACAGATTCACCTGTTACATTGATGTGCTTGAGATATTATGCAGTTTTTTCGTGTAAAATTACGTGTGCTTTTTCTTGAATATATGAAGAATTTGTATCTGTTCCTAATAATTTTACTTATACTGTTTTGGCAGCAATGCAGTGGAATGGATGAGAATGCTGTTGGCACTTGCGCGGAACTCATATTTGCTCCCATTGACGCTTCTTTTGCTGATGATGCCCCTCTTCTGCCTTCTGGATTTCGCATCATCCCTCTCGATCCTGGGAAGGTTAACATTTAATCAGATCAACTG
The DNA here is from genome assembly GCA_034195605.1 of Santalum album. Lineage (NCBI taxonomy): Eukaryota > Viridiplantae > Streptophyta > Magnoliopsida > Santalales > Santalaceae > Santalum > Santalum album. The sequence continues at coordinate 4,811,208 of CM067258.1, forward strand.
TTTCTGTCGATATTTCGATTCTATTTAAATTTCCATCGTTTTATTTTTGTTTTAATTTTTTTTATTGCTTTATTTAACAATGCAGGAAGCTTCCAGCCCAAATCGCACTCTGGACCTTGCCTCTGCTCTTGAGATTGGGACAGCTGGAAACAAAACATCTACTGAATATTCTGGCAGTTGTTCTAGCATGAGATCTGTGATGACAATCGCATTTGAATTTGCATTTGAGAGCCACCTGCAGGAAAATGTGGCAGCTATGGCTAGGCAATATGTTCGCAGCATTATATCATCTGTTCAGCGAGTGGCATTGGCTCTCTCCCCTTCTCATCTCAGTTCCCATGGTGGCCTTCGCTCACCACTCGGCACTCCTGAAGCACAGACTCTTGCTCGTTGGATTTGCCAAAGCTATAGGTGTTTCATGTTATTGCCAAAGCTATGATGGGGTAAATTTTTTAGAAAATTATACTGATTCTTTCCATGTGCTTCTTGTTATTCAGGAGCTACTTGGGTATGGATCTACTAAAGTCCGGTGGTGAGGAAAATGAATCTTCCCTCAAAACACTCTGGCATCATTCAGATGCTATCATGTGCTGCTCCTTGAAGGTGCATATTCCAACCCGTAATCAATTTCAAATTTTTTTTTTCAAGATAGCCTTATCCCAAAGTTTTTTAGGAACTGCTTACTTGGATCTGAATTATTTCCTTTCAGTCCCTTGTCTTTGCCTCTGAATGGTAGCTGTGATTAGAGAGGTTATCCCTCCTTAATCCAACACGCTTGGGAGGTTGCTACGTGATCCTTCTCTTCCTTATCATGTTAAGTGAAGAGAAGCATCTCCTTTTGGAATGGTTTTTACATTTTCTTTTAACCAATTCTTATCCTTGATTTCAACAGAATCTGATTCACTTTCTTGCAGGCTCTGCCACTTTTCACATTTGCAAACCAAGCCGGGCTTGATATGCTCGAGACAACTTTGGTTGCTCTGCAGGACATAACTCTGGAAAAGATATTTGATGATCATGGAAGAAAGACTCTGTGCTCAGAGTTCCCGCAGATTATGCAACAGGTCTATCAATTTCCCTTTGGTAGTAATTTTTTAAACTAATTCTCATGGCACACCTTTAAACTAAAACTTGAGGAAGCAAATACGAGGGCCTATAAAACAATGTCATGTTTGGTTCGTGGTGATAGGTATTCTGTTCCGCGTGCTTCATTTCCAATGGAACAGCTATTATCTCATTTGGTTGACTTTAGAGCTCTCGGTCGACTCTAAAGCCACTATTCCACCCCTGACCCTTGGAAATAGTTATTCCTTAACTATGTCACTCATGGTCCATGTGAATAGCTATTCTATTCCCTCGCTATTCCTTTTTGTGAGCCAAACTGGCTGTGTTTTGATTCCGGTGAATTGTAATTACATGAAGCATGCCTTTGAATACCTAAACCAATTATATAAATATGATGGAAAACAATATGACAATACACCATAAGACTAGATTCATCCTCTTGGGGTGAGATCATCTGTTTTATATTGAATGTGTTTCCTGTTCAAGAATTAAATGTGTTTGTGTATGTGTGTGTGCGTGCAGGGATTCGCATGCCTTCAAAGTGGGATATGTTTGTCGAGCATGGGGAGGCCGGTGTCGTATGAAAGAGCAGTGGCATGGAAGGTGCTGAATGAGGAAGAGAGTGCTCATTGCATCTGCTTTATGTTCATGAACTGGTCTTTCGTCTGACGCTATCGCCACTACTAGAAGAGTGTGTTGTAATGAACTCCGAAAGCACTCTTGCTTTTTTTTATTCACCCCCTTTTTTGGACCTTATGGTAACTCCCGAACGTTACAGGAGGTTTTATTTACATGTGTAAGGATTCCTGGTGGTTGTGCGCTATGTTAAGCTGAAATTACCTTGCGTGCTTTTAACGTCCTTTTTCATGTGATGCATGTATATGGGGGATATGGTATGCACGTGTTCTCACCAAGTTGAGTGGTCCAATGGTTGTAATGTTTTGTTTTAACATGGTGGTGTGGGCATGATAGTGAACCTTCGGTAATAATGGAGGTCCACTGAGCATGGAGCTCCGTTATAACTTTTTTTTTTTTTTTTTGTCGATGATTTAAATAGACCCATTTAGAACCATAAAAAAGGCTACAAAAGGTGCAGTTTCCTCCCTTGAATTTTGTTTTTTCCCCCTCTTTTGGGCACACCAGACCATCCTAAAATTGAAAGGCTTGATGAATGCAACGTGAGCCACCCAGTCTTTGCCACTTAGGCTTGGCCTTGGGATTTAGGTTGAACTCAGGTCCATTACGTGGTAAAATAGTGGAGGACCAAGAAAGCTAGTAGAAAGTTGCAATCAATCATTTTATTTTCCATCACAACTACCACCACTGCACTCGAGCCAAACCCGTCCCCACTTTGCATTTGCAGTGATGGGGAAGCAATTGGGACCTTTGTGGCGATGCTTCTCACTAAAACCCACGAACACAAAAAGCCACTTTTTCTCCTTGTCTTCACCCCCAAGAAATCTATGAACCCATAAAAAGGTTAATCATGTCTATTTAGTCATTATGGGTTGTCTTGTGATACCTAACCACAACAACACTTGCCCTTCTTTTTTCTTTTAAAAAAAAAAAATTATCATCACCTATGGCTAACAATACTGCTACTCGTGAGTAGCTCGTGGGCAGTGTCCTTTTGAGGTAATCTCTTTATTTCATTTTCTCTTTGACAAATTGGAACAGTGGATTTGTGGTTGGAGTAGGGTTGCATGTGGCATGCACGTGAACGTCCCCTTTTGTATTTTCACTTCAGACCTAAATGCACAGTAATTATTCAACTTAAACGCCACTATAAATAAATAAATAAATAATAACAGTCATTTGCATGGATTATCGTAATGAAACCCACACCACATATGCCATGGCCAAGCCAAAGAAGCATGCAATTATAACAATTAAAAGATCGACGCCATACATCTTCATTTATCTTTTATGGCCACGTCATTTTTAGTAGACCAATTTTTATTTTTTGGTTCCTGGCATGTCCAGTTTTAGTACGCTTAATTCTATTTCGAGAAAGTGTTTTTGTTTTTTAATTTAAAAATCATTCAAGGGAGAGAGAGACATCTCCACAAGCTCAACAAAAGATTTCATTACCTTAAAAAAAAAAAAAAAAAAGGTTTCATCATTTTAAAGCATCCAAATGGCAATATTATTGCTTGGCGGAGTCACATATTGACGCTTGCATGGGTTTAAATAAAATATTGTTTGAGATGGTTTGAGATGCATGTGTAAAAACACAGTTCTATTGGGCCCAAGCTTAAAAATTAGCTTTATGCACGTGAATTCTGAAATTTTTCGTTACAATATAACAAAAAAAATCTGTGACTTTTATAATGTAGTTAAAAAGGTTGGACATTAATTTCAGTGTCAAAAAGTGGATCAACCCATCACGAGAACATCTAGCACGTTCATGAAATCTCCAAATTGATGAACCATGCAAGGACCAAACCAATATAAATAAGTATCCATCCATGTACTCCATTAACGCTCATTATTTCAAGCTTTCACTTACTCAACTTCTCTTGCATTTCCGACTCTCCCAAGTGGGAAAAAGAAAATTTCACGATTTTTGCAACCATGGCTCCCCATGGAGAAACCATTGTTAGCTCCTATTCTAACCCCACCGCCTTCCCCAAGCCCCCTAGGCTTTCCAAAGACCACCCCGGCGGGCTCCACCGGACCGTATCCGACATCACCTATGAGTTGAGCAAAGAAGCGACCGTTGACCCAAAACTCCCCCCCATATCTGAGGTCGAGGACGCAAAGTGCGAGTGTTGCAACATGAGCGAAGAATGCACCCCCGAGTACATTTCCCGTGTCCGTGAACGGTTCTCCGGGAAGTGGATTTGTGGGCTCTGCTCGGAGGCGGTGAAGGAGGAAATGGAGAAGAACGGAGGGACGAAAGTGGAGGATGCTCTGACTGCTCACATGAGTGCTTGTGTTAGGTTCAACAAGCTTGGGAGGAACTTCCCTGTTCTGTGCCAAGCCGAGGCCATGAGGGAGATTTTCAAAAAGGGTGCGTCGGAAGGGAGGCTTAGGGCCAAGTCCATGAGCCCAAGGGACAAGGCCTATGGCCAAGGAAAAGGTGGCGGGATCGCTAGGAGTTCGAGCTGCATTCCGGCGATTACAAGGGAGATGAATGGTCTGAAAATGGCCCATTGAGTTGCTACAAGGCTTCTCTTTGTGTGCTCTTTTTTTTAGGGGAAATGGTCATCATTTTTTAAACCTTTCCCCTAATTATTAACTGCCTCTACTAATATATACATTATGTATATGTATGTGTTAAGTTCTCCCACCAAAAGCCCACAACAAAGCTTCACATATGTAGGAACAACCCCTTCGTGACCCACTGTCTAGGGTTTTTTTTGGGTTGTGAAAGTGCAGCTGTCCATCTTAAACTTTATCTGACTCTCAACCTTAGTTTCACTACCCTGGGCTCTGAGTTTGTCTGTTTTTTTTATTTTTATTTTTAACCTAGGTGGGTCCGAGCAGTAATTCCTGATTGAACTTTTGGGTGATGGACTAATGGGTTATTTTTATTTTGTGTGTGTCTATTTTGGGTAGCTAGAATAATGTAGTAACCAGTCTCTACAATCATGCTGCTGTCTTTGCGTGTGTTTCTACCACATGCTTAAGAAATCCCTGTGTGGAATAAAAAGCTTGTGATGAATAAGAGCATATCTTTGTTTGTGTTGCTCTCTAGAGAAGTGTATTGGGCCAATTATGCTCCAACTTGATTTTCGGTCCTTGTAAAAATAGCAAACCGCATCGAGTTATGAATAGTGTAAAATCAGTTTCCATAGTCATGTTTTTCTTTTTTCTTTTTTTTTTGGCCCCTCTTGAGAGTTATTCATGAATTTATTATTTAGAAAAATCAATCTCAGCTTTCGCTGCACAAATACAGATACAGATCGCAGGGTGATGGGCCTCAATTTAAACTTTTTCGTTTAAGCCCAATATCGCTTAATTCACCCAGTATCAAAGTAAATGGGCCTTCACCAAAGGTCTGAAATATTTTAGATATCCTTTGATTATGGATTTTTTTTATTCTATTATATTTAGGCTTAAATATATCATCAACTACTTGGAACTTCTTTTAACAAACTCAAATTAACAAATATGTATGCACATACATTCATACATATACACACACACACACATATGTGTATATTAAATATTTTCTAATACACATGAAGACTAAAGTTTTTATAATTGTATTTATTGAAGGAAGAGTTAAAAACATGTTATTTTTAGATTTCCCGGATGTTAAAGACATCTCCTGTATATGAATACAAGAAATAATAATACAACGGCTAATTTTATTATTTTACCTTTCATTTTTCGGCGGAAAGAAACCTAAGTGCTAGTGTGTGTTATGCATGTGCTGTTTTGACAAAAGTGTGTCGTTTGGATAAATATTACTACAGCAAAGACTTAAATTTCAAACACTAGCATACCTCTTCACGTGCGATGGACTCCACTTTCATACCATTTAGAAACTAACTCGACAAATAACAACCCACAGTTGGAAATTAAGTGACCCCACTTTAATTTTTTTTCCAATTTTTCAAAATATTCATGTTTGATTTACCTAGGTTAAGCCGTGATTTTGGGGAATCATGCCAATGTGTAGTTGAATTTTTAATTTTTTCAGTAGAACATGCAAAATTAAGCACTAGATCTTAGAATAGAAATCGCTGAATCAACCGCTCCACCAGAATGAATGGCAATACCACGCGGATGGACCGTCTACCTAGGGTCGCCACCCACTTCTACTAAGGCTGGGTTTAACAAGAGCAAGAGACTTGGTGGCAAAAACTAGAATGAAATATTATTTAATCGTGAAAATAACATGTTAGGTGCACCTATCAAAACCAAAACGACCAATTACCAGATCCACCTATCATCATTGGCATAACCATAAAAAAGATCATTAAAAAAGTGTGTTTGAACGATACGATTTCTTTATGCATTTGAGTTGTCTCATTTTTTACACCCGATTGCCTTTTGAAATCCAAACCCATTCACCATCCTTTTGTGTTGTGTGGGCAATTTGGATAGATGAGTTTTGTTTTCCTCACTATGATTTTTCCCTTTGAGTTTTTCACTATGGGATTCTTTAATTAGGTATATGATATGACCTATATATTAGTCCTGGGAGAGTGTTCCCAATTTTATTTTGAGGAGTTGCATTTGTAGTGGTCTCCATTTGTAATTTTCTTTCTTCCATTTATTTCAATGTTTTTTTTAACAATAAAAAAAAATAATTTAAGGTGCCAACTAATGAGGTTCTAAAAACCAATTGCAGCTTATAATACCGTCCTACTACTATACTACACCATTAAACCGAAAGGAGAATTTTTTTTATTAAAACAAAAGAAATTTTAATGTGCAAAAAAATGCCCCTTAACCTTTCTTATTTTATTCAAGAAATGAATTAACTTTGTTGCTTATGTGCATAAAGGCTAAAGCAGCCACTATTTTCACCACAAAGCAAATCCATTATAAAAAAGTTTAAATGATTTGACCTTTGATTTTTTTTTTCATTTTTTACACGTGACGTTAATTTTAAAGTATTCAAAATTTTGTGTACGGTCATGAAACACAACAAAGAGTATGAAACTTATTTAACATGTCTAGGTTGGGCCGTGATTGAAATCTAATGAATATTTATTTTTCTAAGAGATGTGATTATTTTTGACCAAGCTAATTTTGAACTATGAAATGTAATAATTATTATGATAAATTGACCGCCGTAAGAATCTTTCCTTGCCTATTGCATCATCTAACTGAAGGAAATTTAGATGGGATGGAGGCACCATACTATTGATACACCAATTAAATCAAATCATTTGCATCAATTTTTATGAAAGGTGTATAAAAAACGGCCCCACGGTCTCTTGAAAACAAGAGCAAAGCTAAATTATAATAAACTTATAGTACAAATAATGAAGTGCCACAATCCTATATAAGTTCGATCCACTTGACCTATGTAAGTTTGCCAACTGCAAGTAGCATAGTTCTTGCGACATTAGGCTAGCTTTACTTAAATTAATTATGATTAGAGGTGGCACTTGCTGTTTTTGTTTTTTTGTTTTGAGTGTTATAAAATTTTCTATATTTTGGTCTCCTCTTGTTTTCTGTTTTGTTCTGTTTTGGTCCCCTTTTTGTTATTTGTATTTTGGCTGAACATAAGCAACTAAAAACCCTACTTATAGAGCAATGCTCCCTACTTCTTTTGTGCTTAGCTTGCAAACAATATGAGCCAGCATTAAAGAAAAATATATATATATGATTAGTTTGTCCATTTGTTCTCATTTGCTGTTTTGATAGATAAATATTGTCCCTTTTTTTTTCAAGAAAGAAAAAAAGAAAAAAACCTATCCACTAGACAAGGTGTTTTATTCACAAAATTAGCAAGTAGAAGAAATAGTATTAGCAAAGAGATAAACACAGATTTTGTAGTATAAAATAAAAACCTTTGTAAACAGTGTCACAGGAACCTATTAAGCAATTAATCATAGGAAAAGAAAAAAAAAGATATATTGATTTATGGTGGTTTACCCCAATTTTGGGCTACAACTAGCAAGGAGAAATCATCACCAATATTATTATTAGGGTTCCTCGTATAGGAACAAGGGTAAAACAACTTAGATATACTCATAAATTAGGACATAGCAAATATTACCTTTTTAGTCAGCATACGAAATCCCAGGCCCAAATGTGCCTAGCTTTAGGCTAGGGGCATTGTCCCTTGCTCACCAAGGAGCAGGACCTCCAAAATCATCTCCGTAACGTATACGTGTCGAAATAAGAACCAACTCCAACACTTTGTACATAAAGTTTGATAAAAAATATATTTTGTATTGACTTTTTCCAATCGGTTTCAACAACACTTTTCACTACGAATTCTAATATTTCAATTCTTTCAGTAATAATTTTTAATTTATTCAATTTACGTGATCGATGAGGGAAATCCAGAAATTGCTGCTCATTTAAAATTTATAACCCATCCCTCAAAGAAAAAACGAAAAAAAAGAAAAAAAAAAGAAGAGCTTTACACTAAGGTGTAACTCATGTATATTACAACTGCATTAGCATTTTGTCCGCTTCAAATGCATCATTAGTTTACTCGATGCTTTATTGTCAAATGTTGGAGAATGTTACTTATTACAAGTATATTTATAAAATTAAAAGGAGCCGCACTAACAAGCTGTCACAGAAAATAAAGTACGGAAACAACCAACGGGGGCTATAATTTCTCTAGCCAACGTTGCTTTAATGTATTGTATTATTTTATTGTACAAAGTGAATCCATTAAACTTAATTTACACAATGAGGATATATGAAATGGTGAATTGGACAATAAACTTTCTCGTCTTATTAAAAAATAAATAAAAATGATCACTCATAATTGGATAGTGGATTTTATCCAATTTGAAAACAAAATAAAAAAGCCAAGTTTGTACAACTGTACGAACATGGGTCCTTTCCTTATACTATGCATCCAATGGAATAATTAAGGCGACGAGTTGGATTTAGATCTCACTGATTATAATTACGCACTACTTATTAAACTTTAGTTAAAGATTTTTTTTTCTCATTCTCTTAGTAAATTCTTGTACGTAGAGATTTAAAAGAAATGATGAGTCTATCAAATGTGGATCATCAACTAATTTTTATAAAAGATGTACATGTAATTTTGGTAGTCGTTATATAATCCCAATAACGCCTCGATGGAAACTTAGTATGATGGTAAACTTTCTATCCGAATGAAATCCATGGATGATAGGTAAATCTACTAGATCAACAGTAATTTTTGAGACTTGAATGAAATCCATGAATGATAGGTAAATCTACTAGATCAATAGAAGTTTTTGAGACCTACCACATAAAAAATATTGTGACCCAAAACAATTATTGCTTGTAGCAACAACTATTATTTAGGTTAAGGCAACTAAGCGAGCCTTGAAATTTTATTACTAAAATCAATGCTTTAAAAAGATTGAAACACGAGATCTACGATTATGACCTGATTATTTCGATCTTTTATAGTACTTAATAATAATCAACCGAAGTGTCTAGTCACATGAAACTCCTCACTTTGATGTGTTATGTAGGTTTCAATTCATGAAGTCACGCACCCCTTAATTTACCAGGTTCACCTGAGCTCGAAGTAACTGTTCAATCTACGAATCTACCCCTCCGTTATAAAATAAAATAAGAATGAAAAGGTATCATCACTTGAACAATAAAGATTCATGCATGTACCAAAAAAGAGAGGGAAGAAAAAAGGGCAGAAAAGCAAAAATATCTAAAGACCTATTACTGGATCTCAGTGTGCTCAAACTTAACAGTACAACAAGAAGAAGCACGCCCCTCTTGTCCTCAACCCTCCCTCTTCCCCCTATATATACTCGCCCTCTCTCCCTCACCTTCTCCTCACATCAAACAACAAAACCTTCAAATCTCTCTCTCTCTCTCTCTCATCCTCTGTCTCTTTCTCTCTCTCGTGAAGGATGACAGAAATACAACAAAACGCGCCGGAGATGGGGAAGAGGATATGGCACTTGGTGCGAGTTGTCTTCTTCATGCTCCGCAAGGGCTTCATCTCGAAACGCAAGCTTACCGTCGAGCTCAACCTCATCCTCAAGCGCGGTAAGCTCGCCGGAAAAGCCCTCGGGAACCTCCTGACCTTCCACCATCACCACGGCCACGCCGCCGGGGACCGACGCCTCGTCGACTACGAGTTCAGCTGCAGCAACTCCCCCGCAGCCAAATCCTTCCCCTCCTCCTTCTATTTCCTCCCCGGCAGCCGGCGCCGCCAGGGCTCGGGCTTCTCCAAGCGCTCCCACGCGCCGCCCACCCCCTCCGACCACGAGTTCGCCACCGTCAACGCCGTCAAGAGGGTCCTCGAGATGTTGAACACCGCCGAGACTGCGTCGCCCGGGTTCGCATTCGGGCAGAGCCCCGGCCTGCCCGGGTATGGGTTCGGGCAGAGCCCGGTGATTGGGGGCGGCCGGCAGCTGAGGATAACGGACTCGCCGTTCCCGTTGGGGGATGCCAGCGGGGACTGCCACGTGGACGAGGCGGCGGAGGAGTTCATACAGAGGTTCTACAAGGAGCTCCAGCAACAAAGCAATCTTAATTAGAGCTCCTAATCCGGTACTCTCAGCCAGTGATTGATTGCCACGTGGATATTCTGGGTTTAATAACGAGGACTGGAGCTTGATTAGCTTACTATTAAATTGTGTTGTTGTTATTATTATTGTTATTAATTTGTATTTTCTTTTTTGGGTAATTTTGGTCTCTTGGGGTGGGGTGGAGAGAACGTGTGCGTTTGTGTAGGGAGAATAGAGTAGGGAGATGTTTTAGAATCACAGCCTTATTTTTGAAGATTTTTAAAAATAAAAATAATTCTGTGATTTTGAGAAGCTTTTGTATGAATGTTGAATCTTAAGTATACGTTACACGTGTTTGGTCCTTACGTTACAGTGTGTTTACATGTGAATCCATCATTTTTAACTTATTAGCATATTAATGTCCCTTCGTTATAAAACGAGGGGAAAAAAAAACAAAAAATGAAAAAAAACCGTAATGTTGCAATTAACTATTTCCTAAACGCAAGTCTACAATAAAATGGTTCTATATTAATGCCAACTTCTCGGATTAGTTTACATTTAGGAACAGGAAATGTACGTTGCAATCAGCCATTGGATGATTGCTATGTGTACATGAAAAAATTTTGGTCATCCTATCCAAGTTTTTAACTTATCAAAATGTTGCAGTTTGTAAGATGATAAGTTTAAAACTTGAATGAATGGCTATGATTTTCGTGCACATATGATAATCATCCAATTTTCCACAAACAAGGATATAATGCTAATTATTGTTGACTGTGATATTTTCCATTTTTTAAATTTTTCGTTATATAGTTTAATACGAAACGGCTCGAAAAAAGGTAATAAGAAGCATTCAAATAAGTACCATGAGTGTGTTAAAAGTTAGGCCTAAATGCATATTTCATAAGGTGTATCAGAATGAGTTTTTTCTTACAAGGATTACTAAAAGCTTGGAAAAAGATGAATGGGAAAGTATTTTACTAGTCAAAGTAGAGAAAATTCGAATCCCTGACCTTCACAGTAAACAAGCTTATAACTACCTGCCTAAACTAAAGCTTGCCGGTAAAAATCTAATTCCTGTAGAAATGGGAGAAACGAAACTTCATATGTTTTTTTTCTCTGAGGTAATTGTATAGTATTACCTCAATGAAGTAGAAGCATAGGCTAACCTAATTAACGAGGAAGGATCCTCGAGCATGCAGCCTGGTGTGTGCGTCCAAAAGTGCCACTATTTTTTTATTTTTTATTTTTATTTTTAGGATAGTGACACCATTAATCAAACCAAAAGGGGCTTTCCAATATAAAAGAGTTATTATTCCCCAATGTAAAAGGAAAGACTAAGCTAAAATAATTGTTGTTCTACTCCCTCCTCTTAGAACTTGGGCTTAGATACCATCGAAAGGACCAACGAAGACTATAATTTTGATGATTTTCAGTGCATTATATAAGTAATCTTTTATTAATAATATTCTTATTCATTATCTGGTGTCTAAAAAACAATACAATTAGAGCAAACTTTGCAAAATAGTTTATATTTTGAAATACGCTCAAAAAAAAAAAAAAAGAAAAGAAAAAGAGAGGAAACAGAGGCACCTTACTCTTATCATGGGTGGGTCAATTCCGTGCGGGCTCAAGTGCCATTGTCTCTTTAAGACAAGCACCATTTTCACACAATATGCATACGTATGTACGTAAATATATACATACATATATACATACATATATATATATATATATATATATATGCATTTCCAACGTTCAATTCAAAAGTAAAAACTGACAAAAAACAGAAAAAGATACATTTGGAGAACTATAGAAAGTGTGATGATTGTTATTTGTTGTGGGCAACATATAAATAAAATAGACTTGATTTAATAAGCATGGAGCGAAGGGGCGATAAATTATTACCCATAAAGCCAACAATTTAGGTAATGAGTTACGTGAAAGGGGAAAAAATGGGAGGAACAGTGGTGGCACCTCTAGAACTCAACTTTGGCCTCTTTTACTATTGTGCCGCGACTCTTGAAGAAAAGGTTAATTTGTGGTTATGCATTCTTAATTTCAGAAACAGCCCAATGGTTCAAGGGATATTGTACTTAAGGATTGTCAATTTGGCTCCTAATCCGTTAGCTTTGGGCTTTATTTCTTGAGCCGATTACTAAACGTGATGGTCTAGTTCCGAAATGAAAGTCATAGCGGACCTAAGGATTGTTAAGGAATAGAAAGGCATAGGTTAAAAATCCTAAAGTAAAGTTCGGTTGCAACTCAATAAAGACCTCTTTTTTACCCTATAAACCCGCTTTCACTTTATACAAAGTTTGGACCCCAAGAGTTTTGGTTCAATAAAACCTAACCCAAATTTTAGATTTATGTTATCGACTTGATGTAATAGTTTGGAATTACTTGCGCACCCCGTAGGTTAGAATCTTTTATTATTATTATGTACGTCCAAAGAGACAAATTTAAAATTATCAGAAACACTAAGGGACCAAAAGAGGATCGTGCCATTGTTAGATGGGGTTGGCTTTTAGTTTTGGAGCCGCTTAATAAAGATGATTCTGAGGAAAAAAAAAAAAAACTTTCGTACTAGAACCGATAAAACAAGTCCTTATTATGTAGAATCATTCAAATTGAAAACCTTAATTGTAGGTCGAGAGAAGACTAACATGATACCAAAATATCTCCCACCAATTAAAGTTCCATTTGCACGCATGATAGTTTGTGTGTATATTTGGCCAAGGCTTTATAACTTTACCTAAAGTTCAATTTCTTTCATGCCAAGGTATTCTCCAATGTACATAAACACCAAAAACCATTTGATTTCTCCCACTAACTCTAGAAGGGCCCTATCATAATTGAAATATCCTCCCACTTTGTATTCGTTGTACGCATCCACTACACTGTCATCATTTCCTTACATGTAACTCAAAAGGTCCTATGATTTAAAATTTTAAATGGGATGACGAAGGCGAGGTTTAGTTTTTCATTAGGGGTAGTTTATATAGTACTCGTGTAAGACCGCTAAAATGGATTCTAACCGTTAGATTAAATATTCCATCCATATTTGTCGAGGATGATTCCTACTTCGTATTTTTAGTACTATACAGCGGTCCTCCTCACTAGATATTGGGTCCGGAGATTCTGGGGCACAGGCCCTAGAGGCTTAGCCATGCATGTTATGTGAGGTTGCTATTTACTCTAGCGGGTTTGGACCTATGTGTTTATGGCACGTAAATAGTTTGCGCCTAAGTGGAGAGGTGCGTAAAGATTTTCTTGTTGTTTGTCTATTTAATCTCGTTTATGTCTCTTCCATTATAATTGCACTTTCAAGTCATTAGCAATTTGATATCTGAACCCTACTTGCCAACTTCATTTCCCTTGCATTACTTAGTCGTACCTTATTTATTTAATTCCAACCCTAAATTATATTTAACTTTATAATAATTGAGAATTCCCGTCTCAAGTCGCCAGTTCGCTTCAGTTAGTGGCCCTTTTGCTTTCCATGAAAAGAATTGTGGAAGCACTTTATTCATTAACCTCGTGAAATAAAAGGGATTTTAGGAGATCATGGTTTAGAGTGTGGATGGAAGATATCTGAGCAAAAGCTCAATTATTTGGACAAAAGCAAGCGGGAAGGTTCTGTACACTTTTCTATGAATTTGATCTTAATTAGGGACTACAGATCAGAAAATGTATCTTTTTTTTTTTTTAAATGAGTGTTTTCAGTTAACAGCAAAAAAATCTTTTTATTTTCTTAATCTGCAAGAGAGATTTTTCATTAAAAAGAGAATAAATACATGTATGAAAATCTAGGTGTGCACCCCTGAAGGAGACACCTAAAAAACAAGAACCGAAGCCTCGTTAAAAACCTTGTCAAGAAAAACCCGAAAGGATAAAACTCGAACAATGAAAAAAGAGTGAAAAGAAAAAACATCGTGATGCATAAAGGTCTCAAAACAAACAGAGACTAGAAATAGAACCACGAAACAAAAACTAGAACACCTCAACCCATGAAGAAAACCGGGCAACTGGGCAGCATTGGAGCAAAGAAACCAGTAGGAAGGAGAAGCAAGAAATCCAAGAATAAGGCCGACAAAGAAATGAAGCATCCTCACAAATGCTAAGTTCTTGGCAACTTCCTCTCCTTGTGGAAGAATGATTACAAAACAACAAAGTTCTTTGCACCCCTATTCTTCTTTTTCATTTTTTTTTGACAACTTCAGAAGGGAATCCTTAATTATTAAAGTTATGTAATTTTGTGTTGGAGTTAAAAATAAATAAGGTTCATACAACTAAGTAAAGGAAGGGAAGATGGCAAGCAGGGTTCAGACAGACATGAAATTGCTAACAAGTTGAAAATGTGAAAGTGACCTAAAGTGAGAGTGTAAACTTTGACAAGCCTAGCTGGTCCAGCCCCTGTTCAATTATTAAGCCTCCCTTCTCTCTCTCTCTCTCTCTCTCTCTCTCTCTCTTTCTCCCTCAAATGATAATTAATCACAAATAATATTCATAATCCCACAGTTAAGGGCATGTGCCAGAAGAAGGAAAGAATGAGAATTTGAACCTGCCCTCTGGGGCAGTTGGCAATCCTTAGGAAAGAAGCAAAGCTTAGAGAGTGGTGTCTCTCAAACAGCCAAATGTTGTTCACTTTCCTCCTACTCCCCATCTCCCTTTATTACTATTATTATTTTTGATTATGAAGAGAAACTCTGAGCTTCCCTTTTCCATCTGCTGCCAATGGAAAGGTCAAGGGAAGGTACCTACGCTGAGCCATTTGCACTACACAACTTGTTTTTAGTTTTGTTCATTTTTAGGGGGTAGCCACTTAGGCTGTGTTTGGAGTTTCATGTCCTAAACTGCCTTTTTTCCCCTGCCCCTTTTAGGCCACAGTTTTTGACAGCCAAACTGTGCACTAGCCGAAAGGTGCATGTACAGGAATCTAGACCCAATTTTAGCTTTTGCTTCTTTTTTTTCTTTTTTTTTTTTTCCCTGTTCATTTTAAAGTTTTCGTTCGTTTATGTTGAAAGGGGCTTTACTGGGACTGAAGCTTTTCTGCCAATAGGGCTGAGTGAAACTGAGAATTTTGAAGTACTTTCCCACCATGTCTCATCAATCTTGTCACGAGACCATGGGGTCCTCCTCACATCGCAACTGAGGGTTTTGGGGCGTCAAAGCTTGTAACATCAGCTTGATCTTTTTGAAGATGAACTTCAAATCAAATTTTTAATTGTTGAAGAAGATATAAATTAGATGTGCTGTTAGCCGCGGCGACACCAAAAAACTGCGAGAGGTACCAGCTGATAAGCATTACTTCAAATGATATCTTCAAGTCTTATATTTACCTTTATATTAGCAAAATTTTATAATCATAAAAATGTTCAAAATAAGGAGACAAGACTAGTAATTATGTCATAAAATAGGAAAACTTTTACCCTTGGAAAACCGTATATACAATGCATTTTTATTAGCCCATGATCACTGGGGTGCTTCCAAATGATTGTGGGCCTGATTCTTTGGGCTTTTTTTAGAAGAACCGAAATAGCACTCTTTTGGAAAATGGGCCTCTTCTCAAGTTGGCCCATTGAAATTTGTTGTGGCTCCAAAAAAATTTATCAACTTAGTTTTAAAACGCATCTGCACCTAGCCAGGCAGAGTGAGATATATATATATATATAGGGGGTGCAACTCACTCTACCATAAGTCATTTGCAAAACAATTTATCAAGAGATGCCATCAATAAAAAGATGGATCCATTAAATACATTATGTCAAGGGTAATGCCATATATACATTTTCCTTCCACCATTCGCATCAAAAGTAATTATCAAAATTTGTATAATCTTATATTATTATTATTTGACTAATGTAAAATTTTCCTTTTGAGGGTTAAATTTTTGTTTTCCAATCAAATGGGATGGGGGCAACTTTCCTTTCTGTTCTTGATCAAATCCAAAAGCAATATGATGTAAAGATTATTAATATACAAATAATGCAATAATAAGTCACAGTATTTAAACGCACAAAATGTTTTCCGGGCAAAAGAAAGAAAGAAAGTAGATGTTGAGTAACTAATCTAACTGTAGTCAATCAGAAAATAAAAAATATTTTAAATAACAAAATTCAAAACATTTGAACCATTAGTATTATTCTGAACTATTTGAGGCTATGCTATAATTTTCTCGAATTATATTAAAGAAAGCTCTCACTTTTTAATTATACGGAAAAAAGAAAAGAAAAGAAGCTACGTAACAATAATATTAAGCTTGGGGGAAAAAATTAATATAATATTAAGCTTATTTTTTAGTAGTTGGAGGGAGCTCTTTGTATAAATGGAGGAAGAAATCAGTGCAAAGAGGTAGCGTAAATATTTGAGAGTATTGTAGAGCTAACCTAATCACAAGGAGTAAATCAAATCAACTCCATACAAATCAAACCCTTTTTAGGTCTACTTTATAATGATTAGTAAATCTTTACAAATCCATCTTTAATCAAATCTTTTTCTTATTTTATGTTTTCCAAATATAGAACTCATCGAGTAAATCCAATTTTGAATCGAATCAATTCTTATTTTGAGGTTTTCAAATTAGGCGTGAAGAAAGTTGTCAACCCTCAATTATAAATTCTATACAGTTGGAATGAATTTGCAGTTACAAAGGGCTTTTCGTGCTAACCTTAAGTTCGACAATTTAAAAAGAATTGAAGACAAAAATTTCTAGGCTTCTGCTACAACTTGAGGCTGAGGTGTCATTTTCTTACCTTTTGAAACCTTCTTGACCACTTCAGTCTCCGCCTCCCCATCTATTGGATTCTCAATCCTAGCAAAGATAGGTTGGGGCTGAGCCATGACTTGGCCATGCTTCAATCCACCCCATTCGGTCTCGCTCTGCAATGTTAAAAACATTTTCTCATACAAATAGATCGATCTGTGTGTGTGCGGGCGTGAGAGAGTGAGAGAGCAAGAGAGATACCCAGGTTGCCGTATAGAAATCATCTTCAGAAAGGCCAAGCTGTGCATATATTTTCAAGCATAAACTTGGTGTGATGGGGGATAATGCAACTGCAATAATCCTCATTGCTTCCAATATAACCTACAAGGTCCTAGCGCATGCCAATTTCAGCTAAAGTTAGCGACAATTTTAACTTAGTGATTACTTCAAATGAATCAAATTCCATTTCAATTTTCCCTTTAGCATAGCTGAGGTTAAGTGTTGCTACTGGTGAAATTCAGAAGGGACGTAGCGATGGAAAGAAGGAAGGAGTACCTTAGCAGCATCTTCAGCAGCAGCAGCCCCTTGCTTAAAGTGAGACCATGGTGCCCGCTCATTCATGTACAAATTTCCATGCATGACCAATCTCTAGCACTGCCTCACAAGCTGATGATAACAAGAGGTTCTCATATTGGGACCGAGCTTTCTCAACCTACAAAAGTAGAGAGAGGAAGAGAGGTAACAGTTGAGTGCAAAATGGTTATGCCTACAACAAACTAAATTTTCAGAGGATATATATATATAGGTAAATTAACTCACAGCGCAACCTTACAACTACAAGGATTCAAACCCTTAACCCTGCCCAGCACAAGGATAATTATACATGCTGGCACCACTAGACTATAATATTTACCATATTAATGAAACATAGAAAAGACGAGTGGTATAGCTTTGAGACTGCCCATCAGATGCGTGGGCTAAATAAACTATCATGTAGGTAAAGGTAGAAATGCTTTCATCATTGGACGTGAAGCACAATATTATAAGTTTCATGAAAATTTTACCAATTTTTCAACTGTATCCTTGAATGCACTGCCTTCAACAGCAATAGTTGAATCAACTGTCAAAGTTGATTTGCAGTTCTTCTTAAGAAGCCCAAGGGTACGATTAAGAAGGTTTCCTGCGAGAATAATTTTAAATCTGCTTTTACATGTCCTTGCTTGCTTCAAATTCCAACCAAAAATGATGGAGCAGTGGCAAAAAAAAGAAAAAAGAAAATACCTATTGTATTTGCCAGATGTGCATTAACAGTATTGATGAACCGATCCTCTGAATAGTCCCCATCGCTACCAAACTCAACTTCCCTCAGGAAAAAATACCTGACTGCATCGGACCCAAACCTATGCACTAAATTATTTGGTTCAAGGGTATTCCCTAACGATTTCCCCATCTTCAAGCCATCCTATAATTTTAGATTAATAGGCATCTCTAAGTGGAGTAGGATTAGGATATGAGGAAAAATATATATGTTGACTAAAATCAACTGAGACAACCATGCATAGTGTCTTTTGAAAGACAACAAAAGTATATAAGAGAAATTCTATGCTGCTGAAATCTTTTAAACCAGCAAAATTTTCCAGGAAAAGAAAACAGTAACTATTATATACTTCAACAATCCACTTTGCAACAAATTACCAAAATATGCTTAACAAAAGATGAAAAGTTTTTTAGCTCAAGTAAATTGTGAGAATTAAAAGACCAAATATAGTTCTAGAAGACATACTCTTAGAGAATAAAGTGATATTAGGTTACTAAGGGTAGTATGGTAATTCAACACCATTGAGGAACACTCATTGTAAGCCCATATATAGGCACCTATATCATTGTTCCAATACACTACAGTATTATTCTCTTTCCCTCTCTTTAAACATGGTATCAAAGCCCGGTTGTGTTTGGGTCAAGAGCGGCCCGTTTGTGCCCCCACGTTGTGCACATGCAAAGCCCACAGTGTGGCTGTACGTTAGGGGGAGCTTTTAGAGTCCCTCATCAGATTGGGACTATGTACTGTGGTGCTTGATGTATCCTTTTGGACTTCTCCCCCATTGCCAATTGGTCTAGAGTGGAATCTAGGCATGGTATCAGAGAATAATCAACATTGTTTTTAATACCTTAGTCAAGAATCCATGGCCAAAAACCGTCTTAGGAAGGTCTAATCCAGCAGAAAGTAACATCGCTGGCCAGTAAACAGCATGAAAACGCAAAATATCCTGCAAAAAAACAGCAGCAAAGACAGCATCACCCGACAAAATTTGAAAAATCAAGTGGTCTACGAAAATAAAATTCCCAATTAGTGGCTTGTTTGTGATGGTTAGGTCCTGCCTTTCAGTATTACATTACCAGAATAACAATAACTCAACGTGCAGATAAACTACCAATCCTTTAAAAATCCAACAAGAGGATCCACATTAACAACCAAAAATGCCTTACTTTGCAGCCATGCAGCCGAACCCAAATTCACGGGATTAAGGCCGAGAATGTTTTTTGGCCTAAATCACAGGAACTATTTTGGCTTTTACGCTGCAAATTTCAAAGAATAAACAACCAACATAGCCACCAGCAAATAGATGAAAACTGTAAATGAACTACATGACCTACAGGCACTAAATAAGATGATATTGTTATGCTGCTTTGTAAAAAGATCCTTTAGTCAGTAGCATTTGTGAATGCTCTTGACATAGGCAAGTAGAAGAACACTATACCTTGCCAATAAAGTGAACTGAAGCCGGCCAACCTGAAGAAACAGCACTATGCAAATTAGGTTGCTCTTCATCCTCTGATAGTGCCGATAGGTAACTGCTTAACAGGCAGAGGCAAGGAAAGAAGTGAAGAAAAAGACAACAAAAAACTGCTACATAATAATTGACAAACCAATATTTTAGAATGTCATACATATTCCCATCCAGCAATAAACAAAAAAAAAAAAAAAAAAAAAAAAAAAAAAAAAAAAAACCTTGAGAATCATAGCAATATAAGATGCTGCCAAGTATTGGTAATTCCCCCAGCAATTTTCAAATGATGTGAAGCTTAAATTTATATCCACGTAATCTAGGAAAACTGCACAGAATAGGCCAAAGAACAAAGAATTCGATCCTAGGTAATTCAAGAGAGACCATCTATCTGATGATGAGAGACCCTATGATAAAGAATTGAGACTGTTATCTCATAACCTATCAACACTCTCTGGAGGAAGTCGGCTTTAAGCACCAGAGAATAACCTCTAACTAGTATTTCCTCGGGTGTCTTACTTCCCAAGAAGCAGCGAATCAATGACCAAAGGTAATATTAAACCAACATTTTTTTCATAAAGACAAGACTGGTGGAAACAAACATAAATGAAAACCGGAATCACTGTGAACAAGGCTCCCTCCATTGTGAGGGTTAGGTTACATAAAATGACGAAGGATAAAATGAGCTGACTGAAATATCATGAGACAAAAGAATATGCAAACTATTTTTTTGAAGGAAAAAAAATGAAGAATGATCAATTATGGTCTAGGCAGAAATTAATGTGTACCTCATGTTCTCAATCCCTAAGGACCTGCTCGGGTAGACACAACAGGATTAAAGTTCTCTTTTAGCTTAAAAGACATGAATTAGATAATTCGAATGCAGAAACTAGTCATAATGTGCAAAAAAATAAAGCATTACATAATCTATGAGCTTGAAGAAGTACTCAGAATCAAAAAGGCTAACAGAAAGCGAACTAAAAGTATATTGCACTGATTAACATAGCCAGGAGTTCAACAGAGAAGACAATCATATCCCAGCACACCTTATAAGTTGTAAACAGTAGCATCTGTCTTCCAGATAAAACCAGTGATAAAAGATAGTAATGTAAGACACTGTCCAACCAGGGAAACTAATTTTAATGTGGGTAAAAGAAAATCTTACCCCAGTAAAGCGTCAAACCAAACATAAATAGTTTGCTTATCATCATTAGGAACTGGTATACCCCAATCCACTGATGCACGAGAAATAGAGAAATCTCGCAAGCCATTTTTGATCCAACTTTGCACCTGGAAAAATTCTGTATCAAACTAAAGTATTGGAAGTGACACACACACACACACACACAAAGTGTAGCTACTGCTTAGTGTCACAGACAAAACGATATCCATAATATGTGATATTGGCTTTTCACATACATCGAAAAATCAAGACAATATCGAACATGGCACACAGGCTTTGAAACATTATATTAATACGATAATGAAAGGAATTAGAATCTTGTGTCCCCCTAGGGCGGAATATATATATATATAGTTAATCCCATGGGTGGCAAATAAAGCAATAGTAATCACTAACAATAGAAACAGCCTGAATTGCACCAGGAGATTTCCTTGACCAACATCAACACTGAAACAGCAAAATGAATATAAACAGTCTTTCTGCATATCTACACAAATATACACTCTACACTCAACACATCTCCACCAAGCATTACATATACCCAGTAGCACATTGTGCTTACACCTTAGCTAGTTATAATATAAATTCTCATGCACTAACACATCTGAACTAAGCCATAGTCAATGATTAATCCACTTTTTAAATTGGGAATGGAAAAATGTCCTGCCACAATCATGGTGCATTAACCAAAAAGGCAAATACAATCATGAACAAGGGAAATAAAAGTATAAGGGGAAAGAGAATAATATCCAATGTTTCAGGATCTCTCAGTCAAACATATAAATAATGTCAAGGCATTGAAAGATCTGACATTTGAAAGTTCAAAAGGAAGCCAAATTCTATAACTGCATTTGTTATTTAGACTGTCCACCTCATTAAGACGGTAAGTGGGCTGCACAAATTCTGGATTTTTAGCCAATTCATCTTCCAATAATTTCTGATACTTTGACAGGGCGAAGAAGTAATTATTCTCTTTCCTTGGAACACATGCCTTTAGATGCACAGGGCAACAGTTGTTGTCAAGCAGCTCTTTTTCATCCTGCAAATTTTACAAAGCTGAAGATATTACAAAATGCAAAACAAAAGAAATTTATACAATGAAACTAAACATGGAGACCTCATGTAGCTACTATGATGGATATAGACAATTATCCTGAAAAGGTATTAGCAAAAACAAGCCACTGATCAGCTACATAACTTATGTACTCAACCAAGAGCTGATATATTTCAGAAAATAATATGCATGTCAATATGCATGTCTTGGAGTTACATGCCATAAAATACACATTGATTCATCATGCAGCACCTTATCAGCATCTGAAAACAAGAAAGTCAAATAGCCCTCAGCAGATAGATCTCCAAACAAAGAATTCACAGTCCAACCACACTCATCTGAGAATACCCATTTTACAAACAGGGCAGAAATGCACATTACAGGGGGGAAATGCATGCATTACACCCATTTTGCACTTGGTCTAAACTCGTCGTAAAATAAGAAATTTCAATATGTATAACTGATTCTTGAAATAAAAGCTAAAACCTTATACTCCTCGCAGTTGACACAATAAAGCCCCTCGTAGTCGGCCTGGTAAATGTCACCATTGGCAAGGACCCTAGAATAGAATTCTTTCACAATCGCTTCATGTTTGAGGTCGGTTGTCCGGATGAACTTGTCATAAGCTATGTCTAACTGAGAAAGGAAACCACATTCAGAATGTTAATAGAACCAGTAAATTTAAAATGGCACTGAATTTCTTGTAGCAGGGGAAATTACATCTTTCCAAAGTGTTTTGTAAGCATTTGAAATGAAGTTACAGTGTTCACTTGGGCTGCAACCAAGCTCAGAAGCAGCAGTAGCAATCTTCTCCCCGTGCTCATCTGTACCAGTAATGAAAATAACTTTCTTACCAGACAGCCTCTGCCAAGAGAAACCAGTAGCAGAATTAGACCTCCTAGCAGGAATGGTGTTAGACATTTTCTTTGCTTGACAGATAACGTCCCTCAACAATTTTATTTACATCGGGCTCCTTATTAATTACTGAACTTAGTCATCATTATCATAAAACATCATCAAACAATAAAAAAAAAATTATATAATCTCATGATCATATTGTACTGGAATTTATAAATAATTATTTTCGTTCAATATACAATCTAAAAAATCGAGAAGAATAAAACTAAATTTTATATTATTAATCCTGTTAAGTAATAATAGCATTATTACTATCATATAGCCAAGTAATAATTCTCAATAGCTTTTAATTTAATCAGTGAAAAAGACCAAAGAGGTTACAAAGGAACCCAGGAAGAGAAAGTGACCCTGGCATATAACCAACACATGTTCAACACAGAGCTGTGCAACAAATGCCAGTTTACTTACTGCATCAAGGAGCTCCACCCCACCCGTGAAAGCAGGACATGATCAGTGAATCATGCTGGTGTGTAGAGTTCAACTATTGATTTCATTCCGATATGTATGACAATTGGGTAATACTGGTGAAAGGTGCTCATATAGAGATTCTCCTACTACTACTACTCAGAATAATGCTGCTAGCAGTATTACTACTTTAGTGTTGGAATTACTAAACTAGCATTACATACCTATCCCCGCATGGTCCATGGGAATTCAAATCCTTCTACATATTCCATTTTTATGGAATACGTATTACATTACCACTCTATCCGTGTATCAAAATTGACATGAATTTATTTTGGACCCGTTCCCTTTTTGTCAATTACTCAAACATTAACAATGAGATTTAGATTTTCATTTTTTTCCTCCTTTCCACTGCATTTTCTCAGCATAACATCAAAATTAATCCAGTACTTGCATAAATATGAATTGATGATGTACATGAACACATTTTCTTTGTTTACTATCCCATACGTGAAAATTTAGAAAATATCCAAAAATAGAAGTTCTAAGTATAGCAACCCCTGAAATCATGGCAACAATAATAACCTAGGGTACTAAAAAGCATGCATACATCTTATACTTGGTTTATTTTGGGGGGGTTTTCCCCCTTTTTGGCCAAGAACTCTAATATTAACATAGAATAGAAGTCCAAATGTTCATTTTTTTTTCCCCTCCTTTTACGTGCAGTTTCTCAGTATAGCATCAAAATTAATCGAATAATAGAAGGGCCAGTATTACTAAAAAGTAGGCGACTTCTCAAAGTTGAACCTGAAATCGGGAAATTGCATCGGCTGCGATGGTGGTGTAGGCGCTGCCCATGTGAGGCGGAGCATTAACGTAATAGAGCGGAGTCGTGAGGACGAAAGGCTTCGAATTGATTCCGAGCTCTTTATCACTGTTCTTTGATTCACTGCTGCAACTGCAAAACATAGCTCTCTTGTAGGAAGAGGAGAAGGAAGAAGAAGAAGACGAGAGCTTCTGACGGATTCGGAGGTTGCCCCTGAGACGGCTGGCTTTGGAACTGATGGGATACAAAGAGGAGAAGGAGTAGTGTATCCTCGCTGCCATTGCTGCAACTTTTCGCTCCCTCTCTCTCTCTTCCCTCTCAGGATTTAAGAGCCTCCACTCAACCCTCGCGAAACTCAGACGCCTACCCAAAATTTAAAAATAAATAAATAAGGGAAAATTATAAAAGACCAGAGTCTTTTTTTTTTTTGAGAGACCACTGGGAATTTTTAAATTTGTTTGCAATAAATAGAAATGCTGGTACGCGATTAAATTAAAAGTTGGTGCAAGTTCTATAGTCCTACCACTTGCCTCGCGGTTAGGACGGACATTGCGAGTAATTGTGGCGTGAGTTTTAATCACAGCTCCACCCTACTTTAGTTCATGTAAGATCTTGGCTTCTTCAACAAATCTTCCCCACTACATTCATTTTTAATTTCAACGCTCCTGCTTGGTTTGATTAGAGGACGGTGTGCATATCATCACCTAATTTGAACTCTAAAATAATGGTGTACATGGGAATAGGGAATCATAAAAATGAAAAAATAAGTACATCTTAATTGAGAGGAAGGGTGTGCAACCTTTACATCGAAAGGTTGACGTAATAGAATATGTATGATTATTTTAAATGGTATTTTGGTTAAATAACAATACAAAACTACCCATCCACTTTCAGTGTGGAAGTTACATAAAGGATGTACATGCGGTATTTTTTTATAAGAAAAGTGAACTCTAATGTCATGTTTGGCCGAATAGGATAGAAAATGATTTAAAATTTAGTTGAATATACACAAGATAGTTATCCAACCTGATAAAAGTCATATTCAATTTTTGAGGGTAATAAGATAAGCAATAGAATTGTATTTGAAAATCATATGTAATGTTTGTTGTCTCTCAAGGATCAGAAAGTATCTTTTTGGGCAGGACTATCCCATGTATGTTTAAATATATTAAATATAGAAAAATTGAGAAAATGGATATATTTTTTGTTCAAAAGTTAAAAATAATAATTATTGACCTATTCTACCTGAACATAATTTAAAATAAATTTTTTTGAGCAATTCTACTTCAAAATAAAAAATAAAAGATCCGTGGGTTAAATGAAAAATCAAGTAGCTCGCAAATTTCTTATATCTTTTGGACAAAATCCATAAATTGAAATTTGGCAAAATGATAATAATAATAATAATAATCATTGATGTACAATTAGTGCTTGAGCAGATCAATTTATCTATATGGTTGAGGAAAAGAATAATATATATGAAAAGAGGAAAAAAGGAGATAAAAAGAAGAAGATCAATGGTTGATGGGTTGTGGACAAAGGGAGAAAGAAAATGAGAGAAGAATGGGGAACAAGATGGAGACGGACAGAAGGAAAAGAAGATGGGAAGAAGAGGAAGAGATGAATGTTTTTCTAGAGCATGGAGGGGGAATGCAAGGATAAAGTGGTAAAAGACTCATTCACCACCAATTTTGCATATCTGCTTCCACACCTATTACTCTTGTCATGGCTTCCCCTCAAGATTGTGGTATTAGCTTTTACTTGGATAAAAGAACTAAACCTAATTTCTATTTTCTATCCAATGGCGTGCCCAAATGGTGGATAGAAGTAGAAACGGATTAAATAATCCTATCTAGTCCTTTAATCCAGCCAGTCAAACACAGCATAAAGGAAATAAGTGTACCTTAATCAAAGAGAGGTGATTTACATATTAAAATCTTCTATGGGAAGGGTGCACCTTAAAGGAATAGTTGCACACTAATTGAGGAGTTTAGTTCCAAACCTGAATCAAATCATTAGAAACTCATGTGAATCTAGAAATATATATATTTTTAGAAATTTCTTTTCAAAACAGTAGCCAAATCCGACAAATTGTTGGAACTTAGTTGTTTCTAAGCCATCTCTAACAATTAATTAGATTTTCAAATTACACTCACACATATCATATGAGATGCATCTCATATACATTATTTCTTAAAATAAAATAATTTAAACTAAATCAATTATGTGATTTACCAATTTACGCAAGCAGACCTATCAAACAGGTAGCTAGGTTTTTGGCTGCCATCGCAAAGCTGAGTTTAAAATTATATTTTGTAAGACTTAGTTTTATCTCAAAGATTCGAATTTTCCAAAACTTAGTTTTATATAAATTAGAGAAAATGACTTAAAAAATAAATAAACTGATAGAACAAAATGGTCAAAACCTAAGTGAGGGCAATTGGAGACAATGATATGTGTAGCTGTCACATTGTTGGTGAATTTCTAATGTCCATAAAGAAAAGGGGTTAATTCAGCTTTTGATCCCTGTTATATACCTCTTTTCCTAATTGAGAATGAAATTTGTCTAAAGCTCCACGATATAGGAAATAAGCTATTAAGTGAAGGTGCGCTGACTTGATGAATAATACGGTTTTGAGACCTTGGTGAATCGGTGGGTGGTAAGGGAAGGTGCCATCAAACACACTAATAAAATTAATTACTCATTGATTCAGTTTTTAGTCATTAAGTGAGTTAACAAATAGGCTCTTACGGTTTTTAGCAAAATTGTATCGTTCCTCATGCAAATTATACAGGCTTATATTTTCTTTCAAGTGATAGGAAACATCTTCATTTTGAGGGCAGACTCACGCAAATTGCGGAAGTTTGGACTCATACACTCGTTTCTCAATTTATATTTATATAAATAATCTTTAACTTTTTATTTAAATATTATCATGCTGTATGTCTTTTATTCGTAAATACGCATGCATTCAACCAACTAACTATAAGAGGGCGTTTGGATATGATACTTTTGGAAGCAATTTAATTTGAATAAGTATGTTTCTTTCAAATTCACTCATTTAGGTATCTCATAAGGGGGAATTTGAACATTCAGGGCATTTTGAGAGGGTATTTACGTCCTTTCAAATTCCCTTCACAAATAACTTCTAAAAATGCATTATTTTGAAACCCCTCCAAAGGACGTTTTTCAAAAATTTGCATTTGAGCCCTTAAATATTTTTGAAAATTATAGTTTGGTCCTCAAATTTAAGTAATTTTCATTTTGACCCTTAAAGTTTCAAAAAGTATGTCCCAAAAAAATTCAGCTTAGCCCTTCGACTTTGGAAAAAAAATTAGTTTGGCTCCTGAATTTTTGAAAATTTTGAATTAGTCTCTGAACTTTTAAATTTGGTCATTTGGGTTTTAAAAAATACTCATTATAAAATCTCCTATTTAAATAATAAGATTTGTAAATATAGAATTTCTAAATACAATACTTTTAGTTTTGACCCAAAACTAAGTATCGTAAAATTAAGTTTATGGCCACCAAACACGCTTTAAATAAAATCAAGTTTTGGTAGCAGCCAAATACACACTTACGTCATTTTTTGTCTATTCGCCCGCTGTCCTGACATTGTGTTTGTGAAGGAAACGGAGGGATTTTAACTTTCATGTGAGAAAATAAAGTAATGAAGAGTAATATGGCTTTCATTTCTCGTGTCTATAGGAGGGAAAGTTTTTATTTTATTTTATTATTTTATTATTTTATTTTCTTTGCTCTTGTTTGTCGGTATGGAAGAAAACAAAGGAAAGGAAAAGGAAAGGAAAGTAAAACTTATAAGGATGGATTATAATTTTCTCCAACACTACTCGTTTATACGTGTGCTGTTTCATTTTTCGTTATTTTATATTTGGAGCGCATTATTAGTGTTATAAATTTTGTCATTTAAGTTCTTTTTCTTTTTCTTCAAATCTTTTCATTTTTGAGAATAAAGCTTTGTAGAGAAAGTGAATGTTACTTTATTTTCAAATACTTTTTTCCCAGCATAAAAACTTATAAACAAGGGATTTGGGAAGAAAGTTGTTTAGTTTCTTCTTAAATCCTTGACTTTCTCTCCAATTTCAAGTTCACAAGTATAACGAAATTTCCACCGCTTGAATTCAAATTCAAATTAATAAAATAAAATAAATAAGAGAATTTGCTTTCTTTTTCCCCAATTTCAAACAATATTTTCTCCTATGTGCTTTGTATGTTTATTTTCAGCTTTAGTCTTAAGATTTATTTGTAAATTTAAAATTAATTAATGAGCTCTAACTTAAATGACAATTCTAGAATTTCCTAGTAGGGTGAATTTATTTTCGATATCATTTATTGTTATTCTTAAATTTTTATTATCTAAGTTTGCTGTGCATATTTAAAATCAATAATAATTAATGTTCATAAACTTTCCAGGTCAGAGGATTTTGAGCCTTACTAAATTATTATTATCATTATAATTAATGAGCTCTAACTTAAATGACAATTCTAGAGGTTTCTAGTAGGGTGAATATATTTTCGATATCATTTATTGTTATTCTTAAATTTTTATTATCTAAGTTTGTTGTGCATATTTAAAATCAATAATAATTAATGTGCATAAACTTTCCAGGTCAGAGGATTTTGAGCCTAACTAAATTATTATTATTTTATTCATAATTTAGTCGCTGAGAAGATTCGAACACCGAATTTTTTTCTCTTTATTAGAAATTTATTGTGATCACCGGTCCAGGTTTTTTTTTTTTTTTTTTTTTCTGAAACTTAAATTATTCAACGTTTGCACCAGGGTTGCTATAGGCCCAAAAAGGATGCACAAGATGGGCTTTTTCTGTCCCAAGGCCCAGTCCATATACCGGTGTTCCTTTTCTCTGGTTTTGTCGCAATGCTGTTAGGATCGAGCGGTGAAAATGCACTTCGGGGGGCCTAGTTCAGATTGAGGAACCTATGCGAGAAGCGTGGGGATTCATGCAGTTGATCACTGGCACAAACGATCCGACACCGTTTTCAGTTCTAGGTCTGTCAGAACGCGCCAAAATCCATTTCCAGACTCCTTTTTCGGTCATTTTATGTCTTTTTATTGAACTTTTTCTCAGAATAATCCAAAAAAAAAAAATTATACATGTTGCCTACCTTTTCGCGTGTTTCTAAAAATGGCCTGGTATTGTAAAATCGTACTCGGCAAGTGTGATTTCTATGGAATCGCACTCCTCAAGTGCGATTCTAGATCTACTTCCCACCCCGCGGCCTCCCTGAGCAATCGAGATCTGTATATGCGATTCCACCGTCCGCCGCCGCACTCGACAACAGGAAACGCGATTCCGCCACCCGTCTGTCGTCCGTTCTTAGCAGTCCGTTCCGGCAGCATCTCCAGCCGGCCAGCAATCCCATTTTTTCTCTGATTTGCCCATCGATGTTCGTCTGCCGTCTGCCATCGAGTCCCACGGTGTGCTGCCGCGATTCCGCTATCAGTCGGCCCCCCACCACCGTTGGTTTTGGCAACAACTCCGGCAGCCGTACTCGAAATCCAATGATTTCGGATACCCGAACTAAACCGACCACCGACCCCACCAACCCTCCAAACTAATCCAAAGGTAAATGTACGTAATTTTATTACTATTTAGCATGATTTATTATGAAACATCTTGATTTAATATGGTATTTTGTTTAATTTATTGTTCTTGTTCATGCCACCATGAAATGTTGTTCTTCATTTTGGGATGCACGAAATTTAAAATTATATGTTTATGATTGTATTGTTATTGTTGTATTGAGAAGCATGATAAATTAGTACAGACAATTTTATTGCTCATGCTGTGGTTATAAATTTGTAAAAGTATGCCTGGTGAACTTTTGGAAGAACATGTAAAATTAGGTCCAATAACTCGCATCGCAGACTAAAGTAATTTGTAAATAGGGAATCCTGACATTTGTAAACGTTATGCTTGTTCATCGTTGTTAATAGCAGGCAAAAATTCTGTTCAAGTTCCTGTTTTGTTGCTTTCGTCGACTTATCTTCTATTTGTTCGATTATCTGTAATTTGTTCATATTTTAAAGGTGAAAGTATGTAATGTTAAATATATTGTTCAATATCACAGATGGTCCATCACATTGCTGCAGGTCCATTAGATCCATTTATCCTGACCTTAC
The DNA here is from genome assembly GCA_034195605.1 of Santalum album. NCBI lineage: Eukaryota > Viridiplantae > Streptophyta > Magnoliopsida > Santalales > Santalaceae > Santalum > Santalum album. The sequence continues at coordinate 4,841,437 of CM067258.1, forward strand.
AATTCGTGCATCAGTCTGAGGCTGTTTGGTCTAGTGATATTGACCGACAGTTAGATGTCAGATGGGGGGACCTTATATTTAGGAGAGCAGTGATGCCCAGTTTTCGTGTCGTACAGATGCTTGAGCACTGCGGATTTTACAGTGTATACCGGTTAGAGGGAATCAAGCTCGATCATGCATTGATTACTGCTTTAGTGGAGAGGTGGCGCGAGGAGACCTATACTTTTCACATGCCGATTGGGAAGGTGACAGTGACTTTGCAAGATGTTGAGGTGTTGCTCGGTCTTCCCGTTGATGGTCACGCAGTTACGATTATTGGTGGTGGCCCATTGACAAAGGTGCAGTGGGCCAACCTGTGCCAGGAGTTATTAGGTGTGCGACTCATCATTGAGGAGATACATGAAGGAGCCACTGTAAAGATATCTTGGCTTGTCGATCGGTTTCATGTCACCCTCCCAAATGATCCTACCAATCAGGACGTTACATTTCACATGAGAGTTTACCTGCTTATGCTATTTGGTGACGTTCTTTTTGGGGATACATCAGGGCATCGGGCAAGCCTATGCATGCTTCCCCTCTTGGCGGACTTAGATGATGTTTCCACATATAGTTGGGGTGGTGCATGTTTGGCAGCCCTTTATCGTTGGTTGTGTTGATGTTCCCGACAATTGGCACACCAGATTACGGGCCCCATGATCCTCTTACAGGTAACTGTATATTTATATAGGTGTAAATATTTGTTTGTTACGTTCGCAAATTTTAACTTTGAATTCCGTGATGTTCACATGCAGTTATGGGCATGGGAGCATTTCATAAGCGTACGTCCCACTAGGCGGCCGTATACTCCGGCTGTTCTCCCCCATTTACCATCAGCCCCGCTTGGTGCGAGGTATGTCACTTGCATTACGACACTTTCTTCATGGTAATTTCATCCCTGTTCATATCTCAAAAAGTCTGCTGATATTATGTGTTGACAGATGGGCAGAACCATTTACACATGAGACGACTCCCACCCATGTGCTTGTTGTCTACCTGTTCCAGTTTGACATTATGGTAGAGGATGACTTCGACTGGGAGCCGTATTCTGGGACGCAGTTGTCGGACTACTGTACCGCCGGACATGAGATATGGACGTCGGAAGTGCCGTTGATTTGCATTGACATTGTTGAGTGGCATCTTCCGTCATGCATCCTACGACAGTTCGAATTCTAGCAGCCTATTGTCTCAGCCGTCGACACTGGTGGGTCCCTTCATCATCTGAACCTACGTGGGATCCGTCATATCGACTGGTCCACGAAGTGGGCGGCATACATCAGTCTCTGGGATCATCGCGATGAGTTCATCCAAACGGGGGTGCCTTTAGAGGGTCGTATGCCTAACGATGATGAGTATTTCACATGATACCATTCTATTACATGTCGGTTGGTGCACAACCCCGCATTGGAGTTAGGCCATGCATTTCAGCGAAACACGCGCGCGACAGAGATCATGGTAAGCATTGATACCCTCTTACATTTTTTTTATAACTCATGCATCGATATGACATTATTTTCTTCAATTTCTATTGTAGTGGGGTACTATTGTTGATGCTGTCCATGACCTTTCGCTGGGGGAGGATGCGACCCCTCGTGAGGTAAGGTTGCGGGATAGATTTTTGGGTACTGTGCGGAAATTGGCACAAGAGCCCCGTCTAGCACCACGACCACCACCTGCTATGACCGCGCTGCAGCCCCAGTAGCCCCGACCAGCGAGGCGACGACGGACAGCAGTCCCACTAACGACTGTTATTTCGTCAGTTAGACGGGTCCGACATGGTGCCAGGGATGGTGCTTTGGTGTCGACGCAGGCAACCCCTCCCATGACAGGGGCGTTGCCTGAGATTTACATTACATATACGGAACCCACATCACAAGGCGACGATTTTTTCGACATCAACGTCACACCACCTGCGTACACATTACTGCAGCCACTATCTCTGCTGTGGCATATGTTGGAGGAGGCTGGCCCAAGTCAGGTTGCTACTCAGGATCCAGTTCCGTACATGACGTATTCTACTGCTGGGGCATATGACGACGTCGCTTAAGTCCACGTGCCGGAAACTGCACCATTAGCATCGCCATTTGCCACATGTGGACGATGACATTGTATATCCGGTCGACCCAGCTGCCGATTTTACAATACCAGGCCATTTTTAGAAACACACGAAAAGGTAGGCTAAGTTTATAAAAAAATTTTTTTGGGTTATTATGAGAAAAAGTTCCTTTTTATTCCCCTGCCCTAAGTCCCGTAGCCCTAATCAGACCCGTCCATATCTCAAATCAACGGTCACGATTTTCTCAACTCAAGTAAAATATCAGATTTTCTATATTAACAAAATCGCATATAATCACCATAATATAATATATCTCTGCCTGTGTATCTCTCCCTTTCCATCTCCTCTGCCCATATGCTAGTCATATCACAGTAGACTTATAACTACCACGTATAAGCTAACTATGTTAGCAACTGCGATATTTTTTTGATATTACAGTGGCTAATATATGGGTTAAATATATAAGTATGAAGACATATAACTAGATAAAAATGGAATGAGTTGAAACTGTTAAAAATTCGAATTATAAATAATATTCATTTGTTTTTTCGATGTATCCTCATTTTATTGGCACATGCTTTTGTCCTGCAAAAGTAAAGTGAACTAAAGTTTCAATAATCATTTTGAAATGAAATTCAAAGTTTGAGAACCATCTTGTAATGAATAAGAGAAAAATGGACCCTACACAACTCACATCACCTTACCACGGCAACATGATTAACTGTTGCTAATGACAGTAATGGAAGTGAATCGATTGAAGCGAGTATTAAAGTTTATTAATCCAATGACATTAAATTAAATTTCAGTGACTATTTTGAGGCTATAAAATTTAGGCCGGCTTATTTAAATTATTTAATAATTTCTCAAATAATAGTTTTCTCCTGTGTTTTGTTGGTACGTTTTCATCTTTAATTTTAAGTTTTATTTTTCAATTTAAAATTAATTAGTTAACTTTAACTTAAATGATAATTCTGGAACTTTCTAGTTGTGTGAATTTATCTTTATTATCATTTATTGCTGATCTTTATTTTTATTATTTTACTTTTTGTTTGCATATTTAAAATCAATTAAACTTAATGAGCGTGAACTTTCTAAGTTAAAGCTCCTAGTCATGTGAAACCATTATCATATATGATCACTGTTGACATTCGAACAGCAAACATTTTTTTGTTCTAGAGAAATTTATTGTGACAATTAAGCTGAGGTTGGTATTGCGAACTTTTTTTGTTCTAGAGAAATTTATTGTGACCGTTAAGCCGCGGCTAGTATTTATTTTTTTACGGAGCTCTAGTTATTTATCGTTGCACAAAATGGTTACGGATCCAAAAGTAGACCGGGCAGGCACCCATGGGCCGGAATCATACGGGCGGAACCGTTCAGGTACGGGTCCAATTTACTCGTTTTTAAAACGGGTAACGGATAACTTGTGTGCGCCCGCTTGGAAAAAAAAAGTAATATTTTTCCCACCTAACTCAAACGTTCCCACTTGCATCGACTAAAACATTACAAACTCACATGTATAATTGCAGCAACTATTTCAGCAAACTCAGATTTGTAAATTAGGATGATCAGAATTCAACAAAGTCGTAAATCAAAAACTTAAGAGCTTAACCATTTGGGGAGAAAGCAGCATGAAAAAGAGTTAACCATTTGAAAAAATTCCTAAAATTTTAAGCATTCAAAATTCGAAACAAGAGAAAAAAGAGAGCTTTTAGCTTAAAAGAAGGTGGTATCGTCGTTCTGAGGGAGAACTAGACATGATTGAGACAAATCATAGTCCAAAATGAATTGATGAGATAGATGGAGCCAGGATATGCATGCGGCGGTGCAGAAACTGCATGCGGTGGTTACTCTGACAGTGGGGAGAAGAGTGAAAGCCTAACGGACTCTTCTCTTCACTCGTCACTCGTCAATCCCATGGATTAAAAGGGGGGGGGGGGGGGGGGGGGGGGGGAGGGATTTAATCACAAACAAAGGGCCTCCACCCGTTGAGGTAATGACATGGCATCCCACATGAACACCTATATGGTTGATGAAGTGGAAAAATTAATACCCCTTAATACCATTCATAATTTTAAAAGTGAATATCTTTTTAGAAAAGTTCTAAGGGAGATGGCATAAGGGCTGAGGTGGATTGAATTAGCCACCTCAGTGACCATATAGCCATTGATGTTGAATGCCACATCATTCTTAGTAGTGTTGGAGGCGGGAGGGGAGAGGGGGAGTTCATACTCAACGGGTAAGAAATTAAAAGTTTAGGGATCAAATTGCTCAAATTAAAAGTTAAAATGAGCAAATTAAAAACTAAATCAAAGATTAAGGGGCATCACCCCTCACCTGTAATGGAAAAGACGATAACATCTACTTTATTGACAATTAAGGCACTCGCGCCTTTTGAATCTTTCAAATGGCTATTTTATCCATTACAATTTAGTAAATGATAGCAAAACTAATGGAATAAAATTGTTATGATTGTTTATATATTCTTTTCTGTAATAAAAATTTCTAAATAAAATATTATCTTTATTTAATAAAAAACATGATTGGATAATGATATGACTTTTTACCATTCCAAAATATATGATAAATGAATTTCTCATAGTTATCACCTTTTAATATATTTATGGGATAAAAATAATAATTAAAATTTATTATCATCTTTTAGAGAATGGAGAATTTGCACCTGAATTGAGGGAATTTACCTCTGCCCATGTGCTAAAAATGAATGTTTTTGGTGCTACTACTAAGTTTATACAAGTTATTTATTCCCATCAATAAGCTCAAAGTAAAAAAGATTTTATTAAATGGAGATAAAAGTGCTGCAACCCACTTCCATTTTAAGTGTTCAGTCAATTCTCCTTTCTTTCTTTATTTATTTTTTGATTTTCATAACGGGAGATTCAACTAAATGGCTAGAAAATTAGTTTAATGGTTGGAAAATTAGCTTTGTGCTGTTTTAAACAAAACACGACCGTTTTTGGCACCTGGACTGAGGGGATTACCTTAGCCCAGGTGTGGATTTCTATTTTCCCCATCTTTTGTACCTTATCATTTATGGAATAAAAATTATTAAATAGTCATTGTTTTATTTAATAAAAAAATAATTGGATAAGGAATGATATTTTATAATTATAAACTACATGGTAAATGTATTTTTAATAGTTATCACCTTTTAATAAGTAAAATAGTCAATTTAAAGTTATTAAAGGATGTGAGTATCTTATTTCAACATAAATGGGGGTGTTAACATATTTTTGATAAAGGTGGGAGGAGATCAATTACATACGTTATTATTATTTTTAATTATAAACTCACTGAAGGCCCACTTTTTTTTTTATCCTTCTTTTTGTTTTGTTTATTTGGTTGTTTTTTTGTTTTTTTTTTAAATGGTGCTCGCGAGCATCGGTGGGTTGGACCCAAACAGGGCCAGGTCAAAATGGGCCGGGTTAAAAACCCCGCTTTTTAACCGATTCCAAAACTTGGACCCGTTACTCGTCCGCTTTGCGAATGCTCGAGGGTGCCCACCGGTCCAGCTCCGTTTTGCTGGGTCTATCCAAAAGGATGCACAAGATGGGCTTTTCTGGCCAAGGCCCAGTCCACATACCACCGCACCTTTTCTCTAATACCGTCATCTTACTGTAAAGATCAATCGGTGTAAATTCACTTTGATGGCCCACATTGAGGAACCTATGTGAGAGGCATGGGGATACATGCAGTTGATCACTAGCACAAACGATACGACACCGTTTTCATTTCTAGGTCTGTCAGAACGCGCCAAAATCCATTTCCAGACTCCTTTTTCGGTCATTTTCTGTCTTTTTATTCTCCTGCCCTAAATCTCATAGCCCTAATCAGACCCGTCCATCTCCTCGATCAACGGACACGATTTTCTCAACTCAAGTAAAATATCAGATTTTTCTATATTAACAAAATAGCATATAATCATCATAACATTATGTATCTCAGCCTATATATCTCCGTTTCCGTCTCCTCTGAAAGTACTCGAAGTCCCCATCTCTCTCTCTCTCTCTCTCTCTCTCTCTCTGCAGATTCTTCTTTCTTTAATTTCATTCTTGATCCCTCAAACATTTGTTCGATCATCTATATTTTTTCCATAGATATCTCGAATTTTCAATCTGGAGGTTGATATTTTTGGTACATTTGTTCGATCATCTTTAGACGGACCACCGATCATCCACAAGCCTTTTTTTTTCCCCTAATTTCCGAGTTCTTGTTCTTCTTGTTTTCGTTTGGCAATTTGGGGGAAGGGAGGAAGGGGATTGTGGCGGCTTCGATAATTTATTGTGGCGAAGTTTGAAATTGGGCGAGATAGGAGCGCGATTCTGGAAATTAGGGTTGTTTTGGGGGATGAGAATCGGAGGATGAATGATGCCGGTACTGCGTAGCGGCGCGCGCAGGGGCAGAGCAGCAGCGAAGCATACTCCGATCGAAGCGGGCGAGGCGATCGCGACAAGGACGCGGAGAAGGCAAGCGCAGCAGCAGCAGCAACAACAAGAAGAACAACAGCAGCAGCAGCAGCAGCCGCAAAGAGAGAAGAATAAGAAGCAGCAAAAGCGGCCGATCGATGAGAAGGTAGTTGCGCCGGTGGTAGCAGCGGCACCGGCGGAGGAAGAGATTAAGATTTTGGAAGAAGAGAAAAGGGAGGAGGTGGGGGAGAAGCCGATGGATGAGTACGACCATAGTGGGGCTCCAAGCGTGGACAGGGGTCACGCGGGAGAAGATGAAGGAGCCAATGTTCCACTTCCTGAAAAGGTACATCTATCTGTTTTTGAGAAGTTTAGCTCATTCCCTGCGAATGAGCTATGAATATATCCTTATCTTTTGAAGGAATTTGGGTTTCATTTTGTTAGAAGTCAAAGTACTTTCTTTTTGGGTATTGTCAGTTCCATTGTTCCATTTTTCTTCTTTGCTTTTGGGATCTTTTGGTACATTTGTTCGATCATCTTTATAATCATTTTCCTTAAAGTGCAGGCGATGCCCCTATTTGCTTTCTAGAATCTCATGTTTGTCCTCTCAATTGAATTTCCCGGCTTTGATTTCTGTTAAGACATGGTTGCTTGTTTAAGGATACACTTCTGGAAATACAAAGTTCGCATGCTATTAATCTAAATGATTTTCAAAATATGTTGCTCCTTTTGAAAAGATTTTAAAAATGCTGTGGCCCTTTTTTATGAAATGGTTACAAATCTATGAATTTTGAACTTGTAGCTGCCTTCAGGGGGGGGGGGGGGGGGATAAGTTGAGCTGTTTAGAAACCTGAAGTTTATCGGCTAAATGGAGAAGTGCCCATTCTCCTTCGGTAAACTTCTTTAATGTAAATTTCCTACCAAAGAAATTTCAAGTTGTATTGCCTTTTTAGTGATTATATATCGAAGTAAAGTTCAAAATTTGGGTAGGGATGTTGCCAGGCATTGTCATCTAGTAGCAGTTTGGTGGTACATATAAATTTGCAATGTCAGTGTTCTGTTATTTATTAAAGCAGTAGCAATTTCAGATTGGGACTGCTTGTTCTAACACATCTAACACTTGCTTGAATAGATCAAAATTTTATGCGTGTTTACATAAGGTAACCTATTTTTGCATAGTAACTATCAAGGTTATGGTGATTAGATCATAGAGAACATAGAACGGGTTCTAAGATTTTGGGACAAGTCTGGCGAAAAGACTATACTGTATTTGTTGAGTAAAATAATAGTATTAAGTATCACAATTCCCTTTCATGGATATTATGCTACTGCTCGACTTGTATTTGTTTGGCCAAGTTAGATATCTTCCTGCCTGATCCAAAGTCAAATCCATTCTGACCTTGTATAGCACGTGTAGATCTCTACCCATGCAAGGAAATACATATGAATGTTTGAATAATACTGTCGCTGGGTATATTCTGGCTTTTTTGTGTGTCCTTTTTTTATAGCTAAATTATTTAGATGGAAATTGTTTCATCCCTGCAGGTTCAGGTTGGTGGTTCCCCGCAGTACAAATTAGAAAGAAAGCTAGGGAAAGGAGGCTTTGGTCAAGTCTATGTTGGTCGCCGTGTTTCCCCAGGATATCCAAATGACAGACTTGGTGCTGGTGCTATAGAGGTGTATATTTGTTTCTAGATTTTTGTTCAGTCACTTTGATCTGTTTTTCACAGTTCATTTGACATGCATGTCACATTTGTATTCTAGGTGGCCTTGAAATTTGAGCACAGAAATAGTAAAGGATGCAACTATGGACCACCATATGAGTGGACTGTATACAAGTATGGGTTTTTTTAAACCTTCTGTTACTGTTGGTCCTTTATAATTTAGTCAATGATATATATATATTCATCATTACCTGCCTTTTGTGTAGCACTCTTGGTGGCAGCCATGGCGTACCACGAGTGCATTACAAGGGTCGTCAAGGTGACTACTACATCATGGTATGTATCATTTTTTCTGTTTCAGTTTTGTCATTTGTCATGGGGCATGGTAGCTTTCTACTACCAATCATCCTTTTCCTATTTTAGAATGTCTGTGACAAAACTTTTTAATCCCTGCAGGTCATGGATATACTGGGGCCAAGCCTGTGGGATGTTTGGAACAATAATTCTCATACGTGAGTTAATGCTTTCCTGCCTCAGAATTTTCATCTCTTCAATTGTCTATTTCTGGTCATATGTTTCTGTTGCTTATTAGTTGTTGTTTCGAATGCAGAATGTCTATTGAAATGGTTGCTTGCATTGGCATTGAAGCAATTTCTATTTTGGAGAAGATGCATTCGAAAGGGTGAGTTTTTTTTTCCCCTTATATTGGAGCAGATATTTATTTTCTCCCCTCCAGTTCTTTGTTTCATTCTTTGTTTGTATTTATTTATCTTTTGGTGGAGGGGGGCTAAGATGTAGCACCATAGTTATAGCTATTTTCCCCCTTTTTTGCATGGCATGATGTGTCCATTTTTCTGTTTGTTGTTTTACAGTTGGTTTCTATATCACAAAACAGTTCTCTATTCTTATCCTTTTAAGACATAAGTTTTCATGGTGCTAATTTGAATTTTCTAGTTCTGAGGTATTTTTATGATATTTAACATCTTTTGGCAGATATGTGCATGGGGACGTAAAGCCCGAGAACTTTTTACTTGGTCCTCCTGGGACTCCTGATGAGAAAAAACTTTTCTTAGTTGATCTTGGATTAGGTAAACTACAACAAACTATAATTAATTTTAGCCAGCTATATAACAACTTTCAAGTATCTAATTTCCTAAAGTTTCTGGGTCAATAGCTACTAAATGGCGAGATAATGCAACCGGTTTACATGTTGATTATGATCAAAGACCAGATGTTTTCAGGTATTACCTCAATTTTATTTTGGTTGGTAAGACTTTTTATTAAGTACTACCCTTCTGCCTCAGGTTGTCTATTTTTACACTGTTGTTAAAGGTTGTTGCTTATTGCCTCTCTGTTAGGGGAACTGTCCGCTATGCTAGCGTCCATGCCCATTTAGGGAGAACGGGTAGCCGGAGAGACGATCTGGAATCTCTTGCTTACACACTCATTTTCCTTCTTCGTGGTCGACTGCCTTGGCAAGGATACCAGGTTGGCCTCTCCTCAGTTGCTAATAAAATGTATGTATGTGTATATTTCTTTTTCTTTTTTTTGACATCAAGGATATCATTCCTAGGGTGAAAACAAAGGGTTCCTTGTTTGCAAGAAGAAAATGGGAACATCTCCAGAGACTCTGTGTTGCTCCTGTCCACTGCCTTTTAAACAGTTTGTTGAATATGTGGTGAACCTAAAGTTTGATGAGGAACCTAGTTACGCAAAGTGCATTTCCCTCTTTGATGGGATTGTAGGCCCAAATCCAGGCATTAGGCCAATCAACACGGATGGTGCACAGAAGGTACTTTTTCTTTTGGTGATTCATTGTGATGCCAATTTGACATAATCATTTTGCAAAATTAATTTCTGTGCTGCAACTTTTTCCCCCTGTAGCTTATATGTCATGTTGGTCATAAGAGAGGCCGCTTAACTATGGAAGATGAGGATGATGAACAGCCAAAAAAGAAGGTTCGAATGGGCATGCCTGCTACACAATGGATCAGTGTTTACAATGCTCGCCGGCCTATGAAGCAAAGGTGTTTATATACACATAATACCGTATAGTTTGCTTTTCTGGTTTGTTATAAAGAAAACTTAAAAATAGAGAATCTAATTTTGAGGTTGTTATATTGATGTCAATAAACTACTGTGGAAACATGGTGATATCATCATATAACATATTATTTCATGCCTGTCGCAGGTATCACTATAATGTGTCCGATGTGAGGCTTTCTCAGCATGTTGATAAAGGGTATGAGGATGGCTTATTTATCAGCAGTGTAGCTTCTTCTCAAAATCTGTGGGCCCTAATCATGGACGCAGGCACTGGTTTTACTGCACAAGTTTATGACCTCTCTCCTTATTTTCTTCACAAGGTTTATTGCTTCATTTCTTTTAACCTAAGCTAGATCATCATGACATTTGCATGTCGTTTTTCGAGGCATATGTTTATTAACGCATGAAGTATCGTATCTTTTGCTTTGTCCTTGAAGGAGTGGATAATGGAGCAGTGGGAGAAGAACTACTATATCAGCGCGTTAGCAGGAGCTAATAATGGAGGCTCTTTAGTCGTAATGTCAAAAGGTCTGTTTTTGATGCACAATGCGTAGCTGACTTATTTTAGTGAGAAAGATGAATCTAACTCTTGCATGATGATGTATAATTACTCAACTCCAGGTACCCCGTACATGCAGCAGTCTTACAAAGTTAGCGAGTCATTCCCATTTAAGTGGATAAACAAGAAGTGGAAAGAGGGGTTTTTTGTTACTGCAATGGCAACCTCAGGGAGCAGATGGGGCATTGTTATGTCTCGTGGTGCACCGTATTCGGAACAGGTGTTATTTGATTCACCAATGATTTTCTTGAAATCAATCAATGGCTTCAAGTTGGGACTTATAATGTTTGTTGATTTGCCAGGTTGTTGAGCTCGATTTTCTTTACCCTAGTGAGGGTATTCATAAGCGGTGGGATTCTGGCTTTCGTATCACATCAACCACTGCGACTTGGGACCAGGCTGCTTTCGTTCTTAGCGTGCCTAGAAGAAAACCTATGGATGAAATACAGGAGACCCTTCGAACTTCTGATTTTCCCAGCACACATGTGAAGGTGGGTTGTTTTTGTGATCACTAACTGTTATTTTGTGACTTCTGTTTCCTATTGATTTTTTTAGGTCTAAATTTTCTTTTTTTGACTGTTTATTGCAGGAGAAATGGTCCAAAAATCTATACATCGCGTCAATTTGCTATGGTCGAACAGTCTCTTGAGCTCCAGATGGCCAGGATGAAACCTTGGGTTCTGAAGAGCATCCAGGCTAGAGAAATTTTATTGGTGCCAACTGATTGGTGCCAGCTATTAATCAATTGTGTTCAAAAGTGTACCAGTAGCTCTCTCTCTTTTCATAAAGACCTTGTGTTATTGTAATGTTGGAAGTAATATGATATCTATAATAATAATAATAAATTAATTAAAACCCGTATGATGATGGGCATGTTTGTTCTTGGAAATTTGGTATAGTTCTGAACAATTTACAACTTGATTGAAGGAACTTGCTCCCCTCTCTCTCTCTCACTCACCCTCTTAAATGAACCCTTTCGGGACACCACCCAAACAGAGTATGCATTTCTCATATGAGAATGTAAAAGCTGCCAAGTTGGATGTGGAAACCTTGTAACTCCTAAAAGTTTATGACTGTAGATTTCATGGGGTTCAGCATTCATCCATGAAGATCTCCTGCTTTCTATTTTGTTTTGCTTTTGATTCATTGCAATTATGTTTCACAGTTTCATTGGCCAACCTTCCCAAGCCAGGAAGGCCTTTACTTTAGATAGTGCCTTTGTTATTAATTTTATTTTTTTGCCATTGTTTTTGCATGCTTAGCTCCTTGATAAAAGCAAAAGGAAATGAAATAGTTGTTCCATGAGATAGAAAGTAGGTTAAAATTAGTCTTCCAACTCTTCAAGCTTTAGAGTGAATATTGATTTCTTCTTTTGTCAAAAAAAAGTATGATAGCTCTATATTTTTTTTTTTACACTCTAAAGTGAATCAAACAAATTAAATTTATTCCATAGAGAGTATAGATCATGAATGGAATGAATGGAATAGTTGTGATTATATGAACCAAACGTTGTATTCATGTATGACAATCAAGTGAGACTTCACGATCATATCAAATCTCTATTCACTTGAGCAATTACTCACATTAATACATTTGTGATAAATCAAATAATCATAGGAACATCCTACTGAGACACTTTTTTCGGTTCCTCCAGGATTTATAATTAGAATTTCTTATAAATGTACAAGAAGAATTGGTATACAAGTATAGAAAGCAAGGCCAGCATGGCTTGATGTGCAAGAGAAAAAGTTTTCTCCCTCTCATTTTTACAGCTGCTGTGGGTGTTGGTGATGGTGATGGTAGGGGAACACAGAAAAGCCATGGACACACAGCCCTTTTCCTCACCACCTTTATATATGGGCCTTCCTAGGACGTGCTTGTATTTCCCACCACTCCATGCCTGGCAGATTAAAAACAACAAAAAGGGTAAAAGGAGAGGGGGACATCTTTATTATGATAAACAAACATGGAATCATTATTCAGTATTAATCTGTCATAATTAGCTTTATTTCACTTGATTGTGAATAGACCTCTCCCGCATGTGGAGCGAGAAAGGGAATTGTAAACTATGATGACCCAAGAAAGGTTGCATCATGGATTTGAAATCATTGAAAATTTTGAAGAAAGAAGTTAATTTTGTCCCCGAACAGCCGAGAGAATTTGTCAACCGCAAATTGATATTTTGTTCCTCTTAGGTGTGTTTTACCTAAAATATTAGGCACAGTTAGTACTTAAAGAAGATCAGTTTAGGCTTGGGTCGTTCCACTCCCTAAACCCTTATAACTAAATGCAAACTAATCAACAATGAAAAATAAAGCTAATTTGAACTCTCCATCAAACATCAAACTGGTTTTACTAACTTTGATGGATGGGACAGGATACTCTACTAGTTCAAATGGTACTTGTAATCCGCTTATCCTATAACAACTTGATCCGCATTTAGAATATGTGTCATTTAACATTACAGAATGGAAAAGTGCTAACTAATTAATCAACCCTTCGATTTTCTTAAAACTTCAAGATGTTCATGCATCTCATATAAAGGATGAATGGGCAAAAAAACTTGAACCGTTTTCCTCTCTCTCTCTCTCTCTCTCTCTCTCTCTCTCTCTCTCTCTCTCTCTATATATATATATATATATATATATATATTTCCATCTTTTAGATGAGTATTCTAAACATCTTAAAATTATATAAAAATTGATAAGTCCATAAATTATTTAGTATTTTTTTCATCTGTGTGTTTGAACAATACAGGTTTAGAATGCATATCAAATTTTTACCAGACAAGTGGACACAAGCACCATTCAAACAAGGAGAGGAGCCCACTCTAACTACGACTAGAAAAAGAGGAATAAGCTCTTCTACTAGTTCGAGTAGTGCTTGTCCTCTGCTTATCTAGTAATAACTTAACTCATATTGAATAAGCAAAAAAAGCTTGAACCATTTTCTCACAATTTTTTTTCCATCTTTCCAATAACGACCCTAGACATTTTTTTTTAGTATTTTTCCATGTAAATATGGTTGAATGGGACAAATTCAGGAAGTGCACCAAATTATTACCAGATAAACCAAAGGATAAGTACCATTTAGAGAAGGGTGAGAAATCCATTTTGAGTTCGATTAGAAAAAAGAGGAACGAGTTCCCCCACTTGTCTGAATGTTATTGAGCAATAGTTTAACTCATATAACTTGAAAAAGTGCAAAATAATCAATTACCCGATCAATTTGTAAACAATTTCACGAGGACTCAAGCTTTCATCTTAAAAATGAAATACGTAAATAAACAATCTAAACTGCCGTAACCTAAGGATTTCTATATATTTTAAAAATCTTTTGATAATGGTCATAATAATCGTGAAATTGCATGTGAATTTATAGGTCCATAGTTTATCGCTCGCTAATTTTGATTTATGAGATTTAAGTTTTCAGATTTCGGATGCCTATTGAGTTTCTCGCCCGACAAGTAGAGGAACCCAAAGTAGAAAATTAATAAATTACCTAAATCAACGAAATAGTACCTGAATTTGGTCTCCAGTAGTGATTAGCAAGGCATTAGGGTGAGGAGAAAAGGAGACCCAACCTTTCTTGGAGTAAACATGGAACTCACAGTCGCCATCGCACACCACGTGCACACACAGCGCGTGGGAGAAATCAGCGCCACCGATAAGCATCCTTATCAGATCGTATCTCAGCGACCTCACCCACTGCTCCGGTGACACATTCCGGCGATGCCCGTGCACGTAGCAGATGGGCGACGACGATGGCGATGAGTCGTCATTGTTCCGATGAGTTCGCGAGGTGACGATCGGTAATCTTCCGAGGGGATCGTCCCGGAAAACCGTTAGGATTTTCCCGGCGACGCTCTGTATCTCCGACGAGAGGCTTTCCATTTTGTTGCTGCAAAATGAAAATGTGAGAACTATTCATCCTCACCATACGTCCAGTTCAAGATTAACATGTTCAATATTTTCAAATATCATAAAAATTAATTTCTTTTCATTCAAATAATTAAATTTATAAGCTAAGTATACTCAAAATCACAAGAAAAATTGAATGGACCGACGATAACATGAATATATATTTGATAAACATTAGTACGTTTTATCATTGGCATGACTTAGTTTGGCAATCTTCTCATACTTTATGAGTTTGGATGCTTTTTTTAGCAATACTATACTGACGCCTAAATCACCTAAAACTCACTAACGAATTGTTACGCATTATTAAGTCTCACAATTCTTAATTATAGAATTTGATGGTCTTTTCACGCTTTCACACGGGTGTTCTCTATTTGACAATATTAGCCACATGTTTAAATTATTCAAAACTCATAAATAATATAAAAAAATGTTAAAATGCCATTATTTTTACATAAAATTAAATCTCTCTCACCATTTCACAATTCTTAAGTTTTGGAAGATTTGGGGCGGGACGCATAGAATTTTCCCTTTTTTTTTCCTTTTCCTGTGGCTGTTATGGGTGTGATTGTAGATAATGCTCTCACAAATAACGATATTAAGCATGAATGTTATAATATAGAATGGCATGTAAACGGAGTTGCAGTGGATTAGTTCACCTGAAATTTGAATACCCATTGGGCCAAATTCCCTCCATGTCTCCCTTCAATTTCTCGTCTCCGCACCAAACGAACTCTTCCCCCATCTCGCCATCCTCCTCCCCGCCGTGGATCTCGTCGAAACCGTACGGCTTCTCCGGCGACCTCGCCGCCGCGGCCTTCTTCTCCGGCGCCACCCCGAAGATCCCCGCCCCGGATTCCGACGCCGACCGGACCAGCTCCGGCGGAATCCCGTGGTTGATCAGCTGTAAGCACCCGATGCCGGCGAGGGATTCGAAGATCCGGGATGCGGAATCGGCGTCTCCGATCGACTGAAAATCGACGGAGGGGAGATCGAGGAGGGGAATCTGGCGGGGGAAGATGCGATCGGGCAGGATGAGGTCGGGGACTCGGAGCGATTTCTCGAGGAATTCGGACAAAACGTCGTCGTTGGTGACGGAGGATCGGCGCCCGGTGCCGATCGGGGACGGCGGCGGGGCCGGGTAGTCGGTTCGGTTCTCCGGCATGGATTCCGGCGAGACCGCCATTGGGGGAGTGATTGAGGTGAAGTTGTGAAGGTGTTTGTCTGATGATTTATATGAAATCGAAATTTACAGAGAGAAAAAGAGGGAAAAGAGAAAAAGAGGAGAAGCAGCAATGATGGAAATGTCGCGAACGTATCGGGAATCATCAGTCTCGCGTGCTTTCTCCATTCGCTGTTTTTTTCTTTTTTCTTTTTCCTTTTCCTTTTCTCTTTCCCCAATTTATTTTCTTGCAAACTCTCATACACACACATATCTATGTATATATATTTATTTCTCATGAAAAAAGAATACGAGTTCAGATTCACGCAAGCTCTCAAAAAATACGTAATTCTCTTAAAAGAATTTCTATTTATTTATAATTTTTAATAAAATTACCCCATTTTAGAAGCGTTCAAGTATATTTATTTTAATTTTGGAGATAAAAGTAAATATATAGGTTTAGAAAAAGGAAAAGGAAAATAGGCAATGGCAATATTAAAAGTCGTCAAAAAAATTAAATATAAATCCCTAAAGAATACATGAATAAATGAGTATACTGAATATCGTATTTTAGGCCCTAACACGTTAAAATCAACAACTTTATTATTAAACACCCCCTCATTAAATCCCTTCCATGTGAGCATGGGTGATGCCCGTATAACTAAATAGAATGCAGATCTTGATGTTTATGATTACATGTGCCTGGTCTTAATGTTCATTGAGCATTCTCTTCAAAGAAAACAAAAACAAATGTTCATTGACCACCGGAAATTTTTTCTTAAAGAAAACAAAAACAAATGTTCATGCACCACAGGAAAATTTTCCTCACATTTTATGATTTTTTTAAGGTAAATTTATAAGGAAACCCTTTTTTTTTTCCCTCCTTCAGCACTGCTTTTTTTTTTTTTCCTCCTTCAGCACTGCTCAATGGGGATCAGGGTCATCACTATTTGTGATAGGCGATGAACAGTTCATTTCATTCTCGAATAAATGTAACGTATTTCAAATGTAATTTTAACCGTGTTTATGAGTTATGATGATAGAATAAGATTTTTCTAATTTAGTAGAAAGGTTGTGTAAATGCTTTGGATTGTTTTTAAAAGAGATGACATTCCTGCAATGATGAAATGAATTAGTCTATTTTCTGCGACGAATAAACATGAAGGGGATGTAATTAGTAGAAGTAAAGTATGAATTTTAATCGTGGAGGACGACCACTGAACACTTCAAAGCTATCTAATCAGGCCCACCATGGGCTAAGCTGCAGGATACAGCTCATACATAATTATAATCATTCCATAAAAGCATACATAATTATAGTTATGTCCATAAAATATCATCGCCAAGAAGGATCATGACTCGATGCCGTACCACTTTAAAGTTGTTTTCTTTTTTCTTTTTCTTTTTTGTGGGGGTAAAAGAATGGGTGGATAGATCAGTTTATTAAAGGCTCTCATTTGGCTTGGGCTTTTAAGGCCCATCTCCATCCTCCAATTGGGCTCCATCCTGTAAGAATTTTCACCCAGAATAGGCCCTTCTTCTTTCAACTTAATGGGCCATCAAACGCGGCCCTTTTGCATTTTCTTTTGGGACGTTCCGTTTCAAATTTTATTTTCTCAAAAAAAAAAAAAAAATGAGAATAGGCCCACTCATATTTGCCTTTGCTTTGCAAGTTTAGCAAAATTACATTATCGTAAAGAGTTTAAATTGTGGGGTTGATAGATAAATTACCGCCGTAACACAATATCGTTTTAAGATTATTATATAAATTTCAACGATACAAATTGAATGAGCATGATGAAAAAAGGACATGCAAATTATATATATACATATATAAACCTCTTACATCAAAGATCCAAACATTTAGCTCAGATCTCTCGGTAGTTTGTAAAGAATTCAATACATATGAATGTATATGAACACTGGCACCTTCTTTTGATGTGTTTTCTTTTTTTTTTTTCATACTCATTAATTCATACATTAAATGTTATTTTGAGATGCTACAAAAAATAATTTGCATCCCATTGTTTTCATTTTCTAAAATTAAAAATAAAAATATTGCCATTATTTTCATTTTCTAAAAGTTCAGCTATTTTTTGTCGTAGGAGGTCCAGTGGCTAAAATGAAAACTGGTGTCAATCATGCTGCATTAATAGATGTTCTAGGTTGGTTCAATTTGTTGGTGTTCATAATATTTTAAAAATAATTTATTCACCATAAGATGTGGTCTTCCCCTCAGCATCTGACATTTTACCATGCATGGGTAGAGTGAGGGAAATGATTTAGATTAGTACTAATTGGTATACTGTTCTTACGGTTTGAAAAATGTGCATTTATTATTGTTATTATTTTTACTTCTTCTATTCTATACTCTGCATGCTTTGCTTCTTTTAGGAATCGTTTAGTAAGGAATTGTATGGTGGCCAGATACAAGTAGTCTTTGTTTGACTGGAAGTAGGAGAGACCTAAGATCAACTTACATGACCAAAATTTTACCAAATTGTATCTTTCGTGCTTATTTGGTTAAAATCTTGGGTTTTTCCCCCTCTGGTTGGTACAGGTTGGCCCTTCTGTTAGGTCCTCCCTCGTCTGGGAAGACGACTCTTTTATTGGCATTGGCTGGGAAGTTGGACCCGAGTTTAAGGGTTCGTTCACATGTTCTTCGAAGTTGTTATGGTATTGTATCTATTTGCTGAAATGCCACAGTATGACAACTTCAGCTTACAAATGTGTTTTAGGTAACTGGAGAAGTGAGTTACAATGGGCACCAGCTTGGCAAATTTATACCACAGAGGACATCAGCATACATTGGCCAAAATGATGTTCATACTGGAGTTCTTACGGTTAGAGAAACTCTTGATTTTTCGGCAAGGTTCCAAGGGGTTGGCTCCCGATTTGGTGATCTGCTTCAACAGTTAATTGCCTTCATTTGATTCGTAGCTGTACAGACTATTTTAAATATTGAAATCGAATATACTAGAGAACTCTTGAATGAGGTTCTAAAGAGAGAGAAGGATGCTGGAGTGCTTCCAGATGGAGAAGTGGACCGCTTTATGAAGTTAAATCAAATATAACTTTCCAAGCTAAGAAACAATGGATGAGAAAACTGTTTTAAGACTTCATTTTATGTATCTTGACTATGTTTTATTTATTTATTGGTTCTTTTTGTGAAGGCAACTGCAGTCGAAGGAGCTAAGAACAATCTCACTACTCATTATATTCTGATGGTAAAGAGGTTTTCCTAGGGGCACACTACTTTTTTTTTTTTTGGAGAAAGCTGATTGATTGTAGTTTTTCTTCTTCTTCTTCTTCTTCTTCTTCTTTTTTTAACCAACCTCCCTTCATTTCTCATGTAATTATTATCCTAGGCCACACAAAGTTGATCCCATAGGCCTAGATAATGTATAGCATCTCCTTTTCCTTAGATAGGACATGGTTAATGATTATTCATTTTACTTCACATAGATACATGAGTTGGTAATTAAATGTTGTTGAATGGAACAGGTACTAGGACTTGATATATGTGAGGACACAGTTGTTGGAGATGAGATGATGCGGGGGATTTCTGGTGGTCAGAAAAAGCGAGTGATGACAGGTTGGTTTTCTTGACATTCTCCTATCGTGAATCTACATCGGACTCATATGATTGTAATCTTTGACGATATTGGCAATGTTATAATAAATCGCCTTCTCCTTTCCTTTCCTTGTTCATTTAGACCTGTTTATTGTGAACAAGTTAATTGGTTCACTAAATATTGGGAAGGTAAAGGGACTGCATACAATGCTAGCAGTTATTTAAGTTTTTTATGCGACTAAAGTAAAAAAGAGGATCAAGGCACACCACCATCTACGGAATTTTTTCATTTTTTAAACTTCTTTATACTGATTTGTTCTGTCTGGCCATTTCACATTACATCTTTCAAAGATTCATATTTATTTATAAAAAAAGGTTTTGAATTAAAGCATAAGACTACCTATACTGAGCTTACTAAATATTGATGATTTCATGATTGGTCTAGATTCTTTGCTTTCATTTGACATCACTTGTTAACATTTGGAACCTTAAGGAAAAACTTAGAAGAATCACAATGACCCAACATGCTAGAAAGCTGGAAGAAACATCAGAATCTTGTGTCTCCTGATGGCTTGATATGGTTACTGCAGGGGAGATGATAGTTGGCCCACCAAAACTTTATACATGGATGAGATATCAACAGGTCTAGATAGCTCCACAACGTTTCAAATGGTGAAGTGTATTCAACAGCTCACTCATCTGACTGAGGCTACCAGCTTGATGTCACTACTCCAGCCCGATCCTGAGACCTTCAATCTCTTTGATGACATTATCCTCCTATCAGAAGGCCAGATAGCGTGCCAAGGCCTACGGGAGCATGTACTTGAGTTTTTTGAGGGCTTTGGATTCAAATGCCCTGAGAGAAAGGGCACCACTGACTTTTTACAAGAGGTAAAATGAAACAATCCAATTTAAGCTAGATACATGGATGTCTGTATAGACCAACTTCCAATGTGATGGATTGATAACTGTTTTATGTATGCAAAGGGGAAATAAGGTTTCACAAAGAATTGACCAAACTTGCATGGATGGAGCATGAAGACTAAGAGCATTGCGCCACTACTCGCCCTGTGTTTTTTTCCAATTAAATTGCATGAAGCCCAGAAGAGCTTGGTCCTATTGAAGAGCTAGTTCCACTCACTGGTCACCATGTGTGTTTTTCAATTAGCACTTATATATTTAATGAATATGGATGGTGAAATAAGTTTATTTATTGACTGAATAATTGTCAATTTAGGGAAAAAGAGAGACCTGCTATTCATCTAATTTGGAAGCCTTAACTTATTGCTAATTTGTACCTTTAATGTATAACCAGGCAGTTTTTTTTGCTATTTTGACTTGCACAAATTTGGAAAGTGCAATCCCACGCCCTTCTTGTTAATTCCAGACTTTCTGGAACTTGAGTATCCGAATAAATCTGGTACGAACATCCAGAAAAGTTTTGAGTGTAGGATTAGAAGGCCTTCATAACCATAATTTTAACCCTTTTTTTTTTTTTTTTCCCCTTGTTAACATGTAACAATTGCTGGTTACATCTAAGAAGGATCAAAAGCAATATTGGGCAGACAGGAGCAAGCTCTACCAGTATGTATCTGTTCGTGAGTTTGCAAATCAATTCAATGATTTCCATGTGGGGCTGCAACTTGAGGCTGAACTCTCAATCCCCTCTGTGAAGAACGAAAATCACGATGCTGCTCTTTTCTATATAAAAAATCCAGTCCCCAAACTTGAGCTTCTCAAAGCTTCTTTTGATAAAGAATGGCTCATGATCAAGAGAAAATTATTTTTTTGTCTTCAAGACCATTCAGATTTTTATAGTAGTGATAATATTATCAACAGTTTTCTTGAGTACAACACTCGAGATCATGTACGATAATGGACTACTCTGCATTGGCGCAATTATATTTTCGACGATCATCAATATGTTCAATGGTTTTGCTGAGCTGTCAATGACCATGGCAAGACTTCCTGTGCTCTACAAGCACAGGGATCTTTTATTCTATCCCGCCTGGGTTTTTACCATCCCAAATTTTTTGCTGAGGATCCCTATTTCAATATTAGAATCGACAGTTTGGATGGTAGTTACGTATTACACCATTGGGTATGCACCAGAAGCTAGCAGGTAAATTGACGACAGTAAAAATCTATCGGTGTAGCTTTGAAAATGAATTTCTAGCTCTTATCGTCCCTGTGTTCTTGCCAGGTTTTTCAAGCAGCTGCTGTTAGTATTTTTAATCCAACAAATGGCAGCTGGGATATTTGGGCTTATTGCAGGCGATTTCTGGAGTTCTGAAGTTTAGAGAGAAGTGCAATCCAGGAGCATGGATGTTAGAAGCAAGCTCAGAAGCAGCAGAAGCCCGAACTGGAATCGATTTTGCTGAATATTACAAGTCGTCATACTTGTATAGGCAAAATAAGGATTTGGTAAAGGAGCTAAGCGTACCAGCAGAAGGCACAGAAGATCTCTATTTTCCCTCACAGCACTCTCAGTCCACATGGGGCCAATTCAAATCTTGCCTTTGGAAACAGTGGTGGGCTTACTGGAGAAGCCCCAATTATAACCTCGTGCGCTACACTTTCGCGTTATTCGCAGCTCTCCTGCTCAGCACAATATTTTGGCACATTGGCTCTAAAAGGTCAGCTTCTTCCTTTTCTGTTATATTGGCTCGGTGAAAAGCACAAGGTGATAACCTATTTGCGACTCTTGCGTGTTGCCATCAAACGAACAGTTTTTTATCGAGAAAGGGCTGCTGTGATGTACTCTGCATTTTCATATGCCATGGCACAGGTGAGGGGATTTGATCTGTTTAAGTACATAAATTTGAACTAAATAAAGTTGTAGAAAATTGAAGATTATTTTGCGGCGAGCACCTTAATGTTAATCATGAAAATAATACAGAGAGATTGACATCTAAGGGATACAACCCAGCATACAATAGCCTAAGCCTTGTTAAATAGCGTTAAGCCCCAAGAAGGGAAAAAAGAGTGGAGTTGGAAAATTGAAGATTTTATTAGTGACCGTTGGTTACTACTTCTCATTGCAGGTTCTCTCAGAGATGCCATATGTGTTTGTACAAGTGACATACTATTCGCTTATAGTATATGCATGTGTGGGCTTTCAATGGGCCTTGGCGAAGTTCCTGTGGTTCTTCTTCATCTCTTTCTTCTCCTTTCTCTACTTCACATATTACGGGATGATGGCGGTTTCAATCACACCCAATCACGAAGTGGCATCAATTTTTGCAGCAGCTTTCTACGCATTCTTCACCCTCTTCTCTGGCTTCTTCATCCCCAAACCTGTAAGCTCATTTCTGCTATATGCATAATACGTTCTTTTACGCATTATCATGTTGTAAGAGGGAAAAATGCTCATATGAGAAAGAAAGTCTTTATCATATGAGCAACTAATAAAAGAGGTTATAACCACTCCTCATATTTTATGAGCCGGTGAAATTTGAGTCTCATCTGATTTTGCGTGAAATTTCATCCATACAATTGGAGTTTGCAACTCTACCGATCAATAGAAATCTTATTTTGACTCTTTGGATGGATGAGGGTAAGATTTTATGAGGTAGGACATGGGTAGATTTCTCAATCTAAAGATCGAAATCCCTTTGTGTGTTGTTATGTGGGTTGTACATGAATTTGCTGATATGGGAAACATTTGCTCATTAGCTCACGTCCCTGGGATATAATCACAACTTTCTTTTCTCGACATTGTAGAGAATCCCAAAGTGGTGGACATGGTATTACTGGATATGCCCGGTGGCTTGGACCGTTTACTGACTCATCGTGTCACAGTATGCGGACTTAGAGGACACCATCAGGGTACCTGGGGTTGCACCCGATCCAAGCATCAAGTGGTACATCGAGAACCAGTTCGGGTACAACCTGAGCTTCATGGGGCCAGTAGCGGCAGTCTTGGTCGGCTTCACACTCTTTTTTGCCCTCACTTTTGCATTTTGCATCAAGAAGTAGAACTTCCAAATGCGGTAGCTGAAGGGAAATGTGCATCATGCTTGCAAAAATAGGTTTCGAACTCTTTTATCTTCTTTCTCTTGGTTCTGTACAGAAATGATTGTGTTAGGGGGAGGCAACTGCATAGTATAGTCTATACTGGGTTTTCTTCTAGTAATTCCATATAAAAGGCTCCTCTATATTGGGTGTTCTTATTGTACTTGGTTTTTACTTGTTTGTTTGTTTGTTTTTTTTTTTTTCTGGTTCAGTCTTTTTGGCTTTTAGGTGGGGGTAAATAAATGAATTAATTTACCTCATGATAACCTGTGCTACAAAGAAGGGAACCAACCTTTGGTTATTTTAGTTGCAAAGTGAGAGATCCTTATTTTAAATTCATCCCGGTTAAAGTGGCTACCTGAAGCAAGTCGGATTCAGAAAATATATTTGGCTGATTTTACAAAATTAGAAACCAAGTAATTTTCATATATCTCAGGTGATTTTTAAGGTCCACTGCCAATTGAAAGAGTTGGGACGACCTTTTTCTTCAGTTTTCACTTATTTGGCGTTGCATATCTATCATATATCATATAAATATACACAGATACACACATAGTAGATAAATTATTCACCATCAAAATTAGAAACCAAAAGACTTCACAGTTGTTGACATGGCATCTAACATGTGTCCTTATGTGAAGGATCACATGTGTAGGATCACGTGTACGACTTCAAGTCTACATAACCCTTCTTTTCCTTTCCAATCCTATTTTTCCTTTTTTCTTCCAGCTCAAACCCCTTTCCCTTACCATAACTTCATTTCCATTTAAATGCAAAGTCTCTTAATGTTCGTTTTCAATTGAGTAGAAAATGAAAATTTGAGGATCAAATTGCTTACAATTGAAGTTAAAGAGGACTAAATTAAGGACAAAGTGAAAGTTCGAGAGACATTTTTTTTGTTTTTGTTAAGTTAAAAAATATAACTGGAAATTAAAAGAGGAAACCACAGTCAGTGCTATTGTAAAAGGAAAGTATTAGACCGTAAAACATAATACAAGTGGTTTCCCCTTTTCCCAAATGAAACAAAACTCTAATTGAACCGGAAAGGAAGGGTGAAAATGACCTGAAATTTAAAAATACATGAATTTGTGATTTTAGGTAATTTTAATTATTTATTTCTCTCACACCTATTTATTTCCTACATTTTTCTTCTAATCATACAAATTCATGATTTTATAAATTCATAGGATCTATATCCGAAAAGGAAAGAGGTAACAAAATTTAAATGGGAAATAGTAAAGTTAAGATATGGATAACGTAAATTTTTAAAAATCTTCAACTCGTATAATTGATAATCTTAATTATTCTTTTCTCTCACATTTGACTTTTCCTTTTATTATTTTTTATTATAATGAATCGTTAGAATCATCAACTCTACAAATTTACAACTATTCAAATTCAGGTCACCATCCATAAAACGGAAATATGAAACAGAAGAAAGGAAAGAATACTCGTAATGCAAGTAGGACTCGTGTGTTATATAGGGAGAAGAAAGACGGGAGTGTGGCCCCGTGTAGAATTTTCTCTCTCTCTCTCTCTCTCTCTCTCTCTCTCTCTCTCTCTCTTTGTGTTTTCGAATTTCATCGAGACATGGCGAGGATGGATGGCGAGTTCATGGTGACGATGGTGCGCGCACGACACGATCTGTCGATGAGCGACGACCCGACGCTGCCGACTTCACACTTCTTGATCAACACTCAGGCCGAACTCAACTTCTACCCCTCCGATCCCACGCTTCGCCGGAGGCTCCCACTCGACATCACCTCCTCCTCCTCTCACCGCTTTCCTTCCTTGTTACTCACCGCCGACAGCGGCGCTCCTGGTTCTCTCTCTTGGAGCTTGATCTCCTCCGTCGTCGACGACGCCCAATTGGATCCCTTCTTCCCTAAGGACACCGTCCAGTGGGTCACCAATCCCTGGGCAGGGTCGGCCACCACCCCCACCACCACGCCCTTGGAGGACCGCCACGCTCTCGTGCGCCAACTTCTCCACACCGCTCGCTCGGCCGCCTTCTCACCCTTGAATGCCACCCGCAAAACCATTCCCATCTCTATCTCCTTTGACCAGAAGGTACTCCACATATATATACTTGTCGAGTATGACCTGAATTCTAATATTCACGATTGTTTTGTTTCTCGTTTTCATAGGTGATCATTTCTCGTCCAGATCCTAACAGTTTAGAGTGCTTTATTATTATTATTTTTGTCTGGTTGATATAATAGGTGATGCTTCCGACGCGAGAATTCATAGTCGCGGAATGGGCGGCAAGGCGAAAAGAGCGTGAGGATTGGTTGAGATTGATGGTTTGTTCTATGGCGAAACAAGCAGTGGAAGTTGGGTGGAGCAGGGAGGAGCTAGAGAGGACAGTAGGGGCGATAGTGGTGGTGTCGGCGCTGATGAAGGCGAAGAAGAAACTGGTTGAGGAGGAAGTGGCGTACGAGCGGAGACTGGAGCACTGCGCGAAGAGGATGGCGACGTACGAGAGGGCGCTGATACTGGCGGAGGACTTGCCGGAGGTGACGGTGGATGGCGGCGTTCGGGAGGATGGAGCCGGTTACAAGCAGTTCCTGGAGCCGCCGGATAAGGTGTGTCCCATATGCTTGGAGGGGTTCTTCTGCGGAGAGATTGCGAATTGCATGCCGTGCGCTTGTGCCAATGTGTACCATCGACCGTGCGTCGTAAAGTGCCTCGACTCGAGCGATTCGTGCCCGACTTGTCGATTCGTCCTCCCTCTCCCCGCCATGTGAACACCTCTCCTCCTCCTCCTCCTCATCCTTCAACGAATCTGATGCTGTAGTTAGTTTGGTTTGAGAGCTTTGTTAGAAACCCATCAAGACCAGCTGCTTCGTCAATTATGTTTAGCTAATTCTTTACGTCTTTAAGTCTTTTTCATAATGGTTTTATTATTTTGATATGTTTTTTTATAGAACCGCACAAGATTTTTTTTTCTCGTTAATTACAGATTGTTAAAAGGTTTCTATCCTTCAATGGAACTATTTACACGAATTATTGAATTTGTTAAAAGATGTGTATATATATATATATATATATATATATATATATATATATATATTCAGTAAAAGTGGACAAGAGTGATCAAGCATTAGTAGGATTCCAAGCCCAACAATAGTCGCACCACAAAGTTCCCGAGCCCAACACAACGGCCCAATTCCACTACCTATAGCCGGGGAAAGGAAAAGAATTCCCAAAAATTAAATAATGAGGTTTGAGTGTTTAATTTGACCAACACAAATCCCTAATTTATTAATGTTTTTGGTTCTTCTTTTAAATTTGACTCGAGCAGTCAAACTCACATTTTGCATAAAAATTAGGTTTTGAAAATTCATTTTTAAAGCTACAAAGCTTAGTTTAAAATCCGATTTTGTGAGCTAATCATGCCTTTTCGTCTCCTTTCTATTCTTTGACTATATTAAAATTACCTTATTTCCAGAAAAAAAAAATGTAAAAGAAGAAGAAGTCTTGACTTTCAAGGAGTTCTTTTACCGAATATTCCACTAAAAAAATGAATTTTGACATAATTTGTGTGTGACATGTATGAAGTGTGCTGTTGTCCTGAAAGCACACATCACTACCAGCCTCCTCCACGTTACCATAATAGTGGCATACGTGGTTGCATCATTTTGTCTGGAAAAAAGAAAAACCAATGTTTCTTCTTTTTTTTTTTTTGGTAAATAATAATAAAAATACCAATATTTCTATCCCATTAAAAGAGAAGGAAACCCCGAAATATAAAATAAAAGATATTTCTATCCCATTAAAAGAAGAAAACCCTGAAATATATATGAACGATAGATATGGGTTTCCTTTTTATGTAGTTCTAAATGTGTACCCTCCATCTCAAAACATTATTTTGATAAACATATGGATTATTTTTTGAAAATTATTTATTAAAACAAAGTCACGCGGTGTGTGTGCATGCACATTTAGTTCATTGGCAGTTTTAAAAAATATTTATCATAAATGACGAGGAAGAAGAAATACTCTCATGACAACTCAACCTTATGAAGTACAAAAATATGAAGAAAAAAGACAGAAAATCATTTGTCATTACACTACGTTGGCAATATGTGTTATCTGATTTTATTTTGAAAAATTAATAGATCTCAGCCTTATAATTAAGTTGTTTTTTACTATGTCGATGAGCAGATGATTTTCCCATTCACAAGGATTTGGATCACTTGAATTTGAATGACCATGAATTTGTGTAATTGGACAATTCTAAAACATTCATTGTGGAAAAAGGCGCAGAGAAAAACTAAAGGTAGAAAAAAGAATAGTTTAAATTTTTCAAATCCACATAAATTCATGATTTTTTCCAAGAGTGGTTCATATCTTTCTCAAGAATGAGGATTACAATAGAAAAGCCATAAATTTATAAATTTTAGTAATTTTAACCATTCATTTTTTTTATTTATAGTTTCTCACTTTATCTTTTATAATGAATTACCATAATTATCTAACTACCCAAACATTTGGGTCTACAAATTCGAGGATTCATACAATTAGCCTCCTTTGTGACTACTAATGTCCCGCACACTTGTGATCACAAGAAACCCAGCTTAAAGAGGAGGTCTTGTATGGTGGTTTAATCCCGGTTTGCCCTTCCCTATCGTCTTGCTTTGTTTTTGGAAGAAAATTATGTGGTTTGATTGACTCTGGATTATCTTTTCAATTAGAAAAATTATATTTTTTCTCTTTATACTTTTTAGAACATTTATTCCTTACTTATTTGGTTCATGATAACTATCCCTTATATCATGCATGAAAATATACATTCC
The DNA here is from genome assembly GCA_034195605.1 of Santalum album. Taxonomy (NCBI): domain Eukaryota; kingdom Viridiplantae; phylum Streptophyta; class Magnoliopsida; order Santalales; family Santalaceae; genus Santalum; species Santalum album. The sequence goes on from CM067258.1 coordinate 4,869,694, forward strand.
TTAATCATTCTCTTCACATTTCATTCTTTCGACTACGCATATATTAATGTCCATTATTCAAATTTTAATCTTATAAATTAAATAAGTATGAAAAAATAAGATGATATTACTAAATTTCATATAATTTCATCATATATTAGATTCTCATTTATAATTATGATCCATTAAAGGATCTAAAAGGTTTATATATGATGAAGCTATGAAAAAAATGAATAAATTCTTTTTTTTTAGTTCAGTTTATATGATTAAAATTTATAAAATAAATGTAAAATGATATAGTTTTGGAATATAGCGATAAACATTTTTGTACTTTCTTGTGAACTCTTTTAACTTTTTGTTTTCTATTTTCTTAATTTATACTTCATAGCGAGCGAAATATTCACATTTAAACGTTGGTCTTTCCACTGATCTCTCTGTTTCGCCTGGGAAAAACCGCCCAAAGTCTGGTAGGACACGCACCGGCGAAGAGCGATAGGGAGAAAAGAGGAGAGAGGAGAAATTTAAGGAGAGCTTCCCTGAAGACTCTCTCTTCTCTTTCCCTCTCCCTCTTTTCCCCTTCTCTTTCTCTCAAAGCCAGCGGCTGTAGCAGTTGACACAACCGGAAGATCCTCCCTTCCCACAAACCTGTCGCCATGATCTCGTTTAGCGCAAGCAATCTCGTGGTAATATAAACTCTACCCATTTCCCCGATCTTGATTTTGAACACACCCATTTCAGTTCAATCAACTTCACATTTCGTGGGTCTGTGCTGTTTCCGTTTCCCCCCCCCCCCCCCCTCTTTTTTTCTGTCAATAATTTCTAAAATTGTCTCATTTATGGCTCTTTTCTGGTTATACAAGCAAAACCCGTCTCGCAGTAGACGTTTTCAATAACACCCATTTCAGAAATCGCTTTTGAAAACCCTCAAATCAATCCTACATTTAATATTTTGTTTCTGTTTTTTTTTCCCCTTGAGCAGAATAACCCGTTGTGTGGGGTGTCGAAGGGTTTCTCGTACTCTCAAAGACGAGCCTCAACTCCTCTGGTGGTGGCGGTTTTGAGCAAGAAGGGCCCCGTGGACGATAGAAACGTTGGCGTTTTGATGGAAACTACATTGAAAGATATGAAAGAAGATGGGGCCTCAGTGGTGCTGGGCAAGGACCCCCAACCCGCCGTCGGAGGTGGGGTTGAGGACGTTTACGGTGAGGATCATGCCACCGAGGCTCAGCTCGTTACCCCTTGGACTGTATCAGTCGCTAGGTATGAACCGGTATTCTAATTGCCATGACTTTGTTTCCTGCTTTAGTGTTTCGATGATTCCGATGCTTTTGCCTTACCCTTGTTTGCCTTAATGCCCTTTTAAAACCAAATTGGATAATATCAATTTTTTGCTGTCTGTGTTGTAATATGGGTTGTGAAGTTTGTTGTTTGGCTTTATTGTTATACTTTTTGAGTTCCATCTCGGTTATAATTGAATGAATTGTATTCTTCTGTTATTTTGTTTTCTTCTGTTATTCAATTTTATACTTGTGTGAAGCTTAGTCCCTGCTTTGTCCTTTTGCAGTTTAGCTTTGAAATTGCCTGTATCAGTTCACAGTTGTATGTACTCATTACTTATACTTTTTACCCTAGTTTGAGGATCTAGGTCTGGTATTAATGCAGTAGCTCTTGATGTTTCTGAGTAAATGTAAAGGTTTTATTTTCTCTTAATTTTTTTACCTTGTGCTCAAGCAGGTCTTGTATTGGCACTGACTTCTATGTCATTATGTAAATATGGCTTTACTGTTGAGCAGAAGAATATACTTTTAAAGAATATATAATTACTCTCCTTAAATTTATAAATGCTTCAGTCCAGATTGTGGCATCTAGATTCGTAGGCATGAGATTTTGGGAGTTTTTGGCACTTTCTTGAGACAGAATTTAGAAGACTGCAGCTACCTGCTTAAACAGATTGTGACATTCCCAATTTACTTTTGCAATTTATTTGATACTATGTTGTACTCTCTAATATATTTCCGTTCAGCATTTCATAGTATTTCCAAGAATCTTTCTAACTAGAACATATTGATCCATGTCACAGATTGCCTTTTGATGCCCTGATCCCGTTGTCAAAATTTGTCTCTTTCCTACATTTCTGTTTCTGCATAAAGTTTCTTGTTATGTTTTTGGTTATTACAGTGGATATTCATTGCTGCGGGATCCACACTTCAACAAAGGGCTTGCCTTCACCGAGAAAGAGAGAGATGCCCACTACTTGTGTGGTCTTCTTCCCCCCACAATCGTCAGTCAAGACCTTCAGGTTTTCCAAATAGCAATTTTCCATCAACATCCTTGTTTTGTTTACTAGCATCTACTTACACGCGATGGACCATTACCCTTTCCCTTGAGCCAGGTGAAGAAATTAATGAACAATATCCGTCAGTATCAAGTTCCATTGCAGAAGTACATGGCTATGATGGATCTCCAGGTAAACTATTCATGGTAGTTGGGATCGATATCAGGAAGCCTGAGAATTTCAAAGAAATATGAATTATATGAGGTGATTTTATCCAATATAGTAGACTATTAATATGCCAAGTATTGAGAGAAATTTCACGTTATACGATTTCCTCTAGTAAACTCATTGTGTTCCTTCTACCCGTTGAAATTATATTCACTCGAGAGTGCTTTTAATGGAAACTATAGTTGGAAAAAAAAAAAAAAAAAAAAAAAAAGAGAGAGGAAAATATTTTTTTAAAAAAAACCCTTGTGGTTTGGGCCATTTTTAGGTTGACCTCCTCTCCTTTGAAGCTATCCAATTTGACCCTTTTCATCCAAAAGATAATGGCCAAAGGGTCTGTCTAAAAATGCCTAAACTACAACTGGTCTAATTACAAATGTCTTAAATCAAAAAAGGTCTTTTATAAATTTAAATTTTAAAAAAAATTACAGCTTACTGTTGGTGGCCACTAATGATTTCTCAATTGAAAATATGACAAAAGTGAACATACTTGAGTTTTATATGACCACATTACTCATGCTTTATATGCCCAACTTAAAAAAATGAGTATTTTTGTTACATTTTCAAAGTTCATTAAACTTTTTTTTTCCTTTAAAACATATAATATGGGTATAATATAGATATTTATTAACTATGCATTATTGTGCATATACTACAATACGATGTGTGCATTCAAAGGAAACAAACTTGAGTGTGCACATAAGAGATTGCTATAGAGGGGGAGGGGAAAGGGATTACAAGCGGGTGTTGTCTTTGATAACCTACTTCAGTGGCACCAGTGATGTAATTTTTTAAATTTTTTTGAGAAAATTTGTAAGACCCCGTTTGTGTAATGCATTTTTAGTGAGTACCCCTTGTAATTTATAGCATTTTTAGATAGACCCCATCTCCGTAGTCTTTTGGGTGGAAAATGAACAGAAGGAGTCTATTGAGACCAAATTCAAAATTGCAGGGATCCAATTGGACAATTTGAAAAGGAAGGTTTTTTTTTTTTTTTTTCCTTTTTTGGGGAGGGGGGTGTCTACCTAAAAATCACCCAAGTCACAGGCTCTTTTAAATATTTTCCCTAAAAAAGAAAAGTCATACTACTGTTGTTGCCCTGCTTTGCTAAATTACGTGGTAACTTTTCTCTGTATTACTAAGGAATAAATACATGTTGAAGTGGTATTTTTCCACATTCAGGAGGAAAATGAAAGGTTGTTCTACAAGCTTCTGGTTGACAATGTTGCGGAGTTACTCCCAGTTGTGTACACTCCAACCGTTGGTGAGGCCTGTCAGAAATATGGTAGCATCTTCAGGCGTCCTCAGGGTCTTTTTATTAGTTTAAAAGAAAAGTACGGTTGGTTGCACTGTGGTTTGATTTGATTGCATTGGTGTTTTCAGTGTGCCATTTCATATTATTCATGATGAAACTGATGCTTATCTTTTGCAGAGGAAAGATTCTTGAGGTGCTGAGGAACTGGCCTGAAAAGAGTATTCAAGTTATTGTTGTCACTGATGGGGAACGAATATTGGGGCTTGGGGATCTTGGCTGCCAGGTAATGCGTTGTGATTTGCACTCATTGAATTCCTGTTGGCATTATATATATATACTTGCGTGTTTGCATATATGTGTGTGATTTTGTTAATGGCTTATTGATGACTGACTTTGGATGATATGTTCTTAGGGGATGGGAATACCCGTTGGGAAACTTTCATTATATACTGCACTTGGAGGGGTTCATCCTTCAGCGGTAAGCTTTGAATGACCTACACAATCATGAATTGCTACAGAAAAGTCACAACTGCTTTTCTATTTATGTAGACCATGTTGCATTTCCCCGACAAGCGCAATTTCTGTTACAACTCCAAAGATATCCTTCCTAGGCTTAAAAAAATGGTTCTGCCTCCTTTGCATACTACTCTTGACTTCATAGATTTTAGTTGTAGCAGACCATCAGGGTCAACAGGGTGCTACTGCTATCTTCATTTTTGTGGAAAATGCAAAGGGCTTTTTAATGATTCACTCTTTTTCACTTATCCTAATAAAGAAAGGATGGCATCCCTACCTTTTCATTGAAAGTTTTTAACTTACAATGATTTAAGGATGTGAACCAGCAATATTGAGCCTTAATTTACATTAGTCATTCATGACGTCATCATTATCTCATCCAGTTATAAAATTTATTAATGTTGGTTGCATCTGCTGATAAATTTCAGTGCTTGCCTATAACAATTGATGTGGGCACGAACAACGAAAAGTTACTAAATGATGAGTTCTACATTGGACTTAGGCAAAGGAGGGCCACTGGGCAGGTTCAAAACTCTGCATTACTTTTCCACTCAGATTTCATTCAAAAGCTCTAAATAAGCTTTTGCAACATTGAATTCATTGATCTAGTACTAATTCTTCCTCTTCCAGGAATATGCTGAACTTCTTTATGAATTCATGAGTGCGGTAAAGCAAAACTATGGAGAAAAAATCCTTATTCAGGTTAGTCGTTGATCATAAGTATTTGCATACAGCATTTTTTATTACTTGATCCCAAGTTACAAGTTCTATGCTTGCATCTCTATAAATTTTGGTTTCTTAAATCAGTTAGCTATATCGTGCAGTTTGAAGACTTTGCGAACCACAATGCTTTTGATTTGCTTGCAAAATATGGCACAACCCATCTTGTTTTCAATGATGATATACAGGTAATTGGATTAAAAATATGATACATGGATTATTATCTCTGTGCGGAATGACTCTTATATTCGTGTTTGTTTACTTTGCTATAGGGCACAGCATCCGTGGTCCTCGCTGGGATCGTTTCAGCCCTAAAATTAGTTGGGGGAACCTTAGCGGAGCATACATTTCTGTTCCTTGGTGCTGGAGAGGTCAACTCCTATTTCATTTGTTCAGCTCATCTTCCCTATATAAGCCTTCCATTCACTGTTTTTTTTTTCTTTTCTTTTTCGTGTGTGAGTACTTTACCTGTTCATTTCACTTTGTTCTTTTTATTACTGTAGGCTGGGACTGGAATAGCAAAACTCATAGCTCTTGAGATGTCAAAACAGGTTAAAACTTATCTAGCAGTGGAGTTCATACATTATTTGGTTTTGATTTTCTTTCAAGCAAGCCCCTAGATGTTTAGAAAAAAAAACCTAGCAGTGTACAGGGATTTGTTTATGCCTTTGATTCTTTTTGCAGTCAAATGCTCCATTGGAAGATACCCGCAAAAAGATTTGGCTAGTAGATTCAAAGGTACTTAGATTTAGCCTTCTATATAATGAAATCTAGTGAACTTTGTATCCCGTCATAATTTTCTTTGAATGTTATAAACACGTGTATGAATTCTTCTTCAGGGATTAATTGTTAGTTCTCGCATGGACTCCCTTCAACATTTCAAGAAGCCATGGGCTCATGAACATGAACCAATCAAGGACCTTTTAGATGCTGTTAAGGTGTGAAACTCTCTATCTATAAAAGAAATGTATTATATAAGTATATCTGATTAATACAATAAATTGATAATATATAAATCATATATATTATTTATATCGATCAATATATATAGTTAATTTATATATATTAATATACAAGCATACGTGCACATAAGTCCATGGTTTCCTTGTCCATTTATGCCCACTCCTTGGTTTAACAGGCAATAAAGCCGACAGTTTTGATTGGTTCTTCAGGAGTTGGAAGAACTTTTACCAAGGAGGTAGTTGAGGCTATGGCTTCCTTCAATGAGGTATTTAATTCATGGTTGTTTTTGTGATCTTTCATCGAAGGATTTGGTTATCCCACTGGAGTACTCCAACATTGTTGCGAATGGCTTTTGTGTAGAAACCATGTTATTCTTGCTCTCTCCAACCCAACGTGTCAATCTGAATGTACTGCTGAAGAAGCTTATACATGGACTAAGGTAATATAAACATTCAGCTTTTATGTAACATGTCCTCTTACAAGACAAACATCTCTTCTTAACTAGAAATTTGCTATCTTAATGCAGATATTCAATTATGAAATTTCATAATTATTTTTACTCCTTTATGCTACTTGCAGGGTCATGCAATTTTCGCTAGTGGCAGTCCATTTGACCCTGTTGAATATGAGGGGAGGGTTTTTGTACCTGGGCAGGTTGTCACTCTACTAAATGACATAATATATGTATATATATATTCAACATGACTACACTGATTTGGATACTTGTTGTTGTATATAGGCAAATAATGCATACATTTTCCCTGGATTTGGTCTGGGCTTGATAATGTCTGGTGCAATCCGTGTGCATGACAGCATGCTTCTTGCTGCATGTAAGTACTTCCGGGGGAGGTGGGATTAACCTTAAGTTGCATCATTGAAAGTCTGTATTTCCAAGTGTTTGTTGTATATGAACATCCTGTTTGAGCTGCTAACTACTGTTATTATCCTTATTTCTTGTTTCTTTTGCTGGGTCTCAGCACATTTTTTTGGTATCTGTCTCCCTTGGCAAACATTTTTCAGTTACAAGTGATTAGTTAGTTAAGTCCCTCTGACTTTTTTTTTTCTCCGCAATTCTGACCATTTTAAGTGAGTCATTGGACATAATCCATATTTGTATTCATTTTGAAAGTACTTAACTGGGTCATCAAACAGCCCCTCCGAGCTCATGCCTAAGCCTTCGTCATGTATTTGGACAGTTCACTTTAATTTTACAAAAGCAAAGTCATTGACTCCTTTTCTCGAGTTCAACCCAGTATATTTTCTGAGTTTTTGATCCTACTTTGATTTTCGAGGTATTGTTTATGTTTACTTGGCATTGATTTTTCTCGGGACAGCGGAAGCTTTGGCCTCACAGGTGACGCAGGAAAACTATGACAAGGGACTCATATACCCGCCATTTACAAGCATTAGGAAGATTTCAGCTCAAATTGCGGCCGCTGTTGCTGCGAAAGCATATGAACTTGGTGAGTTCTTCCCCTCCATCAAAAGATCCTCCATGAATGCATTGCAATTTCATTACTTATTGATACCATGTATTGCAATTTCCTTTTTAGGGTTAGCTACTCGTCTTCCTAAACCCGAAAATCTAGTGCAGCATGCAGAAAGTTGCATGTACAGCCCGACGTATCGTAGCTACCGGTAATACAGCAGAAGTATTGTGTAATTTTGTTTGTTGTGATAACATCAGTAAGTGTATTTCCTTTTTCTCTCTTTCATTCTTTTATGTCTAGTTTTACCCCTTCAATTCTCTTCCATAATGAGGTAATGTCCTGATGAAGAAGATGGGTAGTTGATTTAGTACAGAAATGTTCACTGGGTATTTTAAATTCATTGGGAAATAAAATTCTATGAATTGATTCATTGGCCCTGTGTTTGGGCTTTAAAACCCGGCCTGGTTGGGCAGTTCAAGCTGGCTTAGGTTGCAAACCCATTACGTTTGATTCGCAAGATGTACTAGAGTGTGAATGGAATAACGATTCCATTGAAATATAATATGAACAGCGAGTGGAGTATGAGGATTAACTCTTTTTAAAAAGCTATCAGCGGAATAGGCAAGGAATACATTCTCTCCGTCTCTCTTCCCGGGATTAATCTTAATAATGTGTTCAAGTACCGCAAATTTCTTTACTTAATACTTTTTGCATCGGAATTTACAATGGAGTTTTCTCTTCTATTCTCGGTTTGAGTGTGAAATTAACATCAAAAGGGTGAGAAATTGCAAAAATAAAAACAGTAGTAAGATGATATAAGTTTTTTTTTTTTTCTTCTCATTATGTTTCCTATTTTCTTGATTATTTTTCTTTTATCTGCCATAATGCTTACCTAAGATGAAAGAGATTGTGTATCAAAAGTCTATAAAGGCTTAAGCTTCGATAGCTGCTCTTCCATAGCTTTTGCGAGCATGTAGTAAATAAAGATAAGGCTTGTTATAATGGCTCGCTACACACCAAACTGGTTATAGACCTCTTAATTTATATAAAGGCGTGATTTGATATACTTAAGCCCCACTCCGTCCATTTTTAGTCATTTTAAATCAATGATTATGTGGTTTAGTATTTTATTGGACTCAACCATGCCACCGGGAAAATCTTTCACACCACTCGTCTCACATTTTCATTTTTATTAACTTTAAAAGCTATTTTTCTAATTCATTTTGACATCCCAGGAATTGTTTTTACAAGAGACATGATTCTTAAATCTTATATTCAAAAGGGATATACTATTACACCAACTCCATGTTTAAGAATTTTTAAATTTTAGTTTTAGAATTATAGAAAAAGTCCAAAAAGAAAGAATTTCTTTTCGGTAATCTCTAGTGAAAAATGTGATAGACCGTCTCCCGATTATCTCTGTGAATCAATCGATAGATGGTAAGGATTCGATCGAATCGGAAATACATCTATGTAATAGATGGTAATTTATCTTGATTGTATATTTTTATGCCTTTAGTTTCATTTTATTTATGAAAGAATGAACTGAATACAATTTCAATATCATAATGGGTTGCCCAAGACTCAAACTCGAAACTAGTCGGAAGGAGTGGATAGCCCCTTATCATCGTGGAGGAAAAATCGAGCTACTCAAGGGAACAAGGGTGGGTAAAATAATATTCTCTTATCCCTAGGAGGTCTTCCTCTTCTAACAGGTTTTTTCGAAAAACTCAATTTATTTCAATGCGAATAATAAACAAATCCATATTTAAGGAAAATATGAGTTTAAACTCACTCAAATTACGAGAGTCAACCTCTAAAACGATATAATTTTATTAAAAATTATCTTTAAAAACTTATATTATTTTAGGAGCAGACTTATAAAACTTACGGATGTTCGTATTCATACTTTCTTTTATCTTAAAATAATCATATGAGAATTCAATTTGTTTCGACTTATTTTTAAAATTTTATATTATTTTAAGAGCAGGTTCATGAAACTTACGGGTGTTGTTGTTCGTATTCATACTTTCTTTTATCTTAAAATGATCGTCTGAGAATTTAATTTGTTTCGGCTAATTAATTATTTGGCCGCTTTCACATGAAAAAGTCCGCAAAAACCTCCCCAATCATACCTCGACGGTGACTTGTGTGACGTGGCAGACAGGGATTCGACGAAGCTCGACTTCAACTTATCATTTCACATCTCATTTGATTTCCTCCATAAAAAATGGAACGAGAAAATTTTAAATAAAAAAAAAAAAGTAAAAGCGAGGTTCTTTGTATCCGCCGTAGAGTCTTTGTAGATAAAAAAGTCTTGCGGTAGACTTTCTCTCTCTACACACTCCTTTAATATGGTGACACGTGGATTCCCCCAAAGGTACCTTGATTCTTGTGTCCCCACGCGGCCACTGCAGAGTTATCCTCTTTAATCCTTCTTGAGATAAGGTTCGGCAAAAGGGAGTTGTTATTATGGTTGATAATTGCGTTCCCACGTTGGTCAAGCAAGAAGCATAGGTTAAAAAATAAAATTTTTGACCGTTGTGGTTGGAGGGATACATTGTTAAAGACAGATTAAATACAATCATAAGATTAATATGAACGAATTAATAAGGTAAACCTTATTTTATTAACGAATCATAATCTCACACACATAGTCGATGCTACAGTGTGTCCGGGGAACTTTTGAATGCAATGTCCATATATTTGGTTATGAGGAGTCATTTTTAAGAATAATTTTGTATGACTCATTTACTATTTTATCATCTTGTGTTGAGTTAAGAGTAACGTGATATATATATATATATACACACATTTTCACTAGTTCGATCATTTGTTGGGTCTTTATTAATGATCGGAATAACTTTCCGTGATTTTTGAAATTGGAATAAAGATATGAGAACTGATGATATATATTAGATTCGGATGAATCTTTTTCCCTTATTTATCAAAGGCGTCAAGATTTAGACTTTATAGTTATTTATTAAGTTGAACTTAATATAAAGAAATGAAGATTACGACTCTTTTATTTTGTGCTAAGTAATCAAGCAAATGGTTTGATAGCACTTGAGATATATTTATTGTGTCATCTAGCCTGGGCCACACTTGATAACCCCACTTTGCTCCCGCCAACGATGAGACGTGGTCCTCTATGAAATTTTTAATATGTGGAAAGTTTCTACATTTTTTAATCAAATCTTAAGTAAATACCAAGATAAATTATATTTATTTTAGTAAAATTGCTTAATCACCTTTCACTCTTATACTCAGTATCGTCTCCTTATTCTACTTTCAACTATAATAAAAATAAAAGGAAACATTACAAAAGACTCCCTATAATTTAGGTCATTTTTAATAGATCTCTCGTAATTTATATTTTATTTATTACATTCCTTGTACTTTTATTTTGTTTTCAATAGATCACTTTTATCTAGTTATCACCCAATTATGATAAGTAAGGAGAGGGGGAACTCATGGTAGGTATTAAATTTTTGCATCATTATTTCAAGTATAAATTATTAAAATTAATATTAAAATTTTGAAAAATACTTATAAAAAATATAAAAAAGTAGGAAAATCTAAATAAAAAAAGAAAGGTGAGGCTCTCTTCTTTGGAGGTGCACATAAATATAATAATGGAATCAAAGTTTCATTTTGAAAAAAGTGTACTAAAATCCTAGTGCCCCCTTCCTAATTTTCAATTAAGACATAAATGTTATGATCCATGGAGATTAAAAACATAGGTTAGGATTTTCTTTTTTGTGTTCTTAATTTTTCCTATTTTTTGAGTATTATTTTATTAATAATAATAATTTACATGTAAAATAGTAATATAAAAATTTAATATCTTACCAGGTGTCCCCTTGTTTAACAAAACTAGATGTCAAATGAAGGGATATTTTTTGGAAAAAAAATAAAAATACATGAAATATAAGAAATAAATTTAAAATTACAGCAAATTTCTTAAAAAATGACCAAAACTAGAGAGGGTCTTTTAAAAATTTTCTCAAAATAAAAAATGAAATTGAAAGTATGTTTTACCAAAATAACGTTATAATGTAAGTTTTATTAGATAATTAATCAAATAAAATTACGCACACTTTTACGACTTCTAGAAAATATCAACTTTGAATAAGTATTCTCTGAATTTATTGCAATTCAATGTAACCCACTTTATTAGTGTTATAAAGTTCATTTATTACATAATTTTATAGTCTACTTGTACATTAATTATATTTATTATTTTAATTTTTATGTATTATCATTTTCGTTACTTCTCTTATGTGGTGTTTATATTTACCTCCTGCCAGATGATTTGAACCCTGACTGGGGTCAAAAAATGAAAGAAACAAAAGCTCTCTACGCAATTTTTGTGCGCCGCTCTTTGTTTTCACAATGATTGGACGTATCGATTCATCATCAGTGACGTCAATGCAATCTATTTTGTCCGTCGTGGGACACGCATGCAGACAAAATACGCAACATGCGGACAAAGTACATAGCCAAAGACAACCCCCCAAAAATAGGCATTTATCAATTAGAAAGACCAAAAAAAAAAAAAAAAAGAAGAAGTTGAAACCCACTTTATTTCTGCTGATAATAGAAAATTTGTGTTTTACCTTTTTCATAGATGTGGACATGCATTAGACTTATTTGTCACAATAATATTATATAATAATTATACAAAATATCATGAAATTGTAAGTAAAATAAAAATAGCGTTCCCTTTAGAAATTATCTATGAAGAGTATAGTTCTACTTCTACATCATACAAACATCTTACAAATTAATATATCATGTAATTGTCCTTTGATTTGAAAATATGATATTATAAATTTTAATCCTTTTTTTTAACAATCTTTTGACAGAAGCCCTTTAAAAATACAAGTAAGGTTTGCTCTTGTAATAAAAATTGGAGCGGTAGTAAAGTAAAACATCATTTTTTGTTGCCGAGTTAAAAAGTTTTTCAATCCTCCTCATACTTAGAAGGGCAATGCTACATATATTTCTTACACATCTTTCACATCAAAAAAAATATGCAAAATTTAAATGCAAAGAATGTCCTAATTCACATACTTAATTTAATTTAAGCACAAGGTACACACTAGAAATGAATATAAACGATAAAAAAAAAGGAGGGAGACTTAAGAGGATAAAGATCACCTGAATTTAAATTTTTAATGAATTTATGAATTTCAATTATTTATTTATCACTTTTAATTTAATTTTTATCTTTTTTAATTCAAAATTATATACATTCATGACCCTGCAAACAATAACATTGATAGATAGTATGGTAGAAAGAAGAATTCATATATTTCTTTCTACCATACTATCAGAGCTCATAAAATACCGCCGATTCTAGTCCAAATTCGAAAGACACCCAAAGGACAACATGGTCATCCGCTCGGAAATCAAAGGAGCGATCCCCACGCCCCCGCGAACAGGTCCATTCTCGTAATTAATCCAAAACCATGTAACTAATTCCGTCATTTCAGACCCCCTCCACCTCGTCCCTAAATAAATCCCCTCATTCATTGAAATCCTCTTAACAGCAAAAATCCTCTCTCTCTCTCTCTCTCTCTCTCTCTCTCTGTCTGAAATTGTATCTATTCGTAATTTTAACCCATTAAGGTGGGTTGGAGGCTGCGATTGGCTATGACACGCCGGTGTTCTCACTGCAGCAACAATGGCCACAATTCCCGAACGTGTCCTTCACGCGGCGGCGGAGGATGCGGCGGTGGCGGAGGAGTTTCCGGCGGTGGTGTGAAGCTCTTCGGCGTGAGACTCACGGAGAGTTCCATCATCAAGAAGAGCGCGAGCATGGGGAACCTATCGCACTACCTCTCCTCCTCCTCCGCCGCCGGGGGGTCCCCCAACCCTAGCTCCCCCTCCGGCGACTCGCTCCGGGACCCGATCCATGTGCGGGACGGATACCTATCTGACGATCCCGTTCACGCCACGTGTTCCTCCAATCGCCGGAGCGAACGGAAGAAGGGTAGTTACGCTGAACACGGATTTCTTTCTCTCCCTTGTTCTTGTGTGTGATTTGATATTGGATTTATTTATCATTTTAATTAATTAAAGTGCTTTATAATTTAGATTCTTTTGATTTGATGTGATGCGGGGATAAGGTTGCAGATTTTATCCTTGTATGGTTCGATTCACTTTAGTATGCGACCATGATTATCGGTCTTCTATCTATTTATCTATTTATTTTATTATTTTATAGATTATATTTTTATTTTTGCATGATGAAATGAACTGAATCCCTGCTTTCTGGCCTGACGACTTTCTTTCGTAACCATCCGTTCTAATATTGACTAAGGCTCCTTTTGGATTTAATTGTATTTTAATAATCTCTGGTTTTGTTTGAAGGGGGGAAAAAAAGGTTGATTTCTTGAAGCATTTTTTTTTTTTTTATCCCTACGGAGAATTAATTGTTTCGCGTCCAAGTGCTTTTCGTAAGCTGTTATATGGCCACAACTATTTCTCTTGTTATTGATTATTTCTTTTTAAGACCCATGGATGGTCTCGTTAGCTAGCTCAATTACGAGCAGAACCTGAAGTTGTCTTATGAAAGGTAGAAACTTAGTTGACATTATTTACTAATAGAGCTCCTTCTCGTTTTTGTGGTGTTTTTTTTTTTACGCCATGGGATGTTGCAAGTTGAAATGTCTCTATGTTTGTGCTCATTGCTAGTAGAATCGGTTGCGGCCTACCCACCAAGAGAATTCTCATGTTTTGAGCAACGATTGGCTTAAAGGAAGTGCTGCACTTGCTGGTGTGGTTGTTGGGAATTTGGTCGGAGTACTTGTTACTTTATGAGAGCTCCCTACGGTTGAGAAATTATTAATAACCCGTTTATTTGGTGAAGTTCTGTCAGAGGGAGGATGTATAAGTTTGAAAACTCTGGAGGGTACCTAGATTGTTCTGTTGTAAACACTTTCTCCGGAATAGCAGACTCGGTATTAACTTGATTTAGTCATTTCTGGAACTTGCTAGGGCTAGGTTAAAGAGAGGCGGCTAACGACAATAATCTAGACCATCACCACCAGAAACAACGGGGTAAAGAATTACATGGAGGGAGTGAATTTGCCGATGCGCCAGAGGAGCTCTGTAGTACATTGATCAGCGGGGCATACATGGAAGATGAGGGCAGGCAATAATAACTTTCGTCATTCACTATATCATAACCGAGTTGGTATGCTTATGAAAATGATGATAAAATGGAAGTTTAGACGGTTATCAAGATGAAGAAAGGAAATATTATGTAAGCAATGACAAGAGTACTGGTAGAGCAGTCTTAATGCATTAAAGAGCTAGAGCAATGTTGTTAGTGTTTATAGAAGCCTGGCCACTGTAATGTCTGATAATGGTACAGCGGCAACATCAAGTTTTAGTGTAGTTAATTAGGGTCGAAGACTTAAATCATTTATTTGCTTTTGCCAAGGCTATGTATTGGTTAAATCTTATTAATCAGCAGATATGGATTAAAATTTGCAGTCTCAAAATATGCCCTGCCACTGGTTTTGTGACTGCTGCAATGATTGCTCTCTAAGACATGAGTTGGCCTAAGCAAACGTGTGTTAATCTGCTACGAGATGATCTAGCACAATAAGTTGTTGGTCTGTTCAGTTTGTGATGGGTTGGATGATACAGCATCAGAATTTCAATAACCCACTATTTATTTTTTTTTTTTGAAGATTTGACATCTGTACAATTTGGGCTGTTAGAAGAATTCCTGCTTACACTTTTTCTTATTTTCTTATTTCCTTTTTTTTTGGGGGGGCGGGGGGTTGTTTTGTTTGCACCTGTCAAGCACTTAGTTTGCATTCTAATAGATCTCTAGTTTTCTCAGTCATCTTTTCACTGCTCTCTTTGCTTGGAGTTTTATGGCACTGTTTGTTTACCATCTTGGAAGAAGCCTTCTCGCTTTTTTTTTTTTTTTTTTTTTTTTTTCCTTTTCCCTATCATTGTTCAGACTACTCATTGCTTTGTGTGAGTGGTTGCACTGCATTTATTTGTCTTACTTTCATCACTGGCTTGTCCTTGCCCCCTTGTGCAAATTTATAACTTAGAAATGATCAATATGTTCTTTCTCTTGTTAATGATTCAGTCAAATGACCTCGTTATAAGCTTTCCTCTTTGCAGTGAGAAAGTCAGTTCAGAAATGATGTACATGTTTTACTTTTGTTAATGGTTTCATTATAAACTTTCGTCTTTGCATTGAAGGAGTCACTTAGTTTTGCCATCTGTGATATTCAGGTGTCCCATGGACGGAAGAAGAGCATCGGATGTTTTTAATTGGCCTTCAGAAGTTGGGGAAAGGAGACTGGCGGGGGATAGCCCGCAATTTTGTATTGTCAAGAACTCCTACCCAGGTGGCAAGCCATGCACAGAAGTATTTTATCCGGCAGAGCAATGCTTCCCGTAGAAAGAGACGTTCAAGCCTTTTCGACATGGTTTCTGATATGGTTTGTTTTCTCTTTTTCCCCTTTTCTTTTTTATAATCACTACGAGATGGCTTTGGCCTCTCAAGTCATGGGACCCAGCATCATATCATCATTATAATTTGAGAATGTGAGTCCTAAATGCATATTAGCCCCACTAGGTTAGCCTAGTGGTAGGATGGGTCTTGATTAGTAGCCAGCAACTGTAGGTGTCGAATTCAAATCCCCACAACAGCAAATAACTCTGTGAGGGTAGTCATGCGGATTTAACTGATTTGAGCATCTAGCAGGTGTTGCTTGGGTCTAGAGGTAACTGTGGGTAACCCATCCTTAACTGATTTTAGTATCTAGCAGAAGTTGCTTGTGCCTAGAGGTTGCTGCCCAAATTATAGGTAATCCTTCTGTTGTTAAGCAGTAAGGAAAAGAAGAACAGATAAATGCAAGATTGGTAATAGTTTTTAATGTTCTGCAATTTGTTGAAAGAACTGGACCATGGATCCTTCTTCTGATCCAGCACAGTCGAATTGGTATCATCTGTCAGCCTTCTCTTTTTCTCATGGTGCAATTGTAATTTCCTGATTAATGTCAAACTATTTCTGGAAAAAGTGTTCCTGTTCTGCTTATGTTGAGACTTAATTTTAGGAATGATTTTAACTATCTTTTTTTCTGTTACTGGTGCCATGTTATTTTATTGATTATTCATTTGTCAGGCCTCAGATCCTCAAGCAATGCCAGAAGAACAATCTCTGCCCCCAACACCTGAGATCAAGGAAACCGATAAAGCAGATCCAACCCCTTCTTTAGATCTTCCATTGAAGTCTGAAATTGAACCCATGGATGCGACCTCCCAAGAGCCGGTCAAAGAAGCTGAAGAAATTGTGGTGCCATCAAGCGAACCTCTGACAATGGTTCCCACATTTTTTCCAGCTTATATACCAGTTCCAGTTCCATTCTGGCCGCTGAACCCAGCCTTAGATGAAGAAGGGAAGGGAACATGGGTTACTCATGAGGTTGTGAAGCCAACCGCAGTCCTACCCAAGGAACCTGTAAATGTTGATGAACTAGTGGGAATGTCTCACCTCAGTTTGGGAGAGACCGAAAATGGTCATGTCGAGCCTCCATCACTATCCTTAAAATTAATAGGAGCACCATCCAGACCCTCAGCATTTCATGTAAACACTGCTGTCAGTGGGTCGGATGTGAGTGACAAGAAGAGCAATGCAATCCAGGCAGCATGATTAGGGGGAAAGGGAGCAGTACCATAGGTTTTTCGTTTCTTTTTTTCTTTAGAAATATCTGTTGTATATTTCATCCAAGACCTGTGTCTTCTTAAATGCTCTTTGCCTTTGTTTGATGGTATGAATTTATCTGGTGCTATCCCAGGTTAGATTATTCTTTTGCCTATTCTTTCTGACTGTAAACAACTAAAAATTAAGGGGAAATTGAATTTGAGGCTAACTTTTTGTACAATAAGTTTGGTATTGTTACATGCTTCCAGATCCATAACTTTTTTATTTTTTTTTAACCTTCCCGTTTTCCTGTTTCCTTTTTCCCAAGTAGCTTGTTCTTTATGTATTATTTATGCTGGACTACTGGTCCTAACTGCCAGAATCGAGCCCTACTGTGGTGCGCAATTGTAGTTTATGTGGCCGTAAAGTTTAACCGTGTGATCCTACATTCAGATAAGGATCCTAATATTAAAAAGCCACTTGACATTATGTGTTGTTTCCACCACACGGGTAGTAGCCTAGCAGTCATGACGAACCCTTTTAAAAATGGAGGTCTTGCGTTTGAGACTTGATATTGACCGACTGGTTGTTACTCCCCAGTCTCCCCTGACTAGTGATTTATATTGCTTGGCAAAAAGAGGGAAAAACAGTGGTCTGTTGACTACAGGTTTAGACTACTTTTTTGAAGGATCTACAAGGGTATGCTGCTGTTGCCCTTGAGCTAGAAAGCCCCTCTTAAAGCGTTAAAGCAACAATATAGAAGATAGGGCCATCTGTGAACTACTTTGAGTAATTTTTTAAAAGTGAGTCTGTCTTTGAGTAGTTTTTTAAAGGTGAGTCTGTCTGTCCCTGGTCATCACTATTCATTTTTGGTGTAGAAAGTAAAAATCTTAAATACAGTTTTTTCATATGTTAATACATGTGTGCCCAACGAGTTTTGAGCTGGCAACCTTTCCTATCCTTGTACTTACCTTGGCAGAAATAAACAGTGACTAGTTAATACACCCACTGCAGAGAAGTGGAGAACAAACCTAAACAGAACACCTTTGCAGCCAGCTTGTGTAAGCACTAATGATGATTCTCCAAGGATCCCCCATTTAGCTAGGTCAACTACCATGTGGTTAGCCTTTGAGTGTAGATAAAACTGTAGCACTATTTACCCATATCATTTGAATACATGTAGTAGATATTTCAACAGATTACAGTCATTTGTACATACTTTAAGCTAAGATGCAGCAAACAGTTGCTGGTGCAATTGGTAGAACTTCAATCAGTGAAAACTATACCTGCTGTGCACTAACTTCTTTAATTGTAGTTTATCTTTTCTGATGCATTCCCTATACTGCTCAACATGAACGTCTTTAACAAATTGATGGCAGTACTCACGACTAATGAACATCTGGGGAGGGATGATCCTCACAGCTCATAACCAAGTTGCATGGTCATAGTCTTTGTTGCTTATTGATTGCCATGTTCGCTCTATAATTTTCTCAAGGTAAGGTAGTCACTCAGGTGGCTTGAACAAGCCATTAATCGTATGAGTTGTTGTTGAGTTAAATATTAACTATTTAAGCCATGCATTTCTCACTCGAAGATGATGGTAATATATGCCATATAATTGTATTTCCCTATAATTAATGTTTGTCTACGGTTTCACTGCACATTGCACACTTGTTACGTGCATGCTTAAAGTAGCATTGAGCTTCATTGCTTGATTATATATATATATTTTGGTTATAGCGTGTGAGCATTAGGATCTGGTGTTACATTATGAGCTCCCTAGAAAGGGTACATTGAACGAACAATTTTTGTATGGCAAATAATCAAAGTTGAAATTCAAATACCTGGAAACTAAAGCCTTGCGATTTAATTAATAAGATGTTGGGGCCACCCAATCCAATGGCAACTGGTTTTGGGATGGAAACACCCAAAATTTATAATGGTATCAGCACAGCCATTCCAACACGTGTTTAGTTTAAATGTTGTCATGCTAGCTCGACGTCACCTAATATAAATTGTCCATGTGTTTGGTTCAGATAATGCCACACGAGAAGGGGATATTGAGAATATCGTCCCAGTTTGGGAAGTTAAAGCCTAACAATTAATACGGGGGCACCACACCCATGCCACTTGGTTTTAAGATGGAAACCCCCTGGCTTTGTCATCTTCAAAAAGAGAAAAACAAACTCTTCATTTGTTTTTTAAATATAGGATTTACAAAAACGAACTCTAATAGTTCTACCACTACAGGCATTCGAGTCTCTCATTCGGCCTTCTGTGGCACAAGTCTGTAGATTCCAGTTAGCTTGGAAATCATGGTGCATTCTGGTGATTGGTAATATAACACATTCGCAAGAGTTTTACAGGTTCTCTCTTGTTTTTTTAAAAACATTAGAATTTTTTGGTCTTCATATTACTTACTTTAAGGTGTCAAAGTGGATAGTGGGATGCACTTATGTAGTTGTCTGTTTGATTATATCTGCATCTGTTGGTAGCCTGCTGCCTTATTTATATGTAAAAATGTGTAACATGTGGATCTAAACAAGAAACCAGGTTCCACTTCCGTGCACTCACTCTGTTACCCATGGGAATTTTCTTGGTCTGAACAAACTAAATATGAATTTTCTCTTAATAGTCCCTAGAGTTTGTATGCTGTTTGGGTAGCCAAGCATGTGCTTTCACCCCAAATCAGCTTGGGGCCTTGGGCCATGAACAATTTTCATTTTTATTTTTCAGTTTTGTTTGGATCAATGCTTCCTTCATTGCAACCAACTCATTTAGATTTTTAAACAATAGTTTTTCATCGACATAGGGTTAGTACTAGTCTATAATTGTTTATCGACAGTTTAATGTACTAAGCCCTCGGTGTTTTAACTATGCTATTTTGGACTCTGCTATTAATCTTCTTATGAGTTTTTGCTTTGGAAATGCAGATACATTTATTTTGCGTACATATGCATTGGACTAGTCTAGTTGGCATGGATACGTATACCAACTAACGGAGTCTATGTAATACCTAGACATGTCTTGTGGGAATGCTTTAGGGGAGGAATTCGATACACTTGCAAGGGAAGTTACTTTCTAATTGCTTATTGCTTTGAAGGTTTCAATGCGTATTTTCCATATTCGAGCAATTTGATCACTTAGTTTTAGTTGGTTCCTATTCACGTTTTATTCAATTTATTTTGACAAAAATCCGGCAGGGAAGAAGCAGCTGTGAACTGTGCGAATGCTGATTTCAATGATGTCTATTGAACATTGAGATTTTTCAGAAGAGTGAGCAAAATTGATGCTGCAGGAAGAATTTCTGAAAAAAGGTAAGTAAGATAGCAAACTTAAAGCTAAAACCTGTTGGCTGCATCAGTGCCCACAAGTTCGGGTAAAGTTTGGTTATTCGCATGAGCACATTCTTGATAAGGAAAAGGGCATACTTTTCCAGAAAGGTCCTTCGGGCAGCCAATGCTTTGAGATGGCATCACTAATCTTTTCTCACTGAATCTGCTAGCTTTCATTTGTTGGCAACCACTTATTAATGTGAATTCAAATTTATTTGATTACTTTATTTAACCGTAATTATACCACTTTTCGTAGTAAGGTTTTTAATGAAGCAAGTATCTTGTATATTTGTTGTCCCTTGGAGTGGGTGCTTTTGTTTGTAGAAGTCTTTTTATCCCTGTAATCTTAGCTCTGTAATAAATCGATACTTTTTCTGATAAAAAAAATAAAGAGAATTACTGGAGGATTTGGAGTCATGATGAATAGTGTGCCAAAAATCATAAGACGTTTCATTTGGCTCTGTTAATTAGAGGGAGATGATTTCCAGAATAATGATGCATGATGGGCTAGAATGTTTTTGGTACTTGTGTTGGTTTGTAGGAGACTATTTTAACTCAAAATTCGTCAACTTGGCTAGTGACAGTTGAGGTATAATATATCCAAGTTGTAAGACTAGATCTTATTGCACCAGCTAACTTGGGTTCTGTAATGCACTGAACACAATTTCAGTTTTCATTAAAAAAAAAAAAACACTATATATTAATTTTTCCCTATATAATTTCTTCTTTTAAGGAGAACAAAGGAAAAGTAAAGGAGAAATTTATGGTTCCCCGTTGTACAATTATGTAAATTGTTATTAGGGTGAGTTGCAGATATTTTCAAGTCTGCCTCTCTCTCTCTCTCTCTCTCTCTCTCTGTTCAAAGATGTAAATACTACACACAAGCATATTACACACACACACACACGAAAAGCTAAAGTCGTCATAGCATCAAAAAGGGTAGGGTGGGTTGAAGGGCTTTTAAAATTGACCCCTTAAAAAGCTAAAGCATATAAAAAGGATGAAGACAGTAAGAAAGATTTAAAGATTGGTTCCTGATTGGATGTTGCTCAGAAAAGTTTGTAGTTAGTTACTACTAGTTTTCCTTCAGTATATGACTGCTTACTTAAAATAAAGAGTACTGTAGTTATAACTTACTTGATCCAACAAGTTTTATCTCAGTAGCAGATTCATATTTAGCCACTCTCTTCTGCATAGAGTGCATGTATGAATGATGGTCTATAATTGACTCTACCTTGACACTGACTAGCCTTTACATATCTCCCCTTCTGGGATATACCATGTTGTATTACCATTAACTGTAGAGAGTGAGCCTGAATTTTGAAATAATTTAGTGTTATTAAATTCATTTAAAAATTATTTATTTGATGACGTTACTTATTTAATTGTTTTCCTTTTACAGAGACTTCAGGAACAGGAATGTTTTTCTTTCCCCCCCCCCAAAAAAAAACATTATTACTGGAAGGCATTTATGATTGTCCAAGGTGGGATTCTTATCAACATAGGAGGCAGTGACTGGAAGACAGAATCCTAATCCAATTGTAGAAGCAAACACAAAGTCATATTCTGATCCCTCTCCACCCACTATTCCCATCATTTTAATTCTTCTAACAAAGGTGAAGTTCTGACCACACCCCCTTACTCGGGCATTACAAAGGAATAAATGAAGAATCTCTTCTCAACACCTCCTCCCCAATTTAACCTTTGCTGAAGTTGGCAAGGGAAAAAGGACACCAGCAAGTTCAGGTTAGAGCTCTTATATCAATCATTAAGGGGATATATAAATATACATATATATATATATGGTGTTTGTTCTTTTTCTAGCTACTTCTTTGGTATATATATTTATTTATTTCTCTTTTGGGTGTTTATTCTTTTTCTGGCTACTTCTTTGGTATATGCTTTTGTTATTGTTTAGTGCCCACCAAACCTGCTTAAGCACTACTAAGAATTTCTATTTTGAGAAACCACTGCTAAGAGTTTCTACTTCGGGAAACCATCCCCATGGTTTACTGTGATGCTTGTTTGCTGTAGGGTTTGGCTTCTCATTATTACAAGGGGCAGCGACCCTGTTTTCCAAGTCCCTAATGTCTCGACAAGTCGCAAGAGTTTAAGACCACAGCTGTGATTTTGCCAGCTCAGAACTCTTATCCAATCACATATTGGATATACCAAGCATAAGAATCAAGAAATCACCATTTCATTCGTATTCCATTCCTTCTCCCTTTCTCATTCTATTACAACACTTCAAAACATGACTTCAATGGATTTCGAGGTGTCGTCTTCAGGAGTTATGAAAATATCCATTATTCTTTGGGTGTTAGCTTTTGTGTCCTTAGTTTGTTTTAGCTCAATGTGCCTGACTCTGTTCTGTTTAGGAGTTATTCTATCTGTGGTGTCTGAATAGGCCTCTGAACGTCCAAGTTGAACCTCTCCTGGTGTGGCTTGATTGGAAAAATAAAACAAGCAAAAGATACTTTAACAGATTCGATCGAGTTTATAAGTGCAACTTGAAGAAGAAGAACAAAAGCATATGTAATAGTTCACTGCTTTCTTCTTTAAAATCTTTGGTAATAATTCAGAAATTTATTATTTTACATTTAGAATTACTGGTATAGTTCTAACAGATGAGCTGCACTGTTTGCGTGCTAGGCTCCAGCAAGCTTAGCTGGTAAAATGCTTCTGGCATTGAATCAGAGCTCTCAGGATCGAACTCTGCAGCCTTAGGTTAGGGGTTCATGGGTGTGGGAGGACTAGCCTTATTGGCTTAGCCCACATCCACTAGACAAAGAAAATGGAGTAATAACAATATCTAATGAAGTAGAAAGAAAATCAAAAAGGTGAAAATTATTACCTTACATTAGTTCCAGGCACATGAGTCCTGTAAGATTCCTTCTGTAAGCTATTTTCTTGCACATAAGCCTCATGGATGAGGTAAAGTGAAAGTGAAAGTGAAAGAATTGGCCCCATTGCGCAGAGCCACCATATATATATATTCCTTATTTCAGTTAGGGAGCTTGATAGGAACAGTCACCCCCATTCTGTGGGGAGAATCTTTGAAATATTGTGTTTTAGCCATTTTCTTTTTCTATAAAATTCCTAGCTTTTGATCCTTTTTTTTTTTTCCTTGCCTAGACCAGAACAGTAGAGAGAGAACAAAAGGAAAGCACTCAAATTTTTTCATTAAAGAAAGAATTATTTTGATGTTATTACACATATTAGATTTGTCAAACATACAAATATAAGCCATTTTTAGTTCTCAAATTTTAATTACTACATAAATAATGTATCAAACTGATAATTGATATTAAAGAATACATCTTCTTTTGTTTGCTAAAGTAAACGCGGAGTCGTAGGTTGTTGGTTAAATAAACTTTGTGAAATGGCTGTCAATAAAAATCAGTGTCATTGTGCCAAACTGAAACTTAAATTATAATGGAGAAACATTTAAAGAAAAAACTTCACTATTATTCTATCAAAAAATGAAACTGTGTTTATAAACAATGAACGTTATTAACTTATAGACTGGTATTTGTGATTTCTGATGCTTAAAATAGAAGCAGGATGTGGCGTTGCTCATATTTCCCATTTTATAATTAAGATTATTCTCATTGAAAGAAAGACCTTTCCTAATTTTTTTCCCCTTAATTTGATTAGAATCTGCTATATATATTACATGGGTGCATGAGAATAAGGAAGTGACACGTGGCTTCCACCCTTTCCATTCTAAGCTGGAAGTTTACTTTTAGAAACTGTGTTCATGGTGCTAAAAGAAATAAGCTTTCCATTAGAGGCAGGAAGAAAAGAAGGTTAGGAAGTGCTTTGGAACTATCTGATTAACTAAAGAGTGTGGCACATAGACAGCAAAAATAATAATTTAGTTAATGCATTATTCGTTATGCCATGCCTTTTTCTGAGTTTCTAGTGGCCTGTCATTTCTAGCATTATGTGCCACTTTGTTCATTCCTCTAGTAATTACATATAATATAATGACCATATGCTGGTTTTGGCTCCTTTTAGATGAATTTTATATAAAATAGACACGCATAAATTCTGTGTGTTATATCATGCATTCCAATCTGGGAACTTTTTTGTTCCATGCCATTTCCTTTTTGGGCAAAGAGAATAACAGACATACATTATGCCTACCAGACAAAAGTGGTTCCAATTTTAAAACTTGAATAAGGCTTAAAAGTGATGAGTGCATCTGCATTGAAAATGATTAAATCTTAAGTTATGTTATATTATCTATGAAGCTTAATTAGCAACATGTGTCACATGATATTTTCAAGATAATAAAAAGGAAAATGTGCCCCACATGATAGATCAAGAATTTACTCCTGTCAAGGTTCCGCCGGAAGCCAATAGGCAATAGAGAGAGCAGCCTAACATGATACTTCATGCATCAGAGTACTTAATCCCAACCTGACATGGGACTCTCAATGCTTTCCTTACATGCAGGCTCAACTCAGGCTCTGTGCTGCACAACACAGGACACTGCAGGGCCCCCTCCCGGACACAGCTTAAGCCACTATTGGGCCAAGCACAGCCGTGCTCTGATACCATGTCAAGGTTCCACCGAAAGTCAATTGACAATTGGGGCGGTATCCCAATAGAATACTTTTAAGGAATCAAAATACATAATCCCAACAAGATGTGTGATTCGGATTCGCTGGTTATTAATAATCTAGTTTAAAAAAGCTGAAGAAGGAATTTTGGTTTACAGTCTCAATTTTTTTTCCTTTTCTTTTCTCTCTCTTTTTGATGAATAAACTAATTGAAACTTCTGAGAATCCAGCTTGTTGGAATATATCTTTTCTTTCCAAAAAGGCAAAAATGTAGGTACTCTTTGCCCTTGATGGTAGTTCCATGTTAGACTGAGCATATATCTTTGTGGGCATTACTGTGCAAAGTAAAACAAGTGAATGTAACGGTGGGCAAATCTTTGCATTTTTTGTTTCTGTGTGACAAAGATTTTAAAAAAAAATCCAACTCCCTATTCCAACTAAGTTTAGATGCTATAGTTTCTGTTTTCCAGTTCTACAGGCTGGGGCCTCCCAGACATGCTTCCTTCTAGTATTTGCTTTCCCACTACTCTCTCCTCACTACTCTATATAAACCATTCTGCCCTTTGCTTCTTCATATCTTTGCATTCGCTTTCAAGTCTTCAACTCTTTCTCTGATTGCATTTTTGCACTCTTTGATTTGTCCAATGGAGAGAAACCAAGTGCAACGGCAGGTCTCTCTCATGAGGCAATCCCTGTTTGATCAGGTTTTTCTTTTCTTTCTGTGGTTTGGGGCAAAATAAACTTTCTAATATTACCCATTTATTGGTTTTAGAAAGGCTAGCCTTTTTTTTTTTCATTTTCCCCCTTTTGATAATGGAGAGAGGCACACCTGTAAAATGAGCAGCTATTTCCTGGTTCAAGTAGCCCCACTAGCCACTTGAACCATGTAAATCAAAGATGGGTGGCCCCAAGAATCAAACCCAGTGGATCAAACTAGGGTGGTCTCCCTTGGGATTTTTTTAGAAAGGATAGCTTGTTAGCTGGTACAGGCTCTTTAGTATGAGATCCAAAATACAACCCAACTCATAAGGACCATTATTGCCCAATTCATATAAATTATTGATGCTGGGCAAGGTCAAGGATTCGAAGCCTCGTAATTACAAAGTTGGTTGCATGAGTATTTACCAATAAAAAAAATACATATAAAAATAAAATTAATAAAGAATTTGCTAATGCATGTGTAGACTTTTGGGGTCTTCAATGAATGCAGGGGTTTTTGGACGAGCAATTCATTCAACTGGAGGAGCTGCAAGACAACGTCAATCCTAACTTTGTAGAGGAAGTCGTCACCTTGTTTTACAAGGACTCAGCTAGACTCATCCTTAACATTGAGCAAGCACTGTGAGTTAATTAGTTCAATAGTAAGAAAGAGTAATTTCTGTTGACCTCCCTTATGTTTACTATTACAAGTATCCCAAACACAGCAACTACATGTAGTTTCTTGTTCAAGTCCTATTTATGTTGAGCTATGACTTTGTGATGGAATATGAGAGTTCGAAATCGACCGAATCAAGAAAATTTTTAACAAGTTGTCAGATTTTGCTTCAAAATTTACCTCATGGATCAGACCAGTCTGTATTTTAGGTTTTTAAGACATTGACTTGATATCCAAACACAGATAATTGCAGTTTGGATGTTTTAATGAAAAACACTATGCATACAGACTGGGTTTTTTTTTTTTTTTTTTTTACCCCGAATAAAAACAATATTTCTTCTCCTTTTCTCAAAAACTAATACCAATACCACGTAATGATAGTAATTAAATGGTGCCATGATGTCTACATTATATCTGTTTGCAGGGAGAGGAACCCTCTTGATTTCAGTAGTTTAGACATGTATATGCACCAGTTCAAGGGGAGTAGCTCGAGGTAAAAGCCACAACTAATGAAATAAATAAAGTTGTAAAGGTTACTATATGAACCAAATTATTAATTTGTGAATCACCAAGTATATTCTGTTTTAGCTTTATGACAACTTTCATGTCATCCATGGGCACCCTTTTTTAAAACTTTTGTGGGTTCCTTCGTTGGGTGCAGCATTGGAGCCAAAAAGGTGAAGCATGAATGTGCACAATTCAAGGAATACTGCAAGGCAGGAAATGGAGAAGGGTAACTATTATACTTCCACATGGTTGTAATTTTTCCAAATACATGCATGGTAGGATTCAGGCTAGCTGAGTGAAGTTGAGAAATGTGTCATGAACTTTACATGATCGTAATAATGCTTTTAAGGGATTTATATAATTGCCGTGACACTCGCGTAAACAAATGTTGGGTAATTTAGTGTAGCTAAGATACAGATGCTAAAATAAATCTGGAATATGACTAGGAAAGAAAAGACTATAAATGAGAGGTTCGTGTAAAGGTTTGGGTATGGTATATATACGTTGGAACTGATTGATGCCCCGTTTAGGAGTCATCAATTTAAGAGAGATAAGGAAACTAGAGGTGCACATTTAAAAGCTCGAGCTTAAGTTGTAAAATAGGATATGAGACCATTGGGAGGATGCCCTAGATAGGAATGGATGACATAGAAAAATTCATGTCGATGATTCGCTGTAACTTCTTATTTTGATTCCGCATGCTGAACCGAAAAGTACTGGTGCTAAGGCTGCCCCTGGTTCAATACGCATGGAAGTATCCATGTAACAAGTAAACAATAAACTCAAGCGATCAATTTACAGTAATAAAGTAAATAATTGAGAACATTGAACTTCATTTTCCTTGCAATAGTAACACTTACAACTTGGATTTTGTTTGAATACAAGTAGATGCATAAGGACGTTCCAGCAACTGAAGAGGGAGCATGCTGCACTGAGGAAGAAGCTCGAAACATATTTTCAGGTAATAATTATCAACAAATTTTTCAGTTTCTTCTTTTTTCCTCGCTGATAAATAATTATTGCTGAAAATTCTGTTTGTAACGTGTAATGATGTTCCAGTTGGCAAGACAAGCTGGGCCAAGCGACGCTGCACGTGGCTGAAAGTAATATATTACGACAGTCAATGGCGAGAAGGGGGAAATGTGGGCATGGTGAAACCAATTTTAGTAAATTTGTACTTGGGTTCGGATCCACCATTCTCAAAAGGAAAAAAAAAAAAAAAATCAAATGAGAAAGGGGGATCAAGTCAGCGTTGCTTCTTTAGTGGAATAATGAATCAAGTCTCGTGCATAGAGCTCAAACTTTATATCCAATTTCTATACAGAGTACTTCTACAAACATCGTCAAATTGTGACAATTTTTGAACAGCAAATTTTATGCGTGTAGGTTCTCGGACGAACAACTCACTTCTTTGGGCTAACTATTTTCCATATGCGGCCTACATAAATACACTAAAGCATGGCTTTCATGCTATGTTGTGCTTTAGATGATTCATCTATGTCGGTCTGTTGATTTAGTTTCTTAATGTCCACTTTGCCTCTCAAGACTCAGCTTCAGTGGCTGAATCAATACGAGATTTAAGGATGGTTGACACAGCTCATCTAAGGTGCGAGACGGCAGATAGACTTCCCCTTGGGAGAGGCATAATTTCTAACGTCATCTTGAGTCTCATGACGAATACACAGCACGTATAGGTCAAACTTTTTATAAACAACGCAAACAAAAGATAGAATAAAAGGATACTAACATAAGCCTCAAGTTCAGTCCAAGAGATTAGTCCAAGATAGAACACCAGGTTGCTAATGTGAATCTTTATACTCCACTAATCCTCATCTAATGGTGCCTTCTAATTTAGCCTTACATCCGGTTCCAATTTTATAACTTGCATCCTAAATCTAAAAGTTGGCCCATTATACCTTAATGGGCCAACTTATAAAATTTGAGGACATCGTTTTAAAACTCTAGTCATACATATGAAAAAAACATATAAAGACAGGTAAATGCCTGTTTTGGGAAGGATTGATGTTGTTCTAGTTATATATTTAGAAAACTCGAGAAATTAATACCCTTAAAAATTGTACCATAGTCTCGAATATTTATATTTATAAGTTTTAAATTCTCAAATCTCATTTAAAAGTAAATGCATTGAAAAGTCATTCACATTTATTTTTTTTATTACTATTATGTGTTCATTCAGTTCAAATTTCCTGTACACCTACCACCATTTATGAAATTAAATAAAAGATGTACTCCTCTCCCATTCCATCAGGCCAATGGTCTGTTTCCCACTAAAGGAAGGCCGCATCATTAGGGTCCGAAAATCAAAAGTAATTAATTTATAAGAATTTTATTTTATTTATATAGTAAGGAAAAAAGCAAGGGTTTTCTCTAATCAAACGCTTTTCCCTTTTTTCCCATTTGTAACAGTAGAGATGGCGGTCGTCCGAACGGCGTCGTCCCAACTCTCTCGCTTTCTCACCCTCTCCTCTTATCTTCTCTTGGGCCCATTGCAAACCCTAATTCGGGCGCACCCTCTTCCCACCCTCACGATTTCTCTCCCTCTCCCTATCCTCTCCCTCTTGTGTACTTTCCTGCACGCATCGGAAACCCTAATTCCGGCGATGTACAGGGCCGTTCTCAGGGAGAAGGAGAGTACCTTTCGATCATGCCTCAAAACCCTACTTGGATCGATAAATGCGCCGAACCCTACCGGAACCCCGAAGACCAGCGCCGAGCCTTCGAGACCTTTATTGATTTCAAGCGCCTGGGCCTCGACTCCCTCCAGATCATGCCCGGTGAGTGGTTTGTATTGTGATTGCTTGTCTTGTTTGAACAAGAGGTACCTGTTCTATTTGAATAGAGATCTTTTTATGTACGCTTATGGGAGGGTGTGGGGTTATGCTTTTAGGATTGAGAGGTTTTGGGATTGAGTGAGAATTTTTAGGAGAGATTTCGTTGATTGTACCCTATCCTATGTTGAGTTTTCGTTATCAAACTTGACCATCCAAATTTTATCAAACTTGAAAGCCTTGTCACGTCCAAAATGTCTTGCAATTTGTACCTTATTTTCAAGTACATAGGACATGACCTTACCGGGCTTGCATCAGGTACCCAATAATACTTAATTTTTTGTTTGTTTTAAATATTGTGGTTTTTTGATATTCTATTGTACGTTTGGTACGTTGGAATGACTTGGAGTAGAATTTAAAGGGTGACATCATATCTCATTGTAAGATTTCATTCCATTATCCATTCCCATCACAATTAAAAAAAGAATAAGCCATGTGAATGAGTATTCCTTTCTATGAGGGTACGAAAGCTTACTTCCATGGTCTGTTCATGTTTAATTCTGATGGAAGGGACGAAATGGGGGCCTTTTATTAAGACATGATTTTACTTTCTAAAATCAATTCCATTTCATTCCCATGCACCAAAATTAGCCTTACTCTTTGCGTAATCATGTAACTAGGACAAGGTGATTCTTGAACTCACAATTTCATTTTATACTTAGATCAAGTGTTGCATGCATCAACTCCTTAGTGAGCATTGCCATAGTTGGGGTGTTGTACATGGCGATATAAAGGGTTCAGAACTCCTAATTGACAACAGTGGCATCTTGAAGATTTCGTATTTTGGGTTAGAATCTTTTTCAATCCTGATAATTACGTTTCTCCAATTTTCCTCTTTTCCTTCCATGCTTGATTTGGTTGCCCCTTTATCAGTGCCACTTTCCACCCAGTATCTGTAAATATGGAAGTCTTTTATTTTTTCCTCAAGGACTAGATTCTGTAGTTGCCAAGGCATTAAGGCTGAAGTAAATCATTGGCCGGGAGGCTGGACGCCTGGGCAACAAGGCGGATGCTTAGGTGTTCAATAGACACTTATAAGAGACATAATAACATATATCATGTGTACATATACATACATATATGTATGTATACGTTGTAAAGCTAAATAAGTTGAGTTATCATTCGAAATGATACAAGTTTGAAAACAAAGACACAAAATGAGAGTATTTTGCAAGTTTTTATGTTATCTCATAGTTGTCACGGTACCAAGGCAGTCGGCGTTGACCACCTGGATGCCTAGGCACCAAGGCGCTCGCCTAGGCGTTCTCAAGACGGTCCAAGGCGCCCCCTAATGAAATTTATAATTTTACCCACATATATCATACTTATACATGTTATAAATATAAAAGATATTTGAAGAAGAATGCTTAGAACGAGGACCATGGTGCATGCTTGAGTTCTATCGAGAGAGAGAGATTGTCTTTCTAGGGTTTAATTTGATAATGGGGAGAGTGGCGGCGATTGCTGCTCGCTGGAGTAGAGGATTAGTGGGGGAGGGATAGACTTAGGGTTTGTTAAAATTTATGCTTTTATTTATATTTTTTTCCCATGTTTTTCTAAAAGTCCAATTGAGTTAGTATTATAGATAGGAGCCCAATTGATTTTGAGACCCAATTCAAGTCCAAAGAGATTTTTTTCCCTCAGGTCCATTTGATTTTTAAGAATCCGTTTTCCAGCTCAATGGCAGCTGTCCTCCATTCATCTAAAACAGTAGGATAAAACATAATGATAAAGGTGAAAAAAAAAATCTCCTCCATCCATCTCAGTGGCAGCTGTCCTTCTTCCACTTGAAAAACCAAAAAGAAAACATAACAAAAAGAAAAGCTCATCCTTCTCTTTGTCTTCAACGTTTTCTTCAGTGTAGTTTCGACGTTGTCTTTCTCTTTGTGTCAGCAGCAATCCTCTTTTTCTTTGGTGATAGTGATAGTTCTCTTTCTTTTCGTCTTGCTCGATGACGAAGAGGAACGGCTATTGGCTCTTAATCTAATTTTGAACCTAGGTTTTTATGTGTTTTCTAATTCCAAATCAAGGCGACTGATTTGTGGAGTCACTGTCGATGGCTTCAGTCAGTGTAAGGGTTTTGCGAAGTAGGAAGAAGAAGAAGTTCTTCTGTTGGATTTCCTCTTCCTCTTATTTTTCTCCCCTTGTTTTTTAATATGTATATATAATAAAATAAAAACCTCCTAGGCGACTCCTTTCAGGCCAAGGTGCCCACCTTGGGCACAGGGAAGCAAAACACTGCCTGCCATGCTTCCCCCAATGCGCCTGGACGCCAAGGCAACACCTTGACAACCATGTGTTATCTCTTGAAAAGTTTCAACTTTCAAGCAATGTGTTATCGCCTTCTTGTTGTTTGATGGTTTCAATAAGGATTATGTATTTTAAAATTTTGAATTATGTATTTTCACACTTTAAAGAAAAATGACGTTGTTTTGCCTTTAAGAAAACACGAGCAAAATAACTTGCTTATGTCATTATTTTTTAAAAAGAAAAATGGCCAACATGCCCTTAGGTGTCCAAGGCAAGCGCTCGCATTGCCATTTTCTTGACTCCTATCCAGATCCTTATTGTAGAAGCATATTTGCTCCTTGTGATGCACAACCCTATCCTACACAGCCTTACAGTACACAGTGATACAGTACTTCTTGACACTTTGCAAAAACACTCATCTTATTTGAGTGCTTAATGGATTTTAAGAGGGAAATGTAACTTTCAATGGAATGCTTCATCCCACCATCATATTCCCATAGTAGCTCAATTTTTTTACATTGTGTGTTTATTTGGAGATTTGTGTTCTACTATAATTATGGTTTATTATTAAGAGTGATATTATATTCTTGTATTGTTTTGATTGGTCTGGCCTTTGACACCTTTTTACATCATTAACAATTTTGCTTCTCCTTATATTGCCAGCTTGTTAGGTGAAATTAGGTCTGCAATGCATGGTGGATTAAGGTGAATGGTAATAGGCAACTGGAAGTTCATTACATAAACACATGCTTTCCATACACTATTACCGAAAGCCTCATGGACTTCATAAACTCGGGCAGTGCCTGTGCATGATCAGGTACATATGTTTGACTGTTCAACTCTATTTATTTAGTTGTTTTTAATTCCATGAGAAAGTTTTAACTAGATCCAAGGTTGTTATGGGTGCCTCGGGCATCCACCCATTTTTCAACGGGCTTTAAAAAACTTAGATCCATTACCCGCCGCTTTTCTGAGTGCCCGTGGGTCCGAGTACATTTTGCCGAGTATGCTAAACATGCTCCTTATTAACGATTTCTCATTGGTTTCTAGGATTTTTATTTATTTTGTTTTCTAATTGATCTACAATAGTGAGAAAATGAGGGGACTAATAGAGGAAAAGTGGGCAAGAGTTGTAAAAATCAATGAAAATTATCAATAACCGACGGTAAGGGGTACTTGATGACAATTGGTAAATTCAGGGGGGAGGGGGGATGCAACAAATAAAACTTTAGGGGGAACTGCAATTGGAATTCGTGTATTTTTCTAATTTTTTTTGTTTATTTGTTTGTTTTTGGTCCTGTTTGAATGAAGTGGTTTCAGATATCTTTCAACTGAAAGTTAAATTATTTTGATGATGTTCCAGGTTAAATATTATGTGGGTTTTTCTCTTTGGTTTGAGAACTGTTACTAAAATCAATTTATTTCCATGCTGAATTTATATGTAAAATTGACGCCCTTTTTTTGTTGTGTTTAGAATTTTCTTTTGACCCTTACGGTTTTTTGCTATTGAAATCTGAAGATTTGCCGTGGCACTATTTCTTTGATCAAATGTGGGAAAATTTTTGAATAAAATGAAGTTAAAAATATAAATATTCTACATGATACAAAAGTTGTCCGAGGAACTGACTTTGCTTTTATGTTGTCTGATATGCAGGAATCTCGAGAACCGTATATTATACTTCTCTCTACCAGAAGAAAAAAAAAAAAAAAAAAAAAAGCAACTGCAGCATATAATTATTTCCTCTGTAGTTCCTGGCTTTTTGTTGGTTTTTATCTATGCTCAAAATGTGCTTATTATTAGTAAACAGGCTCATATAAGATCCCACTTTTACCAAGTGAAGGGAGGTCAAGTCGAAGGCCTAAATGGGCCGGCCTCCTGTAGAAATTAAGACCCAAAGTAAGCCCTAATAATATGAAGTTAGAGAGTCTGCTTAATTTTACAGCACTCTTACAGGCACTCAAATAGGTTCAAAGTCAGTCCTGAAGATGTCTACACCTTGTTTTGTTCATGTTGCCCCCAAAATAGGCAACGTGAACAAAACATTGTTACCGGGGTCCATGTAAGTGCAAAAAGAAGGCCCAACAGATTCACCCATCCAGGCCCAATTTGACCCTATGGAGGCCCAATTAGTGCCCATGCAGGCCAACAAAAGCTTATCCCGTCCCCACCTGGGCTCAATTTCAGCCCATCCAGGTCCAATTTCATCAAAACCATAGGCTCAGTTTCTGACAACAAAAGCCCAATTTATGCTTATGAAGGCCCAATTCATGCCACCTAGGTCCTGAGTCTACCCAAGCTCAATCCAGGCCTACTGGGAGTCTACACAAGCTCAATCTAAGCCCATACAGGGCTAATTCGAGCCCAACAAAACCCAAGTTCATTGAAAAACCAAATAAGGACAAATTTATGGCAAATAAGGCTCGATTTTTTCCCAACCAAGCTCAGTTCATGCCCAAGAAGTCCCAATTTGAGCCCGCCAAGCCCCAATTGAAGAGTGAACGTGTAAAATTTATGCTGAATTTGACCCTTCGTAGGCCCAATTTAAGGGCCTGATAAAGCCCAACCCAGCCCAATTGGAGGCCCAACTAGGCCTAACCAGGCCCAGTTTGATTCCCAATCCGACCAAGTCAGAGGCCCAACTCGGCCCAATCAGTCCAATCCGAGGCCGAACCAGGCCCAGATAGATGCCCAACAGGGCCCAATTCAAGGCCCAGCTCGGCCCAATTTGAGGCCAAATCGGCCCAGTTATAAGCCCAACCAGGCCCAGTTCGAGGCCCAACCGGGCCTAATTCAAGGCCCAGTCAGGCCCAGTTTGAGGCCAAACCGGCCCAGTTCGAGGCCCAACCCGGCCCAGTTCGAGGCCCAATCGAGCCCAGTTTGAGGCCCAATGGGGCCTTGTTTGAGGCCCAATCCGGCCCAATTTTAGGCCCAATCAGCCAATACGAGGCCCAACCCAATCCAAGGCCCAATCTGCCCAGTTTTAGGCCCAACTAGGCCCAATTCGAGGCCCATTTTCACCACATAACTAAGGCCCAGTTTTTGAAAATGGCCCAATTTGAGCTCATTGAAGCCCAATTGAAGCCCACCAAGGCTCAACTTGAGTCTGCCCAAGCCAAATTCAAGGCCCCATTTGTCCCCAACCAGGCCCAATTCATGCCCACAGGTCCAATTTCTTCATGACGAATGCCCAATTTCTGACCTTGAAGGCCCAACTTGGGCTCAAGCCGAACTGTCTCCCATCCAAGCCCAATTCAAGCCCAGAGAAGACCAATTTCATTGAAAATCTTAATAAGGCCAAATTTGTTCCAAAAAAGACCCAACTCGTCATAAACCAGGCCTAATTCATGCCCCCAATTCAAGCCTTATAAGGCCCAATTAGTGCACACCCTGTCCCAACTCAAGCCCGACAAAGGTTCAATTCATCCCTACTCAGGCTCAATCCATGCAGGCGAGTCCCACTTTGGGCACATGCAGACCAAATTTAACCTCTCTAGGATCAATTTATGACCACCTAGACCTAATTCAAGGCCCAATTTTGTGACAATCAAGGCCCAGTTTCTGACAATTAAGGCCCAATTAGTTTCCAACAAAGCCCAATTCATCAAAAAAAAATCGAATAAGGCCCCATCCATTCCAAATAAAGCCCAATTTGTCCCTACCAGGCAGAATTCGTCCCCACCCTGGCCCAATTCGACCCCACCAAGGCCCGAGTTGTGCCCAATCTGGCTCACTTCTTGCCTAGTTGGGCCCAATTTGACCCGCACCCAGGTCCAATACATGTGCAATCATGGACCTGTGTGGCCATTGTTTGGATGAATAGCTTCCATGGGATTCCTGCACGTATTGGGCCTGAATAATAATAATACAATGCTAACAAAATTAACACCAAAATAATTTTGAATCTACATAGGCCTTCTGGGGAATTGAGAACCCCAATGCCGGAAATGGGGCATACAAGGATTTGGAAGAACCATATTAATAGATTAACAGGCCAACTTATAGTAGGATTATAGTTGTGCAGGGGAAGGGACCCCAGGAGGGGTTGATGACGAAGGGGGTTGAGTGTGTGTAGTTCTCATCAATCCACCGCATTGGGGGTTACATCAAGATACAGAGTAAATAAATGGACATCTACAACAATTTCGTCCACATCTAAGCTTCTAACCACCGTAGGACTGCGTTGCAAGCCCAGCCTCCTCAATGGACAGAAGCCAGCAAAAGGGGCCTGAATAGGAAGTAGACCAGACCCCTTCCTAAATCATCACCTGCTTCACAAATATGTTACAGAAGATGAGCGGATGGCACACTGAATCGAGCAAAACAGCATCTAACGGCCTTGGAATCATTGATCAGCAAATGTATTTAAGCTATATACCCATATAACGGATTAATTTTTCAGTCTTTACACATTTTTTCCCCGCAGGCAAAAGGTTATTGATGGAAATTTGCTTATAACACGTGATGATATTCCAGCTGGCAAGACAAGCTATGCCAAGCGACACAGCGTGTTGCTAAAAGTAGTATATTGCTACCGATAATGGCAAGAAAGGGGAAATGTGGATATGGTGAAACCAATTTTGGTAAATTGGTAACGGATTCGCCATTCTCAAAAAGAAACAGCCAATCCCAAATCCACTAGGAAAACAAGAAAAGGGAACATGCCAGTCTGATGGAATAATGAATCAAGTGTCATGTACAGAGCTCAAACTTTATAACCTATTTCCATAAAGACCATTGCCATAAGCATTATCAAACTGTACCAATTTTTGAACAGCAACTTATATATCCGTAGGTGTCTGTTTGTGTGCGAGCGCGCACATGCCCGAGAGAGAGAGAAAAAGGCTTGGGTTTGTCAATTCAAGGCTAGGCCTACTTAGAAGTCCAGAACCAAATCTGGAGATATTGCTTTCAAGTTCTACATTAGAAGTTTTCTAATCAACAAACTTAAACAGGAGAATAACCGAAACATAAATATTGTTTCACATTGAAAGATTTCTTTACACACAAATTGGAAAGCCTTAAATAAATACTGGCTTAAACCTCATATTTAGCTTCTCAAATGAAAAATCACTTCTTTGTGCCAACTGTTTTCTATGTGTATCCTACATGAATACACCAAGTGTAGCTTTCACGCTATATGATGCTTTAGATGATTCATCTATGTCAGTTTGTTGATTTAGTTTCTCAATGGCCAAACACACAATTCAGTACGAATGCCAAGGCAGTTACCTCCTGAGATTAGGTGCCGCTGAGTCAACGTGAGATTTAAGAATGATTAACACAGCTCATCTAAGGTGCAAGACAGCATCTAGACTTCCCTGGGAGAAGCATATCACCTGACAAAAATGCAGAAGATTTTCAAACATAATTCCTAATGTCTTGATTCTCACAATAAATACACAGCATATATGGATCAAACTTTTTACAAACAATGCAAACACAAGACAGAATAAAAGAATACGAACATAAGCCTGAGACCAGGAGGATTAGGACCACTAGTTGATGTGAATCTTCATAACCACTTATTCCTATCTAATGGTGTTTTCTCATTTACCTTCATAACACCCAAGTACCTTTGTACAGATTGCATCAAAGTCTTTGGTGGTCTACCCCTAAACTGACCTTATAACCTATGCACCCACAGGCCTTCCCAACACACGACCAAACCAATTTAGATGATATTCTCTCATCATGTCTGAAGTCAAGCTCAAGTTGGCATCAAGTTCTTCATTTTTAGTGTTATGTTTTCTAGTCTTACCATTAGCTTCAACTCAGCCACACTGTCTTGATTGCAGAACCAAAAGACAGCATGAAATGACAAACCAAAACACCCCGAATATGGACTCATTTTTTTCCAATTTAGATTTTTTGGGAGTCAATGAATTATATATATTTACGTGTTTAGCTTCAAAAGCAACATAAGATGTAAGATTCAGACATTTAAATTTTCCCTATACATATAAATTATACACTACTGTTTTCTTTATAACATTTCCTTCACATTTGCTTCATTAAGTTACATCTTCAATTATTTGTGCATTATCCTGAATTTATGTAGGAGGCGTGTCCTTTAATTTCCCTTGAGATCTTACACAGCATGAAATTCACCCTGAATTTCCAAAAAGTAAAAAAGCTGTTTCACCTTGAAGACCTGGAAGAACAACTTCCCTCTACGAATGAAAACTTCGTGATGCAATTGATGTCCTATTAGATGATAGAAAAAGTTAAGCACCAAATACCCCTTGGGAAAAATTCAGAGAAATTTGAGTGAATAAGTGATCAATAGGTATAATCTCACCATGCTTGCTGACATCTGACAGCCTCTTGACGAACAGCCCTCTTTGGATCATCAAAAGCCTTGGATATACTTCGAAGCACCTAAGGGAAAACAAAAAATCATATATACATGGCCATGCATTTCCCGTTCCTAAACAGGAAAGTCAAGACAAATGACATTCACACAGTATTTTCAACAAGGAAAATAAAAGTCAATGTCAGAAAAAATAAGTCTTATTGAGGACAAGGAAATAATTCAGGAAGGTAAAAGTATCAATATCTGATGTGCTATAAGTTAAATTAACCTGTGCTCTCATGGGATAAGTCCTTGTGTGTGGCAAATCAGCCATAGCAACGAGGCACTGGATGGATGTTTCTCGGACAAGCTGAATAAACAAAAAAAATGCGTGTAACCAAAATTATATATGAAAAATAGAGACAGCAATGAGACGTTGGGTGGCAGTTTATCGGGCAAGCTGAATATTTCAAGAGATAGAGAGAGAGAGAGAAGCATATAACCAAACTTATATATATAAAAACAAACAAACAAACAAACAAGCGGAACATAATTCCCTCCATTTTTACTAAGCAGAATTGTGAAGCTTTCTGTTAAACCTGCTTACAATAAAAACTGAGCATCCATAGAGTTGAGTAACCTTAAATATAGAATATACTAAGAGAATCTCTTTAGTGATTTTAAGCCTATCCATATGAAAGCATGTAAATGTTTAGGACATGAAAGTAAAATGGTTTGGAATGTTATTGGGGAGAAAAATATCTCTGGGTGATATGCAATTTAATATAATAGTAGTTTAGAGCAAACCATTGGAAATCAGGAAACTAATAATTAGGTTGATAAGTCCAAATTTTTCCATCTTTAACTGATTAACAGTGGGTGGAACGGCCTATGATCTTACTAACCAATTGCAAGGTTAGTAAGTTGACAGGGTGATGCTATATTCTGAACACCCCCTCACAAGTGGTGTAATTTGAGCCAAACACATGGACAAATTGTATATTTAAGCAAAAAACTGTAGTGTATTACCTACTGTGATACCATGATCAAGTCTGGAGATTTCTATCCAAAACTAGTTGGCTGTGGGTGGAGTGGCCTAGGATCTCATCAATTAACTGCAAGGCATGAGAATGTGGGATTATATGCATGGCATATTTCACATGTGGCTCAACTCCCCTATTGGTTTAAACACCATGTTCATCTTAGAATCACAAACCCAGCAAAGCCAGTAGCCTCTCTTTCACAGATATATAATGGTAGGTAGAAATAAAACACATAAATATAAGTATGTTTATACAACAAAAGATTTCAACTCAGTGAACTCAATAGCAACAACCAGAGATTACATATATTCTTTGAGGAACAAAATAATACCATCATATGAGGATAGAAGACAAGCTGAGTAAGGCAATTAATTATTGTATGTGCATTCTCTACAACAACATCTTGTCCTGCATGCAAGAAAAAATGACTTACAATAGTTCATAAAAAGCGAAGATTCAATAATTTTGAAGTTATAGACCATGACAGGAAAATGCTAATTTGCAAAATCCCATTAACGCCAGAGCCAATTGATTATACTCCAACCAGCCTGCCACTAAAAACATAAAAAGTGGTGCCTCACAAGACAAATATCCAACAAATCTAGCCTCAAACAAGAAAGAAATGCTACCCTCGAAAACAATGAAATCCTCTGCTGCACCTGTTTGTGATAGTTAAGGATTCATGAGAAATTAGAAAAGTAAAAACTTCTAAACACAACCAACTCAACAAAATAGTCATGATGTGCAGTTTATGGTCAAGAAGAGATTCATGAAGAATTGAAAAGTTTTCAGCTAACAATAATCTTACCATTTTTATCTGTCAGTATGGCAGATAATACTAACAGAAGATTATATATCAAATCATTGTTCACAATATCCTCACTCAACATGGATAAGCCATCCACTATGATGGGAACAATCTGCAGAAACAAAGTGGAAAGCCACTGTTATAAACATACAGCACACTTGACAATGCAAAATATGTATAACATGGAATCAATGAAATTTCAAATTTTAGCATAATACCTTATTGGCTTCACTAAAGATAGCAGCAAGAGGAGTATCAGAAATAACAAACCCACAAGCCCGATATAGCGCCACTCTGAAATCATATTGGAGTTATTAGAAATAATCAGGACTTGATATTACTTTAATCAGTACTCCCTTTGTAATATTAGACAATTTTCAAAGTTTGCGCATCAACCATAACAAACTCTCAAAGTTAGAACTAGTGACATCGGTACAACAAATGGACTGTATAATCTTCCAGCACATGAGTGATCATGATACAAGAATTTATAATATCAAGTAGCAATGGACTCGTGAAAAAAAAAAAAAACCAAAATACTTGCATTAAGAAATATGTTTCAAAAAATTGAAATTGTTAGCAAATAAATTAATGGAGATTAGAAGCTTTTGATTAATTATGCCGTTTGGATTCAATGATAGAACATAAAATAATAGATTCCCACACAGCCAAGCTGTGGCAAAATCCATCTATGTAATCACAATCAGGCACTTTAATGGAGAGCTCCTGAGCTCTCTAACTCTTAAACTATAAAGTAGAAACTAAGCATAATACTTCTATCAAATCAGTAAGAGTGACTTGGCACTTGCCTGCTTCATCAGCGTGCAGCAGCCAAAAAAACTAATAGAAAATATCATACAGGAACTAGTGATGGCAGGTATACTGTCATAATCTCACACATGATGTTGCTAAATCAGGGTAAAAAGTGAAACCTCTGTTAGACCTATTTAAAGGGTACAATCAGAATCCAAAAAACATTCAGAATAAACAAACAGGAATATCCTTTCAATCTGCTTAAGAATTACCCATTCAATCTAAAAACGTTCACATGACCAATGAAGCAAG
Source organism: Santalum album (assembly GCA_034195605.1). NCBI lineage: Eukaryota > Viridiplantae > Streptophyta > Magnoliopsida > Santalales > Santalaceae > Santalum > Santalum album. The sequence goes on from CM067258.1 coordinate 4,910,832, forward strand.
CAAAGAGACAAAATGGCTAGAAATATTCAGGATTATTTCCATGCTTACCTCGAAGTCGATGAATCAGATTTTGCTATTGAAGACAGAAGGACAGGCATGAGGGTAGAGAAAAACCGTTGCTTATACAGTGGCCTTATGATTGTATGAAATTTTCTGTTCAAACAAGCCTCAGAGTCATTCATAAAAATATGAAATGCATCTCCTGCAGACTTCCTTACAGAAGAGGTCAGATCCTGCTCAATGTTGTTATCCAGTGAAACCTGCCTCAAGGGAAATGCATTTTCATCGCCATTTGACAACAGGCACCTGAGCAAAATCATAGTTATATCTTTCACTTTTTCATGACCCCGCATAAGCAGACCTTTACCCATCCACGCCAGTCCAAAAATGGCATGAATTTGGAGTGATCTACCCTCTAAAATGCTGCAGGGCAAAGTAGGATGGCCAATATCATTCTCTTTCTCATCAACGAAATTCCATAAACTTCTGTCAAAGATTATGTCTAATGCTTCTTCCAAAGACAGATCACCTTGAATCTCTGCTCCATTGATTTCAGAAGGCAATTTGTTAAGAACAGAACCCAATGCCTGGGCTGCTGGAACCTGACCCATGAGGGACAATGATGTAAATAAGTTCAATATTCCTCTTAAATTTTTTATGTTTGTTTTAGGACGAACTGCCATTAGTGCTGACGCAAGCAAGGATACAAGGCATTCATCTTGACAGGAAAATCCATCGACACTCTTAGCACATTGTAATTTTCTCAGCCAGATGAGAGCAGTAACGTCCGTGGATTCTTTGAAACAGAAAGGACTTGATGACAGCACACCATAAGCTTTTTCAACAATGCTACTTTGGTTCTCCTCTGAACAACTCGCAACAGCAAGTTTCATTGCTGTCATTGTTGCATTAAGAAGCTCCTGGATAAAAATAAATTAATTAAGTTACCTAGTACCTCTCAGATATATTTTACATTCTAAGATAGTTCCCCTTTAAGCCTGGACAGTAAATGAGAAAAGGAAAAAAAAGTTCCATATGAAAAGTATACATCCAAACAAAAATGTAGTCCAGCGGATACTGAAATAAAATACAGCATTTGTTCTGACCTTTTCATGGATACTGGCATTGGAAACCATGCCATTTTCAATTTGGCTCCAAATATTATTAGCAAAGCGGAATGGGATTTCCTCAAAACCTCCAATCTTTTGGAACCTGAGCAGAAATTAGATGGGATCAAGAGATGTATGTAATTGAATTACATAATTAAATGGGGCAATATCGCCAGAGTGAAAACCTAAAGCAGAGAGAAAGTAATCATCCATTATCAGTAAGGAATAAATGAAATAAACTTGAGGCTTTTGTCGATTAATCAAGACAGCTTAAAACCCATGTCAAGGTGCTACAATTTTGGTTCCCCTATTTCAAAAAAAAAAGAAAATCAATAGAAATCAAATTTCAAGATCCTTGGTAATTCATGTTCACAATAAAATGAAAATAACAGAAATCCCCTAGAAAATTCCCAAATACCTTCTAGCAACCACAAATATATCAGCTTGTCTTTGCATGCTCCACCACTATTCCCAGCCATACAAGAAAAGAAGGGCCCTCTCCTCTCTCACCTAAACCCTTATAACAAGAACTTAGACATTGTTTAGTGAAACATAGCTCATTCAAATGATTCACACCCAAACATCATTAAACACATCTACAAAATTTATTGGTTCACTTTAAGCATTGCAAATTAGAACTTATTCTTTATATCTAAAGACCCATTTAGCACCCCATGAACACATAATAAGGCATAATTTACAACTGTTACCCACATCAAGAATAATCAATATGCACAATCAATTCAATTATTTCATGGGCCTAGTTTTGGCGAGTGCAATACAATACTTCCTGGATCATAGCATAATGGTTCTATTTATATGTGCTAAGCTTTTTAGCTGAAGTAGCAGAGTTGGAGTGTCTTCTAAACATGGAAACAGCTGCACCAATAACATATCCAAAAATACGGCAGCAAGTAGACACCTTAACAAAAACAGAGGGCCAGTGACTCATTCTTGTTGCACTCATTATATGCGCTTGCACCAATTATATTATTGGTGCACCCTACATGTGAAAGCAGCAAAACTAAACAAAGTAACAAAACATGCAGAAACAGAACAAACCTATGTAACAGGAAAAGAATGGAAAGAAGTATTCAGGATAAAGCACATACCATGGAAGAAACTTACTCGAGTAACACTCCAGAAGCTGAATTACAATCTGCTTTCTCATCGAATTTCCATGGACCTGCACACAAACGAAGTGTTTAAAATTGCATGCTTTTAAAATATAGCCAAACTTGTTGAAAAATTCTATTGTAGAAATGAATTGATTCCGCAAAACAAAAGGAAAAAAAAAAAAAGGACTCATTTCAGCAGAGAACATTCACAGTCCATTCACACTACAGATACCCAAAACACAGAATATGTCCCGCAAATACGGTGCACTTAAAATCTGCTAATAAGATCTGTGGATAGGACAAAATGAGGGGCCTTCAACTACTTCCGATGAGAATATTTTATGAATTATTATATGAAGAGACTTTGTAGTTTACCAAATAGGATATAAACATGTCAGACATACATAAACCTCAGATAGACTTGCAGATATAGCTTCTTCCAGGCCTTGAACAGCTCTTAGCATAAATTTCATCCCAGTTGTGCCAACATCATAAAGTGCTTCTAATTTAAACGAGATAGGAAGACTAAAATCATCAAGGGTAGAAATAATTTTATCAACAACTATGCTCATGTAGCTCAGTGCCTTATCAGATTCATTATATTTTTCCACAAAAGCGCCAATTCGCACTAATGCCTTCAAAACCAGTTTCCACTGCAACAGTCTTGTTGGAATCCATTGTGATAATTGACATCAACTTCAACAATATATTATCATATGTTGCTTTCGATAATGGTAAAATGCCACCAGGGAACGTAGCCAAAGTCTGCAAACCCCTCGCTGCAAACAATAATAAAGAAAGGAGGATGAAAAACCAATAGCAGAAGGATACTGTATTATTTCTGTAGTACACGAAAAATATGACTGATAATTAAAGACTAAGAAACTAAAACAAAAGCAGGGAGAAAAATATTGCCTGAAATAAAATCATGGAATCAATATATCCTAAAGCAAGCAAAACAAATGAAAATTACTCAAACAAATAAACCAATAGATAATATTTCATTTAAATACAGCATCATCACTTGCAATATTTTCATTCCAATCATCCATCATTTTCAGATTCATAATCAAAGGACAGATGATCAAAGTGACAGTATCAAAATCATATACGTCTCCTGATTCATGCACAATCAAAAACCTTAAGACAGTAACATCTTTTTTACATAAAACATGCAAGGAATCATAGCATAAATATTGAGATCAGCTATCTCCAAAAGAGCCTCCAGTCCCAAAAGCATGAGTCAAAATTACCAACAAAACTACAATGGGTGAATTAGACTTGAAGAACGTAGTATGGCACATTTGACCCAAATTTAAGCCAGGTGCAGAATAATCCAGACTCCACTTTCTAAAGTAGAGAAATGTAAGGATGAGAAGGTTCCAGCACCAACGACAATTTGCATGCACGGATGCAACAACAACCACCAAAAAGAAAATGCATATGCATTAAAAAATTCGAAAAGAATGTCTAAGAAAATTTTTTGTTACGGCCGCAGGCATAAACTGACAAACAAGAACTCGAAAGGGGGAACAAAAATAAAATAAATAAATAAAAACTAAGAAATAATGAAGCAATTACCTCCAACATAACATTCCAAGTCATGGGCCACATCATTTGCACTCCTAACGAAGATGGAACTGAAGATTTCAGCTAAAGAATTGGAAAATCTGTGAAGCATTAAGCTTAGTGCTTCATGTTCAGAGTAAGATTTCAATGTTAGACATTCAGAATCCAAGAACAAATCTCTGCATGCAGAAAGGAGTTCAACACAAAGATAAAGCACTCCAACATTAAGTTTTTCGGGTAAAATACAATTATCCTCAGAAGTGCAATCCTCAGATGAACTTTTCACAGAAAATCCCAAGACGTCCATCAAGCGGAGGAAAAAATGTTCAAACAGTCCACTGCAGGAAGAAATGGAAGCTTTGGCAGAAACAGAAAGAATGCAACCGATTGCGTATAATTTTTGCTTGCTTTGCAATGGAATGAGATAGGAACTTCTAAAACTGGTGACAGAATTTATAAACGTATCTATGTCTTCATCAGTAGTGATCAAATTCAGAAACAAACTGGTGTTTTGCATTATAACTTTTTGCAGAAGTATGAGAGCCTCAGCAGTAATTTCATTATCCTGAAAATCCCTGTCACCATCTGACTCTAAATAAAAGGACAAACCCGTATCCTGCATCGAAAGTACAAACTGCTTCTTTTATAGAAGACCAAATAGCATTAGCATGTTTTTCCATTCTGCCGATGCCATACTTCAATGTGCAACTACTCAGGTACTTCAGAGAGTCAACCTTCAAACATGGAAAATTAATCAAATATCTCAAACATTTAAAAACCTCTTTCAGAAGAACCAACGCATTAAAATGGTCAGAAAAGATATTCAAAAAACTTAAATAATCGCCACTGACCTTTGCTACAAGGAGGGAAGAAGAAAGTTTTTCAAGCAGCAATGGAATAGCAAATGGCTCAAAAAGAGGTGTACAGGAGAAGGCTCGCTGGAAAGGTCACAATCTCACATTAAATATTTCACAAAAAAGATACAACTGAAATCAACAACCAACACATTTACAGCTTTGCTGACAGTCATATTGTAAAAGAAGCCTCTGGATGGAAACAACATACCATTAGGGCCTTTGAGAGATCGTCTCTTTTGACATCAATCTCTTCACCTCCAGGCTAATAACGTTAATAGAGAAATTCACAAGTCATCCAAGATGGAAATAAAGGAATATTATTTAAAATGGAAATAAACAAATTACTCATATTTCCAAATGAAAGCAGCCAAGAACCATAGGATATATAACAGCAATAAACAAACTATTGGTTCCTCCTTGTACTTGGAGATGATTCTAAGTAATTGGCTTGGAGTGCTCCAAGGATCTATGGCAGTTGACAGAGCTTATCGAGGGATGGGAGATGCATGACATCCCCTTGATGGGAAATAAATGTGCACTCTTTATTTATAGCAAAATCCTTCCTCATCTGTGGGCATAGGCCACTTTGGGCCGAACCATATTAAATTGCCGGCGCTCTCTTCATGTATGAGTGCGTATTTATAGTTTGTAGTGAGTGTCCAATCCCAAACACAACCCTCCCCCAATCATCGGGGAACCTTGTACACCAGGATCTGCTATTCTTAAAAGTGTGGGAAGAGCGAACCCCTAACAAAGACACCCACCCAAGTAAGTTCTCACAGAACAAACCCTGGCAGATTTACTCCCAATTCTACAACCTTCTAGATGCTGCTGAGCCTGTTATAACAAAATGGTAGTGAGGTGGGCATATTGCTCCACTAGTATGGGTACTACACACCCCAAACCTATAGGGCCAGCATGCTTCAAACTTTTCATAATGTCATATAATCCCAGCTTAAAAACTACACCCATACAAAAGAATCAATGAGCTTCATGCTACCTTCCCCGTCACTAATGTTCAAAACATCATAAGGGCTAACTTCCATAAACTGTCCATATGATCTAAGAGAAGAAAATATCAGATCCAAGGCACAATCGTTTAATAGGTGCCTCATTTTAATAGAAGAATCCTTTCTGCAATACTGTGTGACAAAAGTTTTGGTTAAAGTTTCATATTAATTCTGTGCATGCAATAACCAAAAGTCACATGACTTGGCAGGACATCATGATAAAGTTCCAGGTACCACCAAGTTTAACAAGATTCCAACCGAAGAGTTTGCTCATGTTTGCCACTCAAGCTGCCTTAGTCAACAATACTCCAAAATTTCAATTTCCCGGCCATGGTAAGTGATCAGTCTACAGATTAAGGCTGTGTAGGGGGCCCTTCATGTATAAAATTCTACAACAAAAAATAACCTGGGAGTTTCACTCTACTTACAGTAGCAAGAAGACAACCAAGGGGCCAAATGCAAAAAATTCTCAACGATTTTGATTCTTATTGTAATCATGGTTTTAAAAAGAGGTTGGCCGCTATGTAACAGTATCACCGCAATGCGAATACCGCTACAGACCGCTTTTGCGGTTTGTCTGAAATTCACAGCCGTAACGGCTAGTGAAAGCCGCGACACCCTGCATAATGGGAAATAGGGAGCGCTTTTTTCTATTTCCCCCCCCCCCCCCCCAACCCCAACATAAGAGAAATGAATTGCTTCGTCCAAAATTAATCCATATGACAGGAAACAAGAGAAGAATTAGCAAAGATAGTAGCAAGATGAATTCAAGAATTATGAAGATATGAAACAAGACAAGTACCTCTAAAAGAAGAATTCAGAAAATGAAGAACACTACAAATAAATGATGGCCGGAACCGGCGGTGAATTTGGATGGTGGTGGCGGAAATGGATGGAGAGAGAGAGAGAGAGTTTAGTTTGGGAAAATGGGAGAAGGTGAAAATGGTGGAGACTTTTAACAAGAAGGCTACACCACCTCCTTCCACGTGTCCTCTTTTTTTTTTTCCCCTATAACCTCATATTTGTTTACCTATATATATATATATATTAATTACCCTTTCTTTCACCATCTTTAGATTATAATTATCGAGATTGAAACTTAAATAAATAAAAATTAGGCCTCTAACATTGAACCCAGGAAAAAAATTAAGTAATGTTTACTCTCTATTCCATTAATAGTAAATTCTATTCCATTGATAGTAAATTCAAACATAAGCAACATGTTTTGGAAAGTTAATTATAATATATTATTGCATATACCACTATAAAAATGTGTTTTAGTTGTTGTCTTCCATCTTTTCCATTGAAGTTCGCCCAAATTCAAACATCCACACCCCTGTTTCAGTAGCCTGTCTTTTAAGACTGATTTTCACCACCTGAAGAATGAGAGCATATACATATAATATATAAAACCACATATCTAAATATAACAGAACAAATAATAAGGTGTATCAGCTTGTTTCATCTACAACAGATAAGAAAAGAATTACAAAATTCAAGTTTCACCTTTAACAACACACTTAAAAGCGCACTTAAATTTATATAAAATCTAAATGTCATATGTACCAATGCTTACTTGAAAAATAAGGTGGGTCAAAATAGTTTAAAAATTATTTATAACAATTTTATAAACTTAAAATATCAAAAAGCAACAGTCGTGTGCCGTGCTTCAAAATTTACGTCCATTATGTGCGGATCCCATTCTAAAACTCCCGTTATCCCATTACAGTTGCGATTGTTACGCGATGGCGGCCGCGACAGCAATTTAAAACCATGATTGTAATATAACCCAGAAAGCCAGGCTAGCTGCCTAAGTGAGTTGTTCTTTCATGTAAATTGTTTAAAGCGTGTTGCACTCTTACCCCACACATAACTCTTTCCTTTTTCTCTTATGCAGCTATAATCACCAACAAGCAACCTTCTCTAACACTACATTCCAAACGATATTCCTCTTCCCACCTGTTGCAGGACAGGTTTGAAGAATGCCTCTGAAGCTCTGGTGGGCTTAGATGTGCAAATCAAGGGACTTCAGGGTTTTGGTTAAGGCAGAAAGCAGTGGGGTTTAGAAGGGATGGAGGGAGGGAGGGAGGGAGGGAGAGGGAGGGAGAGGGAGGGAGAGAGAAAGCAAGGAGAGAAGAGAGAGATGAGAAAGAAAGAAGAAGCGAAGAACAACTATGCCGGCAAGGGATCACCATATGCCAGAAATAATTTTCAATCCTCTAGAATACCTACTAGCCAAGTAATAATTTTGTACGACTCTCTTCACCAATATGATACACAAAGCTCTGTCCCTAGATTGACCAAATCTCCTAAAAATAAGAAGATATGGCATATCAAAACTTTCCTAAACCACAAGATTAAAAAATTGAAACTACTATAGTGTACCATTTACAGCTCTGCTTCTAATGCAAACAGTTCCCTATTTAGAATACCTGCTAGCGAAATAATAATTTATTAAACTCTCTTCACCAATATAATAAACAAAGCAAACCCAAAGTCTGTCCCTAGATTGACCAAATCTCCACACACAAAAAAAAAAAAAAAAAAAAAAAAAAAAAAAACACCGAAGATATGGCACATACAAACTTTCCTAAACCACATAAGATCCCAAAACGGAAACTACAAGTGTATCATTCAGGGTTCTGCTTCTAATGCAAGGAGTTCCCTTTTTAAAAAAAAAAAAAAAAAATGTGACCCTTACTAAAAGACACCTGGACCTAAAAACTCAATTAAACTAGCATAACAGCTACCAAGTGCACTTTCTATTGGAACACAAAGAGTTCTTTGATCTTGGAGAGTTGATGACTTTTTCTCTTGGCTTCCAGAAGTGAATATGTCTATCTAACCAAGTGGCATATGCTCCGTCAATCAATTTTGGGTTCTTAGGAAAAGATCATAAGCTTACATCAACTGCTGTGGGGATATTTCATTACCCTTTCAGCAAATTTTCCTCTTGCCGCTGATCCGTAACCTGTACTATTTGCAACTAAGGCAACATATGTCAAACAGCTATATTGCATACCATACATTGATTTGAACCAATCGCTTCAGGAATAATCCCAGAATACCTTTCTCTACCTTAACAAAAAATCAAGAACCCTGAAAATGCAAGTTCTAATCCTTTGCACACAATTTAATACTTGTGGCTTCTTTGTTGAAGGCGTGCATATTTATCAACCAAGAAAAATACAAACAAGCTCCTACATACATAATACATATATTCAACAATAAGTGCATAAGTCATGACCCCACTTGCGCATATGATTACAAACACACGTAAAAACTTGAACTCCCTTGGATGGATTCGCACACATGCACAAAAACAAAAATGGATGTATAGTTCATGGCTTTGAATTACGTATCACATAACAGGTTCATGCTCATCCCATAAGGGAATCAAGACATTACAATTGATGAGGTGCAAAATAGGATATTTTCTAGTTATGAATACTACTTTTTTTCTAGCAAAATGGTGAAAGACACTATCATTCATTTCCAACGGAGGCACCATTGAAATCTTATTATACACCATATCTTCATACTACAGTGAAAAAGTTTAAAACACAAATATCTCGATGTATGTGTTTAAGCTTACATGTGTAAAATGGATAGGAAAGTAACCTCCCAAAATCTCAAAAAGTTCCCCAGCAATATCTGCTAATGGCCCAGAAGGATCAGGAAATAGAAGCGCCAAAAGTTCAACAATGTGAAACGTGAGCATTAAGCATTGAGGATCCTTTTCTCCATCGATAGCTTCACAGATTCCAAAGACAAGAATATCACCCTGAACCATTTAGAAAAATATAAATAAATGGAAATACAAAATGCTAAAATGTTAAAAAAAATAAAATAGTTAATATTATACATACTGTACATTCTTTGAGCAATAGAGAAAAGGGACTCATCAGCTAGGTATTGGCAACAAAATATAAATCATAATAGAAGACTACAAAATCTAGATTCTAAAAAAGCTTTCACATTGAGAAAAGACTATCAGTTTATATATTTAGCTAGGAATCTCTTATTTTTATGTAACTTCACGAAATTAAACTAAACGTAGCTTTTGCAATGCAAACGCATGAAGGTGCAGTTTCAAGGTGTTTACGAGAACCACATCTGTGACTTTCCAATAGAATTTAAATTTTACACAAGAAAATTATGAGAAAGGTTCAGAGTACCCTCGAGCTATTTCATGAAAACAACAGATGTATCTCTACCAAAAGGGGGGAAAATTCTAAACCTAATTATCAGGAAAGAATCTAACGTGACTTTTCAATAGAATTTAAAATTTCGAGATAAGAGTTTCAAATACCCACAAGTTATTTCAAAAAAACAACAGGTGTATCTCTACCAGGGGAGGAAGGGGGGGGGGGATTAGAATTATCAGGAGAGAATCTAAACAGTTTAAAATAAACCAAAGTAGTGTTTCATCAAAACAGCAGTTTTCAAGAAATATCAAAACCAAACTAGACGGTATTCGATTTCTTTACACAACATTCACTTTATATCACCAGACCCACCCACCCACCTCCCTGAGCACTTTAACCAAAAGAATCCAAATAACAAACAAACTAAAAAAACATCACTAAAATAAATCCCCATAAGAAGAAGAGGTTCAAGATAATACCACAACAGCAACTGCATCAGGGTAGCGATCTAAGAGGCATTCCAAGAGCTCAAAGCACAGCTGTGTAAGATATCAAGTTGACCATACAAAACTTAAATAAACTGTTAAACCAAAGATATAGCTTCTTCTAGGAGGGACTGGCAATTAAGTTCTTAAACAGTGCCATCATTAAAACTGGAGTGTGTGAAATGACTCCACCTTCCTGTCATGTTGTCCTAATGCCTGCACTTGTTGGCTCTGCAAAAAAGAATGCACAACCATTTTTGCATCACTGCTGACAACCATGCCAACATTACTATTCCTCCTCATTAGTGCCAAACAACCAACAAGCGCACCACGCAAGGCTTTCCAATCTTCCTGATACAATTAGACATCATATAACATCACCTAACTCATACTGAAGCTCTGGGATGGTAAGTATAAGGACAGTCATTGCTAAGACGATGTAAATTCTGTGTGTGGAAAAAGAATGTATAAAGCTAAGGAGAAAGAGAGATGCTGCTAAGAGTCAAAAATTGATCAAACAAACAACACTAAAGGAGCCTATCAAACTCTCAGAACATCCCTCGAAATAGTCCATTGGGATCTGCCCCAAGCCACAAGACACAAAAGATAAAGTATAATATGGTCACAAAATTGTAGATTTCCAGAGACTTTCCTCTAAAATTCTGGAATTATTTCCAATCCAAATACACCATAAGTCAGCATATGCAGCACAAGAAAGTTATCAACTTTCCTCATCTGAAGCTGCTGAAGACGAAGGCCACCAGCCCTCTCACTGTTTTGGACACACCTAAGAAGTCCCAAAAATGCGGAAAAAAAAAGTTCACTACAACAAGACCTGACAAGGGGCAATTCAAGAGCAGAAGTGTGTGTGTGCGAGCACACACATGCACATGGACACACACACACACACACACACACACACACATATATATAGAACACAATGATAGTAGACAAAGAGTCTGCTGTAAATAGTGTTGATGATCTGTAGCTGCAAACAAACTCATTTGAGTGTTATAAAAGTAATTTACTGTCATCAGAAGTTGGACAGATCATACTAGTCTACCATCAGAAGGAAATATATAGATTCTCAAGAAATCTACAAATTTCAATAATTAATTAACAAACATGAGTAATGAATGATGCAAAAACATCAAAAAAGTAACTCAGGAAATAGTGAAGAAGGATGAAAGAAATCCATATGCTTCAAAGGTGGTACAGGAAGCACAAAGCATGGAGTAGAGGCAATTTTCAAAACATGTGCATTTTTTTAACCAGTATCCACAATCTATTGAAAGAGGAGCCAAAGTTATTGCCGGATGTGGACTGCCACTAGACTCTGGAAAACAATTATTTTGTTTAGATTGGTAAATACATACACATCCAACCTAGCAATTACACGGGTTTGAACCATTGATTTTAACCAGCACAAAGAATTTAACACGCAAGTTGGTACCGATATGCTAGGAAACTAGTGGTATCCTAAGAAAAAAAAAATTATAAACAGATAGTTCAGTTGATTTAAGCCAAATAAAAAACATCAGTAAAAAGATCATAAAAAATAGGAAAAACAGGGTGAAGTTTAATGGAAACTATGTAGGAAACTAAATAAAAAGGTAGCCAAACCAGAATCAAAGAAACAATGAAGGTCAGAGAAGGAGAAAAAAGTTCACATATCCGCTGCAAACATACCAGCCTTTCTGCGAAGAATACTATCAAGCTATGTAAAGTAGTGCTGTCAAGTGGCTTGGATTCAAGACGTGCAAGCACTTCTGCTAGAAGAAGAATCCCTGTAATTATAGCAAAAGGCACAGAATACACAAACAATGTTACAAAGCGGAAACTGGACATAATAAACAATAGCATAGCTGAAATTTAGTTAAGCTAAGCTAATGCACATGACTACTGACGTTGAGAGTACAAAATGGGCCAGTTATTACCTGTGACACATTCTTCATCAGTTCACTGCAACCTCCTAGAACAGGTTTTTCTCACACATCATATACACATGGGTGTAGCCCACAAGCCATACTTCATTTATTTTCTAATTTTTATTCAAAGGATGTGGTACATACTTAATTTCTATTAAGCTTGCGAAGTATGGAAACAACATGGCCTTCAACCAATACTTATGTCATGCACCCTATATTATGTCCCGCGTGTCAAGAGGCAGTAGGCTGCTGAAGCTGAACCTGCCAAAAGATGCCCAGGAGAAAACCCCCACTGTGGTGCACTTCCCCAGTTTGGTGCCAAGGGTCTGATTCAGTTGGAGTTTTGGGTTATCAAACAATAAAGATGCCCAGGGAAATTTGCAACACAAAAGATACTTGTAAATCATAGACCGGCAATATCTAAAACAATTATGCTTAAGGAAACTAAACAAAAATAACAATCTGATGTCATAAAACACGCACTCAAATCAACTAATCATTCTACAATTCAATTCAGATATCTTGTGCAGGAACCTGTATGCTTATGGCGACAATTGCAAACCATTAGTACAAACCGTGTGCTCAAATTGATGTATTTTTACAAATACATAGCCAAATACGGTCATCTTTATTTTTTCAAATAGAAATATGTAGAAAGGGTACCTTTTGCCCGAATAAGGTAATCTGTAGTAGTCAAATACATCTCCATTTCTCTCACCTAAATTTTCAAGCGAAATAAAGCGTGAGAAGAAGATAGATACAGATGATATAAAAACTCTCTGAAAAGGATGGAAGAGAAAATCATGACAGATGCAAGGCAAAGAAACTGCACACATTTCTTACCAGTGCTTCTATGGTTAATACATCATTCTTCAGGAGAAAAACAATAGCATCCAAACTAGCAGTCTGAGAATCGGATACAAACAGTCAAGTCAAGATATCACGGATGTGTGTGCGCGTTTGAAAGAAAGAGATTACGATAGATTATATTGAATAATGAACATTGAACAAGAATTAATCTATTTAGGAGGCGAGAGAGAAAGAAAGCGAGAGGGAAAAAGAGATCAAGATTCGGAGGAAACTGGAGAATGATTGAGTGGAATTTGAACCTGTTGTCCCGGAGAGCAAGATGAGTCGACGAACGATTCGATGTGCTGAACCAACTGACGCTGTTCCGACATGTTTCCACTCCAGAGAGCGAGCGAGCGACAGAGAGAGAGTTTTAGGTCTACGAAAGGGTTTTAGGTCTACGAAGGGGTCTTAGAGAGAAACTAAAATGACCCCTGCAAAATATACAAATGAAATAATTTTTATATCTGTTTTCTAAGGGGAAAAAAAAAAAAAAGCGATCTCAAATTAAAATCTATAAACAGCTAATAAATTAATATCTAAATTAGGAAATTACATGATTAACCTTAGCACATAATTTTTCAAAATTTTGCTAGGGATGTGTAACATTACTTTAAAGTAAAAGTAGTTTTTTCAAAATAAACGTAAATAAATATAACACTACGTTTATAGTCTTAGTAACAAGGGGAAAGGTTTAAAGATTTACCCGACGTGAGATATTGCATGCACCTAATACATGGCAACTCCTATCATAGGAAATGAGTTTAAAGTCCAATTATAAAACCCTTAAAAAAAAAAAGGGATGAATCGAATTATGCCAAGGATTTACTTAAGGTCTCATCCCCTGAAATTTCCTTTATTTTGTCGGCTTTAAGCCTTTTCATCCCTACCAAAAATAGAGAACACCTAGCATAAATATCAATAAGTGATGAATCCAAAACTCTAGGCTGCCTTCTATTTCAATAGCTGAAGATATTTATTTTCTTCCCATGCTAGACCAAATGGAACTCCTTCAAAAGAAAACCTAGATTCTGAAGCCTAAGGTATCTATAATGAAGTCATCTGATATATATATATATATATATATATATATATAACATGAAGTAAAACTCATGTTTGTTTGTATATGAATTACAACTCTATATGTAAGATGGCATGAGACTGACCAAACATCAAACATTCTCATTCCATTTCATCTAATGTACTGCTAGAAAGCCAAAAACATCATACAAGTGAGAGAGCAACCTTTACTGCCTGTAGAAATGGAAAACCACACACGGCATGCAAAAATACATACGGTACTATTCACAAACCGAAATCTTATCGAGTAATCTCATCTCAAGCCCTGAGATATTGGGATTGTATCATCACAGGAGGCCTCGTCAAGTCGGGCCAGGGAACCTTTTCGAGCGGTTCCTAGAAGGGCAGGGGCGTTAAAATGAAGCCCTTTGGTATGCCTTGCTTGAGATTTTTGTTGATTATATGGCAACTACTTCGAAAACCATTTTCTTTAACTGCAGACAAGCCTGCTCTCTGCTGGAGGACAGGAGTGATTCTGAGAAACTGGCGATAAGGATCGGCATTGCTCTGATTGGGGGGTTCCATATGCATGCATATGCATTTTGGCGGCGACAGGAACCACTCTATGTGTGTTTCCATCTCTTTCCTTCTCATTGCCAGTTTATCTGCTGGATGTATTCCATAGAGATCTGGATATTAGCTTGGTGGAGAAGTAAAACCCCATTCAGAAAATTTGTTCTGTATTGCCTTTGCTTCTACGCCTTCGAGCAAATCATCATTTGCGTCTTTTGATACAGTAAAGTATGATTTAAGCCCAGCATGAGCATTAGAACAGACCCTTTCGGATACAGATTTATGGGAGTGCTGCTTATTGGATGAGCACGCTTTTGACATTGTGGGAGGTGTGAGCTGAAAGAGTGGTCTGTCTCTCTCAATGTTACAGTGCCCACGCCAAGACAGAGGGGCGAAGGAGAAGTCATCTAGTCCACTTAAGTTTTTCCTGGATTTTGAACCATGTCCCCGCATCTGTTGTTAGTTTCGGTTGCTTAAAGTATTACACACTAGGTATCAAGTTTGGAATACATTAACGGTTGCCCGCAGCTAGTATATATATATCAAGAGTTTATAGGTTAATGAACTCTAACACGTAAAGCTCGTTCAACCCGGTCCATATCTATGCCATGTATATTAAAACATATATATTAGGACATAAAATATCCTAACACTGTATCTAAAAGAAGAATAGATTACATACCTAATCTTGTTCCGACTGATTCTCTGCCTTGGCAGAAAGACTAGAGGCTGGTTTCTGGAATTTGAGAATCCATTGGCTGCATTTTGAAAACATGGTACCACACCGGTTGCGAAAATATGCAAGTGGGTTAAGAGCAACGACAAACTAGGGCTTAAGAGTTCATGTGTGTGTGGACGTGGAAAATATGCAAGTGGGTTAAGAACAACGACAAACTAGGGCTTAAGAGTTCATGTGTGTGTGGACGTGGAAGATACTAAAAAGTCTCTCTGGCCGATCAAAAAGAGGAATCTATCTTGTGTTTAACCTGCAAGGAGCAAATCATGTCAGACGAGATATGAGTGAAGGATTCGATTTCTTTTCTTCCCTGTCTGCTTGTTGCTTTTACTTTAAATGCTTGCACAACAAGCTCATCAATCTGCAACATAACACAGAAGCCATGCGTCAAAGGAAACATGCAGCAATCTTTTCTATGATGTTCTTAGCAGATGACTTTGTTTGGTAATCATTACAGCATGGAATCCTCAGCAGAAACTAAAGGTTAAAACATAACTCGTTTAACTAAACGAAATATAACATCACGGCAATCATAACAGCTCGGCATCAGACTAATATATATGGGCAGCAGCCAAAACCGCAAATGGTGCGTCGCTATAGTAAATACTTAGAATTATTATTTCTATTATACCCTTTGCTCCGGAAAGCAAAACAACAACACAAACAAACATAATGATGAGTTATAGAGAATCCAGTAGCAGCTAATCCGTGGCTAATGTAATGTACGAGGCACAACGTTATACATTTCATATTGCATAAAACTAGACAATGGAGGGACAACCATCTAGTAAAAATGAGGAAAAAAAATTAAGGTTGGGTTCGAGTATCTGACTTCTAGAATCCAGCCCAATACTTTTTAAATGCTGGGCCAGGCAGGCCCAATTGAGTTTATTGGGCCATTGGGCCTGGTAGTCCTAATTTAGATTGAGGGCAGATGTTTATTCAATTTAGATTTAGGCCCAATATTATATTCCAGGCAGGTAGGCCCAATTTAGTTTTTGGGCCCTTTGGGAATAGCAGGCCCAATTTAGATTTGGGCTTCTATTCCAGCCAGGCAGGCCCAATTTGGTTTTCGGCCGAGCAGGCCAAATATTTTCCGCTCCAGGCAGGCCCAATTTAGTTTTTGGGGGCCAGAGGGGCCCAATTTTTTTCCCATGCTGGGCCAGGAGGGCCAAATCTAGTTTTCTATTAGCCTTGGCAAGGACAATTGTCAGAGCACGTTGGCAAATGTTCGGTGCTTTTAGAGCCTCTCCGGTATTTGCGGAAAAATATATTAAAGAGAGAGAGAGAGAGGCAAAGCGGCAGTTCAAGGCCTTCACGGTCATCCTTGCAATTACGATGCAATCTTTTTATTTCATTTTTTTTTTTTCTGGTAATAACCAGCAAGTGCTCCGCACGTGTGTTCTATAGGTTTGGATTACCATGTTGCACAATACGTTTGTATGGAAATTTAAATAGTGAACATAAATTTCAACACTGGCGTCATCCATGCTCAGTGGGGAAGGAGTCTACATCCATGGATTCAAATAATATTTTGAATTAAAGACATCATGAGTTGTTGAGTTTTGGTTCCATTTGGTCGAGGAATTTAATGGATCAAGGGCCCTCGAAACCCCATCGAAGAGTAACGCCAACTTTTACTGTCGAAGAACTCCTCTTGGTTACCTATGCAGAACAACAAACTTTGCTTCAAGTGCGCCTTTACACTCCTTTATCATCAGAGAAACAAGAGGCCCTAGATCAAAATTAGTTTAAACTTCAAACCATCAAAGGCCATACAAGTGATTCTTACAAAGGAAGATCAACTGCAATGTACTCGAAAGTTTCTTAAATTAGAAAGCAAGGGAACCCTCAACGTCTTCTCTCACATCAAAAAATTCTCTCGAAGCAAACTTCAGAAAGGATATACAACAAGGAAAAATGAAAACAGAGAGCGAAAAAAGGATGAATCATAAGTATGAATACCGCAATATCATCACCCAACTAGCTCACTATACAAACAAGCAAAGGAAATGGATGGGCCACAATCAGGGGACAGAATTGATCCAATTCATCTATCTTCCTTGGACCAGACCACTGAATACTTGGCTGTTCCCAGCAAGCGTGGCTTCCCATTCCACAGACGACAGGAGGATCTGAGAGAGAGAAATCACGACGTGCTTCATGTCCGGCCGCAGTATGGGATCCTCGTCAACACATTGCTTTGCCAGCATAGCAACCTAAGCACATTTAGACCATAAAACTCGGGCACTAATTTGGAAACTCGAGAATTTAGTTCCATCAACAATGTAAATGATTGTACTGTTCTTTCGCAATATGAAAATTTAGTTCCATCAACAACCTAGATGATTGTACCATTCTTTCGCAATCTAACTGTAGCCACCTGAGTACTGAAACTCATTGTTTATGTCCACACACATCAGTTCCCCACACATGTCCTGAGGTGTATGGATATGAGCACTGAATTTAAACCAGAATCTTCTAGAATTTTGTACATTGAACTTTTCTTCTTTCTCACTTTGTCAATTGGACCTAAGTACAGGTCGATTTGACTTTTTAAGCCTTGCTTCTATAAGCTTTGAACTCTATTTGCCCCATAAATGGCAAATGAACACTCTATGATATGGTTTGAACTAGATCATGACAAGGTCTACCTTGTATACACAGTCATAGGGGTACAAATCCATCAAATTGGGATCGATGTAGTTTCTCATGCTTGACATGCTCGTGGAGTCGGGCGTGTTCCGAAGTGCTGCTAACATCTGCAATTTTACAAACATTTAAGGAAAGAAATGAGAATCTGCAGAATTTGGAGAATGAAACTATTCCATGCTCTCGAGAAATGTATCTTTAGTGATACTGTGGAAGATCAAAACTTACAATAGATACGAGTGAACGCCTATCAGAGTTTTTCATCACCACGCCCTTTGCATGAGTAATGGCCTCCCTTCCTGATATCATCTCAAAAAGAACCACACCAAATGCATACACATCGCTTTTAGTTGTGGCCAATCCATCGCGCAAGTATCTGTGAAGAAAAATAATTAGTTTAAGAATTCCACGTGCAGACTCACAGTTCCCAAATGAATGTAGATCTCCTTACTCTGGAGCCAAATATCCAAAAGTCCCAACAACTTTGGTTGCTGTAGCTTCTCCATCATTGGTTTTTCCAACAAGTTTTGCCAACCCAAAATCTGAAATCTGATGCCCACAAATGCAATACATAAAAACTCGGATTATACAGATGAAATCATGATGGAGTTTAGGTAAGAACCTTAGCCCTGAAGGACCCATCAAGTAAGATGTTGCTCGTCTTGATATCTCGATGAACATAATGAGTCTTCGTGTGCTCATGAATGTATTCCAGAGCTCTAGCAGCATCAAGTGTAATTTGAACCCTTGTGATCCAAGAAAGAGACGTATGACCTGTCCGCATGCCATTGAAAGGTGCCATAAAAACACGTCATGACAAGAATTGGAGCATTTTAAGGCCACAGCACATGTTGCATACACTCCAAGAAAATAATCAATAGAAAGAAATCTCAAGCAGGAACTAAACTTAAAATCACATTTTCCAGCTCTTGTTAAATGGTAAAAGTAGGTGCCAATTTGATGAGCATGCATCCCACAAAACACAACTACAAGCTGAAGCTACGAGTTGGCAGTGCGTGGGTTTCGATCCATGATTTCTTTGAAAGTTCCTTTCACAACTTAGGGTTTTACAGGTTTAATGTGTTCTTGTATGAGACAGCATGTGTATGTGTAGGAGGCTTAGCAGATGTTTTTCTGGTAGTGAAGAGTTTAGGTACAAGGGATTTACTCAGTGTTTTGGTGAGATTGCATCAACTGTAACTCCATTTTGTAATAAATATGCTCCATGGGTTATAATATAATGCAAAGAATACAATCACCAAAACACATTAGAAGATAAACATTGAAGATCAAAACCCGACCCAAAATGAGTTTTTTGGACCCAACCAGGTGAATCAACCCAATCCAATCTAACCCCAATGTAAAAAGTAAATGGGTTGGTTTGGCTTGGTCAGACTGACTGGGTCATGAAAAGATAGACCCTGGCCAGCATCCTGATGGGTTAAATGGGTCAGACCCATGAAACATGCCTCACTTTGACAGCTGTACAAGTAAACTTACCTTTGTTCTGAGGATCATGTAAATGGCTTTTAAGTGAACCCTTTTGGGCATACTCATATATAAGGAAGAGCTCATCATCACTAGCTGCATAGCCAATTAATTCTACCTTGACAAAATCAACCAAAGATTGAGTCAAAGCTTTATCATATACAAACCAGCTTAAGTAATTAACTATAAATGTCATTTCTTCAAATTGCAACGTGAATTACCAGATTTGTATGATGAACCGTGCATAGAACTTTCATCTCAGCCATGAATTCTTTAGTTTTTGTAGCAGTCATTCTTTTGATTGCAACTTCCTAAAGAATTTAGTACATGTTACTCTCTGTTGTAGACAAAGCATATAACTTCAAAAACTGGAAAACAGTAAGACCGGATACTATAAAAAGTTGCACACCTGATCACGAAGGATGCCATAATATACAGAACCATAAGTGCCATGGCCGAGAAGATTTGAGTCAGAGAAACCATCAGTTGAAGACAGAACCTCTTCGTATGAGAAAACCACAGGCTTCTCCTTGTCAAATACATCAGTCCCTATAGCTGCAACAAATCACAAAATGGTAACTCTGACATTTCAAGCTTATATATGACAATTAGAATTATAAACAATTTATGATAGCAATTCTCCAAAATCAACCACATAAAGACAGCACAAAACTCTGAATTAGCTTTGACGTTAGCTTCAATATAACAAGGGAATGCAGAGAGTTATAAGCATCTAGCAGGAGAGTTACCTCTAGGGATAGTTATCTGGCGATCAACACACTCTCCATTAGTTTGCTGTATATCCTTAGACCTGCGACGGGTGTATCTCCCTGAACCACAACAAAAACTTTTCTGGAGAATATGAAACTTGTGAGAACTCTTCTCATCATGATCTTTTGCCTGACTTTCTGGGGACTCAGTAAAGCAACTTGTTGACCGCAGGTAAATGCAAATGACTGTGACCAAAACTATCAGGGCAGCACCAACCCCTAAACCTCCTACAATCCAACCATATGGTACATGAACCTGATGATTCACTGTAACAGCTGCAAAAAAACAGCATATAAGTCAAAATGTTCCTTGCAGAGGGGAAAAATAAATGCTGGCAACAGAAGGGTATAACAACTGAAAGGAATTTCCCTCTAGCAACAATCATGTGACACATATGTTGCTAACTTCTTTTTCCAGGCACATTAGTTGATTTATAAAGGTAAATGAAGGAAATAAAGAGGGAAAATAGGGAGAAAAATAAAGAATGAATACAGAAAGTAGCCACATATTAAAGATCTTTTTAACACCATTACATTTGTTTGATTATTGCCATTCGCGTATCATTTTGAAAATGTACAAAGATATCGATTAGCTTGTTGAAATAAGTTTATGTGAAGAACAAATGTTTTCAAATTACTAAATATATCTCTTGGTAAAGTCATTTATTTACCCAAACAATTCACAGTTTCAACAAATTCATACCTGGGAAATTACCAACTGATGGGGCAGGAACAGGAGCAGTAGTGTGGTTCTGTGATGGATACGGCTCGCCAGGAACTGCAGCAAAATAGTTTAATATTAACTACTCAAGAAACATAGCCAATCAAGGGCCATCAAACACTGAATTTATTCAATCGGAGTCTGCTTTCTGCAATAAGTCCCATATGCAGGCTCCATAATACATACATACATACATACATACATATATAGAGGCTGTATTCGAAACAATAAAAAATTATTCAATTCATAAATATACGAGCACAGTTTTCTCAGCTGGCCAATTAAATAAGCTAGAGTTGTCGAAAGACTTAACATGGAAAGTTTTTACAGAGCAACAGCAATAATAAGTTCAACACTTCAAAGAAACCACTAATGGATTTGTTATCTTCTAATTTGGTCATGACGATTCAATAAGTAAAGATAACCTGACATCAACACATTCATGCAATACGGGATCCTCATTACCCATAAGACGCAAGTCCTGTGAACACCCCTGCCTTAGAAACTACAAGTATAAATAAGAAAAAATTCAGGTGTGCTGACTCAAGGTGATAGGCAGTCGGCTAAGTTTTTCTATCATTCTGTTAGTCCAACATAAGAACTCTAGCATTTATGGCAATCAAATTTTTTGGTATATCTTCTCATTTATTTCTAGAAAAAAATAGTTGTAAAAATGTATCTTTTGGATTGACCCCAAAGGATGGTTACTATGATTTATATTGTCACTGAATGTTTAACTCACCCGTCATTTTACGACTTTCATACAATTTTCTTTTACAAGTTCCAAACTTCGACTTGCTTAATGCCCAACTTCATCTTCAATGTGCTTAATGTCCACCTTCATCCCAGACTTCAACAGTGTTAACTTATACTGTCCTCCGTATAATCACTAATGGAGAACATTAAACTCAATCTTTCAATACTCATAGACTTGAGTAGCGCTATAAATAAACATAGTGGCAATTAGACCCTTAAACGTTTAGAATGGTCAATACACAACAATACCTTGATTAAAATTCATTCTTCTATAATCAGCTAGATCACTATGCAGCGACTACGAGCAGCAAACATACTGAATAGGGGCATAGTTCATAAAATCGTTCAAAATTAAACTAACTCTCAAGAAAACAGGAAATCACCGATCTACCATATATATTTGTCAACAATTCCATGAATCAAAAGTACTTGAGAATTACCCAGATCATCAAGTCAGATATAATACAATACAATAAACTACATCATCGTTTCTGAACTAAAAAGTCAACCCCATTTCAACTAAGATTCATTCACACCCAAATCTAGATAAGTAATCAATCAACATCAAATCAGAGATCTGACCTGAATTCAAGGGTATATAGTAGAGAGCGCCCACAGTGACGTTTCCAGGATTAGAAATCCCGTTCACACTCTCAATACTATCCATGCTCACTCCAAACCTACTCGCCAAGGACATAACACTATCCTCCTCCGTCATCACATAACTCATCAAGTAATTCCACAGCCCACTCGAGCACCCACAGAGCAGCCGCAGGGGCACCACCGCGCCCAGCCGAGCCTCCCGCGTCGTGTTGGGAGCCACCGCGAGCCCGTCGTAGGCCTCAGCTATCATTCCGGTTACCGATCCACCAGTTTCGCGTACTGTGAAGGTAGTATTGGTCAAGTACTCGTGGGTGGAGAATAAACAGGAGCAATTTTTCTTGATGAAAACGTGTCCACCGTCAGATCCTTCTACTGTGAGGTCCTGAGGCAATACGTCGAACATGCTCTGTACAATGGCTAGAGTTTGGTTTGTGTCAGGCTTGAAGGCCATAAAAGAGGTGCAAAGGCGGGTTGTGTCGGAACACTTCATGGGTGCTGTGCTAGAAGAACACGGACTCTGCATATGAAGATGCAAAAAAAGAATCAAGAGGGTTTTCCGTACACAACCCATCCTTTGCAACATGGCGTTCAGATTTCAGCTAAACTTAACAGGAAAAAGAGAAACTTATCAGAAGCTAGTGAGTAAATGAGGGAACTTTGGGACTGGGTATCAATATTTATACAGTGAACAACCGAGAATCACAGAAAACAAATAATGGGTTGGGGTAACTGAGCCATATTTTGGGGATTTACTGAATTCCAGTGGGTATCAGAAAGGGGGAGAACCGGAGAGAAGAAGGAAGAGTCAAGGAGGCTTCGAGAGGATAATTATAGAATGAAGAGATTGTGAACTGGACATAATTTGTTGTGTAGCTCTAGAAATTGCAGGGTCTGTGGGACTGCTAAGATGGGAAGAGGGAAAGTGGTGGGCGTACCCCAAATGAAGAGGGAAAAAACAGAACCACCCACCTGGACGATTTACAGTACACGACAGGTGATGGTTTCTAAGATATGAGCTGTAATTAGACGGGTTTGGTTTTGATTATGATCTTGATCGAGAGTTGCTTGAGAAATTTATGATTCAATAATACTGTAATTAGTGTACTATAGATTAGCAAGAAGTACAGTTTTAACTTTTCATTGGTTAGTTTGATGACGGCATGGGAGTTTAAGGTGACAAAGAACAGATGCAATTTCCAAGCAAATATATGAAAATTGGGAATCTAATGTTCATTTTTTAAGTATAATTATTAATGCCTTCAAAAGCCATGTGGTTTGAGTGTGATTTTATTAACATTTTGAGGCTTAATTTCTTCCATTATGTGCTAAATATTTTCTCATTTACTACAAATTATTACTAGATAAGGATGCGTTTGTATTCGTCGAAAGGCTAATTAAGTGGCTCGACACTTGATTTGGTGCTCCACCTACACATATTTCTAATTTGATTGAATTGATACTCTTACTTCAACTCATGTTATTGTGTTTTAATATAATTATTTTATTTTTCTCAGAAAAATTGTTATAACTACAGGTGATAATAATACCTTTTTTTTTATAGAAAAAGTATACTTTTAGCGCATTATGTAATCATTCTCGAACTAAAAATATAAAAACCCCTATAAATACAGGGTACTTTTGAAAGAAAAGATTCTCTTTTACAGCTAGTTTACCAAGTGTTGGGTCTACAAGAGCATATTTAAATGCCACAAATGAGCAGTATTAGGCATTAAATATTTCATTTTTGTTTAAAATAATATGTCAATGATCAGTCTGCTCTTCCAATCGTTTATTAACATTTATTTATTGGTTCAGCCGCAGGAGGACCTATACAATACATATCTACTCAGAGTAATACTATTTGTCTATTTTTTACACAGTCTTTACATTCAAAGTAGACACGTGATAAAATATGTGGAGTTCTGTATTATTATTTGACCAAAATATTATTCAAAAGAGAACATATATATTCTGCCACGTTACTCTTTCAGTGTAAAGGTTGTTTGAAGGATATACAAGTACTCAACATATTTTCTTCCTTTCTCAAAGAAAAACTCAAGATAAAAATCAGAATAATAAAGTTTTTATCATGAATTTATATTAAAAAAATTAAGGTGCCGGGTTTTTGAAAGATTAGGCAAGTTTTTCAAAATGACATTATCTTTTTAAAAGGAAAAAAATTATTTTGTTAAATGATTTAAAATAGATTTATTTTTATTTTTGTTGGGGGGTATGAGAATGATAGTTTTAAAGTGTTAATTACAACGGCATCATATAGAAAGAAATGTAAGGATAGGAATATAATTTCACATGTTGGGAATGCCATGGGAACCTAATTTGGACCGAGGAAAGGCCGCGGGAAGCCGATCTGGGAAAGGAGGACGGGTGTGGGTCCCACCTTAAAATCCCCGTGGGCCGAACATCTAATCTAATCGCCGATGAATTCTCGCGTGATCTCAATAACGCGCCGAAGTATTATGCAGCTCGTCCCTAATACTGTAGCTGTGCTGAATTTTTAATGCACAATGGTGTTGGTACTGAAATGTGATGTTGTTGGAAAAATTATAGTTGGACTCAATTAAACTTTTGCATAAAATATTATATTTGAAGGGGAAAAAAATCACTATCGTTAAATTCACCTATTATAATACTGTGTGTTCATTGATATAACTATTACCAAACATACCTTAAGTTTGGGATCTTTCAACATAATGAATTCAGGGAATCTAAATAAATATCATAAGTTTGACTAGGATCGGTCATGTCTTAGAAATCCTTAACTCATGTAAGATAATTCTTTTATTGGGCCAAAAAATAATAATAATAAAGCTTTTGTTATAAATTTAATGTTTCATATTGTTTTAATGTTTTTTCTTTTTGGTTGGACATTGATCACAACAATTTACAAATCTTACATGGATTGCGTATGGGAACCAGCTCCTTTACTTGTCTTTTTGGAGTGTGTCCTCTGTTTGTCCAGCAAATGCATTGATATATGTTCAAAATCTATAAATTTTTACCGTATAGATTGCCAATAAATAATCTACAAACTTACTAATTTTTATTCAATTTTAACACTTATACGGCACCCATTTTAAGGATGAAAAAATTATAAAATTTTAAGTAGCATATCCTTATTGTAATTATTTTTCATTATAAGATTAGTACCCTAAATATTGTCACATTGAATACAATTTAGTAGATCTTTTTTTATCGTCCAATTGGAATCTTCAAAATCTGGCATTAAATTATAAAGTGATAAGCGAAGAACAAGTACCTATAGAAGCAAGCTGCGGAGGTGATTTCGCACCCACGTGGGCCTAGACAAACAACTCGAGAAAAGGGTACCCCTGAATTTATAAGGAAGGAGAGCATCAATACTTACAGCCAAGTGTGGGGGAAACGTCCCATGTGGGGATAGGGATGCATGTGGATTTTGCTACAAACCTTGTTTCCCACTCAACATAACACATGGACGCATTCTCTTTTCTTATAGTATATACAATCAGCCAAACACGGTGTAAGTGGACTCCCCTCTCCTTTTCCTCTTTTCCATATGTTGGTTTTAAATGATGGAGTGAGGAACAATCCAATCATCCAGACTGGACTTGTTGGACAGGACACAACACAAGGGGCACAAAGAAGGTGCTCCTCACCGCTATAGATAAAAAAAAACATGAAAAAAATAAATATACTTGCAAATTTTTAAACGATTGATTGATATATATATATATATATATATAGGCTTGGAACATGGGGATGGTGGTAGAGAACAAAGTGATCTGTGCAATCCCGATTTTGAAATCCTGGAGTGTTAAATCTCGACTACCGTATCGAACGGTGCCTGTGCCTGACACGCGCACGCGTATGCGATGATCTTTTTGAAGTGTCCATGCTTCCCAACGTATCCTTACTGGAGCTTGAGATTTTGTTGCCGCAACACACTGGAGAGTGCGATCCCATAAGTAAGGGGCACTGAAGAAATGAAGCTCAATGAAGCCCAAAAAAATAAAAGGATTGGGCCAAGCCAAACTAGCCCATATGATTTCTCTGGCCCGGAAAACTTGGCCCAATCTAAATTTGGGGGTTGGACTGCGTGAACAAAAAGTCTCGGGCTTGGCCCAACTCAGTCCTCCTGAAGTCGATCAATTCTGGCCCATGTATTTCTTTTTATTTCGATGTACTTTTAACCAAACCTTAAAAGGATATTTTCCTCAGAGAAACTCTTCGTAATACGGACACCTCGTTGGGAAGTTTATATGGTGAAAACAATTAGCTATAAGCTCTGCGATCAACACGTGTATAAAACGATTAGGACTCTACGTGGACAGCAGAATTAAAAATAACCATCACAATCAAAAACCCGCTTTGATACCATATTAAAGTTGAGAACATCTTATCTAAAATCGGATTATTGCGAATAGAGTGACATTTGAGACAGAAGGCTTTGAATTACATTCTCAAAAAAAAAAAAAAAAAAAAGCAATTTAGTCACGAGGAGGTGACCCAAGTTGGGGATATTTGGTTCATTTTGATTGGTTTGGTCCATGTTAATTGTCAAAACAAGTAAGGTGTCTCTCTCTCTCTCTCTGGGCCCCTAACAAATCCAAATTGCCCACATGTCCAGAATAACCTATCCTTCAAAACAAGAGAGAACTAAAACAAAACTCTAAGTTTGGGAGCATGCCAAAAATGTGATCTTTAAATTCTTCTTCTTCTTTTTTCTCCCTTCGAAAACAAGGGAAGGGGAAAAAGAAGAAGGGCGTAGAGATAAAAGTGTTTAAAACAACATTTAGAGTAACGAGTAAATAAGTAGTATTCTAATTCTTTAACTTAAATATTATTTTAGCTGTTTTACATCACTAACAAAAATTACTAAGATAAGCTTGACAAGGTATCGAGTAAAATCCATGAATTACGCCACACATAATGATTTAATAACGTGAACTTCAAGAATGCGTACATTCATCATAAATAAAAAGAGCAATACTACATGTATATTTTTTATATCGAAATAGTAACTTGACAAGATATATGTAGTTCTTTTTGAATGTTATTTTAATTAAATAATAATATAAAATCACAAATATTTTATCATATGGTCACTTTTGATGTGAAAATCGTGTGAGGGATGTAAAAACAGTGTTATTCAAATAAAAATTCGTAAGAAAAAGGGGTAAATTAGTTTCATAGGAACAAGTGGTTGCTATGAATTTGGTAGGATTATGTGTGTATGGAAAGCATTGAATATGGGTAGAGTACGCCAAGCACACGTGAGAAGCGCAGTCCTGATAAGATGACCAACCAAATGGACGGTGATTTCCTCATTGGCCTCAGACGACCGTTGACCGTTTCAACTGCCGCCCTTCAATGAATTTAGTAAGGCTCGTAGCTGCATCTTGTGTGGCCGGATACGTTTTCAAGGGGAGGAGGATGCTCTCTTACACCTCAATCAACCTTTTAGAGTACCTTATACATCTCCTAGTTATCTATTTAAGCGATTCACTCACGAGGTCATTCAAGACTTTTTAAAGCAATTATCCAAGTTTAATGGTCAAGTATTAGGATGCAAGAATTTCAACCCGTGACTCGTCTAATCTTTTGATAAAATAACCTCAGTTCTATTGATTGATATTTATATTGATCGGTCCTCAACTCACCTAATGAGCATGTTAATGGGTCAGGTTTTGACTCGGAATTGACCCATTTAATTAGGCTTAGTTCATCCAAATTAGACCAAAACTTAGACCCGAACACAGACCCAACTATGAGTCTACAAATGGGTTTAGGCCTAGTTTTATATATTCCAACCCTATTATGGACTCGATCATTTTAAGCTTTATATATAGTATTTATTATATAATACTAAAATAAAATGGTGATACAAATCCAAGGGCTTTTAGTTGGAGTATGATTTGGATCTCATGCTTCATGTTATGACTATTTTGGATTTTAAATCTTGTTATGGTTTGCCTTTTTCTTTTTCTTTTTGATAAGAAATGCCGTGAAACTTGAATAGTATGAATATTTGGAACCCTTTGAACTATAATTTTATTCGAATGTATGTGTTTTGATTCATATATTAAGTAAAAAGAAGTTATTATTTATATTTATTGTTATTGTATTTTATATAAAAAAAATTACACTATAAAGATCATCTTAAAGCTTGGAATCAGTAGACCCATCAAACTCAATATGGACTCGTTTACTCATTGAGTCTAAGGGGACCCTTGTTTGGCCCACCCAATTACCACTTCTACCGAATACTGTGTCGAGATCTTTTTCAATCCTTTGAATATCTTGCCCATCGAACATACTAATTCGAAATTAAACGTTATAAAACGGGTAAACAATATGATTAAATTTTAAACTTTATATGGGCACTAGTGTTGTTGATTAAAGATTCTCAACGGGATGAGGATATGTCTATTTAACTAACACTTGATGATTTAATTCACGCTTGAGAGCCCAATACTAAACTGATCCTAATCATATGAGTCTTGACTAAGCTAACAAAACTAGTTTAATAAGAACAATAATATGGAGCCACAAAATATAATACATACATTTTTAAAAAATTAACTTTTTAAGTTCAGTGATATCTCCATTTGAGGTTTTATCTCGTTTTCTAACTATTATAAATAAAGACCCTTTTTTTTTTTACGGAAAGAAAGTGCACTCAATTGTTCATTTTCTTAAAAAAAAAAAAGTATAATTGTAGCCAATAATTAAGCAAAAGGGTTTTGGGTGGTTGTAATCGATGGCTTGCTTTTAAATCCAACATCTCATGCTTCTAATTATCACATTCATCATGGCTATCTCCTCCAACAGCCCCACTTGAACAGAAAATCAAAATCTTATGCCACCGCTTTCCATATTTTATAGTGGCATAGTAGTACAACTCGTGCTACATCCGCTGTTTTCCATTCATCCAATCAAGGAATTAGAGAAGCTCGTTCTTATTTTGAGAGATAAGCATTGCATTACGAGATAAAAGCATCCTTATAAACTTTATGATCTCTATTGGGATGCCAAAAGTCCTTAGTTATTTCGCACTCAGAACTGGAATTTTATTCGAGCACCGACGCTCGAGGATGTGGTTGAGCCCACTAGCGATGAGAGGGAGAGGGCGGCGCGTGTTTTGGAACAGTAGTTAGTAAAAGCAAAGAGCAAAGTGAGACACGAATGACCAATCCAAAAGGAGAATAGTGATGGAGGCCATGAGTAGAGCGGAGAAAGCGAAGGGGAAAAGTGGGAAGTGGAGTTGGGCCTCACCCACACAAGGAGGAGGAGGAGAGAATATGGGGGAAGTAACTTAGTAGATAGGGGAAAAGCCTGCCAACGAGAAGAGAACCAGTGGGGCATATATTGGAAAAGGGGAGTGGAGGGAGAAATGAAGGGGTCCGCCCTACAGTACCCACAAAGTGGAATGGAGCATTGTATTCTCAAGATGGGGCTTTGCAGCTATTTGTTTTCTTTGTTGTGATAATTGCTACGTGTGGGGTTGGAAACGTGGGTCGAGCCCCTTTTCGAAGGGAGCACCCTTAACTGAACCACGCATGCACGCGTCTAAAGGGTGGGTGCATAAAATTTTATGTATTTACCATACCTGGTTGGCCGACATAATGAAATAGCTATCTTATAAAAATATAACATGATTATTAGAAAAATAACTCACAGTTATACAATATTTATTTCTGCATAGTATGTGGGAGTAATCATTTTACTTATAGTCCATTAGCATGTTATTCCGTTTATGTTATATTTTTATCAAATAGTCATTCCGTTCACTTGAACTAAATGCATGTATGTTAGGATCTCCCGGCTATTTGGTACTGGATTATTGACATCTTGAATGTTATTCAGACAAGGCGCTTAGAATTCAAGTCATACCCAACGGCGTTAATGGAGGGAAAGAGGGGGAGAACCAAATATATGTTAAGGAGAGCCAGAGAGGCCATTCGATTTTATACGGAATGAAATTCATCAGAAATTGGTACTCTCTCTCTCTCTCTCTCTCTTCCTATTTTCAAGCTCATTCAATTTATACGGTTGAAATTTATAGAATGACCTTAAAACGATATCATTTTAGGAGGTTATACTGAGTGTGACATACTACAAACACTTTTCTTAATATGTTTCATAAATCATAATTTTCTTGTGATGTCCCAGACATATTTGCTTTTATATTTGATATGCTATATTACATGATGGATTCTAATTAACATAAATAAATGGAAATTTTACATCACCCGAGATCCCAATATCCTTTATAGTTTCAATTATTGCACTTATTCTAAAGTTGTGCTCATTGTACCCCTTATAGTGAATCACTAAAGCTTTTTCATAATTTTTTACCAATTTTGTTCATTTTCTCGTCTCCCCTTCTTCCCTTTCCATTTCTTTTCTCCTAATCCCTCTCACTCGTGTAGGTCAGAAAAAATGAATACAATTTGAAAGCATAAAACGAAAATCATTAATAAGGGGTGTATTGAATATAGTTTAAAATTCAGGAAATAAAATGCAATAATTCAAACTATAACAAAAAAAAAAAAGAATTATTTTCCGTAAGTAAATCTACATCGTTACCCACAAAATATTCAAAAATATAATAAAAAGGAAGAAAGAAACCGAGAAAGAACAGAACAAAACAAAGGGCATCATTACTGCTACTACTCCACCCCACCACCATGAAAAGCTTTGCCGTTGATGGGACTCTGATATCACGAGTGTCTTTATTTATTTATTTACCGGTGCTATTTCTCTGGCCATCGTGGCTAGCTGCATCTCATCTGAAAAGCGCTCATATATTTCAAATCTACTAATAATACAAAACATGATTCTTCGGTTCCGACATTTGATTTTCTGTATTACGAAAATCATTTTTTATTTTTTATAAATTTTATATATACCTTAAGCACAACCACGACCTAGAATTTTTATTATGAGACTTTTCATAATATCTCAAATGATCAGGTTTAGGTATTTTTCCCTTTAAGAAAAATCACTGATGCAGTAATTTCTTTTTTCTTTTTTTGGTAAGTCATTAATGCAGCATTTTGGTTCTTAGTTGACATGAAAACGATTTAAAACTACTTTATTTGGATAAATGATTTTAAAAGGATATTATAATTTTTATAAAAATTGCGCCATTTAGTACCCAATTATGTTTAATTAAAAATAGTAGCATTATGTAAAAGGCTAGCAATTCCTCTCATATTGTTAAGTACCATAACTTATATAATATATTGAGTCTATAAATAATTATTTTACCATATCATTGATGACTATGAATACTATGTTGATTGCGTCTGTTTATCCATAGGTATTTTAATTTTTTTCTCACGAGCTTAATGAGAGCGTAACCATATGTAGTGCATTGTAAAAGTTATATTTTCTAAAAAAATTCTAAATTATATGTACTCCAAACATAATGACGTAAAGCTTGTCCCATTAATCACATGTCTCATTAGGTAGAGTAAATTTACAAATAATGATTATGCATTATATAATTAGATGAGTAATACTTTTGTCTTTTCTACGCATCGAAAATATTGACGTGATCTAATTTAAGTACTATTTTATTATTATTTGATCAAAATATTCAATCAAAAAATAATCACTTAAATTTTTTTTGTATCATGAATTTGGTGTGAAAAATATACAAATAAAATTACTATTACGAGCATGAATACTATATTATTTCATCAAAATTATGCTTTATTACTTTCGTTTTGGAATGTAAATATTCACAGAAAAAAAAAAACAAAAAAACAAACAAACGCTAGGTTTTTCTCATAGGGTGTTAGGACCCACTCAAAGCACGTGGTCTCTTATTTCGACACGTGTAAGTCACACAGTCCTACATCTTAGGCTCTCCACGAAGCTACTACGGTGCCGTTTTTCAGTGGCCAAACCGCGTCACCCGGCGTCCGCAGTTTAACCGGCCGGCCCGGTCACCCCTCAAAAGTATTTCTCGGGTTGTTCACCTGTCGATAAGAAATGTATTTTTGACAACGGTATTTAATATTTGGAAAATCACACTCAATATGGATGCTTATATGTGTTTTAACGTATAATAATGAACCCATCAAATTTTTTGTCGGACAGGGTGCCCGATATACTTTTTCACTTTAAATATAATATAAGAATGACTGATCGGTTAATATCATACATAATTTTTTTAAATAAAAAGATCACTAATCGATTGATCAATCTCAACACTCAATCGATTATCGTTAGATATCGAATAAAAATAGTTAATTTCGGTTCATTTGAATATTTTTTTTCCTCAATTCTTATGAACACCCTCTAAGTATACCCCCAACTAAAAAAAGGCATGCCTGAAAACAAGGAAAAATAAAACTAAAAACCATAATTGGGATTTTCATGTAATTTCATATTAAACATTCTTATTAATTTGTTTATCTTAAAAAGAAATAACTTGGTCGGAAAGACTAAAATGTAAGTCGGTCCATAAAATAATATTAGATTATGTAAAAGAGTCAGGTTAGTTGCTTTTTCATTTTCTAAACCCGATAAACAACTCACCGAGATCACAGGTCTTTGACTTATACATGCATTTAAAAAAGAAAAGTATATTAAAGTTAACAAATAATTGTTGCTTTTGTCCATCAAACCCCGTTTCATATTTT
Organism: Santalum album; assembly: GCA_034195605.1. Taxonomy (NCBI): domain Eukaryota; kingdom Viridiplantae; phylum Streptophyta; class Magnoliopsida; order Santalales; family Santalaceae; genus Santalum; species Santalum album. The sequence continues at coordinate 4,943,879 of CM067258.1, forward strand.
CAGCAGTCACACTGCTTCGTATGAATTGATCGGAACACGAGAGAGGATGTTAATGATTGACAGAAACAAACAAGGAAGAGTTTCCATATTCAAAGTATAATCCCTACTAATTTTCTTGTTGCAAGAAACAATTCCCATCCCCTAACATTCACTATCGCACGTGTGGGGGCGACACTGGCCTATCTTATATCGGGAAAACGATGTGACATTATAGTTGAAAAATGGGCTGCACGTATGTTTTCTACTATGTATGATATTTGTATGCCTCGTAGAATATTGGTAAACCTAACACTGCCATATCATGAGGAACTAATGACGCAATGGAATTATGCAAAAATATTCGATTGCTGTTCAATACTAAAATGAATGCATCCTACGCATTATGAAATATAAGAATGTTGGTGTTTCTATTCACACACGTGTCGATGTATATATATATATATATATATTTATACAATTATAGATGCTTAGAAATATTGATTATTTGTATAAGATGTGTTGAGAGGTAATCGAATAAAAAATAATGGAGTGAAGATTAATGATGTTGATCAGGGATAATATAAAAATAAAACAAAAAATATTATCAACACACATTATTAAAGGTGCAGGCATTAGTCCACGTGTACACGTACTCGTCCAATACTTCCTCTGCTTCGAGTTTTTATTTTTGTTAGAACTCTATGGTCTTAAGTGGATTAGTGCAAAGGATAATTGTCGTTTAAACAAAAAGAGTGGTGGGGGTCCTCTGGATAATCTGGGGATAAGAAGAGCCGTTCACTACAGGGAGGACAAAGTGGTAAAAATGGAAGCGTAAATGAGCTGGCATAGGGGGGTCCTTGGAGCCGTTGGATCAGATCTCCCCAAAATAGATCGGGCAGATCTCAATGGAGCCTTTATCATCGGACGGCTGTGGCTGGCAGTTGGAGTTTCTTGCAAGATGAGGTTAGTCACATCGTATAAGTCCTTCTTTGTTCCTGAGCAATATTATGTGGAAATGCGAGGAGACAAGATCATGGGATCTGCATGTTTTTATTGCCCAAAACCCTGCAACCATGGATCATGCAAATCCTCCTTTTTCTGCTTGCTCTCTCTCTTAAGCAGCTCTCTCTCTCTCTCTCTCTCTCTCTCTCTCTCTCTCTCTCTCTAGATGAATAATAAAAAAGTAAAATAAAATAAAGGATCCACCCCGCCCACGCCAATCTCTTAAGAATTTACACAAGTTAGTCGGGGAGGGTAAATTGGAAGATTTCAATCAATCATGTTAATCTAGAAGAATTAAAATAAACAAATGTGATAGGTGTCCTTTTATTCTTCAATTAGTCTACGTGGCACTATAAAACACCTCAATACACAACATACTGATGTGGACGGGAGAAAATAAATTTATTTTCTATTATTTTATAAAGAAAAACTCACACAAAGCCGCAAGATCATTTTAGTCATTTTACGGTCCAATAGAAAATCGCTGAACGTGATATTCATTTAATAATAAATAGTTGTAAGTGACATGTTCCCTTTTACCCCAGCATTCATATCATTGTAGAATTTTTCATGGAGGCTATATTTTTTTCCCCCCCGGCGAGCTTTGATTGTATGACCCAACGACTCCGAAGTCTATGTACCACCTAGTATGTTTTAACTGAAGCAAAAAAATAGTAATAATAATAATGCAGAATTATATGGACACAAGGAAAATTATAGCAATATAAAAATTAAAAACCCATTGCGGTATGAATTCAATTATGAGTGTTATAGTAAATGAAATTATGTTCTCCAGCAAACTTTGAGCCATGTTAAATTTTTGTAATTTTTGTAATTATTACTTTTTTCTATAAAATTGTAGTATTTATCACCTCAACATGTCTTGATAGTATAGCTATTTCTGAAAATGCTGACAGAGTTGGTTTATTTCGCGGTGAGCTTTAATTGTATGACTCCTTAATCACTGCAGCGTCCAGACCCCGGATTTATTTTTCCTTTAATAAAGAGACGAAAGCTGGGGTTTGTGTGTGGCCTAATGAGGCCTATTTTGTGGTGTAGTCCGATATAGGAGTATCTTTAGGGTGGTAAGGTGAAAAAAAAAAAAAAAAAAAAACAATCTTTGCTTCCTGGACCCAACAACAACAACAGCAAGCATTTCTTTGGGCTGTGATTGCGTGTGATCACCTCCAAATTCCATTCTTGTTTGGTGCTTTTGAAAAGGGGGAATCTCTCTTCCCTGGTTTCATTTTATAACCCCTACCTCCCCCCCCCTTTCTTCTTTCTCTATTCCTGTTATTTCTAAACTCTGGTCACTTCTCTGTCTCTGCTCCTGTACTGTGAGCCTAGAAGGGCTTGAGAGAGAGAGAGAGGAGAAAAGCTAAGATATCAATTCACAGCTATTATAGACCTTCTTCCACCCCTTTTTATTCTCTTTGAAGCAGTTTTTTCTTATTGGGGTTTTCTTCTTTGAGGGCCTTTTTCTTTTTTGATGGGTTGAAGGCTTCTGGAGAAGAGCTTTCAAAGGTTTCTCCTTTTCTTCTTGGTGTTTGGTTTTTGGGTGTTGGGTTTCAGGAGCTTCAGATTTGGATAAGGAGTAAAAGGTGTGTTTGTGTGAACTTTTCATCTTTTCTGCTGTTAATACACTTTGTCAAGTTCCATATTCTGTGGTTTTTTTGTTGTTGTTTTAAAAATGTGCCGTGTGATGCCTTCCCCACTGCAGAAGACCTGCTCCTTTTCCTGGTTCTATAAAGTATAAAGGAGTGATTTCACAGCGAAAAAGTTTCTATTGATAATCAATGGAGAAGTGTTCCAAATATGGGGAGGCTCGTCCGCAGTTGCTGAATTTAATCCCAAAAGACAGAGAATGGTTAGCAAGGAGGGATGGAGAAATGTGGAGCCATAGTTCTTCAGAGGAGAAGAAGCTTGAGCTGAGGTTGGGCCCACCAGGGGAAGGTTGGGTTACCAAAGAAGGCATCAAAAACAGGGAAAACGAAGACTCTGTTTTCTCCCTTGGGTATTTCCCTAGGGTTTCCGTGGACAGAGCTGAGATGAACATTAATGGAACCCTAGCCCACAAGTTCTCTTCTCCAGAGAAATCAACAGCTGGAGCTGCTGTGTTGTCTTCTCCATGGTCACAGCAGAAGAAGGGACCATTTCTCCTGTTCCCAACAAATGCGAAGGAATCCTCAGAAAATAAGGCATTTCCACCAGCCTCTGCAAATACAGCTGTGCCCAATAGCTCTCAGAAAAGGTAACATCACAGCTTTTTATTTTCCCTATGGTTTTTGTTTTTATTCCTGGACAGAGGATAATCACTCACAGTCATATTGCTAGATGTTGTGGTCCAAACATTTTTTTTTCCCCGTCTCATGTATTTGTGCTTCTTATGTTTGACTTTGATCCCATTTATGTAAGTTTCTGGTTTGTTGGAGCATTTAAAGCTTAATCCCCAGCGTCTTATTTTTGTGCAAATCTTGCTATTATGTCCACCCCCTTCCTGGATGTCTCAGAAGGGGTCGGAAAGGGGGAGCAGCCCAAAGTTGTGAAATAAAATAAGGAAAATTTTCCACTGTTTATAGTGGAACCGTACGTTACATGTTGATTGTAACAATTATAGCTGTTTTTAAGTTTGTGGGAAGTGAATTTATCACAAAAAAGGAAAAGCAATTTGTTTTAGCAGTGCAAAAATTGCGAAAAAAAAAAACCTCTATTATTTGATTCATCGATTAAATTACCTCTTAGGGCCTGATCTGGATTTTTTTTTTTTGTTGTTATTTTGCTCTCTGTTAATATTTATAATTTAATTTTTAAATACAGGACTGCTCCTTCCGTTGTTGGTTGGCCACCGATTCGTTCCTTTCGGAAGAATCTAGCTGGAAACAGCTCTTCGAAGCCGGCGGCTCCGGGCTCGCAAAATGTGGCCTCCGACAAGGTTGCCAGTGAAAGACCCGAAGAGAGTTGCAAGAAAGGTTTGTTTGTGAAAATCAATATGGATGGAGTCCCCATAGGAAGAAAGGTGGACCTGAAAGCCTATGATAGCTACGAACAGCTCTCCTCTGCTGTTGATCAACTCTTCAGAGGCCTCCTTGCAGGTTATCATCTACACTGATGGAGTACCCATACCTTTGTTTGTTTTGGTATTAATCCTCAGGGTTTCATCATCACCTAGTTTTGCCATGAATCCCACCTCCCTAAGTGCTAGGGAGATGCATGCGAGCCTAGCCTTAGCAAGGAATGAGTGGTGCTGGAGGATTCGTGTCATTTAGCCGACCTTAAATTCCCGGGACTAAGACTTAATTTTTCTGCCCCTATTCCTGTAGCTGCTGCTACCTCATTTGTTTTACTCTACAGCTCCCGAACCAATACTTCCTTAATGGCTCTTGGGGAATAGCTATTCCTTGCAATTATTCTATGCCTACGCAATTGCTACTCCATTTTGCAAACCGAGCATGCCATTAATTATTATTATTTTTTTCCCGTTGTTGTTTTGACAAGTTGGAGCTAGATGGCCTCATCTAAACGTTAAACCTAGTAATACTTAAATCCTATCAACAGCAGCAGAACACGAGACAAAGTTTTGTGTTGTTCTCACTTGGTTGTCCCTTCTGTGTATGTATTGTGTATAGCTCAAAAGGATTCCTCCACCGGTGTGAAGAAGCACGATGAGAAACCAATCACAGGCTTGTTAGATGGGAGTGGGGAATACACTCTCGTGTACGAGGATAATGAAGGAGACAGGATGCTTGTTGGAGATGTCCCATGGCAGTAAGCATCTTTCCCGCTGTGGATCTCTTTCCCTTTTCACTTATCCCTCCTGGTCTTGCAATTGCTTTTTAATGATTTGTTGAATAAAAAAAGGAAAAAAAAATCCCATGACAAATCTCATAATAATCTTTATTATTATGCATTTCTAGAAGCCAATGCTCTAGCTGGTGTCGCTTTTCGCAGAAAGAATACATGGGTTCCCCATGAAATTGTCCAGAAAACATATATTAACAACGAAGCTGAATTCTTGGACTGTTCCATTGTGGCCCTCCTCGTGATATTTATTTAATTTAAAAGTGTCTTGTTATTGTGATTTGCAGCATGTTTACGTCAACAGCGAAGAGATTGCGCGTGCTGAAGAGCTCCGAGATATCAGCATTGAGCCGTGAGTTTTTGTTGGCCGACCTCTCATGACAGCTGTCTTAGATTATTTAAGTCTGTATGCATGTTAGCGTTGTATTCGGATGATTGCTGGTGCTGAATTAACAATCGGTCTTTTGTTTATTTTATGGTTTCATCCAGTTGGTGGCAACAAGCAAGAGAAGATGCAGCTCTTCTCGGGAATGAAGTGAGAGACAAGAATTCTTCTTTGAAGACCTCAATGGAAGTTCAGATGGTAGTTCTATTATTATTTTTTTTCACTTTTACTTTTCTCTGTGTATTCTCTTGTGACATTTTGTTCCCTGATTCCATGTCAAGTGGAAGAGAGAGAGGTTTGTAATTGCCCCTGAATGGGTTTTTCTGGGCTTGGGAGGATGAATGAACTAATGTTTCCCCCCTGGGAGATTTCCTGTTTGTTTTCCTTGTGGAAAGAAGAAAAAATGGCAAATCAGATGTATGGTTGCTTGTGTTTCTATTATAATATTGCATATGAAGTGTCTTATGATTATGTAAACAAAATTTTCTGCTTGTGTTTCTATTATAATATTGCATATGAAGTGTCTTATGAATTATGTAAACAAAATTTTCTTACATTCACACCTTCTCCTCCCCCTTTTCCTTCATAAGAATTTGATGGGGACCTTGATTTTTAGTGGTAGAACATGAAAGAATTGCTCAACTTGATTGATGGCTCAGAAGCAGCATAGGCCAAACTTATCAAGGCTGCTGACACTTTAAAGTGATATTCCGGAGAATCATGATTTGAGGATTTTGGCCTGATTCTGTGAGCTGAGGCTCTGTTTGGGCTTGCCCGGAAAAGCAATGGCCAGAGGAAGTGGGGAACAGTGAGAAAGTAGAAATGGTTTGGGGGGAAGAAGGAAGAAAGCTCATGGTGGTTGGGTTGTGGGCTGCCTAACTTGGATAAAGGTAGGGGGTTTGGCGGGGGGGGACCAAACACCCCCTTATTTATTACTTTTTTTTTTTTTTGAGGTTATAATACATAAATACATTTTCAATTACATTTTCTTCAATATTTTTTCTTACTGCTAGAACTTGAATGATGCTTCCCATCACAATTTTAGCTCTTGCTCCTCACATGGAAGACCCTAGCTTTTAAAAGCCTAGCAACACGCACACACTCGCACAGACATAAACATAAAAACATTTCCCGTTACATTTTCTTCAAAAATTTCCCCAATTTTAGTATTTGGCTGATGCTTCTCATGACAATTTTAGCTCTTGCTCCTCACATGGAAGATACTAGCTTTTACACACAAGCAACAAAGAATATGAACGGTGATGGTTCTTATCATTTCCATGGTACTTAGATTATTATCATTGTAATCATTATCGTTATTGTTACAGAAGTCTTCGTATCGAATTTGGTAGGTCAAGGAGTTGGTGCAATGAGATCAGATGCACGCGTGTGCATGCAAAGAGAGACAAAGGTGGGGTTTGAAAACAAAGGAGAATTATTTTCTACCCCTAGGAATGAGAAACAGCATGCTTTGCATTTGACCATATGGTAATGAAGGAAGAAATCAAGGGACAAGACCATGACATAAAAGTATATGGCCTTCAGAAATATAATGACTTCTTCTTTTGAAAATCTGACCAAGGATACAATTAATCAAACCAATAAAAAACAAAGTTTTATTTTGATTATTTATAATTTTCTGCTTTCAAATTTTTCTTCAAAGTCCCCTAGCTAGCCTTGACACATTTCATCATCCAAAATTCAAACATAGAGACCACTATTTAGTTCAGGCAAATTCACAATTGTTTGTGAAGCTTTTTGGATCTCACAAAGAGCAAAAAGGCAACCTAGTGTTATACAAGATGAATGACATAAATGCCTAGCACTGGAGATTGAAGCTATGTGGATCTCCCCAGTCCATTAGCTTGCTACTACTGCAGGCACTGCAAATAAAGCAGAACAAAATAAAAACGACTAGAAATGGATGTCTCACATTGCCTTATTTAAAAGCTTCCCCCCAAGTCGATATCTGGCCATGCCCCCTCTTCATGGCGCAGCTGCCACCACAACTTTATTTCTGGATTTCTATACCGAGACAAAATCATAACTGATGATGAGCTTCCAAGCTTGATATTGCTTTAGTTAATGCTTAGAAGATCAACCAATGGAAGAACATAATTTATCTCATCTCTACTAGTATTAATGCAACATTACAACCTGCAGGAAAGGAGGGAAAGTCGAAAGAAGAAATGAATTAACCAAGTAATAGTGCATGATAAATAATGAGTCAACCTCCCTTCATCATTACCAAGAAAAATCTGACTTATTATGGAGGATTAATACTTCACGAGAAAACTAAGTATTCTTAGTACTGATCAATTCATTTTAGATTGCCAAAGTGATATGCATCATCAAAGATTTAAGCGTACAAGAGGGGGAATGACCAGCCTTAAACAAGCAGCTCAATCTTAGAGAGACCAATAGACAGGGTCTTCCTCATTATACGTATTGCTAAAGAAAAACCCGGTGAAAAAGAAGGGCTTAGAAAGGAAATACGAGCGCATATATATGCTGAATATACGCCACTAGTTGCTTGGTCTAGTGGTACCAGCATGTATTATAAAGCGTTGATGCTAGGTAAGCTCAACGGTTAAAACCCCTTGTAGCTCTCAACTTGGGTGCGCGGTGGCCAAGGTTAAAGGGTTCAAACCCTTTTAACTACTAAGTTGGGTGCATGTGTGATTACCAATCATGACTACACCAAATCCCGGACAAGCGAAACTACACCTCGGCCAGGCGCAGAACACACAATAAACTCTGTTGCACAAATACTCTGCTCAGTTTATTGAACCTAAACGCACATTGCTTAGTGCTGCAAGGTGATGATTCAAAATCTCAAACCCCTTCTTCGCGGGACAGAGATTTAAGAAAAACTATCTACGATGATGGCATCCTCAATAAAAACATTTCTAGAGTTTTGTAAGTACTAAAATAGCACATATGTAGCTCGTCAAACTTCCGAATGGCGTACGCTGGAATTCCATTTGTGCTGCTTGAGTCAAACCCACTATGAGAATAACCTTTGGACTAGTTAATTAGCCTAAACCTTCAGATCGAGTTGATTGTTAGTAGGTTTATTTAAAACTTGAAACTGCAAAAGTTTTCCCTTCACCAATGGATCTGGGACAAAGGTATGGATGTTGCAAATATGCTTTCCAAAGCAATAATTTCAGAGTACCCTCAACAAAGAAGATGACAACGGGTAGTCCAGATTTAATAATCCTAGGAAACTGAAGTCCGCTTTCTAGTGAAATGTGAAGAGATTCTAAACCTAAAACAAGACACCCAAAATGAGAACCTCAGTTTGTCTACACAGAACTTAATTGTATGAAGAATACTGCTGAAGAAGAAACAACCATAGTAAATATATGTATGCGCACACGCACAATACCATTATTAGCATCCTGCACGTCAAAATTTGACAAAAACTTCACAATGAAAAAAGGAAACTTGTTCTGAGAAAATAGGTTCTGGGTGCCATTTCTCCTTGAAACATGAGGTCAAATTGGAGAAAAAACACTTGCAAGGGTCCCAACTGAAGAACCCCACTTAATTTCTTGTGATAAATTCACATTTCTTATACAAAAGAGGGAATGAAACAACTTCTACACTCATGAATATACAGCAAACGAATCTAAATGTTAATCCCAGGGGGAAAAAAAACTCCTACAAAAGACAGAGATTTTAGGGCAAAATCGCTGAAGCTTCATAAATCCAAGCACAGTAGGTATTAGTGCCATCCATAGAAATCTATGAAATATGCATTAAAAAGGGTTCGAGAAAATACCACTCTGTTGAAAGTATCTCCATCCGAACTCAAAGAATACGAACAAAATATAGCATTCCTTCTTGCCTGGCTCAACCCTGTGTGCCGTATATAACAGAGTATAATATATATATATACAGCGTACAGAAGCTGCAAAAGCCTCAGGGATTCATCCACCTAAGATAATGCATCTTCGTAGCCTAGTTTTTCTGCGAAATCCGGCGTTGGTTTCGATTCATGAAGCTCTTGGCAGCCATTGAAGTACTCCTCTCCCATTTCCTCTCCGGTTGTCCATAATAATGATATGAAGTATGGACACGGATACGGATACGCGATACTCTACCATACATGGCTGAAGGAACTGCTCCGTGATTTTACGATAAGATGCGGCACGGGCACGTCAAAGATAAAAGAAAATTAAATTACCATTTTGAGCTACGTTTTGGGCATAAGATTAAAATTTAAGGATTCAGATATCATAAACTCCCACTCAAGTCATGTTAAAAAAACATGATCATATCACGGTGAAATGAAGTATAATTTTAAAGAAACTTGGGTTATTTTAATAACAAAAGATTTTATTTTTAGATTGGGCATGAGTTAGGGATTTTGGAGTTGACGGCTAGCTTGGGCTCAAAAATAACATCACTTTGATAAATTCTTTTTAAAAAATCAGCTTCATTTTAAAAGTTTCTATCAAACAAAGTAGTTTTGGGCTTTTATTGGGGTGGTAACCTCACCTCGGACTAAGATATTACAAGCTCTTTATATCTAAGCATATTCATATGTATTGGAGCGTATCAAAGCAAAGTCAAATGATTATGATTTTATTGAAAAAAATGCATTCTTCCAACGGTGCAAGGTAGTGGGTGTGAGAGTTGACAGGGAATGTTCTTACTCTGAAAAGGTCGACTAGGGATTCATTTCCACTTGGACTTTTGATGAACTTCCCACCCACAGGTACTAGTGGAATGTTCTTTGCTGGTCAAGGATACAATCACTATACCATCCTTTTATTCATCTATTAATCCATAGGAGAATAACTTCTGAAAACAATACAAATCAATCATGACTCTAAGTTTGTTTCAACACGTATTAGGTTGGGAACAATTCTATGGGCATACAAAGAATTTCGCACTAAAACCATAAAATGCTTGTGCGTCATAAATTCATGAGAACTTATGTGTTGTCATTTATTAAAACATCCTCTATCAAATTTGTGCCACAAAATTTTTTAAAGATTTTGTTGTAAAATTGTCTGTGCACAAAGCATTAGCATTTGCCTACTCTATTGATGGTGATGTATTAGCGAAGGTGGTGGTGATGATGGTAAGTATAATATATTTTCAGATACGATTGACTTTAATTATAAATAGAAATCAACTTGATTTAGTTTATTTACAATGAATTCAACTTATTGAGTTGTGTTTGGAATTATTGTTGGGTCCCTCACTAATAAAAGAAAAGACAGAATCGTTGCTTCTCTTCCCTTCACCATCAATCTGTTGGGCCATTTGGGTCCAGCCCAAGTTGGGCTTCTCAAACCCCAGCCCAGGTAGCGATGGGATCTACGATCTGGAGAACGAAGAAGATGGAGGAGAAGGAGGAAGAACGAAGTTCTAGAGAGAAGGCAAAGAAAACGTGTTTTTAGAGAGAGAAAGTTTTTTCATGGTAACGCCCCATGGGTAAACTCCACGGCGATAAGGTTATATATTAATGATATCCGGATATTTCACAATTACACAGAATACACGTATACACGGGGAATAAACGGTAATATAAATACGATATCAGGCTCCACAACCTAACAGGTAGGGCTTTATTTATCTATTGTTAGAGCAGCAGTGTGATGTGCGGCCGACAGAGAAAAAGCTGTAAAGAGGGACTTAGAGACCAACTGAGGTGTGGGGAAGAAAGGAAAATAAGTGAGTTATTTTTTTTATTCACTGGGTTTGAGCTTGTGAGGGAATATTTACAAGTGGTGCTTGGTTTTTAAGTACATAATTGGGTTTGGATTTAAACTCAACTATTCATTCTTAAATTGTATTCTCCTCTTGTTGCTCATAGTAAAGTGGTGTTTGTTCCTCCCGTGGACGTAGCCCGATTTTTGGGTGAACCTCGTTAAATCCTTGTGTTATTCTTTCTTGTCAATTGTCTTACTTATTTCAGAGCAATAATTGTGTGCGTACGTAATATCCCGTCATGAGGTTTTAAATGTGTGATATTTTTCAAAATCCAAAGGCTTTTATTCCCAACAATTGTTAGAATAGAAACTCCAATACATTATTTTTTGCTAAGTAAGCGTTAACTCAGTTAATAGTGACTTGTCTCTTTATATGAAAATAAGGAGCTCAAGTACTCACTACATTAAATTGTGAAGCAGTTTCTTGTTCCCTTCCCCCGGGCTTTAGCTGAGTCTTCATTGTATTGAGTTATGAAGCAATCTCCTATTTTCCCTAGGCTTTAGCCGAACCAAAAATGAAAAGAATTGACTTGGAATTTTATTGTTGTTTTCTACCCCTTATTTTTATAAAATCATTGGCTAGGGTTAGATAAGTAAAGTCATGAGAGATCCTCATAATCCTAACCATTTATTGGTCCCATTCCTAGATCCCCTCAAAATGACTCAGTTTAAGAAATTCATGTTCTCGCAATTTCCATTTTATCCATAGAAGAAATTAATAAAAATTAGAATTTCAACCATATATTTACTCATTTTAAGCATGATGAAACCTTTGGAGTTCTTGATAGCTACCCATCTCTAATCTCTATACAATGTAAAGAAAAGGAATTTTCACCTAGCAAGTATAGAATGGAAATGAAATATCCATTCCATAGAAATTAATATTAAACTGGGGAATTTGGTCACTCGCATTACGAAGACTTATTTTTTATTTTTTAATATTTTTTGGTAGAAAGATTTTCACGGAAGGAAATTTCAAATCCTTGTTATTTGAAAAAAAAATAAAAGAAAACAAGATGCCCCATTCAACAATCAACACCTCTGCAATTATTTCATCATTCTATATCCAAGGTGGGTATTACATGGATAAAGCTCCTCTGACTTTGGGATGTCAAATTGTACTTTTCAATGGCTATTCGATAAGTAACATGTATCACTAAAAGATCTTGATCGTCCATTTATTTTTCTAAAGAAATATTTTAAAAGTAACATTTTGAGAATCTTATTTTTATATCATTTCTTATTTTTTTTTATGAACGATGAAAATTTTTTAGTAACATAAGCGAACAATCACTATAGAGGATAGCTTCACAGCTCAAAGCCCGAGGAGCTTTATCCGTATTATATGACCCAAGGTTGCATCCCAATTCAATTTTTGTTGGATGAAATCAAAAGAGCTGAAACACGCTTCTCAAGGCCTTGTCTTTCCGTGACTGTTGTACGGGTTCTGCCACAATATCTTGGCCACTCGATGCACCCAAAGTCGAGACAAGCCGATGAAAGCAAAGATAAATGGAATTAACACCCTTTTTATGTTGTGTCGGAATGAAATGAAATGATTATGAAATGATTATTTATCAACAAATGTTAAGGAAGTGAGATACTAATTTTCATAAAGCATAAGAAAAAATAGATAAGGAGTAGCTATATATCGATATAGTCAAGGAGCAAATTGCTTAATTAAAAGTTGAATGATCAAATTACAAATTATGGATAAGTTTGAAGGGGGGTTTATAATGATGTTTCCGCATAAACCAATTTATATATCCAAGCTATATCTACAATAGCACCTATAATGTGTAAATACTCAAAATAGTTATAACAGTTTACATCCCTTGTAATTTGCGATATAAATAAGATTATAATATATATATGAAATTAACTATTTGCTTGTCTTTCTCTAAAATTTTATACTTTGAAAATATTTAAGTTATTATTTTCTTTTGAAGAAACAAAGAGAAACTACCTTTCCGATCTCTCCGATTCAGGATTAGTGTAAATTTAGTCCCTCATACTTAAAAGTGATCAATTTGCTTGCTTAAATTCATCGAAAATGGCTAATTTAGTTCCTATGGTCCCGTTTGGGTTTGTTTCCATTTCTACATTCTTGTTTTAAAATTTTGTTCCCCTATTTTGTCTGTTCTTGTTTCTATGTTCGTATTTCTCATGGGCAATGAGAACTCGTGTTTAGTTTGTACACATTGTTTCCATTTTTTGTCTGGCAAAGTCCATTGTCGATAACTCGAATCCAACAAAGGCTATTGAAATCCAATGGGAATCAAACAAATTTTTCCACAATCCAGAAGTAATGGTGACTGAAATTAAACGGTCAATGATTGTGAGAGGACCCGAGTGAAGGAGGAAGATAAATATTATGTTTAAAATTTTGAGGATTTTTTAAAATAATATTTTCACTTCCAAACTTGTTAAAGAGTTCCCATACATTTTGAAAATGATCTCAAAATTTATGAAACAAAAATATAAACTCAAATGTATTTTCTATTCTTGTTTCTGCTAAGCTCAAGCAGTCGGTAGAAAACGTACCAGATTCTAAATCTACAGTCTTATTTGCACTGCAGATTGGCATTTTCCATCCGATCCAACGAGTTAGTTTGTCTAAATTGTCCATTTTAAGACACTTCCAAAACTGCTAGACGGGCCACAGTCAAACACTAGGGACTAGATTGTAATTAATCCCAAACTCAAGGGACTAACAAGGTAGTTTGCCCAAAACAATCAAAAGGAAGGGAGAGAAGAGGGAAGCGACAAACCCTGAGCCCTATCCTCAGCTGAGAGGCCGTCTTCATCTTCCTCCGTTCAGCTTCTTCATCTTCAGATCTCACAACTGGGGCTCTTTACCAGGAATACGGAGCCCTTGTTCACTAAGGTATCATACCCTTCATTCCTATTTCAATTCTATGTTGTAATCTTCTCTCGATGATGATCTTTCTCTTCTACTCGTCCGCATTGTTGATCGGAAACTGAGGTCCCAAATCAGCGCCCCTTTCATGGCATCCGCCGATCAGCCTCTTCCACCCGGCCCCTTTTCCGCCGGCTGCCATATGTGGCTATCACCCCTCACCACGGTGGCTCCGACGAGCACCAGTTTTCCAGTCCGGGCACCGCTTCAGACATCAGCTTCGATGCGAAAGCATCGGTCCCCGACCATACCATCTCCTTCCGGTCCTCCCGCGGCTCGATCCTGTATGCCCAGCCCGCCGCCTGCTCCCTCTACGCTTGGGAACCCTTTTCCAGCATCGGCGCCATCCCGACTCCTTGCATCGATTCTGTGGTGACGGCACGCGGAGTCGACAAGAAAAAACATTTTCTACTGTGATGGGAGATGCGTTGAATCCAGGGAGATGTGTGAGCGCACCATCGACGACTGGGCTCCATGATTAGACATGCGAATCAATGGCGTGGAAAGATGACTGGGACTTTAACTCGAAATGGACGACAGTTGAACATGAAAATTCAAGACTTTCATGTACTTGGGAGCGAGACGCATGGCCTTTGATATAAGGTCGAAACTCACGCCCTCTAACTTGTGGTTGTTTAGAGGGTTTATCAAAATTAAAATTGCACATCTCCCAGTTCAGCAGAAGCTGCATTTGATCCTGTACCCAAGATCATAGCAACAACTAACGTGCATATATTTCATTAAGAGCTAGCTTTTGAAGCATGCTTTTATTTTAAATTTTAATTTTTTCAAAAAGGAGAATAAGGAAGGGGAAGGTGTTCTCCACTTCCATTTTATCATCTTCTTCATCCTCTAGTTTCCTGTTTCAGAAAATAGCGCTCTTGTTCACTGAGGTATCCTTCATACTCTCAATTGCGTTATATATTTCAATGATATATGTAAGAATCTTCTCCTCCCTATGATGATCATCTTCTCTCCTCCTATTCTTGCGTATGATTGATCAAAAACTGAGGTCCCAAATCTCTGCTCTTCATTCCTGCGCCACCCCACCCAAAAAAAAAAAAAAAAAATCCGGCGATCTCCATTCACGGTTCTCCACAATACCGTGAATCCATGGTGATGGTGGTTGTTATTGGGGGGAGGGGGATGGCTTTGAAATAAAAATTCGGTTTGGAGAGGGGGAGGGTTAGTAATGGGGATGGTCCACTTGGTTTATTGGACCCAACTCATCCCACCACCCTTTTGGATTGCTCCTGACTGATTCATCCCAGAGATGAGCCCTCTTCTTTCTTATTTATTACCTAATTTTTTCTATTCTTTAGACATTATCATCCAGCTAGATTTAAGTGATGAGATTCACGTTTCTATTTACATGGAGGCTTGGACTTGTAGTACCGCTCATTTTATATTTTAGTTCAAACCATTAGTGGTGATGACTGCTTAGACGCTCGCCTCATGCCGATCTGGTTCATCCCCAAACCGTGATCACAATTATTCATTTCAATCTTTGTCAAGAGAGATGACTTTCAAATGCATCTTTGTCGAGTCATAAATTTGAAGATTAAAAAGAGGATCTTCTACATACATCAAAAGGAATTTCGCATCGAAACGGGAGGAGTGTTTGAAAAATGATTAGATGAGGGGGTGAAAAGAATAAAAGATTACGACGAAAGAAATGGGAGAAAAAGAAAAAAGGATTGCCAAAAACACCTTAAATGTACTTGGAATGAGATGCAGCAAGTAGGGCAGCCCCAATCCCCGACCCATCATTGTAATGCTCGATGACGATCTGTTCCGAGACAGCTTCCCCTACCAACTCTCTCAATGTATTCTCCAAGCACTTGCTGAATTCTGTGTAATGCTCGTACAATCCACCATCCATGGCTATCACTGTCCTCTTCTTCTTGCCATCCTCACCCTTCACCTCGCCATCGAGCGTTGTGTCTCTTCCCAGCTTCTTCAGGATGCCAAAGATCCCAGCAGCAGCAAGCCGAGCACCGCGGGTGGCAACAATGTTGCAAAGCTCGACGATGACTCTCCTGGTTTTAAGGGAGGTGCCCGATATCTGAATTACAAGGGAAGGGGATGAGGAAACGCTTTAAGATATGACAAAAACAAAAGATGGGGAATCATTGCAACATTTATAGAGGCCAGCTACAAATGAGCGACCCTCTCCCAACTGTACAAAAAATTGAAAGGCTAAATAAACGAACAAGAACTTGATCCCAATTGTACAAGTGGATGTTGTACCTCTAAAATGTCCTTCAGTTTCTTTGTTACCACTCTCAGATTGGGGGATGAGTCCTGATGCATTGCTGACATGTCCGGTGTTCTACACATTGTTCACCATGTGAATATTCGGCATATGGTTCACAGAATGGAATATTAATTTGATAAAAGTACACCCAAGAGTCATGCTTGAAATAGTCAAGGAATAGCTATCACGAAGACCAATTGTGGAATAGGTAACTCATGGCCATTGAACAGAGCTATTTCTCAAATGCTCTTCTCATGGCTCATGTTATATTTCTAGAGAATAGTTATTCCATTCCGAATATTCACCTTGATGATAAAATAACATTGAACAATTGCAAGTGATGCTTCGACTGCAGTGAAGTGTGCAATAGAGTAATGCTTTGCTATATGCGTTAGAATGACAATGCAGGTTTACAACTAACATAAATACAATGTAAAATAAATGAAATAAATATGTTTTACATAAATCATATGTTGACTTAAACATGATATTAGTCCTTAAATGGATTTAGCTTTGCAAATCATGCTTCGACCGATCTACATTTGTATGTACACCTAATCTATTCCCAAGACAACCTTTCTCAATTAGGATGGCAAGAGAAACTTTGAGTACCAAGTACTCACATCTCAGATTTTCATCGAAATCGACAACAATTGAGCTTAAAATTCAAAACTTTCTAGACTACCTCAATATGAATGGAGTTCTTAATTTTGGTGGAGCCGTCTCACCAAAAATGGCAGTTTCTTCAGCTATTCTACATAACACTCTGCGAACAATTTCTCCCAAATACATGCCGGAAATTAACTTCTCAAAAATCTGTCAAATTCATGAATGGAAGAGGATATCAATTCGCATGGCAATTACACAAATTAAAGCAATTGAAGCTAATTGAGGTCCCCAAGTATTCATTAACCTGTTCACCAGGGTTTAAACTTTCAGCATCCATTGCAGAGTCATACTCTGATGCCGGAAGATGTGAGGACCTGAAGTTACCCCACTCCATATTGATTGCCTGCCACATAACGAATGTGGGAATCTCACTGCCCTTAACTTGTAGTTGCTTGGAGGGGTACCATCAGAATTGAAATTACAAAACAAAAAAGAAAAAACGAAAAGCCAAATTCTAACCATCTCCCCTGATTCAGGTGCTGGACCATTCCATTTTGGAACTGAATTCGCACGCTCAACATAAGCTGCATTTGATCCTGTACCCAAGATCACAGCAAGAACAACATCCTCATTGTAGTATCTACCTCCAGCTAATGTCCCAATTGTATCATTGACCTACTGTGTATAGATTTCATTAAGAGCTTTAAATGAAAAGATAGCAATAATGTGCACAAAAGGTGTTAGCAAATCAGCACAGAACCAAAAGTTATCATCCACGAAGGAATACGAAGGTGCCGACCCGAAATTCCAACTTGCACTTACCAGAGCTGAAACATGCATTTCAAGGCCTTGTCTTTCCATAGCCCTTGTAAGCTCTGCCACAACATCTTGGCCAACCTATACACCCAAAGTTGAGATAAGCCAAGGACAGCAAAGAATGAAGGAATAATTCACTCCTTCTACACTGTGTTTGGTTCATGGGAATGGAATAGATATTTGATGGAAACAGAACACGTAAAAGAAAAATATTCCAATGGAAAATAGCTATTACCAATGAGCAAGAGTGGAATAGATCATTCATCACCAAACATAATGTTAGTGATATATTTCTATGAAATACCTATTCCCCATACACTCCCCCATAGTTCACATCATATTCTGCTGGACTACCTAGTCCATTCCCACTCTATTCCATCCCTTGAACTAAACATAATGTTCGTGATAATTATTAACCCCCCTCCCCCAGAGTGAATCCATCCAGCCATTACTTTTTTCTTATTCTAGGTTATCAATAAAAATTGGTTGATCTAACAAATGGCCAAGCAACGAGGACTCACCATATCCTCTATACAGAATCCTTTTGTCCACCGCACTAGAGTTCCCGAAGTGATTGATGTTTGCATCACTGGGAATGAGAAGGTAAAACCTAGTTCCCTCTGCCTTCCAGGGGGGAGACTAAAGTCTTCACCTTCTTGTGAGACAAATTTTGCAAGTTCTGCTGCAATATAGTCAAAAAGTCCCTGAAATCACAATATCTTTTTATTTTTTTCTGAGTGGAAATATGAAATACTTCAATGAAGGGCTACCAAAGTTTAGAAGAACATAAATACTTACATTAGAGGTCCCAACCATCAAATTGGGAGGGATCGACACCTCAGTGAATTCTTGATTAATAACGTGATCGGACTTCCCCCCCAACTGCACCCGCATCACTCGGAAGTTTGTGCCACCGAGGTCCAATGCATAGAACAATCCATGCTCATCACTGAAATACAAACAATTCCAGGTAAACCGAAAGAAATGATGCAACCCTTGGATCAAAATCTTCAAGTTCACGATGTGTATACTCATGTTTCCAAGGAGCACGTATGGTCTCAACTTCGGCTAATTAAAAACAGTGTATAGATACAAAAGAAGTCAAATTTTGATGCATATCAACTGTTTATCAAGGGACAGAAACTATAGGCTTCCACAAGCACTTGCTCACAGCACACCATTTGTGAATTTTCAGATCAACCAGAAGGCAACATGAGATCTTACATACATCTAAATCTGCCCCAAAGAGCTCTTCTTTTAGAGGGTGGGGGTGAATAATAATATTATGATTGAGTCAATAATCAGAACTGAAAGGTTACGACTAGTAAGTTTATTCATATTTAAAAGCTTTAGAAACCATTTTCTGTGCAATTCTCGCGCAGGTTTCCAAACAATACCTCCGCAATGCACATAAAAAAATCGTTTGGTTAGAAAAAAAAAAAAAAAAAAACCAAGTGTTGCACTACGTAAGTTCCCCTGGCTCTGGGAAATGGTCTTGAACTGCAAAATGTACCCTGGAGTTTTAGGATCTCGACAGATTACTATTCCCTTAAAAAGGTGCCCATTTTTCCATATCTGCACGGTTTTTTAATTTCTTTCAATATCTATGGACGTGCCTTCATCAAATCGAAGTTATGATAAGACACAAAGCTATGGGAAAAATCTTATACGAATTGATACAAATAAGGTTCGTTCCCTGGATCTGAAAAATGATTTAAACAAACCACTGATAAAAAGTTTGTAAAAATTCATAACTGAAAGCCAAAAGAAAAACTCATGAAAATTACCTCAGTCCGGACCCCAAAACTACATCATTGGACTAAAGGTTCTGAAAATGGAACTCATCATTTTTCAAAACAATTCATCCGAAACAACGCATTTGCGGGGCCCGAGCCGAGTTAATTCCTGAGTCCAGGCTCAAAATAGCCCGAATTCCTGAGTAAAAAAGTTGGTGGAACTGGATTGATACCCAGTGGGGAGATTGCGGACATAGCTGATGAGCATTTTGAGCTTGCTCCCACCGTCGGAGGCGAGTCCGGCGTGCATCTCCATGGTCATGGCGTCGCCCAGCTGTTGGAGCTTATCAATGGGAGTTGCGCACTTCTCCTCAAACTCCTTCACGATGGCCTTCACCCTGGCCCACCGCTCGCAGCTCTGCATCCGGCGGCGCACAATCAGCGCCGCCGTGGCGCATGCCGCCGCAGCGCACATGGCCGCCGCCACCACTGTCACCGCCACCTTACCCATCGCAGGCGATCCCGGATTCACAGACGGATCACCACCGCGGCGAAGATCTCAAATGCTGTGGGAGTGGAGTGGCATCTGTGGAAATAGGACGAACCGTGGAGGGCATTTAAGAACATTGATGAAACAGTGTTACTGACCTCGTCAGTTTCCCGCCTTATTCTCCTCCCGTTTAGCATGCTGAATCGCATTTTTGCGCCTGATCAGACCCAACAAGCGGTTTCGGATGCCAATACGACGCTGTTTTGATCCAAATCCTCGCGAGGCCCCGTGACTGGGCAACGTAATCTTTCAATACTTATGTGACGCGAACTCTCACTGATTCTTTCATTATTTATTGACCCAAACACCCCTTAGGAAAAAAGACTAATAGCATTTCGTGCGGACAGCATTTTTAAGATAAACAAATAAATTACTCAAAATTATTTTGTCAAATACACCTTCCGAGGCTGATTTTATATTCAGGGATGCTGAAATAAAAAGCTTTCCCAGAAATCATTCTACAACCATATCGTACGTGTACGTACACGACGCACACACTCGTTCACACACTTCCAACAAGATATTTTCTGAAGTCACCTAGGTTCTCTTGTGCTCAATTCATCAGAAACCCTCAATCAGCCACAACTGATGAGAGGGGAAAAAAAACAAGAAAACACGCGAACAGAGATGAAGAGAGGAGTTTCAAGTATATATTATTCCAAGACATCAAATGTGCATAAGTTGGGCATGGTCCTTGAAAATGAAATAGGAACTGAAACCCCACAGAGCCCAACCCGTGAATTTGAGAATTCACCCCGCAATGAAAAGCAAAAACCCACACCACCCGAGAAACAAAGAACAGTACATTTTCTCACGCCAACAAATGAAAAATTACGGCCAGTTAGTGACGGCCACGTATACAAAGCATCCGCCTCTTTTAATAGAATGGGGAACTCATAGATTATACTGCACGAGCATAACACACAAACTAAACTGTACACGATATGCCCAAGTGCCCAGTGCTCCTCGCGTTGCTGAAGTTGCTTTCCGGCCCGCCCACGATATAACACAACAATGTGCCTGTAAAACAAAAGAAATGAAAGCCAGCAATAACATATCGCTTACCTGTACTGCTGGCTTTCAGTCTCTCTTCTGAGTTGACATGGCTTCATTCACAGCCTTGATTCGCAATGGTCCAACTTTCTAATCCCCTCATGCAGTTGAAGTCAGGTTCAACCTGCTATAGAAGAAGAAACAGCCAACCAAACAGAGATAGCAGTATAAAGATAAACATAACATGGAAGGTTGATTGAATGACACTAAAAATACAAAAGCTCATGCCTTATCACAGGTTTCGGCACCTGCTCTGAGTTCACACCAACCCTGGATTTCAGCACCATCCCAAGTGCAGCATTTGGCTACACAAAACAAAAGCAAGAGACCAAAGAAAATAATTAGGTGCGACAGATTTGAAATGGTAGGCTTGCTAATTCTCAGACAAAAAGGCAGTAGGGCTATAAAAGAGTCTTAGACGACCACGACCTACAGGAAACGATTTGAAGTATCTAACCCCGCAGATTGTACATAGCAGATCAATGGGCTCTACTCATTTTAAAATAATTGAAGCTCTAGTAAATACCTAGTACCCATTATCCTACTTCATGCAAACTCATTAGAGGAGTAATCAAAGAGGCTGTATTGGGATGTAGACAAAAGTGGGAAAATGCTGGAGAAAAATAAAAATTGGAGAAAAAATGCACAAAAGCAGGAAGTTATCCAAGGAAGATTAATAAAAGTAAAGGGTTAAAGAACTTAAAATTTAGAACCTCCAAATCTTCCTGCAGTGCACCCTGAAATACTCCGCTGCCATTTATGCCATTTATGCAACTGTTTTCCAGCAACATAGAATCTGCATCACACAAATCACCCTGCAAAGACCCCTGGCTGTTACTCCCTTCAACACTCCCTGTGTTCCCTTCGCAGCTACCAGGCAGAGACTCGAAACCAGCATCCTCTGAGGAACTAGCATCACTCGTAAGAGTGGAAATAATGCTGGAGTTTGAGGCAACTCCAGACACCACAACTTCGGTGTTAACCATCCGTTGTTTATCAGGTTCAGCAAGCACCATGCCGGTTACTTCAGCTTCAATTTTTTCACTACCACCCTCGCATGCTCCATTGACATCAGGCAAGCTCTTTTGTTCCCACAGAGCTTCGTACTGGGGACTCATCAGATGTACCACCACCAAACCCATGGCTAACAATTACAGGAGATACTGAATCCCGCTTTGTTGGGCTAATTGATTGTCTTTTTTCAGACTTTTCTTCCTTCGCCTCCACCCCTTCGGGATCCTTCTTCCTCTTAAGGCGTCTATCTCCTAGACCCACCATCTTCTCTAGATTTTTCTGCCAACTGCTCGCTTGCAAGTCTTGGAGGCCGAGGTCGTCTATAACCTTCAGGGAAAACATAGGAAGGAATCTGCTTTCTACGAACATGAGAAACATAGAGCTCCATTCCTGGTTTCCAAAACATATACATGTTTACCGAATGCCTGAATTCTTCCACCGTCCCACGTATATCAAACTGCTGACCTTCCTGAACAACCTCTCCTTGCTTACGCTGCAAACCCATAAAGAAGGCACAGTGGGAACACTGCTTGGTTAGATCCTGCAAACTCATATGGGTAAGGATGGCACTGCAACTTCCCGAATGTGTCTCGTTCTATCTGCAAATCAATTATGAATGGAATATACTCAAATAGGACAAAATAGATTTTAAACCTCATTATATCATAGTAATAATTATAATAATACAAATGAGTAACTTCTGGTAAAGTAAGGATCTAACCCCAGATTGAGGTACACAATGGTAAACTTATGCTCTCCCTAGTTTCTTTTTCTAATAATTTGGATACCTAGAGAAACAAATTTAAATGTAAACTGGATTTACCATTCATCATTAAGTGCTAGATAGATATTACCATAAGCGTCAGCTGCCTCAGGCGAGATTCAACCCAGCCTTTCCAAGCACGTAAATCATCTACGTCATCTGCAACTATGTCGACCTGCAAATAGTTCTTATAGCCTTCAAAGAACAAGTATGGCTCAAAAAGTGCATTCCACTGCGCCTTATTAAGCTCTATCTCCTGAAACAAAGGGAAGGGTAACAGACGTGTAAGTAGTCCATCATATACAGACTGCCCATATTTTTATCCCACATTCATACCTGACAAATCTGGTTACCATATTGAAACTGCTCCGTCATGACCCTAAGTGTACTTGTTGATACGTTGTAACTAGAATTCATGCACGGGTAAGCAGGTGTTATTATTGGCATGTGATGCGTTCGGTCCTTGGGATTTCTGCGAGGATCCCATACAGAGAATCCAAGCTCATCCTCTTCTATTGAGCACAGCATCACAGGATTTGGCCAGCGCCACTGGGTATAAACCCTGAAAAATCTAGATACCAGCATACTAGGAACTGCATTAGGATAAAGCTGACACACTCGAGCAACAAGAAGAGCCCAGTTTACCCCACCAAGAAATCCAGTTACCTAAACAATGCATAAGCAAAAGGAATGTCAACAACCAGCAAGGGCAAGGAGAAAAATAAACAGAACAAAGATGCCACTCACATTAGAATAAACACCACGCCTTTTAGCCCAAAACTTCAAACATCGAAGCGTCGTGCGGAAATGCTATAATTAGCGACAGGGTTTTAGACATCAGCATTATTTTTGAAAAAGAAAAAATATCAGAAATCAAAAATAATCAAGAAAGGGAACAAACCAATTAAACCATACAACACTTATAAAATTAATTAATATAAATATCACCTCAACATTTGGAACAAGCTTAAGAATCTGATCCGCAACTCTGCAGCCATTTAGACTTCGACCGGTAGCTTCATCAACATTGTACAGCACAGACACATCGGATATATCCACATCCTGTTTATAAGCTCAGTTACCAGTAATTAACTTGGAGAAAATAGGAAAACCAGCAAATCAGTTTACAATCCACGATAGAGATGTACTCTAAAGAGTGCTTTTAGAACCAGACAAATGCCTCCTACATTTATTTTAGCTAACCAACAAATCTTGAGTCACATTTTTATCAACATGTACATCGGCCTCTACAGTTGAGACAATAAATTTATACCTAAATCTATGGTAGTAGAACAATATTTACATGGAGAAAAAAAAAAGGATCACTTTCTAACATCAAGAACAAATTCAAATTATTCTTAAAGAGGGAAAGGAACAGTTGAAGAACTTACTGCCATTCAAAGCATAAAAAATTATAAAAGAAAATAAGTAAAGGCTTTTCCATCAATACTTACTTTTGGAACAACCAAAAGAGAGATACTTGCATAAAGCAGATCAATTGATATCCCATCAAACTTAAATTTCATTACAGGAACATGAGCATCAGGAACTGGCTGTAGTTCAGTAACTTCTTCCATTTCTGCCAGGATGTTATGCAATATAAAGAAGAAATCTTCCTGTGACAGCATCGCAGGTATTAGATGCAGATAAGAAATTGCTGGTACTACCATTGCCAATCAAAGATATTCAAAATTACCTCTCGATTCACATAAGAAGGCCCAACACATAATGTATCTATATCAGTTCCAGGGCCATGCACCTGGAAAAAGAACAAGCTAATGCTATGTCCAAAAACAAAAAACAAGCGAAGGAAAAACTGCACATCTGGAATGAAAAATCAACCAAAACAAGAAACATCCCTATTCTCCAAATTGACACAAACTTAAAAAGGAGAAAGATCAAACATAAACTCTTAAGAATCCTGAATAAAATTACATTTTCACAACAAGTGGGAACATGGAAACCATGTAGCATAGACAATCTACTCAAGCTTATGTGTCTATGTCTGAGTCCGAGACGTGGAAGACTCCAACCATTTCCTGACAATAATCAATTGTTTTTCAGTACTACAATGTTACAAAATAATGAAGCATGACCACAAATAATTTTCGATCTAGAGTCCATCATTTTCAGTCATACATCGGCATATTCAGGATAATAAATGAGTATTAGTTTCCTCAATGAGAAAAAAAAATAAAATCATATAATCAGCATCTTGCTTGTTCTTTACTTTTTGTTTAAATTTAAAGATTGAGGAGATGATAGTTGAGCAGCAAAGAATCCCTAAATCCTTAAAGCAACAGAAAACATTGGGCATAACAGCAATCATGCATTAAATTACGCTCTAATGAACCTCAATGCCTTCCTAATCTGTTGGGACCACAAACAAAACATTGGGCATAACAGCACTCATGCATTAAATCCTACTGTAAATGTACTGAATCTGAAAGTCTTCTTAAGCGCTGAAAATTTGTGGGAGCATGAAAACACAAAGATTCGCACAAGTGATGGAGAGGGTGCAGAAGACCAGTTACCCCAAGTCGATAAGAACCAAAAGTAAATATAACAGCATTTGCATCCTCCACCATTTGGTCAGTGTAGCCTCTCAAGCGAGTCAGTTGTTTCACCCAATCATTCACAATCTAGCATTTTCCAACAACAATTAGTTAAAAATATAGATAATAATACAATATTAACAAGTAGCTGAAAACGAAAAACCGCAGCACAGACAACAGAAGAATGTGATACTGCACTGTATACAAGGAAACCAATATATGCATGCACCATAACTGCAGTAACAACAAGTAACCTCTCATCACACCTTGGGACGCATCTACAATTATTTCAAGCCACTAAAGGTTTGCCAGCCAATGGCTGAATGTTGTTATATTATCAAAACAGGCCATACATCAAGAGGGCAGCCAGATCATACTAATTCCTATTCATCTCATGTCTAAAAATCCACTCAGACATCTCAATTTTTTCACCACAACACCCCTCACACCATAAAAAGTTCACTAATTCAGACACGCCGTCAATTGTGATTTATTGGCTAGCACGATATGCATCCCTTCCCCACAACCAAATCTTAAGTTCTATAACAAAAGGCACCCTATAGCAGGTTTAGATTTTCCAAGCAGCTGCCTAAAACACGCATAATAATAAGAATAAGAATAATTATAACATATAACCTTGTAATTAATAAGAACAAATCTATAACATACCACAACATAGGTAATTACCTGATTCATCCGTCCAAGAACCTCCTCTCTCTTAACAGCCTCTTCCTCGCTCTCGTAGAGGCCAGATTGAACCATAAACTTCCATATCCAAAAACAAAAATAAATAAATATAATAAGACCAAGCTCCTCAAAGAGAGCAACAGTTATACAGACGAACCCATACCTTTTCTAACTCCAGACTACTCTGTCTATCCGCTTCGCTAGGCCCCGCAACAGATATGGGTTTCGTCACACCATACTGCTTCACCACCGGCTGAAGCGGCGTAGAATCAGTCGAACGCTCGGAGGTCCCCATGGCGATACAAAACAAAGACCTAACACCAAAACCCTAACCCTAGATTCACGAAACCGGGTAACAGACCATTCAATTGCAATCCAAGGACCAGGAAAAGAATAAGAAAAATGCAGCTAAAACCAAGGAAATCCGCAGGGAAAAAAACCCAAAAAAAAAAAAAACAAAAACCCTAAAGAAAACCCCAGATACAAAATCGATCAATCGCACGCACGGATCGAAGCTATAAACCCCTCAAAACTGAACCTTTCACCGGCAGATCAAAGACGGAATCGGACACGGGCGGTCCTGAATCAAAAAGGAGAAACAAAGATCTCGAAACCTTGAGAAACGGGAACAAAGGGAAGGAATGAAAAACCAAACAAGGGAGGTATCGAGAATTCGAAAAGGGGGGGTGTGGGGGTAAGGAATAGATCAGGAAAGGGTTACGGATCTGAGAGATCGGGGCGATGAAACCCTAGAATTGCCGCGTCTTCAGAGGGATAGGGGGTGGAGAAGCGGAAGTCTAGAGAGAGAAAGGCCGAGAGAGGAGAGAGAGAGAGAAAGGAAAGTGCGGACGCCGATCTGTTTTGAGAGAAGAGAGCGGACTTGATTTTTTTATCAAGATATTCTTTATTGGGCGGCGTTTCGAGGAATAAAAAATAAAAAAATAAAAAGCACGAACGCGTTTGTATCCAATGTTGTTTTCCTCCTAAAACTTGGAAGATTCACCGGAAAATGGCTATATTTTTAATGCATTGATCAACTATTAATTTTATTTGTAAATTCAAAAGGTTTCCTTCATACTAAAAATATTGACATAAAAATTTTTTATTTACTTTTTGATTATTGATTCACTAAAATATCTCTTAAAACAATAATTAAAATTTTTATCGTATTAATAAGAACAATACTTTTAGAATTACTCGAGTAGAATTGCTCTTAATAAATAAATTTTGTATCACAAATTATTACTAAAATCCATGCAATCTCTTCTTCATGGGGGCAATTATATTTGCCAGAATGATATGAAATGAGTAATTTAATGTCAGAGAATAATTCAAGTCGTTGGATCTACACATCATGAGCATGCAAGGATATCTTTACTCGTACGGTATAATGTTTTTCCGTTTTTATGGGTCGGTGGGTGGGTGGGGTTTCATTTAGGGTCAACTTTTGCATGTGGCGGCTAATAGGCTTTCATTAATCTTTCACTATTGGGATCTTTGCTTGGCTTTGTTGGGAAGTTTTTTTATGATGAAGAGTTTATTTTTATTGTTTTTCGGCATAATAGGGTGACGATCGGTTATTGATATGGATCTACATGTATAATTGGCCTAAGTCATAACTTGGAGCTGCTCAGTGCACTTTTAATATGTAGCACATATAAGCATTAATTACCTCTAAACAAACAAGCCACAACGATGAAGAAAATACTATAAAACCTCAATTGGTATGATAAATGGCACTCGAGTTTGATTTGTAGATGTGACTTCATTTTTTCGGTTTATAGTCCTATCTATTTAAAAACGAATCCTGATGCAGACTATCCTTTTCAGGTGGTCAAACAAGAACAACAATAATGGTGGTAATAGCCACACTTGCACCATTATTAATTGAACTCAGTCCATACGCATCGTGAGATGCATCCGACACACAATTTGCCAACATGTGCATGCATGTAGTGAAATTTGACAACAAAATAATTCTTTACGCGAAATAAACATTCGCTTCTCACAATCTTATAATATTTGATGTACTTTACTTCTTAATTTAATTTAGGAATTTTTGTAGTAATGATCCAGTAACATCAAAATTAATTGATTCAAAGTTTCACTGTGTTGGATGGTAAAGTAATTTCAGATTTATTTCCTTGGTTATTAGTCTCCTCTATGACAAAAAATGATTTATTTTTTATTTTTTATTCCTTGTCCAGATACAAGGCGAGTTTCACTATTGTCAGTTATCCATGCACAGTCAAAAATGTATTATCTATAAACTCTTATTCTAGGCATTAAATTTCATTTGAACTTACTTTTAATTCAATCTAAATTAAAAACTTGTACGAATTATAAATCAACTCGACGAGTATGCTTTTGACTCTCTCAAGTCAACAACAATATTACTATTTAGAGAGGATTACACTAAAAAAGGGATCAATGTTCGTTTTTTAGCCAGGATCATCCAAGTGTCTCTTGTTTAATTGATTATTTTATGAAATATTTAAATCAGGTACTAATACAAAAAATTGACAAAAATTCATCCCCTTATTGTACATACACACACATTTATTGGTATGAATTGTGTTTCTTGAAGGTCCAAGTGCAATTTACTCATATTTGAACACATAGAACACGTGCCGCTTTGGCCCCCACAAATAGTTAGATTTCATTTTGCGGTGGGGTGGGTGAGAGCCTCGTCTTGTTCTCAGCGCCTTTTTGGTCAATGGTCAACTGGCTTTACTGGTTCTTTAGAGTTTATATTTGAAAATTAATTAACAAAAATCATCCCCCTAAATGCTATTCTAGGAGTAAATACTTCGCACCTTTCACCCCTCGAGGGTATTAGCGTGAACTTTATCTCCTTGGGGAAGACCCTAGTTTAGCTCATGAGGATTTTATTTTTGTTACCATCGATATTAATTTATTCGCTTCAAATGGTTAATAGAATTATTTGGATTTATAAATATTTGTTTAATTTATGGGTGGAATTCATCATTTTTTTCAGTTAAAAAAATGATTATGATTCATCACGATATGCTATAAATTTGATAAGAAAGATATGGAGGTAGCATCTCATGCCGAACATTCAGATCGAGGGGAAGGGATAAGGCTTGCGGCCATTATTATGTTATAATAGATGATTTTTTTCAAGGGTAAAATAGTTTAAAGACATCTATAATGTGAGTCTGACTTAATCGGTGGAACCTTTTCAGTTGAACCGTTCCAAACATTTTCAGATTTATTTGGAGAAATAACTAAACACATTGAATCAGATATGATCGGATCGAATCAGACGTCAAATCTATTTAGATCCCATTCAAATATGGGCTTAACAAAAATATTCGTCGAAAGCTATGAATTGTACTTTATAGTATCCGGCCAAATTGGCAAATAAATTGTCTCTCATTCGGTTTGATAGATAATTCAGATCATGGGGGAGCTTTGATTGATATTTCGATAAATGGTTCTGTTCCCTTAATAATAATATTATGATTTTTCTTGTTAGCTATAAAATCGTTTCCGGTATGGGCTGGGCCATGGAGAAGGGATCAAGTTCGAAGGCTTATACTGAAGGCCGGAAGAGACTTGGGCTTCTGTACCCCCAAGCCCATTTTATGGGCTTCTCTACTCCCATCAGTGAAATTTCCATTTCCTTAATTATTTAAGCAGCCAAAATTATGGAACAGTTTTGGTAGATCATATAATATCATGTTTGGTTCATGATTTTGGTTACTCCATTCAGCCTGAATTCCTTAACTTGTTTCATTTTAGGATTTCTAGTATAATTAAGAATACTTGTTTTATTTACAACCCTTGAAAATATCTATTATTTGCCTTGCTTATTTTACCCTTAGTCCATTAGATTCGAGGGTGGAGCCATGATCTGATTCGTGTGTGTGCGGGGGTGGCAAATATGCTTTTTTTTTTTTCCTTCGTTTCTTTAACTTACACCAACTTTTAAATTTCTAAAAAGAGTATAACCGATTCTTCTGAGGAAAAAATAAATTGAAGAAAGAAACCATTTTTAATGGAAGACTGAGATTTTAGAAGAAACATGGGTAATTATCTTGGTAAAAAATAAATTAAAGATTGTAAGGATTTTGATAAATCGGCAAATATCAAAAATTAAATTTTAAAAGGATCATAGTTAAATTTTAGGGGGGAAATATTGAGAAGTAAAATATTTTTACTAAAAGAGAGGCATAAGATGTGTTTATTTTGCAAACTTTTACAAGCAATTTGAAGCTTGCGGGTTTGGCATTGGGAAAGTAAGATCAATAAAAAGAGGTCATTGAGTTGTAGGTTATTGGATTTATGAGGTAAAATGGGATAGGTGAGTTAGTAAATGGATTGCTATGTTTAAGTTTGGGGGTGGGATTTGTAATATTAATGGGCTGGTTTCAATATGGGCTCAAAATGTTAGTGGGCTGAGTTTAGTTTTGGGTTGCGAAGCCTTATAATTTTTTGTATATGGGCCTAAAAGTTATAAATTCTATACCCTTCTTGGGGGATCGAGACGCAAGCCTACCCCACATAGCTCCACCCTTGGTTAGGGTAGCTATTCGTAGTTTTATCTACGAACCAAACATGTTATGAGAGTATGCCAAAATGTTCTCTTAGTAACCAGAATTTTGTACTCCTTTTTTTTTTGGAACTGTGTAACTAGACTTTTGTATTAAAAATAGACTTAATTAGTTAAATTATTGTCGACACAAATTATCCCCAATTAAGGATATCGATTTATTGTTTGAAAATGGGTTCAAGGTTCCAACATTCCTTACTTAGAAAGTTATTAATCACATTCATTTTATTAGCATAAAAAACCTTCGGTGGTCAACGGGATGAGCAAAATCAGATCTTAAGGCTCAGAAGCATAGATTTAGTCACAGGTCTGCTCAACTTGTAATAAAGTTCGAGATGCATGCGTGACGACACAAACCAAATAAGTGAAAATTATTTGGTTCTCGTACTATAGTGAAATCTGAATATTTGCATCTTAAAATTAATTGATGGTAGGTGAGATGGTTCTATGGCGTTATTAACTAAATGGGTAAGAGCTTTAGTTTTCTGAGGCAGGCCAATATTTTCAACAGCTTGAACCTCCAGTCTAGGATTCTTAAGGCCAAACTGAGCACAGAATGTGCTCGTCGGAGCCCTATAGCTTCTTTTGGGACATTAGGCCTTAAGCCCACCCCCTGGGGGTAGGGAATTAATGGTTCAAAAGGCTGACCCTTAGGGCCACGTTGTGAGTCATGTTGTGTTAACCACGTCGATTAAAAAGACGTGTCCATATTCACAAGTAAATTTTGAGAATTTTGAATATTATTTAATACTTTTAAAAAATCTTCAGTTTCCTAATTTTCAATACTTAAGATGTATAGGTTATACATTTTCAGATTTCATAAAAACTTATATATTTATGGGTGTGGGTACGTTTTTATAATTCATACAATTAAAATTGTTGAAAAGTTCATGAAAATTAAGTAGAAGAAGAACTTGAGGATGAACATAATGGATGTGAAATTAAGAGGACCTTGGTCTGATTTTGCATGGCCTTTTGTTGCAGGATAGTCTAAGTTTGTTTTTCTTTTATTTATTTGTTTTTTTTCTTTTCGTAAACAAAAATAATATATTTTTTTTATAAAAATAATGTGATGGTGAGAACATTTAATTGTGAACATAAGAACATTTAATTTTTTAAAAATTACCGTATGAAATTAATAAATAAAAATATTATCTACCTTGCAATTAGATTTATGATTATGGTATAGTAATGACAAATTTGGATTTATGATTTTTCTTATTAAAGAGAGACGCTACTTTATTAAGCAATTAAAAAAAAACTACAAGCCGCAAGTAACACGAACGGGTCCTGTAACTCTGAAAATAAAATAGAAGTAATAAACTGAGGGGAAAAAAGTCAAATCAAATACCAGTCTTACTGGTATACAAAATATTTTGAACATAGAAGTTTGATTACTATCGCTAATAGTCACCCGCCCTGATAAATAATTAAGACAGAATCGATTGAGTCGTGTTTTTTTTTAAAGCTTCGATAATCGATAAGTTTATCCCAAACCCACCCAACTGAGGCATAAGTCCATAAATTGATTTAGAAAAAAATCTGAGATTAATATTTTAGTTTCGAATCGGGCTCTTTGAGTCGGATGATTTTCTGGATTTTTTTGATTTCCCGTTGGGTTAGTTAGTACACCCCCAAACAAATTCCTTCAAATTTATCCGAAAAGGGAATTTCAAGAAAGAGTTTTTCGAAATTCCATTTCCAAATACATCCTCCCCACATCAATAGGGTTCAAATGATTTTCCCAAAAAATATATTATTATGTTACTATTTTCAGGTAATTAAATATGATGCATGTCTTTCCAAGAGTTTAAAATTCAAAATAAAACAAAGTTTGAGATTGGCGCCTTTATGCATTTATTTATCATGCACACACGCGATAATCAAACCATCAAATCACAGACTTAATTTTTACGAATTGGTAAGGGTTTCAGGGTGAAATCTCATCCTGTGAACAAGTCCATGAGACCATGATGGTCAATTGTCCTACGTGGTCACAGCTGTTCCGACTCCAGTTTAATGCAATTGATTTTCATACCCCTTCTTCATTGTTTTCAAATTCAAAAGCTTTCTGAAAATCAGATTTGCAATTTAATCATACACTAAATTTAGACACTGATACAGATGAATCCCCACAACCCAATACAGGGAAAGAAAAAAAAATTGAAAAGTCCAGAGTTTTTCATCTTCTTCCTGAGCAATGGATCAGATCTAATTGGACCCATTTTCACTCCTTTTCACTTGGGCAAATTCTCAGAGATTTCTTCTGCGGGAATCACTAAAAGATCAGTGAAAATTTCCTGAGATTTCAGTGAGATGCGGAAGCAAACTGAAGGATCTTTCCCCATCCCAAAAGGGTGAAAGAAGTTTCAGTACTTTTTGGCTCCTTATTTGGTACAGAACGAAGATGGGCAAATAAAGGCCCATTTTTTTGGGTGGGTCTTTAATGGCTCTGCAGGAGAAGAAAAAAAAAACGAACATAATATAATAGTAAGAGAGAGAGAGAGAGAGAGAGGACAGAGTTGTGATTTCCATTTTTAATGGCTTTAAAAGCTTAAACAGGGAATGGAGTTAGTACCATATGAGAAGAGGGGATGGAGAAAAAACCCAAAACGACCTCAAAAGAGGAGGACAGAAAAATAAAAAGCTCCCAGTGAGGCTCACGGGGTGAGGGACTCACTCACAGTGCCTTCTTTTTTCTTTAGTTAATACACAGTGCTCCAGAAAGTTACTTACGGAGGGAGGGAGGGAGGGAGAGAGAGTTTTTAGTGAGAGAAAGCTTTAGTGAGAGAGAGAGAGAGAAAAGGGGTGGTGGGGTTTGTGCTTTTTGTTGTTCTTCGGAGTTGGTCATTGGTAGGAGTGAGAATCCGGCGCTTTTTTTGAATTTGAGAAGGTGGGTGAGAGCTTTTCCTTGAGATTATTACTCCTTTTCGCATTAGATTCACTTTATCTCCCAAAATTCCCCCCCCCCCCCCTCCCCCTCCCTTGTTTCTCCTCAGATTACTGCTCTTATGTTTCACCACATATTTTATTTCAATCTCTGTATCTTTCTGCTATATGTCTTTTGTCTTGTAATGCAGTTCTTCACGAGGCCTTGTCAGAAGGGGAAAAAACCCAATCTCCATCTCTATATTTCCCGATTACTTTTCAAGATAGATTCTTTCTTTGTGTTAATAATTTCCCCCACTCTGCCATCGTCACTTCCTCCTTCTGCTGTCAAGATTTCTAAGTACCCATCTGGGTCTTTTGAAGATTTATTTGGAAATTTCTCTGTTTTCCTCTCCAGATTTCACTCCCATTGAGAGCCAGCGAGCGAGCGAGGGAGGGAGGGAGTGGAGATGGGGAAAGCTACGAGGTGGTTGAGAGGCTTGTTTGGGATGAAGAAAGACAAGGAGCATGGTGAGAATTCCACCTCCGGCGACTCCAAGGAGAAGAAAAGGTGGAGCTTTGGGAAATCCGGCAAGGATTCGTGCACTCCAGCGCTCATCCCGGCGAAATCTACGCCCGGAGACGGCGCGTGGCTGAGATCTTACATTACCGAATCGGAGAAGGAGCAGAACAAGCACGCGATAGCCGTCGCCGCGGCCACCGCCGCTGCTGCAGACGCCGCCGTAGCCGCCGCGCAGGCTGCGGTAGCCGTCGTGAAATTGACGAGTCAAGGTAGAGGGACTGTGTTCGGCGGGGGGAGAGAGAAGTGGGCCGCTGTCGTGATTCAGACCATCTTTAGGGGATTTCTGGTGAGTGGGTCTCCGTTATTTTCTTAAATTTGATCTCTTGATTTGAAGGTTTGAATCACTCTTATCAGAATAGAATTTGTTTTTTACGAAATGGTGTGTTCTTGGATTTTTTTTTTTTTTTTTGGCTCTGGTTACTGTAATGGTGGTCCTGTTGTGAGCAACTTTCTGACTTTTGAGATCACAAGCATGTTCCACACTTCCAAAATCTAATCCAACAGTACCCATCATCCTCTTATTTTAATTTGCCTTCATTTTTGACTTAAACTCACCGTCCATGCTTTATTCACCATAGTCAGCTGTTCCGCACCTACCATTTTGAAATTTGAAACCTTGTATTTTGTACATGAATGTATGTATTCATCTGGATTTACTAGTTGTTCTTATCATGGTCAGGCCCGAAAGGCCCTTCGGGCCCTAAAGGGACTCGTGAAGTTGCAGGCTCTTGTTAGGGGATACCTTGTTCGAAAGAGGGCTACTGCAACACTTTACAGTATGCAAGCTTTGATAAGAGCTCAGGTCGCAGTTCGATCCGAGAGGGCTCGTCGATCTCTCACCAAAGAGAGCAGATTTCAACTCGAGCCACGGGCTCGAAGATGCATTGTGAGTACGCTCTTTCAGATTGGGTTGTAATGGGGTTCGGATTCTGTATACATTTATGAACATTGTTGTTCTTACTGATGCGTGTGTTTTCTCAGGAGAGGTTTGATGAAACAAGAAGCGAGTTCCACAGCAAGAGGCTCGCAAAATCTGTCGAAACTACTTGTGTCAGCGGATTCGACGAAACCCCAAAGATAGTGGAGATCGATACGTACAACCCGCCTTACTATACCCTCTCGTCGTCCCTACTCCCTGGCCCGAAGTCGGCTCGTCTAGCCACACCCAATTGCCGGAACTTTCAAGAGCCCGAATGGATCTTCTCCGGCGACGAATGCAGGTTCTCCACAGCCCACAGCTCGCCTCGATTCGCCATTTCAGGGAAGTCGAACGCGCCCTCCACCCCGGCGAAAAGCGTCTGCGCGGACAGCTTCTTCCGACCGTACTCGAACTTCCCTAATTACATGTCGAACACGAAGTCATTTCGGGCCAAATTGAGGTCTCACTCTGCTCCCAAGCAGAGGCCCGAGCCAGGGCCGAAGAAGAAGCTGTCGCTCGACGAGATCCTTGCGTCGAGGAACAGCATCAGCAGCGTCCGAATGCAGCGATCTTGTACTCAAGTTCAAGAAGATTTGGATTACTGAGAAGTTTGTGATGACGAGCGTTTTTTGTTTCCCTGTGTTGTGTGCCCACTTGAATTGTCTGCAACACTTGGTTGCAGTTTAGGGTTGAGGGGGGGTTTTGAAATGTAAAGAGAACACAAAGATCATCTTGAAGGGGTCAATACCGAAAAAATGTTCAATTCTTCACTCCTCCACAGTTGACAGTGTGTTGTGATGAGGTTTTTGAAGTGTACATGAAATAAAAATGGTGCTTTTTAAGTAGTTTAAGATCATCTTATTTCTATTCTTATTATGGGTTCCACTCTCAAATTATTCTTTATTATTATTTTAAGCATATATATATATATATATATAACCAATCAACAAAATAAAAGAAGGTAAAAAAAAAAAAAAGGTTTCAGGTAATCCACAATTAGACTAAGTACCCACTTGTAAAATTATATTACTACATGTATGTCTTTTATATAATTTTCATCCCAAAAAGCAATCACTGTGATAAAAATATGTGTAATTTTATATTATTATTCGATCAAAATGCTACTTAAAAATATTCATATATATTATTATTTAATTAACATATTATTAAAAAATAATTATATATATTTTATTACATTATCCTTTTCATGTAAAGAATTTAGACGTAATAATATTGTTTCTCGTAAAAAGAAACTAAGGACAGATTACCCAATCCACGGTCCTTTGCCTACCAACAGGCCTGTCCTTGTCACTTTGAATTATGACATTCTTTTGTTGGAATCCGCCGATGAGAGGGCTCGAAGCTCAAATTAGTGAATCTAACACAGGAACTTCATTCTTCGTTAGGGGACACCATTGGAGGGAAGGTTGAAAGCCATCAATCCAGGATTTTGGACTTTCTCGACATTAATCTTCCCAAAATGCCCTTTCAAGGGTTAAATCCCAAAACTGTGGGCGCGAGAATATTCCCTGAATGAAGCACAGAAGGCCATGATGCGGAGTCGCTGAACAGTAAAGAGACCCTTTTTCAAAATTTCAAATCAACGACGGGGCCATCAAATCCAATGGCCCGTATTGATCCGAGCACACACCCAGAACCCCATGTGGCTCCTAGGGCTCATGCCCCATGTGGGTAAGTTTCATAGCCTCCATTCTCTCACCCAAAAGCATAAAATAAAGAAGTTGGATGAACAGAGAATATTCAAAGGCTTCAAAGATGGTGGGAGGGGCTAAATGGGCATTACGCGGCATGAAATTTCTTATCAAGTAATCATTTGGGGTCTGATTTGATTGGGGGGATGGGTTTTTTTTGGAAGTCGTTCCTCTGTTATGGGGGTTGCATCATCATCATCATCCATGTTCCATGCTCCTGGTCAGACGAACACTGCATCGTCGCGAGGGGTAATTCGGGCAATTAAAATTCCGAGGGTAATTTGGGTAACTGAGCCACTTTTTGACTGAACGGCTGCCCTCCATCATCATCAGATGCATACTTCGCGCTGCGTGTGGATGAGGGGGAGGCGACAATAATCATCATTCCAAAGTTGCACCCAATCTTTGGACGTAATTACTGGAATTTTACAAGCTCATTAGGCTAATTTTCTTTTCGTTTCCCGTGGAGATGCTTTGAAACCAGGTAGATTTTATTTATTTATTTATTTATTTAAGCATTTTTGCCCTAGTGAGCAGAATGTGATAATATTATACCTAAGGATTATCAATAAAATAAAATAAAATTAAAAAGAAGTGATATTATACCGAAGGGTTATTAAAAAAAAAAAGTTGGTAGTATAAGGAAAATGAGTTTGTGACTTGGATTAGGCTATTTGACCACCATTATTATACGTGATTATTTCGATATCAACTTCATTCCATACTATTTTATTTATGATCAATTTTATTTAAAAAGTTATTTATGGTCAATAACGTTTATGATTTAGATTTTTAATGAAGGAAACGAGTCATATATAATCATTTTGATATTTGGTGCATTTAATCTAGACTGTTATTCATTACAAGGAAGAATAAGGGAAGATCTCTTCCATTTTGGGTAGAAAAAATAATATATTTTCTGATCCAACCCCCCCCCCCCCCCCCCCCCCCCCTCATCTTTAGGATCATTGGTTGCATGAACTTTCTTTATCACGTGACTTGATGATAATTTCAAATCTTATTTGTTATGACTAAAACGCCCTTTACTACCAAGGAAATTGACAAGTTGCTCCCCGTATTTGAACATTGAAAATGACTAATCATGATTATAGAAGTGCGGCCCTAATTAATGGTGGTCAAAAGTTAAAACGCAAATAAGCCAAATATTTTATTTTAATTACTCTTAACAACACTATTTTATTTGAATTATTTTTTAAAAACCCTTCGGTCAAGGGAGAGAGGGAGAGACACGTGATGGGTTTCTCCTCTCGAGTTCAGTTATTAGCTTTCGTCACCTTATCCTCCAATAAATATCTCCGAAGGATATTTAAATCATCTTTCCAATGATCCCATTCACATCAAAAAATAAAAAATAATAAAAAATTATTGGTTTCTTGTCATTAGTAATTTTTTGATGCTTTAAATGAATGGTATTTTTGGAAATTTTATATCTTGTTTATATTTTTATAACAAAGTTAATTATTGTTTTTGGTAATAATAGTTAAATCAAATGTGGGATTCGATCGTCTTAAAATTTTGCTTTTGAAAATTTGGATAAAAGCCAGGAGTAATGAGTGACACATTTACTAACAAAATCCTGTTATAAGGAATAATTTATTAAAAATAAATAAATAAGCTTAACAAAAAAATGGGAAAAGAAAATTTTTGTTGGGGGAGAATTATTAGAAAGTAACGCTTGTGGCCAATTTGGGCATTAATAACCATACGAATTCTAACTACTGTTACTTGGTAAGTACATCAGAGAGGACTCGTACCATGGAAAGGATGGGTAAAGTCTCAATTTGACCATCTCCAAATCGTGCCTTTTTATTTGATGGTGTAGATTATCAAAATTATGATTTTATAATAAAAACAGAAAATGTTCATAATGGTAACAAAAATGTACAGTATTATAATAGTGTTTGTGGGATTTTCATTTATTTTGCTTTCAAGTCATGTTTGGAATTTTTTTTAAAAAAGGCCTTTCTTTTTTCTTCAGCGAATAAGGAAATAAGGACAACATTTTCATTGACCATGCATTTATGGTTTAAATACAAAAAAATGTTATAATTTTTCTATCTCGAACCTGATGAATGGAATAGGAGTTTTATATAGTTTAATGAGGTAAAAAACTTGTGGAAAAGCTATAAGAAGTCTTACATATTTGATTGTCAATCGCTCTAATTAATATCTTTTATATGTTTTGCAATTAGTGAAGGAAAAAATTTAAATATCTACATGCCACCAATATTATCAATAGATTATAATTTAATTATTAATATTTTAAGTGATTATAAAATTTTCATTATCACCACTTCGTTACACACAATATATATAAAAAAATATAAAATATCATACTTATTATACAGAGTAAAAGTCGGCAAAAGGCGCCCCATTGATCCTGTGCACACACCACAATTCTGTTTTGGGCTGGCGAGGGGACCCACGGTGGGGCTCTTTTGCCAAAGGTCTAGGGTTTAAGGTTTCGAGGCTTTATAGGTCTCCCCAGTGCTACATCCTACCACCATTTATAGTATTTTGTTGGTCTAAAGTTTTTTAATCTAATGAGTGGACTAGGCCCAAGGGACAGGCCTTCCTACCGCCAACCCTTAATTTTTGGTGTTTTTCTTAATTCTAGTTTCTGATATGATATTAAATCTTTATTGACTGAGTTATTCGCACTTACCATGTTTTAAAGTTCAATATTATTTGTATGGTATTTATCGTAATACTCGTATGATGCCTTTTACATTTCTATATCTTTTTTGTTTTCTTAGTTTAAGAAGGAAAAGGAAGGCAGTCAAAAAACAAAAAAAAGAAAAAAGAAAAAATGGCAAAAGGCAAAATTTTAATTAAGAGTCAAACTATATGTAAAGTAACATGCTTTTTTTTTTTCTTTTTATGTATTAAGCATGTTTAGGGGACAATCTTTTAGATTTGCCTACATTATGAGTCCCTTAATTAATGGTTTAGCTCAAACCTACCTTAGCACAATTTATGCAATAATCTTAGCTGAATTTGACATAAAAAGTTGTGTAAGGTAGTTTTGCCAACGGTTATTATTATTATTTTTTTGTAGATAAGCTATATCTTGTTCATACAAAAAATAAAAAATAAAAAAACTAAAATGCTTCTTGAATTTTTTTGAAACATGTGCTCAAGGCCGTTTAATTAGAGTTTAATAATTAGAGGTTAACAGTCCAATATACTTCATCCCAGTCATTTCTCAATGCACCTATTTTTACAATTTTGAGACATTATTTAAAAGTTATAATAATAAAGACAAAGCGAACATTTAAAAATATATAGATATCTATTTTCATGAGATTTGGTGTTGTACTAGTCGTGAATTTTTTTTTATTATCTAATCTCATGAAAATTGTTATGCTTCTATACTTTCGCAGGTGAGTAACGGAAGTAGAGTACATTGGTTGTGAGCCAAATCCTGATCGTCTCTCTAAACATGTATACATTCCTAAGATTAAATTTGTCAACACATGTAAATTGTGCTAAATTTATCAGGTACCGTTTACAAAAAATTCATCCCTAATAAATTTCTACATGGTGGGGTACACTAAGTACACT
This sequence comes from Santalum album, assembly GCA_034195605.1. Taxonomy (NCBI): domain Eukaryota; kingdom Viridiplantae; phylum Streptophyta; class Magnoliopsida; order Santalales; family Santalaceae; genus Santalum; species Santalum album. The sequence goes on from CM067258.1 coordinate 4,983,975, forward strand.
GTCGATATAATATGAATTTTGTTGTGATGAAAATATTTAAATTCAAATCCATAAGATCATTCGAAGGAGGTCACACATGGCCTAAACGCCGGTTGCTATTGTAAGCTTGTCATGCAACTAACCGGCGAATGTAAATTACTAGACCCAACAGAATAAGCATGTACTAGAAAAAGGTCTTTCGATTTTTCTTTTTCGGTTTTGGAGGGCATATCTGACAATTGAGCAATTGTATATAATTTTAATTTGTTAAACTAAGTAAATAAAAATACGAGTAACTCCAACAACCGAACCTTGGAAGAGGGAAAGTAAGGGTCTACCACTTTGCCACTGCACTAATACTTGAATTAAAGAAAGTCCTTCAATTTAATGCACGACAAGTTGGGGTTGACTTTATATATATATATATATATTTGAGTGGAAGGGCTTATGGAGGGAGGCCAAGAAGGGTTTAGAGCTGTTGACCGAGCAACACAACAAACATGATGAGATGAAAGAGGAACAAGAGGCGTTTCTTCTGTCAGCTTTCGTGGTTCGTGCTGTATTACATAATCGATTGTTATTAACATGTATGGGGTTCCATTTGAACCCTTCCTTCATTACTATGTGTCTCATCGGCTATGTTCGAGAAAAGATTTTTTTTTTTTTTTTTTTTTCTTTCCTTTCAACAATGTATCTCCATTTGATCTCATGAATATCCTTTCTGCAAAAATTTAAGTGGTCGGATCTGATTAATCTACTAAATCGTTAGAGATTGCTTTTTACTAAGTATTTGTCGATTAATGCTCAAGCGGCCTATTAGCTCAGCTGGTTAGAGCGTCGTGCTAATAACGCGAAGGTCACAGGTTCGAGACCTGTATGGGCCACGAGTTTATTATTTTTGGTCTTTTAATAATTTCATCTACGTGGCGCTTGTTCATTCGTCCTTAGGCGCGCTCGACGGGGACCGGCTACCGTAGAGCTTTTATCCCGTTTGTGCGCTCTCCAACGGTCACTGAATCGCGGATTCAAAATTTCAAATCGAAATACTTTAAAAGGCCCACTTGCAACGGTCACTTCCATTTCCCCCCCTTCCTCATAAGTGCATCAGATCCATAGAACAAACACCAACAAGAAACAAAGTCTCCCTTCTGTTTTCTTTAGATCCGTTGAACACAGGGAGTTCGAATACAGCACGGCCTTCCAAACATTCATCACTTGGTAAGACGCTGCAATCCCCTCGTTGTTCATATTGGAGAGTAATTGTCGGTTACTGTCTTGGAAATTTTGTTTCTCTCCTGTGTTTTGAGTTATCTAACAAGGTTTACAATTTCATTGATAATCTCCATTGCGTTCTTGTTCCTGAAATTAACAAAATTGTTTTTACCAGTTGAATACAAGAAGAAGTTCAAAGATATGGGTGCCCCCGATAAAAACACCAGATCTCCTTCAATCTCTAAGGATGCATCATCTGGTGAGACACTGTTTTTTATCTTCTTTTTTTCCTCATTGTTTGGCTGCCCGCAAGATGTATGAGAAATCGATTATTGCTTTATACTTTGTTTACAGTTTCATCTTTTTATCCTCAATTTTGTGATGGATTTTGGGATGAACCCAGAAATTGAGTTTCTTTTTCAGTACGTGTAGGAGGGTCCAACAAGGATGACCGAAGCCATCATCAAACGGGTCCGAAATCGCAGAAAAAGAAAATTCCATCGACCAAGAACTTCATGTCGCCCACTATTTCTGCATCTTCCAAGGGCGTGGTTCCAGTAAAGAAGATCCTGGCCGAGAGGAATGAAACCTTGGGATCGGTTTCATCGAATACCCATGTCCAGAAACCCTCAAATCTTGATCCGACAACTCCTACCCTTCCCAATCTCGATAGTTCTGATGGGTCCTCGCCCCGGGTCACACCCTTTGATGAACTGTTGGCCAGGGTTTCGGATTGGGATGATGATGATGAACAGAACGCCCCCGTTCCATCTGTGTTGTCTTCTCGGCAGCCTTATGACCCTTTGACGAATTACCTCTCTCCCCGGCCGAAGTTTCTCCGGTACAGGCCGAATAGGCGTCGCGAGATTTTCCTTGGCTGGGAAAAGAAATTGGGTTTAGATCCCCAGAAACCTATGGAGGAGGAGGGACAAGAAAATGAAAGGATTGTTCCTTTAGACCCCCAGGAACCAATTGAAGAGGAGGAAGAATTGACTGTGGATGGAAAATCCTCTTTGGATCCTCCATCCCTAGAATGTTCTGTGGAGAGAGAGAGTGAGGAAATTAATGGAGGGGAGAATGATAATGATGAGGAGGAGGAGGAGGAGGAAGAAGAAGAAGAGATTGAAGAGGACGAAGGGAAGGGAAGTTGGGGCTTAAGAGGGGTTTTGAAAATTTTTATTTTGATTACAGTTTTGATTTACTCTAGCTCATACATGTCTTCCATGAAATCTCCTGAAACTTCTGCTGCTTCGGGAGCTGTTCAGAATTATGCATATGAAGCTGCGTCCGTAGGAATTGGGAATCTTGGTCAAAATGGAGAGGAGGAATTGGGTAGTTCTGTTGAATTCGCCGCGAGGGATCTTTATGAAGGGGTTGGGGAGGAAGAAATGGTTCAAATCGAAAAGCAAGAGTCAGTAGAGAAATCTGATGGATTGGGCGACGCTGAAAATGTTGAAGAGGTTAAGGATTTGAAAATGGAGAAGCCAGGCGAAGTTCATGGAGTTGAAATTGAATCCGAATTTGAAGCCTCGCAAGATCATCAGACTTCCTTGGACAATTGTGGGGGAGAGAAGATTGAAATTGAAAGGGAGGCAGCAGAAAGCACCAGACCTATTGAGCCGTCGGATGGAGAATGGGAAGTTGTTTCTGATCATGAAATGGAGAGGGCAGTGGAAGTTTCAAATCAAATGGCTGAAAATCTGGAATTGTTTCAGGCAATTGAAACTGAATCCGAATTCGAAGCCGTGCAAGATCACCAGACTTCCTTAGACAATTTTGAGGGAGGGAAGATTGAAATTGAAAGGGAGGCAGCAGAAAGCACCGAACTTATCGAGCCACGGGATGGAGAATGGGAAGTTGTTTCTGATCATGAAATGGAGAGACCAGTGGAAGTTTCAAGTCAAATGGCCGAAAATTTGGAATATCTAGAGGCAATAGAAACTGCAGCAAATTCTGACTCTTTTCAAGATCATCAAACTTCGAACTCTCACTCGGGTGATCATCTTGCTGCACTTATCCACCATGGAGTCATGAATTCCGGTTCAACTTCTAATGACCAGAATGAAGAAGTCGAGAACTTTATGGAACCGCCTTTGGATGAGGGAGACGCAGAAGAATTGGGGACTGTAGAGGAACACATTACTGATAAGCGAGACAAAGAATTGGGTCTGGGAAATGAAGATACAATCTTCAATGATTTTGATTCTAAGCCAAAGCCGGATTTGAGGGAACAAGCTTCTATGAAACGTGATAGAACTGAATCAAATTCCATCGATCTCCCCAAAGTTTCTCTACATCTTGCGGTTCTCTCTGTGGTTTTAGGGGTTTGCTTTCACCTGTGGAGAACTGCAAGGCATTCTTCTCCAAATGCAAAGTCAAATTCTGAAACTGTGATGGGGGAGAAAAGCATCTCAGCACCTGCCACTGATGAGAGTATCGAGAGAATCCACTCGGTCTCAAATTCCACTTCTTTCATGGATTCGGATTCAGATGATATAAGAGACACTGAAAGCCGTGCTCCGATCGTCGAGTTGCTGGGGGAGTTTGTGGTTCAAGAGATGAGTAGCTCTCTCAGGAGCTGTGGAATGAAAGGGAGGAAGGTGGAAAGAGGTGAGGAGAGCATTGTTTCTGTTTCTCAACAGAAGAGTTCGAGAATCAAAGCGCGCTCGGATCAAGCTCCAGCGCAAATGCATCAATCTCCCTCGGGGTTCTCTAGCATGGATTCTCCATCCTATGGAAGCTTTACTACACACAGAGTGATTCTGAGGAAAGAGGTGAGCTAGATTTATATGCTTTCTCATATCTAATTGCAGTCGATTTAAACATCTCTTAGCATGGTTGGTTTTGTCTATAGATTAGATACTACTATACACAGCTTAGACCGTTTATTGCATCTAAACACTGGATCTATTAAACCAACACCAAAGTGAATTAGACATCTGCTTAATAATGCAGTCATGGGATGAGAAGTAACATGGGAACACAAAATAGTTAGAGAAGATTAAACTGGTTATCATCAGCATGCACAAAAGATTTATGATATCTTCTCAAATTTGAGTTAATCTTTTTGTTTTAAACTCCATGAGATTGTGAAGCAAATGGGGCTGCATATAGTGTTTACTGGAACCTTGTTATACTTTATGTTTAACTCGTGGTTTTTAATAGCGTAGTCTTCATGTATGGTGGGGCGAGAATGAACATTGGAACAGACTATAATTGAATCAAACTCGAGTCAATGCTGTCGATCTAGTTTCATGAGGCTGTGAAGCAAATTGATTTTTGTTTGTGTTTTTGCTTTAAATCTAACTCATCGTGAAGTTATTTTTTCGATTTGTTTTTTGGGTACCAAACAGGAGGGGGAAGATGGAGAAGCAGTGAGGGTGATCACAACTCCACTGAGGCGATCAAGCAGAATTCGACACCGTGTGATATCTCCATGAATCACATTAGCTTCAGGTTTTAGTTCTTAGCTGTACTCTGAATTGAAGCAGCACTCTCTGTTGTTTCATGTATCATTTATGTCGCTGGAGCTTAATGTTCCTGATTCTTTATTCTATAATATGTAGGACCTGAATCTTCATTATGTTTCAGTTTCCCCTTTATGGGCATCACTCATATTTGAACTCATCATGTTTCTTTTTGGTGCACTGTACAACTTCATGTCTCATAATACAGGGATCAATCCCTAAACTTTAATTTGTCTTACTAGTCAAACTAATAGAAGAGCTTCAATCGAATACATTGTTTGCATTGATCATCTTGATTCCCTATGAAAAGATGAAATAAGTTCCAAATTTCAGAAAGCTACCCTAGTGTAGGACAAGTTCATCCCATACCTCTGAGATCTTACATTACAGGTTTTGCAAAAACAAGCTTGCAAGCTTGTAAATTTAGGATGATGCAATGTTCAGTCAAGATCCTCTCTAGTTGATTCATGGAGCAGATCAAATCGAAACCTTCTTTACAACAATTTAATGTTTTAAAGTCCAGACATTTGTTATCCTTAATAGTCCCCAAGGAGGAACTACTGTTGGTGGAAGAAAACCTACACAACATGCATGAAAACAATTATAAGTTCCAATCTATTGCTAAAACATTCTCGCAATCAATGGTTAATGGTGTCAAACTGCACCAAGTACTAATTTGTTCTAATCTTTCAGATTCAGTATTTCAATCCAGGCCATTGTGAATTTTGGACAGCAATACATACAAAAACAGTATTTAACGTAAACAAAGAAAACCCTTTTCATCAAACAGGAGGAGAAGAAACTTTGCTGCACACATGAATCATTGTAAGAACACAAGAGACCACACAGATTCATGAAAACCAATGGAGGCTGCGGAGTGTAAGTATACAAGTGTAGGAGAAGGATGAGGATTAGGGTCTCGTCGGCTTTGAACATATTTACCAAAACGGCCAAACTCCGGTAAATATATCCAAAATCCATCGGTTCTTATCATTTTTCAATATTTTATTTATCGTGATCATATTTTTATTTTTTATCTTATTAACATCTATTTTTAATTTTCCCGATAAAAACAAATTATACTATTTCAAAGTTCTATTTTCTATCTTCTCCCTCACATTTTTCTCCTCTTTTCACCTTACCCTTGCCACTCGTGCAGGTCAATTGGGGCAGACCATTAATTGAAGCTGAAAAAAATCAATGGAATGTTGTTAACAAGGGGTACGTTAGCATAGTTTAAAAGTTTAGAGCATAAAATACGACACTTAAAGTTACACGGGGCACATCAAGGTTAAGTCAAAACTTCGGAGGGAAAAGAAGTTGAATGATCACAAGTCAGCAGCATCACATAAAAAGAAGATTTGAGCAATATTACACACACTACAGTGTAAGGCACAGCAGGAGAATCATTGAACCGTGCTCCTGCTAATGACAAAAATGCACTCTAGACATGGAATGTGAAGACGAAGACAGAATGCAATGGCTCTAGGATTATGTTTGAAGATTCCATTCAAGCAATGAGGCTATTATTTTCAACATGAATAAACAAAATTTCACCCCACAGACCAGAAACCCATCTGGGATGACACGGGGTGGGGAATGAACTCCCTCCCAAGAATGTTGAAAGTGATCAGAGACCTGGACAAGAATGTAAAAAAAGACAATTCCCTGGTTTCCAAAGGGTAGAGATCAGGACAAACTCCTTTGATTGACCGAAATGTGGGGGTTTCTATGGAGATATTGCCTCAAGAACTCTCCGTAGCAGCTCCCAAGAAGATGAAGGAATCCAGAATAAAGAAAAAAAAAGCTTACTTTTACATTTGCACTCACTTCGCATGGAACCTTCGACTGACGGATTCGTAGGTTGGCACAAAAGAGACTGGCAACAGAAGAATTAAAAAAAAAAAGTCAAACGCTTGATGAAAAGCTAATAGCAGAAGTTCTTAGGAAACAAAAGGCTTTACCATGGCCAAGTGATGCCATTGTGAGAGGAGAAGATATAATCTTTTGGGCGACGGAAGTAATATCATCCAACGTGATTTCATCCAGAGCCCTCAAAAAGACATCCAACGTCTTCCTGTAAAAAAAAAAAAGAAGAAAAACACCACCGTTGAATCTGCCGCTAAATTACATTGATTACTTTTAAAACAAAGAAAATTGGCTACCATCAGTTCAAGTATCAGTAATTGGTTTCCTTTCTGATACTTGGTAAATCTATTCTCATTTATTCTAATACCAAGTTTTATAAGAAGGGGGCAATGATATACATCCAGCTGATCTGGTTCTCCATAGCTATTATTATCTCCCTTCAAGGGCAATAAAAATAAGACTAGCCCCACGCCCCACTGATTTTTGTTCCAATAGTTAAATTAAATATGACACAAACTGCTTATGCAACCAAAAGCATGATCGTTATGATGGACTATGAGTAACCAGATATTACAGGCGAAAAATCCACAGAACATCATGTGAAAAGTATAAAAATATACGTGCAACTCCAACCCCATAGATCAAAGGACATACCTCTCTCCATATGTCAAAATCTGTCTCCCAATATCTTCTTGGGCAACCATCTGCAAGATGCTTTTGTTGTAAGCACAATTTATACTTATTTATTTATTTTTATATACAGGATAAATAACTTCTTAAGAATTTAGAATAATCGTATACCAGAGAAGCTACCCAGGGAAATAAATAGAAATAATCCCTTGACTTTTTCTTTTTTTTTTTTCCCAGGCTAGGCTTACAGGACACACACAAGGGCAGGAACAAAAAGAGAGACAGCATACTCTTGATTCCATATTCATCAAAATGGCAGAGGTTGTAGCATTCTTTGCACGATCCAACTCTACCTGGTTCACTGAAAACAAATAACATATATCACAATGCCACGGATTGTTGGAATCATGGAAATTGTACATGTACAATAGACAGTAATTGCTCATCGAACCTTTTCCAGGCGTTGCAATTGAAAGTAGTTCATTAGCTGCTATATCAACAGCTTGTGAAACAAAACCAGCGCCCTGCATCCGGGAACATAATACCCTCAAACTTAGAAGCATACAAGATAGTGGCAGTTGAAGGTGTGTAAACATAATATTGTCATGTGTTCTTTCCAGCAAAATTACCATTAGTAATGACAAGAAGTTTAGAAGTACAACTTACAGTAGCAGCATAAATCCCAAAGATACCAGTGTTGATGTAAGTGTTGTTGAATGCAGAAAAAGATTGAATCTGTTGGTGTTTATTTAAAACGCGGAGAACTGCATCCAAAAGCAGGAACTAGAAGCAAGTCCAAAAAAGAAAATAGGGAAAAAAAAAAAAAAAACCCTATCCTATCTATGATGCAGAATGCTGTATTTACAATAAGATTAACAAAAAGTAGCATGAGGAAGAAAGGATGACAATTTTTTTTTATTGGTAAATGCACACCCAACCTTGTTACTACAAGGATTTGAGATCCCGAAAAGGATAAAATTAAACACATGAACTAGCAAGATGATTAGCCTCAAATTTGATTTAGAATAATTCTATGCACACAAAGGATTTCACATCAAATCCACAAAAGGTTGATGGGGTGTTTTAGTAAATGATAATATTTGCTCTCATGGAATCGTGCCACATATTTTGCTGTGAAATCCTTTGTCCATAGAATTGTTCTTTGATGTAATCGCAATCATTGGACAACTACTAGGATTGGATTATATAAAAAAATTTAGTTTCTTTTTATTTATTTATTTATTTATTGCACTTGACTTTGATATGGTAGACGCAGAACTTACATAGTCTTGAGTGCATTCCCTTTCCAGGACCACCTGCAGAAAAAGCACCACCTCCTCCCATAAGCATCTGCAAAAAGGCCAGAAGTATTATGCCTTTCATTTTGGCAATATAGGGGGCGAAAACTTCAAGAGTGACAAAAGGAAGAAAACAAACATGCACACACACACACACAGAGAGAAAGAGAGAGGAAAAGAGTGTGCAAGAAAGGAAACGAAAAATTTATTCTTCAAGCAAATGTAATAAATTCAAGAAAAGTTTAAATGGAAGTTCAAATTCACAGGTCATAATGTCTCACCTGGAGAACAGTCAAAATGATTGCTGTCTTCTCGTCATTCCAGCCACCAGGAACTTCAAAAGCAAGGGCAACATGTGTGGTCTGGCTTAGATGGAATGAAAAAGGGCAGATACAATATAATTAAGTGGGATATGAAAAGAATACTGAACCAAAAGAAAAAACTTAAGAAAGATCAAGTTCATGAAACAGTAATAACACACACATCTGAATCATCATTGCAACGATAGTCTCCTCCAACATACACAGATTTGGGCTGTTCAGGGCGAGGGACACTTGGCAGATCTGAAAGAAGTGGCTCTGCAAGAGATAAAAGCTGTTCATGCTCAACACCAGATGCAGCAAGAACCATCCGGGGAGCAGTGTAGTTTTTCTGACATTCACATATTGAAAAGCATTAATCAGAGAGCAAAGAAGTCCCATTAGATAACAATAAATGAAAGGAATAAAACACGGTAGAGTCAAATAAAAACAGTTGTATATAATTAGATTTAAACAGTGTATGAAGCATAAATAGAAGTTCAATCTGTCTTACTGCAACGAATTCCTCCAAGATACAGCTACTCAGTTTGCTAATCGCAGAATCAGGAGCTAGAAGAGGATTGGCCAATGCACCAGAGAAACCAGCTACGTGAATAGCCTCTAAAAGTATGCCTTGAGGATTCTTGGAAAGTTCTGGAATTTCATGTTTCAACAATTCTACCTGCATAAACACGTAATGTAAGGCACCACAATCAAACTATTTGACTTAAGAACTACATGGCACACTCAATATTCAAACTCCAAAATTAAGCATGCACTTATTTCTATGCATAAGTAAATTATGCATGTATGACTGCGTGCAATATTGCTGCAGAAAATGCATAATGTGCTTGCTCTCCCATATAATATTATAATAAGCTAAAAAATAGGAATCTTTTTGACTGCTGAACAGTGTTCTTAAAAAGCCGCCTAGGTGTGGGCGACTCGCCTTGGAGAAAATTGGGATCCAAGGCAGGCCAAAAATGGTCCAAGGCGCCCGCCAAGTCAAGTTGGATTTAAAAAAAAAAAGAAATTTTTTTTTAGGAATAACGTGCATGCCATGTGCCACTTAAAATGTGAAACATTATGCAATTTGGTGAAAACATGGTATTATGAAAAACGTGAAACATTATGCAATTTGTTATATTTTGATATGCTACTTTGATAACATTCTATGGATTTATTTAAACAGTTGTATGTAAGTACTAGTATTTTAAACAAAATAAACAAAAATCCGCCTTGGCCGCCTAGCCACCTAGTCCCTGCATAGGTGGCCCAAGCGCTAGGCAGTAGGTTGAGCGCCTAGGTCCACCTAGCGCTTTTTAGAACACTGCTGCTGAAACGAGTCTAGAAACATGGAAGACCAAGATTTACAGGAAAAAAGAATCATAAGGATTCTGGGAAATAGGGATTCATAAAGAAAACATAATTATGCTAGAAAAGGGTCAAGGTCTAACGCAAATAAGGTTACATATCATCACGATACAGCCATGTATGCAAATATAAAAAAGCATGTACACAACTAGATGAGGTTAAATAAGGGGGAAAAAAACAGCAGAGAAAAACGGTAAGTTGTAAAGACAAATGGCTTAGGAGCAGAGAAGGCCACCTGTTCAGCAACTTCCCAATCCAAAAATGCAGGGTTCCTGACAGAGTCAATAAGCAGCTCTAGCATTTGAGGGACATAGGATTTTAGAGCATCAAATGTGTAGCTCATTTGCTCCCTTGTAGCTGAGGCTTGCACAAGACCACCTATGGCCTCTGTTTCCCTCACAATGCGTAAATGGCTCCGATTTGTTGTGCTCTTGAAGGCCATCTTTTCTAGCAAGTGCGTGGCCCCAAAGGAAGTCGGTTCCTCATAGATGGAACCACAATCAACGTAAACTCCGATAGAAGCACAAGGACTCTGATTGTCAAACCAACTTAACTTAGTTAAAACAATACAATTCAAATGGAAAATGAACAGGGTTCCTAAGGAGAACAGAGTTTAGAAAGGTAGAAAAGTTGAAAATCTACCGGTGACTTTTCTGATGCTATCTTGAAACCATTAGGAAGGGTTGTTAATCTGGTCTTTCCTTCTTTAATGTAATCAGGTAGTGGAGGCGGGAGATTAGTTCCTGCAAGTGGCAAGTCCAGTGAGGGAAGAGAGCTCGAGCGCTCTCCAGTCAACCAGCTAAACAAACCCACCGAAGGGGAACTAGCAGCCTCTGCACTCGTGCTTGCTAACCTTTCTACATTGCAATTACCCGCAAGGCCCTGCTCACATAGTTTCAATTTCCAGAATACCAGATCCCAATTCAATCAAAATTTATTTCAGAATAGTATAATTAAAAAACAGAAAGCTCCTTATGCAATGCAACTGTGCCAAACTGCACAAAGTGGCACTCCAAGACAACATTGTTTTATTAAAGGGGTGGAGCCCATGTGAGTTTCGATCTAAACATTCCAACCGTACGGATAGGAAGAGCACGGAAAAATATTCGGGCACAACAATTTTTATACCGTTCGTGTTCGTGCCCACAATTCATTTAAAAGATGAAAAACTCAAACCATATAAAAACATTCAAATTTACTTAAGTTTTTCACCGTTTAAATGAAAGGTTTTGTGTTAACATGAATTGTATAAAAATTAATGCGCCCTCATATTTTTCCATGCCCTTTCAATCGTACAGTCAGACTTTTCAGACCATGATCTACATGGGTTTCATAAGGATGGAAATTATTAAATGGTTTTAGAAAGAACAACAAAACAACATTGTTTTGAGGTGCCTCTGTACGCAAATACGAACAGTACCACGAACAACCACCAATCAGTCAAATATTCTGTCAGGTCCCCCAACATTGCTACATTTTAAACACGTGTAGAGCCACTGTAAATGTTGATTTCAAAGTGATCCATATTAAAGGGCTACGCTCTTCTATTAAAGCAAATCATATCATGAGCTAGTTGAAGGTACATAACAGTATTTGGACATGTAAGACTGGTTTGCAGTCTCACAACAATCATACCGTTCATATAGTTCCGACCTTTTTCATTTCTTTCCGTCCATTTCTCAAACAAAACATGCAAAGGTCAATAGCACAAGCTTAGTATCAATAACCTGATTAGGATCAACAAATGAATTTCTTGTATGTGGTCCCGACTAAGCATCACAACGCAGAAACAAACCCACATATCTAAAGTGGAACTTGGATTTCAGGAAATCTGACAAAAAAATTCTCCATCCCAGCGTAACACAAATAACTAGTTCGAATATTCCCCTTTAATTTATAAACCCTAAAAGACAATTCTCAATGACTGGCTTTTGATGAAGAGGGCTGATAGGTAACTGACCTTGAGAGCCCTGAGTCGGGAAGCACCGGCTCTGTACATGTTGGAGTTGCTGCTTTGTTTGGTGCCCTAAAATTTTTGGTGAAGATTAGGGCGTCTGAACTGAAAAGCGCCCCGAATAGGGTCGGGTACGGATCCGGGGCCGGGTCCTGATAATGGATAATTCAGCCTAATTTATATACATACGAGCTTATGTTACATGCCTAGCACCCTGCGTAATTATCTGTACAAACGGCTCAAAACTATTTCATTTTCATAAAATATAAATTAAAATTTTAATTTCATTTATTAGGATGATATCATTTTATGATGCTCTTATACATAATGAGATATAGTATCGCGCTATATAATCTTTTTCCTTTATAAATTAATAATTTTTCATTCGTTTAATCGATAATTGACACTAAAAAAACATAATATGCACGGTGGAGTTTTCAAAGTCAGCACCCATACTCAAATGTAAATAGAAAAATGACGCATGCTCGATGACTTGTGCATTAAAAAAATAATAATAATAAATTGATATACAAACACGTGCGGCGTGATGCATGCAGAGTTGAAACGTCACAAGCATTCCCAACATTATAGTAATAAAAAAAACAGTATAATAATAGCAAGAAACAACCTCATTTTGCTTCCAACAAGAACAAATCAATAATAAACAAAAAGCCTTCCAGCTTGATAGCATCAGAGCCGCCTTTCTTTAACAAGAAAATCTTCACTGCACTCAAGATGCACATAGTGACATCCTGAGCATATTCCATCAGAGCCGCCTTTCTTTAACAAGAAAATCTTCACTGCACTCAAGATGCACATAGTAACATCCTGAGCATATTCCATCAGAGCCGCCTTTCTTTAACAAGAAAATCTTCATTGCACTCGGGATGCAAATATTAAAATACCAAGCATATTCCACTTTATGTTGTGATCGTACACATCGTAAAATTATATAAAATCTTATAAATTCTGAAATATACGATTAAAATTTATATATTTTAAAAGTTTATTAAACTACTAAGCGACAAACAGTTAACGAGCATCATTTCAGTTACAAATTCATTTATACCATATAATGCTGCACGAATTAATTAAATAAACCAAATAAATAATGGTCAGAGGAAAGCATGGGAAATCATGGGAAAGCATTACCAAACCCAGTGTCAGAGGAATAATGGTATGGTAGGTCAATTGAATTATTGAATCGCCTCAGTATAAAGTATATAATAATCGGCGGCTCGGCTTCTCTGGACGGAAAAAAAGAAAGAAAGAAAAGAAAAGTCACCATTAGAAGAAACCCCCCACATGTTCGGAAATGTAGCTGCATTGTTGCGAGAACATGGAAATAGATACGTAATTAAATAGTTACTTATAACTAAAGCAACATATCTCGAACTAAATTTGTATTAGTATTTCCTTTAACTCCTTTTATACCATATAATTAACCGGGAGTTGCTGGGGTTGGTGAACTTATTGGGTGTTATTATTTATTGTAGCACATTAAAATGATATAGTTTTGGAATTATTTTATAAATTTAGAATATTATCTTTTTATTACATATTTATTCAATTCCGGCAATTAAAATTAAAATTAAAATAATTTTAAAGCGGAAAAGTGAAGCACGGTTGTTTTCCCTCCTCCTGGAATCAGTTTCAGATTCCGTTCCCTTTGTTCTGATTTTAAACGTTCGGTGCGTGGCCCCGTGGAATATTCTTCGCTCGGAACCTTTCTCTTCCTGTATTTCGTGGCCAAAATATAAACGCGGGTCCCACAGACCGTGAGCTTTCTTTCCACGGCCGATTCTAGACTCCCCGAAGCTCGACGGCTCAGATCGAAGCTGCACGAAAACCTCAGGAAACGCTCTCACGTGACATAACAAGTAGCGCCCGTGCCGATTTGCAAAGTGGAAAGTATAAAGAAGAGATCAAATCTTCTATAATTTCATGGGGGAGCTGATTATGTAACAGGTACATTATCACTCTTACGGCTGGTATTATGAGTTCAGACCTGAAATTTTTAACTATATGAATTAAAAGAGTGTAAAAAAAAAAAAGAGAGAGCTTAATGATTAAACGATAACAAATTTAAACCTGATCAAATGGTTCTAATTTACTTAAATTTTTTATCAGTTCAAATGAAATGAGTGCGCTAACACGAATGATATAAAAATTAGTGAGTCCTTTGAATATTAAGAAAAAAAGGTTATTAAATGTTTAATTCTCCTTATAATTCAAAATATGAAGATAATAAGAATTCAATATATAATAAATACATGAAAAAACTAAAAGCACGGGAATAAAAAAATGATGAATCTTTTCATTATTCAATACGATGAAAACTGAAACTTTGTATACAATTAACTTTACATTCCTGGACGAAATTTGCCATTGTGTCGTAAATTTTACCAGTTGTATTAATAAATAGAAGATTACCATCGAGTAAGTGCACTCGGTAAAAAAAAAAAAAAAACACGTTCGGCTCCCGAGACCTATATATACGTAAAGAGATGGAGAATGGAAAGTTCCAACTCAGTATTATTCTGGAGCTTGGTCAACGCGTGAGCACAAGGAGAGCCGTCCGTGGCTGCGACTGCTGATTCTTCTTCTTCACCGACTTGGCGCCTTTACTCTCTTCCGTTGCATCGCTTCCTCATTAGTTTCCCCCTCTCTCTCTCTCTCTCTCTCTGTCTCTCTCTCTCTCTCTCTCTCTCTTCAATTTCGTCGTTCGTGACCTAATTCACCCCCAATGGAATCGATTTCGAGCTCTTCTTTTACGGTCACCGTCCCTATGTTCCGTTGCTTCGACCACACCGTCGCTCACTCACGGCCCGCAACGGCGGAAAACCAGAAGAGCTCCGCCGCGAGCCTCCCGTCGAGCGGCTGCTCGGGGAGAGAGAATCCGGTGGAGCCGAAAATCGTCGCCGGCGAGGATGGTTATGTTCTCGAAGGTGTTCCCCACTTGACTGACTACATACCCAATCTCACCGTATCTCTCTCTCTCTGTCTCTGTCTTTCCGTTTTTTTTTTTTCCCTAACTTTGACTGTAGAGATTTTTTTTTTTTGGTTGATAATTTGTTCAAATTATGATTTTTGCATGTCAAGTTTGGTGTGCTGACCGTAGAGAAGTGGTTTTTGTGTCGAGAAAAAAGGAGAGTTTAAAAAAAAAGAAAAGAAGGGAAAAAGTCAGACAGGGAAATAGTTTTTTAATGTTTTCCGGTTGGGATAACTAGTTTTGGTCAACTCTTTTTATTTATTTATTATTTTTTTATGTGAGTTGGATGCTGCAACTATTGAGGAGGTGTACCTTTTTTCCTAAAATATATTTTTTAATGGTTTTTGCAGGCGTATACCAATCCTCTGCAGGACAATCCCTCATATTCAGTTGTTAAGTAAGCCCATTAAAAAAAAAAAATTTGAATGCACAATTCAGTTGTTTTGATCAATTTTTGTTGGTTCTTGTTGTTCATTGATAGAAGAGAAAATTTTCTTCTCCTGCAGGCAGTACTTTGTCGATGAGGATGCCTCTGTAGCACAAAAGGTATATTTGCACCCTTAACAATTTTTTTCAGGTTGCTCTTGTTTACATATGCCAAAAGAACCTGTCATAGGATACATTTTGTACAATGCGATGTGCTGGTTCCTGAGTCGGAGGGGGGGGGGGGGGGGGGGAACGTGATTGGATTCGAGAAATTTGCAGCGGCACGTAGTCTCCCCTAATGACTCGGGGCCCCTGCGCTAAACAAGGCGAAGAAGGGGCCGTTTAGGGGTGTTGAGCTTGGCGGATATATAATGCATTCAGTTGATGGCGTAAAGCACTTCAGTTCTGAATCTTAAACAAGGTTCATTCTGTTTTGCAGATTGTTGTTCATAAAGACAGCCCGCGAGGGACCCACTTTCGACGCGCTGGCCCTCGACAAAAGGTCTGTCTATTTATTTATTTATAAGGTGCTCTTGTATACCCCCTGTTTCAATAATCATGCAAAAAATGTCCATACATGTATATATATATATATATATATTGATGAAACAAGCTGCTGATTGATTTTCAGGTTTATTTCGAATCGGATGAGGTGCGCGCGTGTATTGTAACATGTGGTGGCTTATGCCCTGGTCTAAATACAGTTATTAGGGAAATTGTGTGTGGCCTTCACTACATGTATGGTGTGAACAAAGTTATAGGAATAGAGGTAAACATGCTTACTTTAAGGCAATTCAATTTCTAAACATGCTGTAATTATTGTTTCGATATTTTTTCCCTCCAAATGCACCTTTTAGAGTTGATTAAATTTAAGTATTTGCCATCTTCTTCCCTCTTACGTTTCTCTGTGATTCATCTTCCTTCAGATGCTTGATAGGCATCATGGAGCCATCGACTGATGGTTGTAACTGAATAATTAACCGACTAATTGAGTAATTTACTGCACATAGGGAGGATATAGAGGTTTCTATTCTCGAAACACCATTCCTCTGATGCCCAAAGGTTGTGAATGACATCCATAAACGTGGTGGCACCGTCCTTGGAACATCACGAGGGGGGCATGAAACCACCAAAATTGTCGACAACATTCAAGATCGGGGGATCAATCAGGTAGTTTTCGGATCAAAGAGCATTTTTTGTTTAATTTTGGGGTGAGAGTTTGTTTGAGATAGCCCATTCCCTGTCTGCAAAGTTCTGATGGACTTGAGATGGATGGCCTACTATATTTCAGGTGTACATAATTGGAGGAGACGGAACTCAGAAGGGGGCCTCTGTGATTTTTGAGGTATTGCCATTTGATGTCACTGACCTGCACTATTCTGCTGTGCTAAAGGCACAATTTAAATATGCCGAATAGATAGTCGAATTGTTGAGGCATTTCTCAAGAAACAAATATAAATGTGATTTTATTACTTTGTTTAGAAATTTGTGCGACTTGGTTATTTATGAAGCAGCGCTCTTCACCGTAGGAAATTAGAAGGCGTGGTCTCAAAGTTGCAGTGGCTGGAATCCCCAAGACCATCGACAATGACATTTCGGTACCTTTTGTTTTTCCATTATCCTTGCACAATCAAGGAGCATGTATCAGTTCTGTGTTAACTTATTTTCGCGAGTTGCGTTTCTGGTACAGGTTATCGACAAATCTTTTGGATTTGACACTGCTGTTGAGGAGGCTCAAAGAGCGATTAACGCAGCACATGTCGAAGCAGAAAGTGTAGATAATGGAGTGGGCCTGGTCAAGTTGATGGGTCGCCATAGCGGTATTTTTCATATTACTGTACCCAAATCTGATGCATATACATGGAATACATAAGCTAAAGAAGTACTCTCGAGATGTTATCAGCTTCCTCACTGTAATTTTTATCATATGTTTGGTCCACTTGCAAAAAGCTTGAGTGTGTTTTTATTTAAGATTATCATGAAAGGAGCTTTAGATTCGAAAAGAAAGCTAAGCATTTCCATAAGTGGTGCTACAATTTGCAAGCTGCTGTGTTCATCATTGAATCACGAAAAATGGAATGTTTTCAGTATATACATCTATCATTCAAATCTTTCCATCTCCAAATAGGGCATGCATTATTTCTGATCCGTGCTTCTAAATCAGTTTCTGACATTCGATTATTTAACTTGTACAGGATATATAGCAATGTATGCGACTCTTGCCAGCAGAGACGTGGATTGCTGCTTGATCCCCGAACTGCCATTTTACCTTGAGGGGCCTGGGGGCCTCTTTGAGTTCATGGAGGAAAGACTAAAAGAAAATGGCCATATGGTGATAGTAGTGGCCGAGGGTGCAGGACAAGAACTGCTTCCTGAAAGCATCCATCCCACCGACCGGTGTGACGCTTCCGGGAACAAGTCGTTGCATGACGTTGGACTCTGGATATCTCAAAGGATCAGGGTATTTAT
The DNA here is from genome assembly GCA_034195605.1 of Santalum album. NCBI lineage: Eukaryota > Viridiplantae > Streptophyta > Magnoliopsida > Santalales > Santalaceae > Santalum > Santalum album. Next base: position 5,001,944 of record CM067258.1, read on the forward strand.
TCTATATATAGAGGGTACTTTAACCGTTGATCGCATGCTTTCATAATGCCTCATTTGCTTATATTTGCGAGCTTCATGCATAAAGTAATGGTTGTGCTGAGCTCATGCCTGTTTAGCTGTTAGATTACTAAATATTCATCTCTCTTAATTGGGTACCTTTGAAGTAATTGGTTCCTAAAGTTTTCAAAGAGCCTTTCGATATGTTTTTTTCCTCATTTATATTCCTCTAGTGATATCTAATGGAAAACGAGTGCCTTTTAAAAGAGTGAGCTTTTACGATACAATAAATCGGATGTTGTGCATTTCATAAGGTGGTTTGTGGATATGTGGATATATTTTTGAGATCATAGTTTATCTAACTGTACTACTGGGATTGTACTTTGAGATCTTTTTAATGGATTTTTCTTCACTCATGTTCTTCAACAAATTCACTGGCTTAATTTCGTGTATTCAGGATCATTTCATGAAGCAGCGGAAACAGGTTATTAATCTCAAATATATAGGTTGGTTTCTTGTAGTTATACCTCAATGTTATCGGTATGTGCGTTAATATCTGCTATGCGAGTCGTGAAGTGAATGATACAAGTAACCAATGCTCTGTCTCTATGTCAGATCCCACGTACATGATCCGTGCTGTTCCAAGCAACGCATCAGATAATGTGTACTGCACACTGCTTGCTCACAGTGCCATTCACGGCGCAATGGCTGGGTACACGGGCTTCACAGTCGGCCCCGTCAATGGGAAACATGCCTACATACCATTCCTCGTAAGTTTTCTTGTTATTACCAAAACCAATCCTCTCACGTTAGTCATCGACTGTTGTTATGTTAAAATTTTGGAACTCCTGACCTGAATTGAGATTCTGCAGCCGTGCTGCTGGTCTTAGATGATAAAACCTCAGTCGATGCATTTTGATTTTAACTTTTCAACAATCTTTTAGATAACGGGTGCCTTAAAGATTGATCAAAACAGTGCTTTTATGAACTGCGTTCTGCTGGTGGTTTTGGATTTTTGATGCAAAGATCAGCACGTATCGAGAGAGATGATTTTCATTTCTTAAGTGTGTGCTATAATCATACGAATCAGATTTTGATTTAGTAGAGCAAACTCGTAATGATCATCTTAAGTGGATTGCTTGCCAAACTCATTTATTTCCTGCGATGAAATTTTGAGAACTTGATCTACCATATAGTGTTCCACCTGCTATCGGTCGATTACCTGATGATTATGTTTCTTTACATTGAAATGTGCAGCGCATAATTGAGAAGCCGCACAAGGTCGTGATTACAGATAGGATGTGGGCTAGGATTTTATCTTCGACCAATCAACCGAGTTTTTTGGGGCCGAAAGACGTCATCGAAGACCGGATGGAGGAACTCTATATTTAAGAGCAGGAGAGCCCCCGCAGAAGATGAGCTATGTTGCAAAGAGGAACGAGAGCTTCACTCGTGCGTCCTTTTTTCCAACCATAAGGTGCCTTATAATGAAGTTCCTCACTTCCAACGTCTTGTCAATGTCTAATCCTTTTATGTCATGTTGCATCTTCGAGTTACATAAGGCAGTTCCGTTTTATGTACGTCGACGCAAAAACGTCGGGCAGCGTCTCTGTATGTTGCTTCCTCTGTATCTTGGTAGAGATAGAGCAACCATAGACCAGACCTAGCTACTCTAGACCTATACCACTGAAGGATTACAAATGGTGAGATCGGACCTCAAACAAGTTAAACATGAAACGGTTCATCCATTGCTGCTGTTTTATTGTGCAGTTGTTCATGAATGGATGTTGATCACTGATTATGAACTGGCTTTCCTGGTCTTAGTTCAATTTCTTCTGATCTAATCAGTTTTTTTTTTTTTTTTCAATGAAAACTGGAAGCAAATTTATGTCGTTTAGTGCAAACGTTGGTAGAATCCGAGTTTATGGAAGGGTATCGGTTGGTGCGTCGTGCATTTCATCATTTTGTTGGTGAGGTTGATCTCAGTTTCGGACCAACCGCGGGGGGTTTCATTTTTTTTTGGCCAACGCTATCTTCCATTCCACATTCTACTAATTACCCAGAATAAGATGAAAGTGATAATTTACGTATAATAATACTTCAATTGTGAAGAAAATTTTATTTATATGGGGTATTAAAGGTGAGTCCACAAGTAATTACTTTTCCTTACGAATGTTTTGGACGTAATATAACCCAATATTCTATCCGATAGTATCATCAAGTTTCATCGGTACAACGCGAGATGATGGAATGCAATGGGATGGATGGTAAAGTGTTGCCTGTGCTTAAAAATGATGATTCACTTGTCCCCAAGGACGACGTTCTCAACACCATTGTGCATAAAATAAGTATACAGAGTGTGCGAGATATAATTAGTAAAGTATAAGCTCCAGTTTGAAACCCCCAAAAAATATTGATTCAAGTTGGAATTGAATTTACTGAATGAATGCCAGTTCAAAATAAAAATTGATTTGATTTAAAGATAGATTTGTAATTTAATTTGTGTGAATTTAATTTATTTCTTTTAAAAATCACAGAATATGCTATACAAAAAAGTCAGTGAGAGAACTTTTATTGAGAACAACACGGCCATTGGTTAGAGTTAAAATTTTCAGTAACAAAAGTCTTCCCCGCCAAAAATATAGGTTTATCAACCGGGCCATACTCCAAGTCAGTCCAAAGTATTAAACCTTTGTTACTGATCAAGTAACTTAACAAAGTCATGCGAATTGAGCTTAATGATGCAACATTAAGGCCGAAATCTCCTCTCCACGTCCCTCGACAACCGCCACAACCGCCACGCTCCCACGTCTCACTCCTAAACCGCCTTTTCACCCAAAGAGGCCCTTAAAATTTTCACTTCGACTGTTGCTATATACCCTCCCACACTCCCGTTGTTTCCACCACCACCGAGGAAAACAAAGGAACCGAGTTTGAATATTGAGAGTCATTAGTTCTGCTGCATGTGATTATTAGTGTAGAGAATGACGAACGCGGGCTCTGTTTCGGCTCTCAACGTGCTGTGTGCGTGTTTCGTCATCGCGGGCACCATGAATGCTCGGGCCTGCGCTTCAAAGGAGTTCAAGGTTGGCGGCGGCGAGGGCTGGCGCGAGCCCTCCGGCGCCAACGAATCTTCCATTTACAATGATTGGGCTGCGAAAAACAGATTTAAAATCGGAGATTCCCTGCGTGAGTTGCTTGTCGTTGTTCCGTTCCTTCGATGACTTATACTATACCATACATACTGTGTTCCTTCGATAACTTAAACTATATATCCTATATACATGTTGCATACCAATTTTGTGGGGAAATAACGTACCATGAGAACGTTAGTTGATGAATTATTTCCTCATTAAGGTATGGTTTTGGTTAGAGCAGAGTTGCATTTGTTTCTATCTCACGCACGTTATTGTCATGTTTTCTTGTGTACTACAGGTTTCGAGTTCACCAATGATTCAGGTGGTAGAGGTGGACAAATGGGGCTTCTACCACTGCAATGCAAGCAACCCGATCGCCACCTTCACCGACGGCAAGACCACCCTGGTCAAGCTCGACAAGCCGGGTCCCTCCTACTTCATAAGCGGTGCTCCCAATCACTGCAAGAACGGCGAACGCTTGCTTGTGGACGTCCCGATCCCGCACCCGGTCTCGCGCTCTCCTCCATCCGGCTCTGCAGCCTCCCCTCAGCCCGATGGGGAGGCCTCACCTTCGCCCTCACAGAGTTCGGGAGCACTCGATTCGGTTCAACCTGTTCGGGGGGTTTGGGTTGCACTTGCTGGTGCCGTCGTAGGTTTAGCGTGGTGCGGTCCGTAGGGGCCTCTTCCGTCTATGGTTGCATACTGTGGCTGTCTCCATTTTAGGTGAACTTTGTAGGCCAATTGTATTGGGTCTTTGTTGTTTGTTTAATTAATTAATTAATTATGTGAGCATGCTTGTTTAATTGGGTATTAATCTAGTCAAAATCACATCGGATAAACCCTTGGTCCATAGCAGTAGTAAGTTGCGGTGCTTCAATGGAATTATTCAGTAGAGAACCATTTTACCAATAAGGGGTTATTGGGGTGATTTTATACATAATTATAATATAAGAACACCTACAACTATGCACATGGCCCATAGAATGAACATTACAAACTAATCATTTGATTTTTTTTTTATCCCACGCTTTTCCCCCACCAGATTCCAAACGCCAAAAGCCCACCACTGACCATTTTATAATCTTTAGCGGCAGTCCATTCACTAAAATATCATGCGGCTTTCCACGTAAGATGATCATTAACTTTTAAAATTTTATGCTTTTAGCTTTAATTATCAAACACGTTAAATTGCAAAACTAGGCCATGTTTGTCACTCAACCAGAGAATGGGATGAGATGGGATACATTAGGATTAAATGAGATTTTTGATCTCGTAAGATATGAGAAATTTCACTTTGTTATTTGGTACAAGATCAAATTAGGAACCAAATTATTTTTAAAAAAAATCTAATCTTATTGTTTGTGGGGAAAACAAGAGGAGACGCAATGCCCTAGGCATGCAATACCTTCAACTAAGATCTTGTGGCTAGGGGCTAACGAAATAAGTGACTCTATCAAAGGGGCGATCATAGATCTAGAGCCAGTAAAAGGAGGAGAAGAAGATAAGTCAAAGAAGGAGCCTTTTGACTCTAAATGGGCTGAACTCATAGGGTTTCCTACATGTTTTCATGGGAGAATCAAGCTTGTGTAATTCTATGACTCATGGAATCATGGGGATCATCGGAGTTTTGCTCATTTTGCCATTGATGACTTTTGGGTGGTGGTTTGGTGGTGAAAGGATGAAGAAGACACCAGTGCTCTCTCTTTTCTCTATGCGCACAGCCTTGATCCCACCTTTTCACAAAACCCTAAGTTTTGTTTGTATTGAGTAGGGCAGGATGTGTTTTTATGACAGCGTGGTGGAGCCGTAGGTGGCGTCCCTGAAAGGGATGAAGCCATGGGCTCAAAAAAAATGGTCCTTTTAAGGGATCGAGCCATGGGTTTAGAAAAGATGGGTCAAACAAGTCAAATAAGAGGGTATCCCTTAAAGATTAAGCATTGGGCTCAAAAATGGAGTATTCCCTTAGGGATTAAGGCATGCGCTTGGAAAATGAGATAACTCTTCATTGACTTGATCAACGAGAGCCAAACGGTGTGTGTTTTGTACATGTCTGATTGAAAGATTGATTTCCCCTAAGATAAAAAGCAACACCAACCCCTATGTTTGGACGGGCATAGGATTGGATGGGGTAAAAGATCATTAATATTTACCTTTTAAAAATACCCCTTTATTCTTTAAAGGATAACGTAAATATATTTTTTACGGCTGGTTGAGGGGAAAAAGCAAAAGGAAAATCTGAAGCAATCACGGCGCTTTCCAAACTTGGATAAAAACCATTACAAGTGAATTTAACCAGCGGTTCTATACCTGTGAGATAAAAAAAAAAAAAAAACGTTCGAGTGGTTCTAATTAACGTGCAGCGTTCGATCCGTTCTCTCCAAGAATTACTGCGTGAAAGATGGAAGCCCCCCGCGATTATATCCCTAAATTCCCTTATTTACTGAAAACCCAGAAATACCGTGACCAAGTTGAATTTAGGCTCCGGGTTTAGTGCGAGGAGATGAGATAAACCAATACTGCATGTGAAAACGTAAGCCCCCAGTTAAAAACCCTAGCTTCCAAGCGATGTTGCTAGACGCAAACCGTAGCTTCTTCTGCAGGAAGCAGCAGTTTCTGCTTTGGGTTTACTTTCTCAGCGTCGCGTTAGTGTATTTGTTTATGAATTTAACCGGTCTAATCTTGAATCTTTAGTTATGGATTCAGTCAAAGCTTTGATTTTTGACATTGTGTTTTAATTTTGTTGACTCTGTTGTGAATGGGGTTTGATTGATTATGGGCGTTTTACACTACTAGAGTGCTTTGATTTTCTCTAAAAGACACGAGTGATTCCATAATCCATATGCTGGCATGGTGGCAATGTACCAGTCGAGCATCTTGGATGGTATACAGTCCGATATTTATTCTAATAGGCTTTGAATTTGGCAAATTCATTTGCTCATTTTGATGCTTTCTCTAAATTAGGTCATTTTGGAGTCCTGGCCCGTGAAGGGAAGGCTTCACCAGAGCGGGACTAGTTCAATCGCTGTGAACTCTTATAGTCCTATTACTTATTTATAGTAATTGATGACGCAAAAAGATTATTCTGTTCGCAACCTGCTATTCCTTGTCTGTTTTAGTCTTTTTCCTATTGCAATCTGTGTATGTCCATGTCTTTTGATAATACTATTGTAGTTTTCTTTGTGAACTAAATTTATTCACATTTTTTTTGGCAAACTCTTGGTTTTTGTAATTTGGGCAAAATTAATTTCGTAAACCTGAGGTGGAACACTGAGACGTGCAGGGTTGTTCATCTTTGATCATGACCGAGTCAAACCCCAAAAAGTGTTTCTATATTTGAGCATAATAAGATGACATTTTGCCTGTGTGTTCATGTGTAATTTTCCTTGCTAATACTTCAATTTGTTGATGAGGCTAAGCTGGCTGCGGCTTGAGGCTAATTCTTGTTTTTCCTGTTTTTTTAAACGCAATCTTCCGTTATGAGCTTAATCTAATGTTTATATTTCTTCTTAGTCCTACGGCCTTCTGATTAGTGTCGTTGCCATGTTTTTCATATTGCCTGTTCTCATATAAAATATGCAGGCCTTATTGTGCATCACGAGATGAACCCATATGTTAGTTTCCCTGGTACCCTTTTTTTTTTTTGGTTCAAGGGAGACTATCGTCTAACTAAACTTAGTCTACATGCACTAACAGCCTAGTCAGTCAAGCTCAAGTTCTAACTACGAATTCCAAGAAAACCTGGTGTACTAAAGAATCACCTATGACACGACATGTTAAATTCTCACCTTCAAGTTCTATGTTCTTGCATGATGGATAAGAATAAAAAGGAGATTTAGAGAACACAAACCTTTCGACCTCTACTTCGTTTGCCTTTCGTTTTATTCCCATTACTATCTTCATCCATTTCTGACTTGTAATCAAACACTCCCATAAGCTACTGCTAACACCGCCCCTTGCTCCAAATAAAGGAAACGTAGCTCATAGCCCATCTTCCAAGCAAATGGCTTACATTGCACCTCCCTCATTTTTATTTATTTATTTATTTTTTTAGGGATGTTTAGATTTTGTTTCTAGAATGAACTAAAACATCCACCCTTCATTGCAAAAGCTCTTTCTGAAAGAAAGAATGAAGCCCACCTTCATGCTTCAGAGGTTATTTGTCCAAATTGTTGGATGTCATAGTTTATATCAGGCATGACATCCCTCCCCTCTCCCTGAAAAATGGAAAAAGTGAAGGAAGAAATTTTATGCATATTTAGATGAAGATCATGTTTTAATCCTTCTTATGTATTTTTTTTAGTTAATTACTTACAAACTCGACTTTTGTTTCTCTCTCCTTTAAATACTTGCCACGTCTAAAACTGCAGCAATAGATTTGCCAGGAGCCACTGATTGTAAAGAGTGCGAGCTCAACTTGATTGCCTCTGTTTATACATTTCAAAGTGGCCAATTTGTTGTTCCTCTGTCCTCCAGAGAACAGGATTTATACGTAATCAGAGTTCATTAGAAGCCAAGACGTTCGGAGTATCGTGTCAGTAAAATAATGAAAATTTGTGGTCATGTAATTCTAGCGTCAGCGTTTGTCGCACTGGGTCATGCAAGGAATTATTGCGATTGGAAAATAACATCGGGAGACATAGAATCGTTTTTCTTGCTCGCCACACTGTTCATTAAGGTAATAAGCGTTGATTTGAAATTCTTATTTAATCTCTAGATATCTGGCTGACCAGGATTAGAGATACGATGACTAAGTGATCTGCAAAAGCATGACTTGCAGGTGAGCTTACCCTATCATATGGTAGTTGATCTCTCTTTTTCATGGAATGCAAATGGTAGTAGATGTTTTATGTCGGTAGATTACCACTATTCTTTTATGCCTGTACGGAGCTTCATACACAAAACAACTGGATCACAAGTCCCAGAACCTTGTACGCTAGAAAGCTGTACTTGCATCTGATTGCTGCTGCTTCTCTTTTTTCCTTTTCTCTGGGTGTCTCCGAAAGAACTTAGTTGATTTCTTCTCTTGTGCTTACCGAAAACTAGGTTCTTTTGTTTTTTTTGTTTTTTTTTTTTCCTTTTCCCCTTCGATATTTACCGAAACATTCTACTTTGACAATGGCATCTACACCTTTAGCACAATGATAAGTAGGAGACACACAGTCAGTCCACGAGTCTTGTTGGATTGCATCAATCGATCTTTTATGGTAGGATACCCCAACATGACTCAAAAGCTGTTCTTCAGAAACTGTGAATCGATTACGGATATTGCCATTTTTATAGTCACATTGTCGCGCAGGGGAATCTTTTGATTTTCAAGAGGGGCTGCAATAATGGTGGTGAATGGTGAAAATGCTCTGGTACTTTTCTCCCCCCTCCCCTTGTTTCTTTCCCCATGCAGTGCATGCCTCGAATAGATTGTTGTTGTTAGTGGCCCAAACTTTTCTAATGATTAGGGCTTGTCTGTTAGCCTTGTCTTCCCTATTGCCCTCAAATAATTTAAAAGGTGGAGTGTGTGGCATGGGGGGGGCCCAAATCAGTCGCGGTTCATGCATTCTTATGCTTCTGGATTCAACTCAGTTTTGAGTGCCCAACCCAAATCCTATAGCAGGGGCCCCAGATGAGGTAGATTATTTCAATGGCTTGCAACTCAGAATTGCTAAATTCAACACATTATTTTCAGTGAGGTAACCTTGAGGAGAATCATATTGTTTTTATCTACTGGACCAAGTTTTTTTTTTTTTTTTTTTTTCAGTGAGGTCTCTCTCTCTCTCTCTCTCCCTCCCTCTCTTTCACACAAACACACACAAGTAAGCAGTATTTTAAGACAGTAACCCATATGGAATTGAAGGAAAAAACCCTAATTTAGAGTCATGATCTAAACCCCCTACCAACTAATTAATAATTAACGCTTCCATGCAAGCATGTTGTGTCTAGCAAACATGTAAAATTATGTATTGACAAAGGCTCCTTACCTTTACTCTTTTTTTTTTTTTTTTTCTTTTTTCTTGTCGCTAATTGCTGTATTGATTAATTCCATAAATAAACATGATTATACATATGCATTCTAGGAAACACAAGCAAAATTGCCTATTTGATGGTGAGCATTTTCTCCATACTCGAGAAACACGTGGACACTGTTGGGGATTTAGAATTTGTTCTTCCTTTTTTTTTTTCCCCCTATTTTTAAGGTTCACTGTTTAAATTATTGTTATGCTCAAGAAACACGTGGTAATTGTTGTAAAAAGGTGCTTCCATGAGAATCTTGAAAAGAAAAAACAATGTGGTCCATGTCCTTGCTGTGGACAAATCACCGACCCTCAGTATTTTATTTTATATGATTTTTTGTTAATCGGACTTTTTCAAATAGTTGCTTCTAACACAATCATGAGTTCGATTACTTAAGGTGTAGGTTTTTTTTAAAAAAAAAGAAAAAGAAAAAGAAAAAGAAACTTCGGCCTCCTACTGACGATATTCATAAGGCATGGGTTCAGCATTTTTACTCGTGACAACGAATTTGTGCGGTAATTATTCTTAAAATATATATTTAATTCACAGAACTTGAGTTAATCGTTAGCTTAAGGTGGTCTCTAAGAGCTTAATAATATAAATCTTACTTTGATAATACTAAACGTCCAATCACACCTTGAAATTATATTGGGTTGCACTGATTGAGTCATCTTTACCACCAAGCTAACTACATTGGGCTCAGCCGAAATTTCCAAGAAGTGGTCAACAGCCAATCAATGTTGATCCATGCATTAAATTATTTAATTGTGCACCCGTCAACATGCGGCTATTGTACATAGGGAGAGAACGATGCTTGTTTGGCGACACCTTATTCTGGGAGAAGAAAATGTGAATGTATTTTTCAGGCCCCGTAAGGTTCGTTTTATGAATTTCAGTCCTATAAATTAAAGGAGCATGAAAAATTAAAACAAGTTAATACTTATTTTTATACAAATTTAATTATGTGTTGAGCTCTAATTTATATTACGAAATGTTGAAGATCTAAACTGTTTTATGTTTAGATTCCTTTGATGAGAGATTTATACACAATTAAATTATATGAAAATTTAGGTCCTGTTATTTTATCATGGAAATTTTATTGGTACGGATTGAATGAGTATGATAAGAAAGCATGACAATTTGTATACTATTTGAATATAAGTTGGGTTCTCATTTATATTGTGAGTTATTGAGAAATCTGAGCCATTATAATTGTCGTGAATATTTAGGTCCTACTGATAAAATGCTTTTACATAATTAAATTATATGAAAATTTTTATGACGTATTATTTTCTTGTACTAATTCAATTTATATGGTTGAAATTAAAATAGTATACTTTACGTGGCCCAAAAGGTGCATCCCTTCATACGCTGAACTCATGTATGAAAAAGATCATTTTCAACTAATAAATTAATTTTATCATTAATTTTATTATTTATTTATGATCAAAGCGGTTTGCTCTGAGCTCAAAAAAGTTAAAAGGTTCAAAAATCAAAACCGAGTAATTAAAGTGGAGATCTCAACCTTTTTTCTTTTTTCTTTTTTTGGGATGACAACGGAGATCTCACGCTCTGTTGTTGAACTGATTGAAAATGATATTGATAATAAAATAACATGGATTAACCTTCAAAATTAATTGAAAAATAAATGTCCAAAAGAATTTGTGCTTTTGCTTTTGGCTTGGCACGGTCACTGGAATTATTTTGGCATCGTAATCCTACTAATAAAACCATACTCAAGTTATAATTTATGTAAGGATATCTAGTTGGATGAGAACTCGATGATTAAAAATTTCAAGAAATTATAAGTATGAAAAATGGTATGAACATAAAGGATTTTACAGTAAAATCACAAAGGCTTATGTATCAAAAATTTATGAGATCACAAGTTATCATTTACTAACATAAAATTACAAAGGCTTATGTATCAAAAATTTATGAGATCACAAGTTATCATTTACTAACATGTTATACACTAAGTTTATGCCATACAAACCTTTTGTGATTTTGTTGTGTTCATATTCAATCGATGCGAGTTTTTTTATTATTGAGCATATTTTTTGGGTTATAAATGAGGCAAATAGTATGGGAAAAAAGGAATGTAAAATTACTGTATAATCCAAAGAAGTGAAGATTCGAACCTATGACCTATACTTTAGGGAGGTGGATCGGATTGCTGTGGACTGAATGGAGAATTGAGCACGTCCATTGCAATTTAGGTTTGTTAATAGAAGAAGAAAAAATCTTTTTATCAAAGGATTAGAAAAAAAATGGTTCTGGATCTCCTGTGGTAATGATTGGGAAGATCCAAAACCAAAAATAATAGGAAAAGTTGACAATTGAATCCGAATTTTCTTTTCCCATTCTTTTCGTATTCGTAATGGTGTGAAAATGAAAAGAAGGCCTAAGTTGTTCAAGAATAATGGCGTTGAGTTTTCCGACCCTCTAGGATTAGTCAATTCTATTTCTTAAGGGGTCAGTACTTACATTTTCTAACATAATTGATCTAGTTAAACCACGATCGTGAGTAACTGCATAAATATTCTCTTAAAAGATAAATAAATATAAAATATCATAGTTATGTTTACAAGAACTACTCCGTTCTAAATATCCGAGAAGAAATAGAGGAAAAAGGAAGCCTAAGGGAGGGGTGAAGGCTATAAGATATTGCATAAATGTCATTTTCTCTTTCCACCACCTTGTTTATTAGGTTCACACCTCATAATGCTATAATGTGTCCTCTTAAAGGGAAACCATTCAATAATTTTACGGGCTACAAAATTTTTGACTTTGATAAAGTGACGAACGACTTTAAAAGCTCAAGTAAACTTATTGACGCGTTATTATTTCTTCAATGCACCTATTTTTAAAACTAAGTATTTTTATACTTCAACTTCACTTGTGGATAAAAAGTATAATAATAATAATAATAATAATAATTTGAAGGACATCGAGAAATCACTTTACATAATTTTCCTTTTAAAAAAGATTCCGATAAAGTTGGTTTCATCCCTTTCAATTTATTGTCTACCCACTTGATTTGAAATAAAGCTCTTCCGGTTCCAACGGTCATTTTTGAATATTTCCAAATCATTCATCCAACGGCTCATTTCTTTTAGTCGCTTTCACTTCAACAAGCCTAACATTCTCGCCTCTCTACCTTCTAACGCAATGCCATGTATGGTTAAAATAATTTTACCCCTACATTTATGTACACTCAGTTAAATATACAAGTTTAGTCGAGGCGTCACATCATTTTGAAAAAGTATAAGTATATTTTATAGGAGCCTACATAAATTATATTACATAAGATTCAATAACACGAATTGAATGAATGTAACAAATTATAAAAATTTATAAATTTTCATACAATTCATTGTGTATTAGCCTATCATTCTTAGAGGTGGAAATGTTTAAAAAAGTTATAATATTGATTCTTATCTCTTCATATTTTTACTATATAAATAAGGATCCAATATATAACTAAAATATATGAAAACTAACGAGTGTTCTTCTTTTCTCATGCTCATCGAATCCGTATGATTGAAACTTGATAAGCTCCACCAGGTGTAACACTTCATACCCACTTTTTTAATATAATGCCATGAAACCCGTGAAATAATTTACCCGTACATTTGTGTACTCTCATCAAAATGTACACTTTTGTTGCCTAGCCAAAAAAAAAGGAAAAAAAAAGTACACTCAACTCCGTACATAATCTATATTATTTATATTATAAATATAAAAAATAATTTTATAAATGTAAATGATTTTACAATAAAGCCGCGACATGATTCATTTGTTAGAATGCTTTCCATTGAATTTGTTTCATGATGATTTTCTAAAATTTACTCCTGTCAATCTTTTCAACCCAATGTAACAAAAAAATAAAAATTTAAAAGATACAATTAGGAAGTAATATGTTATTAACTATCACAAATACCGAGATAATCTTTTTATGAAATCAATGCACTCCCGATGCATTGGTGTCAGCAAAGGAACAAAAGACATCATTTATCCTTAGATGGAACACTCATCCATAGGTTGGTTTAATAAAGACAAACCTTCCAATCAGAGCAAAGGTACTAAGTTATTATCTTAATTATTCTAAATTTACCGACCAATTAACAAAGTCATTATACATAGAACGACAAATTAAATATTAATTAGGGCTTTACCCACAAAAAAAAGAAAGAAAAAGGGATTCACCGAATTAATATTCCCACAATAAAGCTTCGAAGTTGAGCGGCATCACACTCTCCGCCGCCGACGGAGCTACGAGGTCTGTAAGAAATCCACAGATATCGGAGTCCTCCGTCGCTTGCAGCGGGAAGCGCCACCCGTCGACCACTGCGAACTCGCTCCCGATCTCGTCGACGGAATCGAAATCGCTGCCTTCTATGTTCGGCAATTCCACGATCTCCCCCAGCTCCTCCGCAGTCGACACATCCGACGAAATCGATGGCGACGGCGACGGCGAAGATGGGGAGGGCGGGTTGATTTCCATGGCGGCGGCTTTCGCGGCCGCCGCCTGAACGTCGCGCGGTGAGGAGGAGGCGGGTCGGGGGAGCGAGTGGGCGAGTTCGGGGAAATTGAGGATGGCGGAGTGGCCCTTGACGACGATGGCGGCGGAATCGTGGGCTCGCGCGGCCATCTCCGGCGTCGAGAAGGTCCCTAGCCAGATTCGGGATTTCTTCCGGGGCTCCCGAATCTCCGACACCCATTTCCCCCAAGTCCTCATCCGCACCCCTCTGTACACCGGATGCTTACTCCCGCTGCTCCCACCATCTCTACTCCTCTTCAACCCCTTATTCGGGACCGAGTTCGAGTGAGTCGAGGCTCGCGAGAGCACGGATGAGGATGGTGAAGATGGGATTTCGGACATTTTCAGTTGGGGATATGTAGGAATGATCCTGAATGTGTATGGCTAAAGCTTCCGTACCCGTTGTGGTGGTGGTGGTGGTTGTTGTTTCAGATGGGAAGTTGAGTCTGCGGATTCAGTGCTCGACGAAATGCCACAGTGAGCTCATCAAGCTTTATTGGGGGAGGAGACAAAAGGAGAATGTAGGAGCTGTTGGGGTGAAAAGTGTGCAAATGGGAAGTGGAAGGGGGAGTCTGAGAATGGGGAGGAGTGATGTTTGGGGGGTTTTATTGGCAGTGAAGAGGTAAGAGAGAGGGAACGCTCTCTCATTTACAGTGACCCACAAACAACAACTCTATGCTTGTCCTTTTATCCACCGCAGAATTCTTTGTCTTAAACTTGTACGAGTTTGTGTAAATAGGTCAAACTAGCTCATGCCACCTACTATAGTTTGATATTGTGCGTGTGCATATATTATTATAGGTGATGTGCATTATTCATTTCATACTCTTTAAGGGCACTGAATTGGCGACGATGGCGGCATCACACTAAAGCTTGCCTATACGCTAACATTTAACTCTCAATGTGTATTCTCATGTATATAAATACATGTCTATTCTCTTAAATAGAGAGATTTCCTATATTATTTTGTGATCAGACAGTCTCGAGTTCAAATAGCAAAAATGATATTTTTAATCAAAAAAAGAAAAAAGAAAAGAAAAGAGAATATGTTATGTACTCTTTCTTTGAAAGCAAAAAGAATAAAATATGTATTTCATAAAAATATAACATAAATAATGAGGAAAGTACTTTTCAAGACCCACGAGTGGAATGAGTAAATAATAGCCATTACGTTGTTGGCCATTCCTTATGCCTATTCCGTATCTATTCACCTCATGGTATATGAGATTAGTAGTGATTTAACTTATACTCCATAAAGAAATTAGTTCTTAGATGTTATAATTTTATGAAATACGCTATTTCATCGTAATACATTTTGCAAATCGGACGAGGGAAAATCTACCTTTCTTATCGCCTTAAGCCAAATGATGAAGTCAATTAGATGAGCTGCACTTGGTTGTTGGGAGAAAATTTCTAGGAAGATGATGCATTAATATTATATACAACATTTGTTTTTTTTAACAAAGCTAGATACAATATATTGGTGTATGTATATGTTTATGAGGTTCATAGCACGAGGACTGGGTTGATATGGCCACAGCGCATTATGGCAAAAGAACAACTAATGGATTTGATGAATGGGTCCGCACCTATAAATAATTTAGATTCACATATACATCACACAACTGATACAAGATATTTTGTCTATCAAATTCAATAATTTAATCATTTTTTTTTCTATGCTCTTATCTGGCGTTGGAAGTATATAGCAAGTTAAGGATTTGTCAAAAAAAAAAAAAAAAAAGAGAAAGAAAGAGATTCTGGATCTTGTTAAAAAACAAAGAAAATAATTTGGAGCCATTTATTTTTAATTTATTCAATTCAATTGGCTAGTAGGAATTGTTTCGTTCAAAAGTAGTATCTCAATTACAGGTATATTTTTATGTTGTTAATAAAAACTAAAAAGAGAGAAAAAAATAAATAACTTAGCCCATTGCTTGCATGTGGCTCATAGTTATGGTCTAAAATATTGTATGCCACGAGTTTCATATTATTAGCTGGATTTTTTTTTTAACTATCTTCATTTTTTTAGAATTATTTATTTTGGGTTTGCTAGAAGCTGCACTTCTCCGTCTCGAATGTATACACGTAGAGAAATGACAAATATTCCAATTTTTCTCCATTTAAAAAAGATCAAGTTGATAAGATTTTTTAAACCATTTATGGAGCCCATTTTGTGTTTTTTATATATTAATAGAGAGCTGCATACTTCCATTGCCAAAGTAATAATACCGAAAATAAAGAGGATTTCTAGGTCTACAATCGTCCAAGCTCCACATGTGATTTTTCACCTCAAGATATCGAAAATAAAATGAATAAAACTAGGCACTATCTTGTTAGAAAATACCTGGCCATTTTTTATTTTAATAACAAATGGACATATAAACGTAAATCGAACCATGTCGGTAGCCCTAAGAATCAAATTGGAATGGATCAAAATAAGGGCCTCACTCTCTGTCACTAGAGTAATCTCGGGACACTAAAATACATCGACTATTAATCAAATCGATACTCATCCTGCCGTTCCATAATGAAAATTTGCACTAGAAAGAAAAAGGGAATGATTTTCAAAATAGCAATATTACAAAATTTTTGAAAACTATAATTGCTTGGCTACCATATTTAGAAGTGTTCTTTCAGTACAAAAAGTCTAGCAAAAGAAAAAAAGAGAAAAATTGTTGTGCTATTTAAGTTGAAGTGGTAATGTTTAATATTCTATCTAGATTTTTAATATTGGATGCAAACTATACTACAATCACATCATATTAATAAATTTCTTCAAAACACACTGGAATCATTAACTCCTTTTTATTGCTCAATACACATCACTCAACCACTCACCGTTGGTTAATGATTCAAAGGGAGATTTTAAGTTAAAAGAAAATGGGTCAATCTTGTTATTGACCACAAACATTAGTGTACTGTATGGATGGAAGAGTAATGAATGAAGAATCAGACTTTTGCTAAAACTGTGATGAGCAATCATATGTACGACGCATGGGATGTTAGCACAATTAAAGTTGGTTTTGTTTTAAGATGAAAGGTGGCTGGCGGTGAAGCAGTAACAAAATAATTGAGAGCCCATTTGGTTTACAAAAATGAATATAATAGGCAAGAAAATAGTTTTTAATCATGGGAGAAATGAGCGTTCTTAATCGAGTCAAAATAAAGTTTGAGTAGATTAAGCTATTTTAAGTTTTGAAAGAGAAAACGAATTAAATGAGATAATTCTTCTCCGCGAAGAAATATGGAATTCTCTGAGAACAGTCATAAAATAGAACAGAAATTATCATGAATCAAATATGTCCGGTTCGAATTAATTGTTTAGGAAATATAAGAGTTGAAGATGAAAAATATATTTAAAATAGAGAACTATGTGCGGGCATTGATGATTTTATTGCACATTTGAAGTGTGGTATGTTAGTGAAATTTGTGCTCCTTCCAAACAACTTTTCAATGGCGGTGAAGTTAAGAATTTTTCACCAAATTCCAAAAGTCTTGCTGCACTCACATCTAATTTACAAAAGAAATAAAAAAATTTATTTTTCCTTATACCGATAATAACTCAAGGATAAGAATCAGTCTCATCCTTGTCAATTTTTAGAGGTAGAAATTTATGTCTATCATGGTTGGATATTGTTGAGCCTATAAATAAACATATACATCATTGTAATCCTTGATCTGAAATTTAATAAAATATCGCATTCTTCCGTGTAAAATTCCATGTGTCATTTCGTATTTATTCATATATTATAATTTCTGCATTTGCTATTGTTTATATTCAGTAGAGCCGTGATGATGGACATGACACATTATTTGAAGGCATGATGCCTTGTATTTCGAGCACTGCAGATTCTTCTTCCCAGTGGTGCAATTGATCCCAAAGATTTAGATTGATCGATGTAGTTTTTTCTATTTTTTTTTTTTCTATTTCTCATTTATAGCAAGTTGATATATTCCAACTAAAAAAAATCAGAAAGAAAAAAGAAAGGAAGATGAAAAAATATATATATATTTTATTTTTATTTTCAAGATGAGCATTTCTTATTATCTGTGCTCATAATAGGTATTTGTCGAAGCATGCAAAATCTCATACATCATTTCGTATTTATTCCTATATTATAGTTTCTACAGAGCAGAGTCCAAAATGTGGTCTGTTTTTAGAAGTAAATGGGCCAGAATAAATAGGTTGTTCCTGGCCCAATGCTACTGACTTGAGCTTGGTCTGATACCAAACAGGCCCACCAACTTATAGTTACCCTTTTTTTTTTGAAAAAAAATGGAAGCAAAAAAAGTAGTTGCAATATTGGAGGAAATTAAGTTTATATATATATTTTGTTGTATCTAGTGAGAACTTTAACATAGCTAGATATCATAAATTAGGTCAGCTATCTATAAATGGAGTTGAAATGAAGGGAACTATATAGGTGTTAGTGAGTTTGTTCACCTAATTCTCAGTGCTAAACGTCAAAAAATGCCCTTCTCTTCATGGTGTAGAAGCCTATTGTTGAACCCCCCCCCCCCCCAAAGAATGTCACTTTCATTTGTTTTAAAACTTGACAGTAGTTGAACATTTTGGAACCCTAAAACTTCCATAATGCAAGTTTAATTTGGTTTATTGTTTTTTTTTTTTTTAGAGATAGAGAGAAGCTCTGTAATAGCTAGTGTTAGTCCAAGAATTAGACCACCAATAGAGTTCGGGTGGTCTTCATTGTAGTATTGCACCCTCTAGCATTAATTTCAAGTTACCCCATTCCCTCCTATTGGCTTAGTAAGCATATAAAAAATGTGGATTTAAGCCATCATGTCCCATATTTACATAATTAAAAGCAAATTTTAATCATTAGTGAGTTGGAATGAAGTTATTATTGAAAAACAAATAGAATTCGCATATATAATTTTTTTTTTTTTACAAAATCATGTAGATTATAAATCAGCTTGGAATCTTGTCATTCACGAGATTCAAACATGAGATCTCATCTTTAAGAGGGATTTTCCGTGATCACTTGTTATAGTCCAAGTCCAAATCTGAATATGTAAACTATAGTGGGTATAAAATATAATTTAGCCATAAAGTTTTAGTGATCATTCAAACTTTTTGCCTAATTATATGGAGTGGTTTTAATGAATCAGAGCATCATGCACTTAAAGCTTCGACTGTATTCCCCACAAAACATGCCCACCATCTTTACATTCACAATAAGAAATAGCTTTGAGTTGGATAAAATATAGAGAGGTATATAAAAAAATATATTAAAATCATATACATATTTTGGTTAAATATTCTAGTGGGATTGAAAGTCAGATACCGATCATTTCAGGACTTCAATGAATTTTTGAATATCACTATATTGTGTCCTTGAATTCTAAAACATAATAATGATTTAACTAATTCAATATTTAAGGGTGTTTGATCTTCGATTCTCGATATCAATGCTAGGAAAAAAAGAAAACTACAAAAGAGTGCTTCTGACACGAAAATTTATTCATTTTAATATCATCTCCAATTTTTCTTTTTCTTTTTTTTTTCCGAATGAAATAATTTAAGGGTTTAGTGAATTCGAATCACAAATAGTTAAACTGCCCACTATAATACTGATTGGGTTCTCATTTATAATAAAAACTGTCAAAAGTTTAAAATCATTCTAAATGTCTTACGTATTTAGACAATACGAACGAGAGATTAATACATATAATTAAATTGTGTGAAAATTGATAAGTTCTCTTATTTTTCCTGCTTATTTAATTTTTATGTTGAAATTTATTAAAATTTATAGATTAACCGTAAAACGATATCATTTTGAAGTGTTAGGTCGGATAAATTACTAATGCAAATAAACTATGTATAAATGAAGCTACGATGAATAAATCAAAACGACAGAAGAGGACTCGTTTTGGGCGCGTTCACAGCATATATAAGGAACGGACGTAGAATCCCACGGCCATAACTGAAACTCCATGTATGAACTGAAAATTTCTCGAATTGTACACTGATTTTCACCCAAAACTGGTGTTCTTAATCATTGAAATTTTGTAAAAATGGAAATTCCGGATCGTTTCTGGCCGTACAGCTCTGGCGTAGACGAAGCGTATCGGCCCCTCCCTTGGCTCTACTTGGGATTCGCATCCCTCTGGTTCCTTTCTGCTCTTTCCTGGGCCATTAACACTCTCAGAAACCGCCATTTCCGGGTCAGTTCTATGAAATCAATTAGCTCATTTATCACAAATTTGTGTGCGTAATCTGTTTATTTTAATTGTTTTTGCTGTTTGGGGCTATTGGGTTTGGGTTTTTGCTGGGGTAATGGTTTTTTTTTTCTTCAGTCTGCTTGGTTGCTGAGAAAGCGAGCCTTCAAGAAAGAAACAGTGATTTTGATGCTGGGTATTGTAGGATTCGGGGTTTGAAATTATAAGAAGTTGCTTATTTCAGCTTCAAGTTTAATGATTATGATGTTGGGTATTGCTGGAATGGGAATGATAACTTCCATTCCATTGTTCGGTGACATAAAATTTAATGGAATGATTATTCCTTCGTAAGTGTCATTCCATTCGAATTCCCATTCCACTCCCACCGTCCAAATGCAACCAAAATTTCATGAAACTGGAAATAATTATGGGATAATTTAATTTTGGGTAGGTGATTTTTCGTATTCTTAATTTTGTTCTGTGCTGATGTTGTATTAGAGCAGATTAACAATTTACAGTGGGCAATTTCCTCTGTTTCATTGCTGAAGGCACTGCAACTCACCTTGTCCTTCCTCTTCTGGTACGGCTATGTCATTTGTTTCAGGTTGATTGCTGCAAAATATCGAATCTTGAAATCCGAGAAAAAATTGCAATTATGTTTTCTAAACCCGTTAGTTTAGGTCTATTATCCTGCCCAACAGCTTATGGATGTAAGCTTTGTACTGCAACAGATTATTCAGTTTTCAAGTCATTTAAGTCTGACTGTTGTAGACAAATACTTACAAAATTTTCAGCTAATAAAAGTTTTTCATGAATATTTCTTCCACTGTCTGAACAAGAAAGATATGAAAACAAAATTCTTAATGCTAGATTGTGGAAAGTAAGAAGGACAGGAAACTTTGAATGAAAATGAAGAAAATGCGTCATGAGATCCCCACTTGAGTTTTATGCCAAGATGCTTTGGATGTCTTTAGAATGCAATTAGTAAAAACGAGTGGAACTGAAGAAATGTTAGTTTTTGTAATCTTTACATCTTCTACTTTTTATTTTCCTTAAAAGAGTTTCTTTGCTCAACATTTTCACGTGGAGGCTTAGTTTGACAACTTGGGCTGTTGGTTTGTAACAAGTAGGGGAACTGCAGTGCTTTGTGTGGATGGAGCATTTTCAAGTTCATAGAATTTACTAGAAGGGAAAATGAAAACTCTGTTTCTGATATAGCTCTTCAAATATTAGATTGGGCTGCATTATTACTGAAGACTAAATGAAAACTTTGCTGTGCCTACAAAATGAACGATCTATAGGTCATTAAGTTTACAAAGTTTTTCATCGTATTACTACAGCTCTATAAAGAAACCTTGTTTTTGCAGGCATTTGTGGTTTAATTTTCAGATATGCTCTCTGTGGATGTCATTTGGGGTGTACTTAACTGGAGTGCTGTTTCAGACTGCTTCTTTTGTATCTTTCTTACTCATTTCTCAAGGCTATTGCATCATGTGCGAACATCTTTCATTACCCGAGCGCCGTACTACAGCTGCGCTTGGGTGTGTGTTTTACTTGACTCTTGTTGGTTATAAGGCTTCCATACCTTGCTTCACAGTGAGTTTTGTTGGTTTAAGTGACACTGACCAATATATAAAAATTGAATGATGTTACTAACTCAATTTATCTTATCTTTTGTTCAGGTCCTTCTCCTGCTTAATTATTTCATTTCATTCTATCTGATCTTCCACCGTATATCTCAGAATCTATTAGTGTTACGAGAGCAACTGACTTCTATTGAGGATGAGAATGTCCACACAATGCATGAGACAGTTTTCACGAAATATGCAATGCTCAAGTATGCTTGAATTTATACATGTTTTGTTACATAACATCTTGTACTAGATAAATTTATTGTCTCAAATCCATATGCATCAGAAAACGTGCACAAGAAAATATCATTTAAATCCTATTTTATAACTAAATAGCAGACGTGTCCTGATTTGTATGGATATGAACACTGAGTCTCGGTGCTCATTGAGCCCTAGAAAAGAACTTTTCCCTTTTGCTAGAATTATATAGCTAGCCTTTTAAAAAAAATGAAAAGGAGAAAAAAATCTACTTTGAACTCAGTTTGTTTTGGCTTCTGAGCTCTAACAGGAAGTTTCAAGTTGCAATGCAAATGGTAGCCTTGGCAGAAACTGTGGTATGAATCATTTTCCTCTTAGTTTTAATAGGGAAGTTCATATGAAAAATACGAAACTCTGTCCTTCAGGAGAGCTTAGCAGTCTATTTTCAGGTGTACATTAACTTGGATGACTCATCACAGAGTTATTGGCTGCGCTCGTTGGTTAGAGAATGGGCACAGTTTTGCATTTTCCTGTACATTGGGTATGCATTTGTTTCCCTTCCTTGCATTTCTTGTGTTTCTGAATATGCGTTGGCCTAATACTTGACTATGTGTTATGAAGTTGGACATTCAGGTCACAATACTTAACACCGCACTTCTCTGTTATGCCCAATGTCAAATCTAAAGGGAAGAAGACAGTGCCTCCCATTTACAGCATTGTAAGTTTTCTGGTATATATTAGAAGCTCCAAAGTGATAGTAGTTTAGTACTTACCCAGTTGCTTAGAATTTTGCATACTAATCTTACGTTTGGTTCATGAGATTGAATGGTATTGGAATGAAATAGCTATTTTATATACATATAACATGTTCCATTAGGGGAGTAAGTGAGCAATAGCTCTTTTTAAGGACTATGAGCGGAATAGGTAAGGAGTAGTTGTTCCACCTTGGCAATAGCTACTCCTTATCTATTTCGTCTCACGGTTAATGGGAGTAGCCATTTCACTTGTAATCCCATTCACACTCCATTCCATTCTAGCAAACCAAACCTAGCTTAAGTAACGCTGCAATCTCTGTCGGTTTGGTGAGCTTGAGTTTATTGAAGGGATTCATAGTTCTTAGATAAGTAGAAGGGTGGGGTGAAAAGATAGTCCAGCTCGATTTCACTTTGGGGTTAGATCAGAATAAAAGTAAAGTAGTGTTTAGACAGCTGATTAACTACCTTCTCTTGGAAAAGGTTTCGTGTTAGTCCCAATACATATTTGTTATTACAGTTTGGTTTTTCTTTAACAGTTGTGTAATATTGATGCAGGAAATGGATGCAGCATCTTTCAAAGAATTTAACAATCATGAATGGCACATCGGCGTGGTACGTGATAGCAAATCGAAATTGATATTAAATTTCAATCTTTATTTCTTCCCCTGAATGATGACATCACCTCAAAAAAGTGTTTATCTTTAGCTTATGCATGTGTGTGTTCGTATCTGCACTGATTAGCAGCTTTCTCTCATGTAGCCAACTTCTCATTCCAGTGATGCAAGCTTCAAGGACCCAGTTCTAGTCATAATTCAACACCCACATGCACAAAGTTCAAATTCGGGCATTGCCGTTTCTTCGAGTGCGGCTGTTCTCAGTACTCCTGTTAGAGTTTACCATTGAGAGTCGTCTCAAAGCATGAATTAGAAATCATGAAGTAGAGCACACCATTCCCCCATGGTGATCAAAGTTCCCCAAATAATTCCTTCCTCTTCTTTTTTTTTTTTTTGGGGGGGGGGGGGGGGGGGGTGTTGATGCTTAAGTTTCATGTACACGTACACATCAGAGCCAATGTCATAAGCGATGATGAGAGTGTTCTATCAATTAATTGCAAAATACAGCTCTCTTTACGTGACATTTGTTAATGAATCAGCTTCATTTTAATGTAAATTTTACAGGGTAGCCTTCATGATTTTTCAAGCTCTCTTTGCAAGTGAAATTGAGGTCGTTTTTGGCATTCTGCACAATAATCCTTAGAGTAATGCTTATGAAAATGGATCTTATAGCTAAACTATGCAAGATAGATACGAAAAACTTGCAGGTTCCTGAGGCTCCTAAAACAGCAAACCTCATTCTATATATGGTGGTGACTAAGATTAAAATCAAAGAGGAAAAAAAAAAAAAGAAAAGGAATGGGATCGCCAATTTAATGGGTTTGCTTAGCATATAAGTGGCCACTGTATATTTGCTTAATAAAAACAATCATGGTAGGGAAAACCGTAGGAGTTTACTGAGTGGATTACTGAATATTCACATGAGATGAGCCTCACCATTCACATCGTTGGGTGGGACCCAAGACTTTCTGTCGAAACAAATTATAATCGTGCAATGTGGTAGAAAACTACTATAATCAGAAGTAGCAATTACTTAAGGAGTAATGCTGCTATCGAGAGAGATTAACAATCGCTCACTATGGGATTAGCCCCACCATTTACATCAGGATGGTCCCATTGATTATTATTATTTTTATTTATTTTATTTTTTTTTTGTAGGTGGTGCATTTGGCTTGGTAAATACCACTTATTTCATTACATTATGGATTTAATTCCATGGTTCCCCACACTGAAATTTCCTTCTATACAATTGTTTACTTGACTTTGAGGAGAATAAAGGGCACATTAGTTGTCTCAAGTCTTGTGGCCACCTGTCTGATAAGTGCCGGCACCTCTCGAAGAAGTACCTGAAATGCCGTATGGAGAAGTTAGTGAATTTGTTGTTTATCTTTTTTCTTGTGCCATTGCAGAGTCAATCCACAGGAACTTCAGTCATTCAAAATGGGTGTTGTGGGAATAATTATGATGATGATACGCATCTTCCATAATCTGACATACTTGAAGGCATTGCTGTGATACAAATCTGTCATGGTATCTCTCACATACACCGCAATTTAGAATTGTGTCTGGTGATATACAAGCTCGGATCGACATAGTACCACGTAATAAACGAGATTCGAGCATTTCCTGGGTCTTTCTTTAATCCGTTTGCCCGCCTTCGAACTCCCCAAAGAGCGCCTTCTACTAGAATTATGCAGGAACTCGAAGGCAAGGCAAGATCTGCCTGAGCTTGGGTTTCAGGAGCATGATGAAGCAGCTTCTGGGGAAGAAGAATGGGGAGAATGGGCAGTTGAAGTAACTTCACTGCCATACTTTGATAACCTACCTAGGCTATTCAGAATTTCCGCATCTGTATAATGTAATCGTTGCACCTTCACCTTGTCAAAACTCACGCCATACTAACTCAAAACATTTGAAAATTTTCACTGAAATCCATAAGGGGGATATCATCATTTAGAGTGCTAGCCTTTAATTTCTCGATACGTGACAATATTCTCAAAGCCCCCCTTCACGTGCTATGTTATCTGAGCCAAACACATGGAAGTTTAAGCTGAACAGGCGTTAATTACTTGCTCTGATACCATGATAAAGTCTGAAATTTCTATTTCAAGACCAACTGGCTTCACATAAGGAGATTCAAAGATTTTATTAATTAAATTGCTAGGCTTGAGTTCCCGGCATGGGTAAATATTCTCAACAATATATATTTCGCTGGAGAAAGGAAAACTATATTGTTTTTATTTGCTGTTTGTGTCCCAAACATGTCGCCCAAAATATTCCACTTAAGAGGATAAAAAAGAACGAGAAGGACCAAAAGAGAGAGGGAGTATAACTTGACAAATCCACTACAACATCAAAAAAAAACACTGCAAAGCATACTTCTTGTAATGCGCCAGAATAGCACTGACCTTCCCATTCTATCCCCACATGATGCAGTTTACAAAATTTGGACTCCTGATAACACCTGCAAAGATTCAATTTTGCCAATAAAAAATGAAAATATCATACCTCCACAATTGGAAGAAATGGGGGGAAAAAAAGGCAAAAATAAAAATATAAACGACAGCTTCAACCTGCTTTCCTAGGATATAAAATTATCACCACAGCAAGGTGATCATTCAGGGTGAATATGCTCCTACTTCTAAATCACCCTCTTTGGATCACGAGCTGCAGCCACATGATCCTGCAAGATGGGACTTCGCATCATTTCACATATATTTCATAAAAACAAAGAAATACATTTGTAAAGATCCAGACATCAGAACAAAAGCATTCCTAATGTAACAATGGCATTATTTTACATAGATGACACAGAGGTCAACTCGGATAAAAAACAAAAATTTGAAAAAGAAAAGGTTCACACAAGAAAGTATTCTTACTAAGTGAACAATGCAAGTGATACTTTGAAAAGTATTAGCTTCAATTATTATCACAATAGTACACTACCATTCAGCAGAACTCACCATTAACTACTACGGAAATCAATATCAAAAATGAAACAAGCAAAATCAAAATCAGACTAGGGGTAGATTGACGATTGTTGCCTTCCAAAGGCCGAATTAAAAAAAGCATATTTCTGAATTCCCCCGTACATACCACTCTTTCGATAAAAATCAAATGCTTATGTAAGGAATAACAGTAGACAGTCTCAAACTTACCGAGATAAAATCAAATGCTTTGGTATCTTCTTTCTTTGAGCTGCTCATCACTGTACTAGCAGTATGAGCAGGGATATTTGGATTGAAAATATCAGGAAGGGCTGGCGAATATCCTCCTCCTCCAGTTCCATCACCAGGAACAATGCCAACACCACCACCATGACCTTGAGAGCCCAGGTTTCCCAGTTGCTGGAAATTAGGCATTGCTGCTAGAAACTGCTGTTGAGCAAAGAAATTCCCCATTGCACCATAATTCATGGGTTGAGAAAGAAAAGCCGGATTGAACATAAGGCCCGGAGGTATGTTGTATGGCATAGAACCCAAAGGAAACATTGCATTTGGATCAGGCCCGGCCGTTTGAGAACCAAGGCTACCATTCTCAGCATCATTAGACACCTGATTACCAGGATGAATAACTGAATCCGAGAATATGGTTTCAGAAAGTAGCCCGGAGGATGTTCCTTTCACCTTCGAGTTATTCTCATTGATGGACAAAGCAGTCATCATATCGGATACATTGCTACGATTTTCTTGTGCCGGTGGGAGTTCAGTATTGGGTCCAAAGATATCAAATAGTTCAGTCCCATTCTTATTTCCTGCCGCCACATTGATCTCATTAACACTCGGTTTATCATCAACAGTCATTCCTGAAAAAAGGTCATCCGCACTTTCTCTACCCACGCTGGTGTGAAATGAGACATCTGCAAAGGGGTCATCATCAATTTTTTGTTCGCTGCTGGTTACACCACTGCCAATGCTATCTCCAAATAAATCATCGATTACATGGGGCAGATGACGTCACCAAGTTTGATATACTTTGCTCACTCTGTTTTGCAGCAGGATTTTCTGTTCCACAATAATAATCTGGAGCAGCAGTGTCTATTAAGTCATGGCATCTGAACTGCAGTTGTCTCAGCCTTCACTGGCTTTTCAACATGACCTGATACACTGTTGGTTTGCTCTCCACCAAGAAGGCTTAAAACCTGTAAATTAGAGCCACACATTTAGAGACCCATATTAAAATGTATTTTCTGAACTCCTTGATCTTTCTAAAAAAGCGAAATCGACAGCCACTATTTCCCAACAAAAATTTATATATATCATCATTATGTCATGCTTATCCCTACCTCGCCCGACTAATTTCAAACTTTATATGGGGATCAGATGACACTCCCATTGAGGTATGGAACTACTCGGGTTAGACCTTGCAAGAGATTTAACACTTGGAATGAGTATTGGAAAAGTTGTAGCCGCTCCAAAATTCCACCTTATAATATGCTTTTATCTTTCAATAAAAAGGTTAAAGTTATAATTATTTTAAAGCTTGGAACCAAGGACACTTCTGCAGACAGCTGGCCTATCAGGCACATTGCTGATTATGTGGGCATACACAGTAAACCACGTAACATATGCATTTATATATCAAATGGACGACAGATATATGTGCCTGCACACATATAGTATAATAATAATATGATGATGATAATAATAATAGTCAAAGAGAAGAACGACTTATTGAACAGAAACCTCAAAATGCATCATTAATTCAATAAAGGTGCTCACCTTGTTTGCCTTTTCTCTTAGAGAAGCTTGGGGAGACTCTGAACATTTTATCACTACATCTTTATTTTCACTAAAATATGAGGCCACAATCATAAAAAACTCTTCATCTTTCTTCCTCAAAATTGACTCAAGGACACAGGTTGCTTTCATGCGGACCTGAGAGGGATGATATTGCCCATGAATAACAATAAAAGAAGAATAAATTGATGTGCCTTTAATATAGTTGAAGATACCAGAATTTGAATAAAATTGAAAGATCAACCCAGTAAGGGTTCA
This sequence comes from Santalum album, assembly GCA_034195605.1. Lineage (NCBI taxonomy): Eukaryota > Viridiplantae > Streptophyta > Magnoliopsida > Santalales > Santalaceae > Santalum > Santalum album. The sequence goes on from CM067258.1 coordinate 5,030,005, forward strand.
ATGTTGCATAAAAGAGGAACATCCTAAAATAAATGAAATTATGACTGTCGTATAACACTGTAATACACCACTCACACAAGGACATAGACGAGGACAATACCTGCCACAAATGTGATTGGAGCTTTGACTCAATTGCATGACTTAATGGCAATGCATTTAACTTTGCAGCCTCTACAAGGAAAACTTGAATTACATCACGAGTGGGCTGGAGGCGGACACCGCCTGATGTTACAATGGTCTCCAATAACCTTTCCTCCCGAGTCTTATTCTCTGTATAGGTTGAACTGGAATCAACATTCGTCAACTCTGTCTTAGGTACTCTTAGATCCTGGCCCCAAGGTCCTGTGACATTCTCAGAAATCCCAAAACTACTTTGATTATTATTTGGATGTTCAACTCTCTCATATCTATCTGGATAATCGATCTCTGTAGTCAAGGATCTTCGAAGAGTTGGACTCTTGTAACTCCCATTATCATTCTTCATTGCAGAATGAGCTTGTGCAAAATTGCTAAGTCCCTGCTTTATAGATGCACTCCCAATACCAACTACCTCACTGAGAAATGATTTTCTGTCATCCGGTTGCATCTCAAAGTTTGTATTGCCAAACCCTTGTATTCGTTTTGTGAGATTCTCAGAAGATGCTGTTCTATTGTCCTCTACAGAAAAAATCGCAGAGATGGTCTCCTGAGCAGTGTCCCGCACAGCCTTGTTTAAAGCATCACCCTTGAGAGGGTCTGGGTGGCCTTTGTAGTGAAGTAGCTGCCGCACAGCCACAGAGTTTCTTTGCATTTCCCTCCTGAAATCCGCACCTGATTTCCCCACTGTATATTTGATCAACCTCAAAGCCTGCAAAAATTGCATGCATAAATTAATCTTATAAGTCCCAATGAAGACTACAACTAAGTACTCCTGGTACCTGCAAATGATGTTGACTACATTCTACAATATAGAACAACCTTTTGGTTCCCGATAAAATAGAGGAAAATAAAAGAAAAGATTGAAACTTAGTTTGTAACTTTTTAATATGTGCAATCACAAAGTGGCCAGACCACAAAATTGTGTTAATCTCAGTGTATCTCTCCCTCTCTTTTTTCTTTCTTGAGGTCCAAAACCAAATTTCTTTCATTTAATAACATCAAAGCAACCAGATGGCATCTGCAAGCACTAAGTGGCCAGACCACAGAATTGTGTTAAGCTCAGTTGTCTCTCTCCCTCTCTTTTTTTGTTTTTGAGGTCTAAACCCAAATTTCTTTCATTTACTAAAATCTCATAAAATAAATTTCTACTCACCCACACACACTCCCATATAGGAACTATTATGGGTGTACTGAATGTCCTATGGAAAAGATTGCTTTGTTACTACATTAAATCAATCAGGAAAAAAAAAATGTAATCCGGAATGAATATATAGATGAAAATTAGCAAGCTATTTTGCAGACTTGAAGACATAAGATCAGTTACATGCTAATGACAATTAGAATACATAACACAAACCACAATAATCAGCTATTAACTACTCCTTTATATCGTCAATCAGCAAGTTTTCCTGACCAATATTTATTTCCAGGAAAAGCAATCAGAAATAATATAGGTAACCCCAAATAAACTTCACCTTCCACAAGTCATTAATAATAGGATCACCTTTCTCTTTCGCATCCATATATCAGAGTTCATAGCTTAATAAAAAGATCCCGGAACAAAACATTGATTTGCAATTACATAAGCATTTGAAAAGCAGCTCCAATGGTTTTACAGTCGCTTTAAAAGCAGCAAGCTTACTTCCAAAATGTTAATAAGGCAAAGCCAAGTGGCGGAGCAAAAACTTTGTAGAAGGCCAAGAATCTCCTCGACCCACAAAGGATGGAAAGCAGTAGCCCTTGACACCCCCCCGCCAGTGGCTTGTGATGATTTGCCAACAATTTTTCAAAAAAATCAGCCACCAATTCACAATTAAAGCAACCACTAATAAGCAAGTCCCAAAATCACGATCAAAGCAACCGCAATTCAAACAAAACCCTAAAGTTCATACTAAAATTTACCATTAAATTAACGCTAATCCCTAAAAATTCCCAAGTTCCCAACCAAAGAAACCATTAGCTAGTAACAATCCTATCAGTTCATACTAAACGTCACTACTTTTACGAGGCGGAGAGTTTAAACGATACCATGCGAAACTGGACGCGAATTTGAGGAATTTGGGAGAGCTCCTAAAGAATAGAAAAGTACAAAAGTAGCTAAGGAATATACCTTCTGCTTGACAATAGGGCTCTTGTGATCCAACCGTTTCAGTACGAATTCAGAGACTTCCTTGACAATACTGGCATGCGAAGACCTAAGAAGCTCGCAAATCTCCTCCAATTTGTAAACGGGCGCAACTTTATCTTCGTCAGAGGTCGCCGCATCGATCAACCGCGATCTCCAGTAAGATTCCACAGCTCTCCTGCTCGAATCCATCCTTCAATCCAAAGCCCACAAACGCCGCGTTTCTGAATATCCAACCCAAACTCTCACGCACCCACAAAGTTCTAACTGAATTCAGAAACTCACGAACCTGATCGAAATCAGGAACCCAGCTATACCAACCGCACCCGATCGAAACCCAGCTAACAAGATTGAAAATTGTCACCACACTATGCATCGATTGGATTCGATTGATCCGAATAAACCCTAGAACATGAAACGACTCAAATTCAAAGGCGAGATTGAAGGGATTGAGATTGTTTGGATTTGGAGTGGGGATGAAGGAGACGTGGGGCGGTGGAATGAGAAGAAAAATCTGAGAGGAGCTAGATTTGGGAACAAGAAGTTTACCGATCTGTCGCTTCTTCTCTTCCCTCTCTATCTCTCTCTCTCTCTCTCTCTCTCTCTCTCGGCCAAATGCCTTTGACGTGATCGTTTGTTCATCACCCCTCTCTCTTTAACCTTCCATGGTTAATTGATCTTTGGCGTCAATAAAGTACCCCTCCCTCATAGTCTTCTTCAGGCTTGTAAATTATTATTATTAACTACACTCACTTAACCATGGATAATTATATATGTCAATTTTTAATAGAAAAGGAGAGCCCACTAATCGCTGAGTCCTAATTTAAATTTAAGTTTTAAAAATAAATAAACGTTATAGTACAACATGTAAAAGGTGAAAGTATACCCAATAAATTTAAATTGATGTATCAATAATGTGTTATCATGTTTATAATTAAAAGTATTTAAAAAAAGAAAAGGAAATGTAACATGTGTCACCTTATGAGTGCTTCAAATTTTAGAAATAAAAACAAAAAATATTTAATATGAATATTAAATTTAAGAGCATATATAAACGAATTCAACTAATAGGGTTCAAAAAAAAAAGAATTTAACAATATAGTTAGATTAAATTTGATGTCATACGGCTATGAAAAAATTATTTATAAGTGATGGTAGAAAAGTGTTACTAGCACAGATCAACCTAACCAGTAGAACTATAAAGTAATTTATCATTTTCTTTTCTTAGACTATTAGCCTCTAGAAAAAAAAAAAAAAGAAGATAAGCATTTAAGTCCTAGTCACATAGATTATAACACGTGAAAAATGATTCCACCAGTCTGTATATATATAAATATATATAATCTAATAGTCTAGTGGAAGATGATACGTAGGGCTCTATTTTGCTTGTGCCAGGATAGGGGAAGATTTTTTCTTTTTTTTTTGGGAGGGAGGTGGGGGTAGGTTGGGGAAAATTCCAGACAGTAATGCGTTTAAAATATTATGAAATTTATATAATTCTCGAACTTGGAAGGCATTCTGGTGACAACAAATCTATGCATACGAAAGATTTTATAATAAAATCACAAAAGGTCTATGTGACATAAATTTAGTGCAGGGTGTTTTAATAAATTACTACTTATTGTCTTATAAATTTCAAACACATAAGCGTTCTGCAATTTGGCTGTGGGGGATTGTTTATTGTTGGGTAACCTTCAATCAAAATTTAAAAGAAATGGCCTGTTTTCACTTCATTCATTTTTAATTATTTTGTTTACTCGTAAATGTATATAGTTGCAAGCATGTGGCTAACCATATGCCACACTCGTGTTCCTCGTGCCCAATTTTTTATAACACTATCTGCTTTTCCCCATTTTTGATTGTTTTGAGTCTGCTCCACATGAAACACTTCTGTAAAGCCATGAAATGAGATGATGAAATGGCTACATCTAGATATGAACAGTCATGCCTCAATGTGTTCGATAGAAGTGTGCATAGGTACCTGCTAAGCATTGAGTTTCTGTTTGGCATGAGAATAGTCTTTGGAATAATGTTATAGGATTTAATCCTGCCCATGTAACACATTACGCCTGCGAGTTATGACATTTTATTGCTAATGTATTATGTCAAAGATCGTGATTGATAGGAAGTAAATGTTAAATCTCATACTTCTTGGAGTACACAAAATCGATTGTAGTGAGCAATCATTACTGATACTAGTCCTTGGCCACACGCTACGCATGCAATTCACGGCTCTCAGTACATTTTAATTTATTATGTGTCTAAGGGTACTTGGAGGATTTTTTACATTTTTTGGCTCTAGTTTTTTTTTTTTTTTTTGGTCCTTTTTCCATTTCAAGGGCTCACTTAGGAGGCATTATTCATTTGCATAGGGACAATATGAGATTTTTTCTATTTTTTTGACTCAAAGGGTATTTTGATCGTTTTCCATTTCAAGCACTCATGAGCCATAGGCAATATGAGGTTTTACGGTTTTTGGCTCTAAAGGTATTTTAACCTTTTTGTATTATAAGGGCTCACGAGTCATTATTCATTTGTGTAGGGACAAAATGAGAAAAACAAAAGAGCATTTGTCCAATGTTTTACTGTTCACACCCCCCAATTTCTCACTGTTCATCTCGAGGTAGGGGCATTATAATAGTAAAGATAAAGATATTATGGTAAACAAATGCCGCCAACTGCACTTGTCAAATGAGTTGAAAAAGATGAACCACATCTGTTGATGAGTTCAGCACAAAGAGACGGGCACCAACATGCAAAAAGAAACATATCTTTTACGCTCTCCAGCAATGAGATGTCCATAGTAGGGGTGAACATTGTGGGATGTTGAATCTCATTAAAAAAAAAAAAAAAAGAGATTTGTTAAAACAGGAACAGAACTATTATAATCTTTAGGATAATGCACAACTTACTTAAAGCACAAAAGAATGGATTATGTACTAATCAAGTATTTGTTATGTTGCCGCAGCATTTTCAGTGGCTGCATGCATCATCTAATTCTTCTTCGACTTCCACTTCGTTCTTGAAAAGAAGTTTGAGGTAAGGGAGAACCTTAGGGAGCATGGGTAAATCGGCTAAGTTTATGCTCATCAAGTCGAACGCGATGCAAGTTTTATGCATGTGCGTCTCGTCAAATACTGGAATTTTCGGGTACCTCTGGCTGAAGTGCGTGAGAATGATGCGGTATGCACCAGCTGAAGTCCCCACTTCTATGGCTTCCTTTGTTGTGCTGTGATTCTTTCCAATAGCCTCTTCCTCCATGCCTTCCTCAAAGGTTGCCTGCAATGGAAGAAATGACTATGCAGTTAATCCCCAAAAAATTATACTGCAATTGTTTGAAGGCAATATTGGTAAAAAGTATCCACTGTTCACTTAACCGTGCATTATGCCACGTCTGGTTCGAAGAATGGAATAGAGTGGGAATGAAACATTTATTCCATGGAACAAAATAGGCAAGGAATAGGTCTTCCATGGACGATGAAGGGGATGGGTATTTCTCAATTGCACCATAATAGAGCCAGAATAAGAATAGCTATTCCGAGCTTTAAAAAGAATTAAACGAGGCTATAGTCATTCTGTAGGAATAGACTTGGAATGAAATAGCTATTACCATGAATAAACATGCCATTATTAATAATGCGCCAGAATTAACCAAGTCATTCGGGGATCTAAGATACAATATATTGGTGTTGGTTCACATCTTAATCCAGTATTTCATATCAACTTATAAACACATCTATCACAAGGAGAATACAAGCAGTGGTAGAGTAACTAATTCGAAGAAAATAAGCAGATAACAATGAAAAACAATTAATCTGAATAAACAACCGTACCTCGTGAATAAGAACCGTTGCTCCACGAGATGCTTCTATCAGTTCTGGACAAGGCCTAGTATCACCAGAGTACGCAATCTTCCACCCTGGGATCACTTTTCCAGCGCTATTGATTCTCTCGGAAGCCTTTAGGACAACTCCAAATGCCTGTGGACAGTGCATGACAGGAACACTCATCAAAGCCTCCAACCCAGCATCCCCAAGCACCTTCTCCAGATTCTTCATTACTGGATAGACCGCAGCATTATTTGGACTACCTGATCTATTCCAATAACTCTGCATAACACTTCCCTCAGCAAACAAGTCAATGTTTTGTGTCAATGGCCCACCTGAATTTGCCTGGTTTACATTCTCAAAATTATTTTGTTCGCAATTTCTCTCAAAAGCAGCCAATGAAGCTTCTGTGGTTTGCCTGCAATCAAGAAACTGCATATTGAGATCCTCGAGTCTTTGGTATGCATTCAAGAATTTCTTGAGTGGGCCTGGCCCAATGACGAGCAAAGGGTCATGAGGCATTCCCTTCAATAAACTACGTCGAAGAGCGAGTATTCTTGCCAGACCCGTGTGGTGATCTGCGTGAATGTGAGATATCCAAATAAGCCTTAGTGCTCTCACGGCATCATCAGCACCCTCTAAACCAAACCTGTTTTCAATATAAACACCATTTATGTAGCACATGGGAATACAAAGGAAAATAAGTCAATTTAAAAATAAAAAAAAAGGGGGTAAAATTACCGTCTCTTAAGCTGGCCTAGGGTTCCTTCCCCACAGTCAAAAAGCAAGCTTCCTTTTGAGAATAGATTAATATAGATTGAACTAACATTCCGATATTTAGAAGGCTGGGACGAACCAGTCCCTAGAAGTACAATTTCCATGTCTTCTCTTGTTATACTTTCCAAACAACTAGGAACTGTAGTACCATTCAACCATGGTTCTTCAATCATATTTTCCTCATCTTGCTTGGGAATTATTTCCTTTTTTGTTTCCTTGGAGCGATGCCAAAACTGGCTTACTTGATCAGCAGCATCAGTAATCTCTGGTATCTCTGACAATAATGTGTCGATTATTTCGGATGAAGCTGTCAAAGCTGGAACACCTGACCTGTCCAACCCAAGCTGTGTGTATGGACGTAAATGGAACTGTTCCACACAAAGGAACACTCAGCCACTGAAACTAAGATGGATGATTAGCAAAGTAAAAGAAAAAGAAATGCAAATCTAGAGACCATATGACCGTTGACTTTGTCAGTGATTTGAAAGAAGTTGAATGATGCAATCAACATCACATAGAAGCTTCATGGAAACATGTATAGAGAAAAGCTCACGAACAGAAATATTTAAACTTCAAATTGCATAACTGATATACAGATGTACAGATATTTGTTTTCCCATTTATAGTATATTGAAACTCAATATAAACTGGATTTCAAGACCTTGTACAGAATCATCGCCCGACACTACATTCCCGAAAATTTCAGATAAAAAACCAAGCAACAGCAGAAGAAAGCACTGGAAAAATAAAGGATAGCAAGTCAGTTTAACAAGCTACTAGACTTGGCAAATTTCCTTAATTAACTTTATACCTTCAGGAGATTTTGAGCAGAAATACTTTCACAAAGCTCTGAAAGTGTTCCCTGGTAAACAAAAAAGACAGATTCATTTCCCTGAATCATCTTAAAAAATGACCACCGAAAGCCAGCCATCAAATGATAAAATTAGAAATGCTTCATTAAAAAGAAGAACAAAAAAAGAAAAATAAACTTCACAGTAACAAACCTCACTTGGAGCTATGGAATCTGGCTTTAAGTAGTTGGGGTGCTGAAGAGACCATAAGCCTGGAGTTGGGAAGAACTGAGGACATAGGTAATTAAGTCGAGTGGAAATTCTTACACTAGATTGTAGAATTGGAGCCTCTGCATTCTTCCTGCATGTAACAAATTAAAAGAAACCATTTGGAAAAGTTCAGCTGTTTAGGAGCAAGGCGATTGCTATAGGAGAGGTTAGGACATCATTAAAAACTTTGGTGCACGCTGGATGAAACAACATGAGTGTTGGGGAGAAACATGAGGTTCTGGCCTTAAAAGAAGAGTAAATTGTGTATGACGATAATCAACATCAATGATTCGATTCAGTTTCTTTTTTAATTAAATACTTTTGCCGATCAAAAAAAATAAAAAGTTTTTGTTCAATATAGCCAACTTCAAACATGTCTGAGTAAGGGTTAGTTTGTTTTTATTGTTAGTGCTGCGCACCAAAAAGGTCAGCCTAATGCATGCCCAAAATGGTGGTGGTGATGGCAGTGAACTGGAATTAGGATAAATTATGGCAGTCATTGGGTGGCAGCAACTTCAAGTTATCATCAGAGGGAATTGCCAAAGTTACAGTAGTGCTTTGGGCCAATTAGATAGCGATAGTAATTACAACATGGGCTAATCATGTGGATAATGGCAACTCTGGAGACCAAGATTGAAGATTCTAAACCAATGTGAATTAAGCTTCTTGGAATCAGGAAAATGTCCCTGGTAACTCATAATCAGTAAAAGCGTACAGTTGTGTCATTTATAATACTGTAGGGAGCTATCTTCACACTTCTAGATTGTATAAGGTGGTTTGGTTTTACATCTCGGCCCCCATTTTGCCCAATCCAAGGCTTCCAATGGGAAACCAAATTGGCGGCTAGGATTTAGAGCCTTTTCCATAAAGCATTAAATTAATTAGTTTAAGGCAGGATTCATCTTGCTCAGAGTTTAGGGTCCATATAAAACCTTATAACCTGTCTCTCCTTTGAAAGTACTACTGAATATTAAATAGACCTTCAACCCTTACGTGTATTTTGTGGGTGCCTTTCTCCACTTGTTCTTCTATATCTTAGCTTGAACATTAAGTGACTGACTTACATTTCATGTCCTGCCATGATATGTTGGGCCCCACCAAATCTCTTCATCCACTTCTGGTAATCAGGAGTGCTCGTAACACATGTTGGGGTTAAATGAATGATGCAGTTCACATAACTTGCCACATCCTGAGGAATCTGTATAATAACTAGTGAGAGATTGTATAGACAACAATTCTTGCATATGAGATGCTGTTGGGCAGTCGACCAATAGTACAATAGGACCAGGAGTGGAGGGACCCAATACATCACTTGGATGAACCTGAACAGTGAGGCAAATCAGGCAGTCAATAAACATTACAAAAGAGCAAAAAATCTCTAAAAGCTGCAAAAAAATAGGTAAACAAATTCCACCATAATATTTTGATGATCAGACTTGACTGAATTCCCAAGTTGCAGTTCACGATACTTTGGCCCAGGTTTAAGGCCAAGAGCCTTAGCTTTTTCTGGGTCAAACTTCCCTTGAATTTCAGGCAATTCACAAACATAAATTACAGAAATATCACCAGATTTCAAAGGCTCAGCTTTGCTGTTTGAACTTTGAGGTGAAGGGGATTCCGAAAATTGATCACTCTCAGACAGACCCATTTCAGAGGAGTTTAGCAGCGTTGATTCTTCCTTTGAGTAAGACCCTTCCAATTGACCCGGCCTAAGAAGAATTGCTGATATTTTGACAACTTCATCATTAATAAGAACGACAAGGTCTGTAAACCTCCTTTGATCAGGAATACCAACGCCATCAGCACCAGGCAAGGACCCAAAACTATGAGCGTGGACCATGGCAGCCTTTGGGATAAAAGAACGCATAGCATTGACTAAATAGTTGAGATCTGACGGACCCCATATATTTATCTTCAAAAACAAGGAAAAAAGAGGGAAAAAATGATGGTACCTTATTTATCAAAATAAAAATTATCAGAAAAGATGAGAAAAGTATCAATCCGTTATGATACTTACAGACATTCCTATTTCTCCAATGCCAGCCAAAGTCAACAGAAGGCCTGCAAGGTAAAGCAACACCTAGCATTTCAGAGGCTCTTACAATCATCTGTTTGTTTCGCCAGTTAGAATATTGAAGCAAAATACTGACACTTGAAAAACTACCAGAACAAACTATTGCACATGTTGCTTAAGCAGAAGATAGCTGGCCGCTATATTCTGAAGCATATCTTGAAGGAACAAACCTGGCAATCCACCAGCAGTTTCTGAACAAACACGAGAGAGAAATATGTGATCTATCTGTAGAAAAATATATAGTTGGTCAATCAGGAAAGATTTCCATACACAAAATATGGTTGAAAAAATGAAACCTATAAATTTGCAAAAGAAGAAGAATAAATAATAAGGTTATATCTTGGATATTTTAAACCTTGGATGGCTTGATCTTATGCTCCGTGCAGTAACGTTGCAATCCCTGGAATGAGCAAAGTAAAGCATAATCATTTTGAGGTCTCCATGAAGTTTCTAGTATGAATCATATAGCAAAAATAGCAGAATAATCATCATATACAAGTATTCAAATAGAACTCTATAAAATTATAAACGTGTAATTCAGATGCCCCAAAATTGCTCGTTTTGTTTATTTATGGAACAAGTTAACTTTATCAGTAACGGCCAAAGGAATGAGCTCAAGCTCATTCGAGAGAACTGCATATAGCAAATATGCATCAGACTACGTTCAGATTTATGAAACATCAGATAGTACAAGTGTTAAATCCCTAAAAAATTTGTTCATTTTGGACCGCATTAGATAAGTCAACCTTGTCAGTCAAGAAAGGAACCTGCTCAAACTACATCAAGGGAAATGCAAGCCAAGGTTGCTAGAAGTAAAAATAAATACCAATATCTCATGCATTGTTACCCTTAAATTACACTCCTGCTAGATACACTAAATATAGATAATGTTTTAAATAAGGTCTGGAGAAGATAAACCTTGTTCATGAGAAAAATCTCAATGACATATACTTCATTCATGAAAAACTAATGAAGGTCAAACAGCCATCATTAATTTGATTCGATCATTATTATTTTTTTCTTTTTTAAAAAATAATTGTATTGCATCAACTATACCATCATAATGCCAGTAAATTGTTTCCCAAACTAAAAGGAAGCAAAAGGCTTAGCTACCAAAAACTACAGCTTAACATTTATGTTAATTTCTATTTAATACCTCATTTTTTTCTGAATGATACTATTTAATAATGAAATGCATCTTTTAACACATCCATCTCTTATGATTTGAACACATTGTTAGGGAAGTAGCCCAGTCTCTATTGTAGACACTAGAGCTCAGTAGTCACTAAAGAAGTACATCCTATTTCTTGGTAAGTACAAAAGCACCCAGTCTAGCAGCTACAAGGATATGAATCACTGACCTTGTGCAATACCAAGGGTTTATCAGACATGCTGGTCTAAAGGAATACAATTACATTTAAAACATTTGTCTGTTGTGGCCTAGAAGTGTAAAACAAGCTAGAATTTTCTAAACATCACTTATTATAAATTTCAGTATATTCCTTTCCTCTATGCTAAAGGTATACCAAGCTACAAAGGTTCAACACACGAAGCCAGTAATTTCGTCTAGAAAGTCTGATTTATTCATGAAAACTTTTCAGGCTTTTATAATCTGCAGCAAAATAGTTGATAAGTTATCCTCGTAGAAATGTCAAACTCTGTTTTTACTCCACAAAAATCACGATAATGTGATAGCAGTGGACTAGGTTTCTTCCTAATGTAAGTGTTGTTTTACCTCTCCAGCATTGAATATAAATCTTTGCTTGTCAAAGAAAAGCAAGACTGATGGCGATGTATCCTGAGTATCCATTCCAGTTCCCAGAATCTGAATATTTAAACGAAAATCAAATCAGGATTTTGCTATTCAGAAACCAGCAAAAATCACCTTACCAATGTGAGCATACACCAGAAGGCCACAACTAGAATTAAGAAAAAATGAGTAATTTTTTCGCTTGAGGTGCCCAGATACTCTATTACAATACCCAGAACTCAAAAAAAACAAATTTGACATCTTTCCAAACGCTTAATGATGGAAATCCAAGTTCGTTCAAAATGTCCCAACCCAAAAATGAACAAAGTCTCGAAAATTTTCACCCATTCACGACACAAACCCGAAACACAACGAACCCAAATCGTGAAACCACCCCCCCCCCCCCCCCCCCCCAACAAACAAAACCCACAAAGGCAACTGCCTCATACCTGAACATAACATATGGTATTGATAGGATTGAGCTTTCTGGACTTCAACTGCAGGCTCTTGGGCTTATCACTCTTATCTCTGCCCTCAGCTCTTCGCTTGTTGAACCCCACACACTCAGTCTCCTCCATCACCAACCCTTTCTCTTCAATATCCCTGTTCTTAGTCTCCCTTAAAGAACAGTTGCCCCTACGGATAAGATTGATGCTCCTTTGCCTGCGAGAAGAGGAACAGTAGACAGTGAAGAAAGGTAAAGGTCTGGACTTGGAGAGAAGGGAGAGAATTGAAGGACTGGAGTTGGGGAACCGGAAAAGGAGGCGCGGGTTTGTTAATTGAAGCATTGTGATGGTTTCATGGGTCTCCTCCTTCTTGTGGAGAAGGGTTTTAGGAGGGGATTGAAGAATCAAAGGCGGCAATTTGTCAAACCCTTGGCTTGAAGGGTTCGACTAACACAAAGCTTCAAGGTTCGACCCCAATTTTCCCATTCGGGAACAAATTTGGGTAGATTTGAATTGATTTTAATTAAATATATTCTATTAAATTCATACCACTTGTTTCATTTAAATATTTTCTTATCATTTGTTTTTTTTCCCATTTCTTTCCCCCCTCTCTCTCTCTCTCTCTCTTAAATTCTTAAATTTTATGTATCCAAAAAAAGCATGGATGTAAATATATAAATCTATTACTATTAACTCCCTAGATTTGGGTCTTCTTAATTTTAGAAGTTATAGGTTTATGAATTTGAACAATCCAAATCATTCATCATAGAACGAGGATAGGAAGAGGAATTAAAGACAAGAAATAAAGAGTCACAATTGTTCCATTTTACAAATTCATGACCCTCCAAATTCAGGGATCCACACCTCATTTTTTTTTAAAAATATCCCACATCAAAGGGGGAAAGAAACATATTCCTTTATTTTCTTTCATTTCTCATATTTTCTTTAACACTTAATACTTTCTCCCTCTTTTTTTTCATATGTTTCTTAATTAACTGGTAAATATAAACATAATTAAATTAGTAATTACAAGGATTTGAATTTTTGACCCAACTTCTTTCATAAGTTTTTAGAAAATGAATATACATCAATCATACCCAACTATGATGCCTCAATGAGTTCCACTACCTAACAAAATTCAAATTTTTTGATGGAGGGTGTCGCATGATATTTTGCCTACTAGGGATAAGTTGTTTTGTAAGGGTATTGAGTGCTCCTACTAGATGCATCTTCTATGGAGGAACAAGAGCCATTAATCATCTTATGCTTTCTTGCTTTTGGGTGGCAGAGGTTTGGCAAGTGGCCTCGGTTCATATATAAGATTGTAAGTCCATGTCATTTCAACAATTGGCCGTTATGTTATTGAAAATTCCCTCAAGGATGATGCTGCTATGTTCCTCACAGTTTCCTGGGCTGTTTGGATGGAGAGCAATAATGTTGTTTTTAAAGATAATGCTGATAAGAATCCTTGTTTTTGTTTGCTGAAGACTTTTGATAGTTGAGGGGAAAATCATTCTAGAGGAAAAGCTCTTACTTGTCACTTCTTCCATGCAATTTGTCAAAATTAATGTCGATGCTTCTTTTTCTTTTGGTAGGTCCAAGAATGACACGAGGGTTGTGTTAAGAGATGATCAACGACATGTTCTAATGGTGGCTATTTCTCCTCGAGGTCCAGTGGAATCTATTCATTTTGTTGGAGGCTAAAGCTATTCTTCATGAGGTTATTAGCCTTGCAAAGGGCCAAGGATTTGTTGTGTTGACCGCTGAATCTGACTCAATGGTGGTCTTGTCGAAAATTTGGGTATTGAAGACAAGTCTAGCCCTTTTTGACTATTTTGCGACTGAGGATTAAACATGTTGCCTTTTCTTTTCAATCCTATAATTTTTATCATGTAAATAGGGAAGACAACATGATTGTTGAAATGATAGTAGGTGAACTTGTGGCTTGGTTAAAAATAATGTATGGGTGGATTCTTTCCCTTCTAAGCTAACCTTGTATGTACTTTTGGATATTCTGTCGTAATAAATTGCGGGTCAAAATAAAATAATAATAAAAAGTGTTTTTCCCTACGATTTGTTGTTTTGGATAATTGTTTTCCGACCGATTAATCCTTGCTAAAGTCCATATTACATAGAGCAAGCCCATTTCAGCCCACACTAATTAAGAGCAAGCCCATTTAAGCCCAAAAACCAAAGCATCCAACAACTCTATCCATGGGCCCAAGATACTTGTTGAATTGATTGAACTAGTGGGCCCATACTCCCACAGTCAAAAGACCAAAACACCAAAAGAACACAGAGTAGCTTAGAATCACCAAACTTCATCCGTATTTGACAAAAGTAAAAAAATGGCCACAACATGGCTTTACAGGCACAAACAGAACTAAAAACCAAAGAGGGAAAAAAGAAAATTAATAAATAAAGGGAAAAAAAAGAAAAAAGAAAAAGGAAGAAGAACAAAATTGCCCTCCTTCCTTTTATTACAGAAAGAAATGGCTTTGGAACACAAAGATGTAACTTCAAATCAAGCTCAGAAGTCATTAGAGAGAGGAGCATGGTCGGAGTGAATGAACGCATTCCCATAGATGAGCCCGGCAAGGCCGCCGCCAATCAGCGGCCCGATCCAGTAGATCCAGTTGCCGCGGAAGTCCCCGCTGGCGACCGCGGGCCCGAAGGAGCGGGCTGGGTTCATCGACCCGCCGGAGAATGGGCCCGCGGCAAGGATGTTGGCACCTACAATGAAACCTATGGCAATGGGTGCAATGGTGCCCAAGGAACCCTTCTTTGGGTCAGCTGCGGTTGCGTAGACAGTGTAAACCAGAGCAAATGTGATGATGATTTCCATCACTACTCCTTGAAAGGATCCTACGCCAGCAGCAACACTGTGGATTGGAGTTGCCTACACAACAACAAAAAGAAAAAAAAAAAAAAACCCAAAAACAGAAAATAAAGTTATATACAATTTACCAATTTGGGTACAAAAGCAAAGTGTATTTCTATTTGTTGTGAGCGGAAAAAAACTCAGTGGTTATTTTCATACATGTTAGGATATGGGTGTTATTCAGTTATAAATTTGAATTTAATTCAAATCTTCTTGCATATAGATTATAGAGTCTTGGTGTTCATGGATTAGAGAAACTTTTCACACTAAGTCCACCTTTATGGTCCGAAATTGGATTAGGGTTTCATGAGCAATATTACCTCAATATGTTCCTTTTAATTCAAGTTAAATTGAACACAAAAATATCAATTGGATAGAAAATTGTGCACAGAATTTGTATATAACATAAACAAGGAGCGTGACCCTACGATATTTAATGAATGGGGCTCATACCTTTTATGCCTGTTCTGTAAAATTTTATGTGCACCTAGCACTTCCCAATTGAATATGTCTTGACCAACTCAAGAATTTTAGATACTCTACTTTTATCATTTTTAATCTTTTCTTTTGGATAGATCATATTTTTATCATTTTTAGTTGATGTAAAGATAGGGGACTTACCAAGCCACCTGTGACAAACTTGAGGAGAAAACAAGCAACAATGGAGCCAAGGAGCTGGGCAATCCAGTAGAAGATGCCAGTGAGGATGGTGATTTGGCCACCCACCGCCAACCCAAATGTCACCGCCGGGTTGACGTGGCCGCCGGAGATGTTTGCTCCCACCTGCCACCTGCCACGAAAAGTGCGAACGCATGGCATACTGCCACTGCCACCAGCCCGGCCGGATCCAACGCAGCATCACTCGTCAACTCCCCTAATACAGTCCACCCCAAATAATTTAAAAGCAAATAACACTTATTTATGCATCTCAGAAGAGAAACCGCTGTCTTTTTAAAGTTATTTGTCAAAACGATATTATTTATGCGTACATTTAAGATTTTCTCAGGACAAAAATAGCCCAGAAAAAGAAGAACACACAATGAATAGAAAGAATATCAATACCATAAGCAATGGCAGAGCCAACCCCAGCAAAGACAAAGAGTAAGGTGGAGATGAACTCTGCAAGATAAGCCTTGAAAGATCCCAAGCTGAAGGAGTCATCCAATCTCCCTAAAGCAATTCCAGCCATCTCTCTCTTCTGTATTTCTGAAGATGTATGTGTTTTTTATTTGAAGGAGATGAGGAATGTGGAGAGTATGGGAGAGGGCTATATGTGAGGATAAGGCCTTTCTTTTGGTCTGTCACGTATTTATAGAATAGAACTCAGTAGATAAGAGAACTGAACTTGGGAAAAGAACAGTATATAATATGATGCGTGAGTTCCATAATTTATAAAATTTAATAGAGGGCGGTGTTTAAATATGGTTTATGGAGTACATAATGTGGGTTGGTTTGCGTAGGATATGCTTAATTATGATGTGGTCTACATAAAGGAATATATATGGAGGTTAGTCGGTTCGTGTGATGGCATGAGCAATGTGAATTAATTGGTTCGATCTGAGTGAATGATAGAAGGATATATTTGTAATTAGAGAAATTCAGTTTGAGTTGGGTAAATCAAAAGAATTGGCTCTAGAAATCAAACCTTTAAGATTGAAAGTGGTCATCTGAAACTTGATGACTAGACTAATTTTCGTGATTATTGATGTGTTCCCTCATTTAAAAATGATTTTGATAAGGATGATTTTATGAATACCTGCCGATTAAATTACAATTACATCTCAAAAACTTTAACACTATAGTGCATGGATTACAAAAATAAACAAAAATGAAATTGCAAGAGCGAGCTTACCTTAATACAATCACATCATAATTTTAAACTTTAACGTTATTTTTTTAATAATTTTTGGTTTGATAACTCAAACTCGAATCTATTGGGACAAGAAAAAGGAAAAATAAAACGGATGCAGAAATATTTATACAAAATAAATATAAATTCTACCTTATTTGATGGATAGAGTTTATATTTCTTATATTCTGTATTCATTTTGTGTATAAATTTCGATATAAATAAAAGGGGAAAAAAAATGGTGCTGAGCGGAGGAAGAGGTGGTTGACCACTTGGGCATACTTTATTGAAAGTGTCGTGAAGCTCATCAATGATTCGAGCATGTGAACAGCTAGCCAGCACAAAAGCTGGGGGACACACATACATATGTGCGATGCTATATAAAATCACGACAAATGTTTTCAAGGGAAAGAAAGAAAAATCATGACAGAGAATGAGAGGGAGGGGTGGGCACGACTTGTTTTGGTCCACAAATTGCACCGACCATGTGGTGGCGGCATGAGCACCGGTTTGTCACGTTTCAGAATTTTGTAAATTTAATGAATAGTGGGTAGGTTTTTGTTGTTTTGTATATATGTGTATATAGTCTTAGATTATGAATGGTTTCTATGCCAGTGGTTCAGATTTTTTTTTTTTTTTGGTTGTTGTTTCCCTCTTCATTAGCTCTTGATCGTCTCTTCTTACATAAGAAGGTAAGAAATTTTATTTAGGGTTCTTGTTACAATTCAAGTCAATATGGTTACATATTTTTTACCGACTAAAATCTATTACATAAATTTATAAGTCAAACCGATAATGTTTACTACTTTCGTACAAATTTTGGGTACTCTAAGCTCCTCTGGCCAAAGTTGCCTCCCTCCACCCCTAGCACCTACAAGGAATGCATATAAATCCTTAAAAACATAAACTTTTTTCGATTAAAAAGTAAATAAAAAATATTTTCGGTTACAACAATGACCATATATTATGACTCTCGTTCGATGGAAATTATTCACTAGGCTTTGAATTGTTCAGATCTGAAAAACTTTCAAAAGGGTTAAAAAAAAAAAGAAAAAGAAAAAAAATGGGGGCTTGTTTGGTTTAGTCAGTTTATCAACTTTTTTTTATGTCTGATAAACAGTAAAATATAGCTATAGGATTCTTTTGTCCCTTGGGCCTTCCTAATGATGCCAAACAGACATTTCATGAACAACTAGCCCTTTGTGTGGGCTCCAGAGGAATTATGCTCATTTACAGTTTTATCCCTCCATGTTTCTTGCTTATTGAAATTGATTAATTAAATGTATAAAAAGAGCATTATGAGACAATAAAACATCCACTGCAAGAGATTTACCAAAAAAAAGAAAAAGAAAAAACAGAGATGAAGATTCACTGCAAGAGTAATGCTCACTGTCAATTTCATTCTTTTATTATAAACTGGAGCCTATTGATGATTGGAAAATTGAGAATATATATAGTTAGATGGAGAGTATCGTGTGTTAAGTTTTTTCACAGTTTTTTATTCACTTTTTTTAAATTTAATTTACAAGAGAGTGATTTATAAGTTCAGCGCTTAATGATGCCCAGTTCACGTTGTTTCAGGCATATTTACCATGGAGGTAAATTCGCATGAGTTGATGGTAAATGAGGGCCATTCAGTGGCAAATGGGCATCATGCATGGGTAATGATTTTTACAGTAGACACAAGAAGAAAATAAAATCAAAAACAGCTCAAACACAGTTATATTTTATTTTTTAACTTTCTTTTTTTTACCTTTTAAAGTTATCCCAAATATTTTCTTGTGCTTTATGAATTTAGATCACATGCTGAGGGCCACGTCTTCACATTCTTGAGTTCATCCTTTTTTTTCAGTTTCCCAAAGAAGACGCGGAGAATCCCGCAACTCTGGCATGGATGTTTTTAGAATAATATAATTTCATTGCCTGTCATGAATTTGCTAAATAAAAAAATAAAAAAATTAATGACTTCTATATATTTTTGCTTCCCCCCTTGAGAAGACAAAAGCATCAACTGTGTCCCAGCATAAACAAAATCATCATTCATGATCACAAACTCCCCTGGAATTTAAAAACATCTTATTTTCAGTATACCCTCTTCTTCTTCCTTTTTTTTTTTTTTTTTTTTTTTTGTCTCATCAACTGCCTTCCAGCAAAATTATGATTCATGATCACAAACTTGCGTAACTCAGTTGTCATGATTCGTAATAAATAGACATTGAAATGGTTGCGGGGACCCTCGCGGGTAACTGATGTTCACAGAAGCAATAATATAGATTGTAGAAAAACAAATTCAGCCCATACTTGCAACTATTTAATTTCTTAAATATAAATATAGGTAAGGCTTTCGACGGGCCGCGTCGGTCCGAAAACTCGCATAACCCGTCTTGATTTTTAGTCAAACCGGCACGGCCCGACCAACAGTTTGACCGGACCCCAACCCAAACCGGCTGACTTTCATGGGTCTATTTGGGCCCCAATGCAGAGGCCCAAGTGCCGTCCGAAAGTAAACTCGTTTGGCCCCGAACTTTGACGCAAAGACAGACCCTAAGCCCGGATCCATCCGGCCTGAATTGAACCCTCATAGGTTGTCATAGATGGCCAGCAGTTGGGCCAATTTTTTTCTTCTTTTCTTTTTTTCCTTTTTTACGAAAAATAACTAAAATTACCAAATTATCCCCACCAACAGCTACATTTCTGGAGCATAGTGTACTTTTAAGGGGTCTGGTGGCCTTATAAATACATTGGGTTATTTCAAACAAATCTCAAGTCAAAATCTCTTTAAACACTCCCTTTCTCTATTTTAAATTTTTTATTTTCAGACCGGAGATTAAAACCTGTGTCATCTTAAATAAAAGAAGGTTGTGGAATTTACTTTTGATTTTTCTTTTTGAGCTATTAGACAATTTTCTTCCGTAATGAGCCGCCAATGGATGCATTTATTTTTAACAGGTACTTTTCTTTTACACCCGTTATACAACAAGTGGACCCACTTAGATCAATAAATGCCCGCTTGCAGGGTCGACTTATAAGCATCAACACAAGGTGAGCTAGCTGGACTGCCCGACCAAGTCAACCGGGTCTCGCTCAACTGGAGCGTCCAATCTCAATAGGACCGACCACTGTGGATTGGGTTCGACCGAACCGAGACGCACCCGCAGAAATAAATCACTTGTCGTTGCTCACCTACCGCACAACATTTTTTTTTTTTTTTCAAACTACGAACCATATTACTAAATATGTGTTGTGTTGGGATGGTACTAAACAGAATAGTCCATTTAGCTCAAGTACCAACCCACCTACACAATTAACTTTTACAGCCTGTCCAGTACTAGCCTTATTTAATTGTGGTTTGAACTTCTTGAAAAATATAAAGGAAAACAGGGGAAAATTTTAGGCATGCTCAGTTGATATACTAAATACCGTTGGGATTTTTTTTCAGATAACAATGCTCCTTGAACACCTTGTTCATTCATAAAATAGTACATATCATCATCATGAAATCATGTTTGGAAACGAAAAATTAGTTTTCTACAACTAAGCAGTGCCGTGAAGTAATGTTTTAATATCGTACGGTCACGACGGAAAGTTAAAAATATAAACTTTGAGGGAAATTTGTGCAAAAAATAAATAAAAAATAAAAAATAAAAAATCCTACTACTTCCCCATCCTTTCTTTGTCCTTGACCCAAGTGAAGCAAGCAAGCCATCCACCATTAAAGAGGGTTCCGAACTCAACTACAAGAAGTAACCAACATACCAACCAGCTTTGTCCTCACTGGGGATGATTCACCCCTCCTCTCTACCATGCCCACAAAATTTATTCTGCCCTTTAATCCATCCCAGGGTAATCCAACCAAAACCTAAAACCCTCCCTCACATAGCAAGATTTCTTTTTTTATTTAAATTTTCCCTCCCAATGGATGTGAACTAGACAATGAGGACTTGAGAAAGTAGAACATACTCATCTACGAATGATAACCGTGAGAATGAAAACTTCATACAAACCAACGAGCGCATATTTGATTTCCATGAAATTTCAAGGCATAAAACTACTCATCTAAGCATTAAAAGCTCAGCACATTTTTAACAGCCTTGATTTGCTGCCATTCTAAGTACTAAAATGTACCAAGCAGCATAATATACTTAGGATCGGTTCGGTAGAGGTTATGAAAAGCTGATTCTAGGTTTAGCGAAAGCACAAAAGGAGCTTTTTAGAAATCTATGTTTAGTAGTCAAGAAGGGCTTTCCAACCAAAAAAGTAAAAGATAGTTCCCCCAAAAACTAGCCCTGGGTCTCAAGAAAATCAACATGACCACATAATTTCATATGCTCTTTCCATCTGTACCGGGAGATTTTGGGTCAATAACCTCGGCTCAGTGCCAAAGGTCTTAACCGGCTAAGCAAGCAAGCACGCGCACGCCACAGAGCAAGATTTAAGTCCAGAGAAAGTACGTGAAGATTAAATGAGGAAGGAACCCATCAAGGGAACCATTAACTAGTAGCTTCAAAGGGGCAATGGCAGTTGGGGGTTTATAGAACCAACAGGACGCAAGGGGAAAAGAAGGTAGCATCAGTGTAGTAAGCACGTGAAATAAAGTATCGGATTCATCAATATGCTAGGGCCTTAAATGTGGTAGATTTGTGTAGGTCAACAGTCCTAAATTCTCCCTGAAAACATTACTCCAGGCCTTTGCAACATGTACAAATTATTAAACTGGCATATGCATTGAGACACAAACAGCGCATAAAGGGCCATACCTATAATCCAGTGAGAAGATTATCTTTAAAAGCCTGACGAGTATTTACAGATAATTCCAAACCCCTAGTCTTCAGCAAGTGAAGAGCACCAAATCATCAATTTATATATGCACTAGAATTCGTGAAAAACGATTTCCTCGAACTCTCTACAAGACAACAATTTATAAACGAGGAGGACAGTGCCCCGTAATGACCAGTTGCAGTTTCGCAGTCTACACGAAATAAAATGGTCCCCCTCTGCTGTAAACGTCTCGTAATATGACATTCTAGAATCAGTGTCTAATCGTAATTCTAAACTCTTCAGTTTTTTTTTTTTCCTACATACATTCCCAATCCTTGACAACAACCAGAATCCAAGGGATTTAACACATCATAACATCTTTTGTGTCATGGATGATAAAGTTAAAAATTGCAGCAAAAGGGAACGAAGAGTGGGGGGATTTCGAGCCTCACTGCTCAAATTAACCAGACATTCTTAAATGCCCTAAAAGCCTAAACTGGCCTCTTCCAACCACTTCACATCTATATATTCAACATACCTTTACGCAGAATCAGTCATCCATCAGTCTCCCCCCCTTCTAAATCTGCCATGGAATTCTATGGCAAAAGAGCCCTTTGGAGCATCATGGATGAAGAAAGAAAAGGCATAGATTTACCTAGAAGAGTTTCCTTTAGTGGCTGCCAAAATGCAGCTGAACCCCATACGAATTATGCATCGGCAAGAACATCGTCAGCTTCCGCATCATCGATCCCGGTTACATTTATGAGCCCCGAGACACCATGGACACTCTCCCCCATGCACCCATCCTCCTCCCCAACCCTTCTCTACCATTGTTTGGCTTCTCTCCATCGCCATGAAGGTAACATCTTCTCTATTGCTATCTCGAGAGACTTCATTTTTACAGGCTCCGAAAGCAGCCGAATGTATGCATGGAAGCAACCCGATTGTATTGAGATGGGTTATATAAAAGCAAGTTCGGGCGAAGTACGAGCGCTCTTGGCTTCTGGGAATATGCTATTCTCTACGCACAGTGATTTCAAGATACGTGCATGGGACGTGTCACTGAAAGAGAATTTTCGTCCAAAGAAGATTGCAACCTTACCCCGGAGAAGCCCAATCTTTATGTTCCCAAAGAAGAACACCCATCAACACAAAGATTACATTTCCTGCCTAGCTTATAATGATGTGGAGAAGATTCTATACACAGGCTCCTGGGATAGAACAGTTAAAGCATGGAAGGTTTCAGAAAGGCAATGCGTTGACTCATTCTTGGCCCATGAAGGTCGCGTCAATGCAATTGCAGTCAACCAGCTAGATGGGTGTGTCTTCAGTTGCTCCTCTGACGGCTCAGTGAAGATGTGGAGAAGGGTTTATGGAGAGAGCTCGCATAATCTCACCATGACACTAAAATTTCAACTCTCGCCGGTCAATGCCTTAGCGTTGAGCTCGTCCATCAGCTATTGCTTCCTCTACTCTGGTTCGTCAGATGGGCTAATAAACTTCTATGAGAAGGAGAGAATGTCCAGCAGATTTAACCATGGAGGATTTTTACAAGGCCATCACCTTGCAGTTCTTTGTTTAGTAACAATGGGGGAGCTGGTCTTAAGTGGTTCGGATGATGGAACAATAAGAATATGGAGGAGGGAGGAAGGGAATTGTCTACATTCATGCCTAGCGGTAATGGAAGGGCATCATGGCCCAGTCAGGTCCTTAGCTGCATCTATGGAAACAGACAACTCTGTTCAGAATCTGTTAGTTTATAGTGCAAGCTTGGATCAAACATTTAAGGTCTGGAGGGTTAAGGCGATTCTCACTGAGAAAGGGAATCTACAGGATTCAGTGGCAACCAATCAACAGGTAGAAACTGCAGAGTGTGAGACGGAAACTGCAGAGAATGAGATATGTCCGGTCTTATCACCTTCATGGGTAGAAAAGAGGCTTCATGGCAAACCTTTTCAGTAAAAATGGGAGAGAAAATATAATGCTGAGGTTCTGGATTAACGAGTATATTTTGTAACCCTAGACCTAGTTCTGAAACTTAACTGTACCTAGTGATGTGTATATTCAGAATTTAACTAATGTTTATTGGAAAATGCATTTCTCTTTTGTTACTGCAGAACAACCATGCTGCACGGCTATAATTTAGCCAACTCCAAACTCTTGTCATTAACGCTTGGTTTGTTAATGGTTTTAAAGGATAACCTATAATTACAACAAAGCTTCTATCCTGCTGAAGAAAGCAGCCTCTGGTACAAATTTGTGAAAATAGAATCAATCTACTAGCATGTTTTCGGGAAAAGGGATTGAGGCACAGCAATGATAGTACCCATCTTCATCAAACACAAACCTCTGTGAAAGGTGGGCTTCACGTATCAGATATTCCCCCCATTCCTCAGATCCATATTGCTTGAAAATGCCTCGTGCATCAAATGAATCAAACTTTCTTGTCCTTTTCTTCCTGAAACAAGTCCAATTCCATGTCAGCCGCAATAGGGAGATGTAGCCATTGTAAACTTATCCATATTTACAGCAGTTTATAAGCACTGAAGAAATACTAAGCTAAAGAAGAATACCGAACCTTTTCCTATGCCTTGCATTCATGATAGTGGCATGTAGCTGCAATTTGAAAATAAAATTTAGCCTCATTATCATAAGTTGTATGATATTTATAGACCCAACATAGAAGCCTCACAGTATTCCTTTAAAATACTATAGTGTGACATGAAGCTACTAGATTTCATGAAATGCATGCACATGGGAGAATTAGAGAAGTCCATGTCATCCAATGAAATAATACACATCCAAGTATGGGGAGTTTGGAAGATGGATTACAAAAATCAATTAAAAAAGCTTTAAAAAACTGCTTTAAAAAACTGTTTTCTACACCTCCATTTGCACATATCTATTGCAAAAATATTAGCATAAGAGACACTTTTAAGGTTGATTTTACCTCGGGTTTATGTTAGAAGCACATGTAGTTTGAAAGAAAGTTAAAATGACAACAGCTATGCAACTCAAAGTATACATTGAAACTTTGGATAGCTTAATATTAGGTCAAAATTTGAGCTATCAAAACAATGCAGGGGAAAAATATTATTATTAGTACACAGGAAATTTACAAATCAATGCTAAAAGCATCATAATCTGTCAGGATAAACAAATATGCAAGATTTATCATTCTAGGGAATAGTGTTATAGTATTTACTTTTACCTTTAGCGTCTGCTGTGCATCTTTCTCAAGGACAAGACCAGCCTCAACATATGCATTAATAATGACTTCTAAGAGGGTTTAAGAAATTCAAAACACCTGGAGTAATCCAAAGAAACAAATTTTTGAAATAAAAAATACATCAAAATTTCACAGATATTAAAAATTAGGATACGGCAGGCTTGTAAAAGTCGGTTTTCATTGCCAACTTCTTCAACAGGAGCATAAAGAACACGGGCTTTGGCAAGAGGACCTCGCATGCAATTCTGCAAGGACATATAATATAAGAAATGCCACAGCCAGAAGCAATGTCTAACATCTGAATCTAATTAGTGGACCAAAGTTATTGACATAATATATAGGTACTAATTCTGCAATTCATCGGTCTCATATTGGTAAAGCAACAGATCCATAAACTACAGGCATCTCAGGAGAGAACCTTACCAGCCCCTTTAGTTTAACAAAGACAGGCCTACCACCCAAGGCATCCATTACCTTTGAGGAGACACTCTGCATAAAAATAAAAATAAAAACTATAATGAATGAGAAAGGCCCAGTTTGGATTGCCCCCAAGGAAAGCACTTTGGCCAAAAAAAGTGCTTTCTGGAAAAGCTATTTGATATAACTTTCTCAAAGGCCAAAAAGTGATATCTGTGTAGCCTTTTTTTTGGGCCAAAAAGTACCCTTCGAATTTGTACCAAATGCTTTTTTTTTTTTTTTTTTTTTAATTTTTTAAAAAAGAACTTTTTGACCAATTTCCAGGTGGGTATTTAAACGGGGCCTAATAGTGCCACCCAGTAATCTTCACTTGGTATAACTTTACCTGTAATATGGCACTAGCTGCATCAACACGCTCCTTGTTCCACAACTTCAGCATGAGTACGGTCAAGTGAAACGTTTTCGGTTTAATAAATATGGATCTGTCTATTCCCAAGTCTGTCAAACAGAAGTTACATTGGTGAATTTTCATGGGAAGTACAAACAAGAGAGAGAAGAAATTATAAGAAGAAATAAGAAATACAGAAGATTAAGAAACACAATGGGGGATAACCGGGTATATTAAAGAAAAACGAAAGCTAAGATGAGTCTATGGTCCAATTTGCCCAAATATCTAAGAAGAGTTTCATAGATGAACACAACCTACGTGATTCTATGTGGATGCATGCATATGCTATATTTTCTTTATACCAGATAGAGCCGGCGGCTTCAATGCTTTAGGCGGATAACTTGTAAGAGGGATATTTCTTATGTCCACTTTCACTTCTTTACTATCATCCTGAACCTTGAGTTGTACTTCAACATTAAGTCTTTTATCCAACTTTTTGTCACTCTGTTCATCGTCTGCACTGTCTACATCTGAATTGCTATCTAAATTCTCTTCAGCAGGATCGCTGTTTTCCAATATGGAGTTCTGAAAATTGATCAGCTTATCAACCAGTTCAGGGTGTATGGCCAAAGGAAGTGATACGAAGTGAGAATAATCGAGACGTGGGCTTTTCACTGCCTGAAACATAGAAGACCTTCAAGTATTATTCATTGTGTATTACAAATATGTGCTCAAAGGAAACAAGAAAACTATGTTCTCCAAGGAAAACATGAAACACTGCAAGTTGTAGAAATTGTAGTTACCAGCATAAATCAAATCAAGTTCAAAACATCTTTTGAGAAATCAATTATACATGAATACACAAATCAAACCTAAGCCAACATAAGCCGTGAGAACATTACTTACTCTGAAAGGCCAGACATAAATAACAAGTTTACAGCTTTAACTGGTATTGAAATCCTTCTTTCATTTATACAATATCCCTTTCAACTCATTAACAAGGAGCACTGAAAGCAAAACCCAGTCTCATACGCTACACAAAATGTTTGTTTCCTAATATAAGCATTATCTAATACCATTCAATGCTATCATACATCCAGCTATGATATTGCTTCACTTTTTCATGCGAAATATTGGAACTTCAAGAACATCAATTAAGAGGCTTTGAGAAATATATTTATTCACACAGACCAGATGGAATCTAATAAACTTTGGTAATGGCAACCTACCTCGTCAATCATTGCATGTGTCTTTTCTGATGCTTTAGTTATGGTTTCAATAGAATCACCTTCAATTACTGCAACATGGAACAATGTCAGTGTTATTGAAAGTTTCAGCAATAAACATTCACATGACAAGATTTACCAAAAAAAAAAAAGGAAAAAAAAAAAAGCATTCACATAAAAAAAAAGTTTGTACAAATGCAACTTAAAAAACAAGATTTAAGGGGGTGATACATCCCATAATTCATTCCCTTGGAAAACCAGGAAGATGTTTTGTAAAGGAAAATAAAGGTATAGGACAAGTTCGTGTACCCCACAATCCCTAATGCAAAAACCCCCCCAAAAGCACCCTAAACCCTTAAAGCAGAAAAATAAAAACTACGAACGCTAAACCTTAGTTTCTATAGCCTACACTCTAAACCCTGAAATCAAAACCTTACTCTTTCTAAACCTAAACCCTGAACCAAATTGATATATCCTAAATCACAAACCTTAAAACATAAACACGAACTCCAAACACAAACCCTAATCCTCTAATTTTGTCACCTGCACAATTCACTCTCCTTATTCTATCTTTTCTTGTGTTTAAGATATCTGATTTTGACTACACTCATTTTCAAACTCCATTTCCCCCGCAAAAGTGAGATCTTTTTGCAAAATACATCTGTCAAGAGTTTAGAAAGGTCAACATTTAAGACATAAGAACCACAATATGAAGCTTACTAATAAAGAACCAAGAAGTTTACTTATAGACTCCTCTTGCTTGGATGATGGGAATGTGATTTTAACTCCAAACTCATCTTCAATTTTCTTTTGCATGGAACCCCTGTAAAACATGGGGATTTAAGATTCAAAATAAAATTAGATTATAGGAGATGAATACAAAACATAACTTAAAAGCATGAATACTATGAATTTCATACCCTTTTCCCTTCACAAAACGAATTAGAAAAGCACCTACCTGTGGCAGACAAGAAATTGAGAAACACACTTATACGTACAGAGACAGAAAATTTGAAACAATACTTTCCAAATGCATTAAATTATAAAATCCAAATTCACCAAATCTCACAAAAGGCAGGCATCACTCCGCGCATTTTTTAATGTGAAGATCAAGACAATATAACAGTTCAAACAAACACTTTGACTGAAGTCAAAATAACTTGCATTGGACAACCATGAATTCTCTAGAGAGAAACTAGCAAATTATTAATTATCGGAAACACTACTTTGGAACTCCCCACAAGATGTATTAAGCTGGAATAGCACAAGCTCTGACAAAGAAAATACTTCTAGAATGCAAAACTAATAAAAGGCAATCCCAGCCATGAGCAAAGCACAGGACAGAACAAGTTTCCTAGCTGGACAGGGTGCCAAAAAGGAAATAAAACTATGCAAATTTGCAACTACAGGAGACCTAATGGTCCTATGCAACTGTTACAGAATTTACCAATTCTGAATTCATAATTCAATATACTGACACCATCTCCAGGGTGCCAATGTGAAAAAGGTATCAAGTTCAAAATTAAAAAATCTCAAAAAGAATAAAAAGGCAAATAAACCGAACAATCAGACAAACACTAAAATAAAAAATTAAAAAAAAAAGTGCAAGATGGAACATGCAAGAAGCACGCATATTATATGGTTATTAGAATTGGGTCCAAACCCATTGGGCAAATGCGGCCAATAAACTGAAGTAAGAATGAATAAGTCATCTTGCCTGGATTGATATTGAATGCTTATCTACAGAAGAAACTGATCCTCCTTCCAAGGATTTATTTTCATTTATATCATTCAAGGCATGAGAACTTGCAGTTAAATTGTCCAGATCATCAACTGCATGACATTCTTTTTTAGCATGTTGAATGTCGAAAACAGAGTTAGAAATGGCAGATACTTCTAGAACTTGACTTCCAACCTCCACCTTCTCAACATCATGAGGTTTTCCAGACTCAACCTTCACATCCTCCAACAAGTATTCTGCATATTTGAATTATACATATCAAATAAACCACGGATAAATCAGAATACAATTCAACATCCAATTATTAAGCCTGCAGTCTACCATAGTCATATGAGAGTACTCAAACATTTTAAATCTCTGCTTCATGTCAGGATGACCAGGGTTGCTTGTTCCCTTCAAGTCACATAAAGCAGCTTGACAGATCCCAAAAATAATGACAAAAGCAAATATAATTTTACCACCCTATCACTCCTGGCTAATAGGTGATGTCTAGTGATCTAGTTAATACAATTTATCTGTGCATGGAAAATGTACTGCAAACCCCAGTTTTTGGAAAATAAAATAAAATGGCAAAAAAATCCGTGCAAGATCCAAGAGACAAAACGTGCAAGGATGTCTAAGAAATAACATATTGCGTGCTAAATAACAAACCTCCAGAGGCATCAGATTGAGTACATACTGGCCTCCAAACAGAAACTGTCTTCTGCTTTTTACTTTGGTCCTTAACATTTGAAGAATCATTTGCACCACTCATTTTCCTATGATAGCTCAGACCCTGATAACTGTTGCACCCCTGTCCCAAGTCAGCAGCACAAATTGAGTCAGGTGCTTCAACAAGGCTTTACATATTAACACTCTCTCTCTCTCTGTTGCCCTTTTTATTTTGCAGACAGCGGATTCAATATCCATGTTACCTTTGTAAAATGATATGTCAATTTGCCATAAATCATTTCTGCATGCTATAACGGAATTTCAATCATTTTCTAGCAACGAACTGAATATAAATTCCACAAGCGTGCACATGAAGACACAAAATATCTACAACAAAATTAACACGTTTGAATTCCGCAGAACTGGAATCCCAATCTATTACATTTTTGTGCAGGCAAAAGCAGCATTCTCAGTATTTCCAACCATGTAGAACACTGAGATAAAACATAAAAAGATCAGTGTTCTAAACCTTGACGCATTCTCCTGGCTTCGAAATGACACAAATATTGGCAAATTTCCAAGCACGATCAACTCTGCCAATATATAATAGAATCAAGTTAATAAATTGCTTTCGGTGGGTATGATATATGCAGGGTCACAGCACAAAATCAACTTTAGGGGTTGTACAAAAAAATGTGATCTTTGAAAAAGTTTATGAAGCTAACACTCATTACAAACTTGTAGGGAAGAAAAAAGAGATTATTGAAAGTTCGAAAGAAAACCCATTTCCCCGAGCCATTGAAGTCCATGGCATATGAAAACAAGGAGTTTGTGCTAGGTTTCCAGAGAAAGCATGCTTCTGTCTACCTACTGAATTTTGGAAACTCCCAGATTTAAATTTTCATTCTTTTTCACTTATGGTTCACTTTTTCCTGAATTTTATGGGTAACCAAACAGCGTACCTGAAGGAATGCCTGCAACCTATCATTCGTATTTCTTCCTCTTTCCGACCAGCGGTGCAACAGAGAGAAAAGCGACCGACACCGCGACCTAATATCCCTCCTTTTTTTCTTTTTCTTTTTTTTCTTTTCTTTTTTTTTTGGCTTTACATGTAAGTTTTTTTTTTTTTCCTTTTGCCTTTTTCCTTAACCGCCTCTAATACGGCATTGCTTTGCGATCAATTCAAACGAATAAATTTCAAATTGAATTAACATGAAAAAAAAAGAGAGGGGAAATTACACTTAGTCTCATGTAATTTTACTTTATTATAGAAAATCTTTTATGATTTAAAAATCAGTACATAACTCTTTTATTATTTCAATGAACTTACAAAAGTTAATTTTTCTGTTAAATCTAACAGTTTGTTTTTCCATAATTTTTTTAGTATTCATTATGGTAGAAGAGACTTTAATTTCTCAAATTACCTATAAACTAACTCCTCACTTCAATCACAATAGTTCTCAAAGAACTATTCATTTTTATAATTCCTAAGCCATGAATGAGATATATTTATTCTACCCAAAAAAAAGATTCACGTGCATCTATCTAGATGCTTATAATATTCGTGCCATGAAAAAGATATATTTATTATAAAAAAAGAGAGGTATTTTTATGAGCATTTATTTAGGAGCTTATAATATTCATATACATATTTCTAATCATTATGATTAGTTGGGATTATGAATATATAACCTCTGTAGAATATATATATTTTCAAGGTACAAGAAGCATAAAAGCGTCCATTTATTTGGGTATCGCTATGACAAGGGTTAAGAAATGAGTTTATGGGTAATTTGGGAAATTAAAATCTTTTTTATCATATTAAATACTAAAAAATTATGAAAGAATAAATCGTTAGATTGGACGGAAAAGTTAACTTTTGTAAGTCTATTGCAACCATGAGTGGGAATGTACTAATTTTTAAATCACAAAGAGATTTTCTGTAATTGTGTCAAACTACAAGGGGGTTAAGTGTAATTTTCAGAAAAATAAAAGGCGCCTCAATAATTCAACAAGAAAACAAGAATAAAATATTACAATTCAAACTTAGGGACATCTTCTCCTCAAAGCCATATAACTTTTATATTTTTTTATCTTTTTAATATCATTTAGCAAAAATGGTATAATTTTAAAGGATGTATGTGCCTATATGTCGAGAAAACTTCTAAATGATCTCTTGTGATTTAAATTTTATTTATCACATCCTTTATATTTTTATTTTATTTTTAATAAACCTCTTCTATCCATTTTTCATCCAATTTCGTTAAGTGAGCCGACATGACAAGTTATTAAATTTTTACATCACTACTTCACATGTAAATTATTAAAAAAAATAATAATAATACTTGAAAAATAGGAAAATTTAAGAAAACACAAATAAAAAAATAAGAAAACGCTAATCTATACTCTTAATCGCCATGGATCTTAACATTATCTTAGTTGAAAATTTGGAAGGACACTGAAATTTTAGTGCATTTTTTCTAAAATCAAACTTTAATTCCATTATATATTTATGTGCACCTCCAAAGAAGAGAGTCTCGCCTTTATTATTTTCTTATTTAGAATTTCTTATTTTTTTAAAATTTTCAAGTATTTTTGAAAAATTTTATATCATTTTTAATAACTTATATTCGAAATAATGATGTGAAAATTCAATAGGTTGACATATGCTGGTGGTAAATAGATGGAAGGAGACTATTAAAAATAAAATTTAAACTACATGTGATCTCTAAAAAAATGACTTAAATCATTGAGGGTCTTTTAAAATTTTTCTCACAAATATCTATATTAACATTCAAAATAGTTACAAGGGTTTAGATACCTTATAGCATGTAATATAATTAACATTCTCGACAATCAAATGAGCTATTTAGTAATTCTCGAACTCTTTTTTATTTTATATTGAAAATTAAATGGGACATTTGGACAAGTAATGTTAATTAGGCACCGGTCAAAAATAGGCCCAAGGCAAAGAAGGGCGAGATAAAATTATTTTAGGAGGGAGATTATAACTTTTTTTCTTTTTAATATCTTTATAAATCGATCAATATTTATCAAAATCTCAACAATAAAAAAAAGGTAAAATAAAATCCTAACTAGATATATTGTAGCATAACACTGATAAATGTACCTTAAAAAAGGAATCAATAATAAAGAAAGTATATTTTATTTTGGGACAACATATGGGCGCATCTTTCCTCCTCAGAGCACGCGCCCGAGAGTTGGTTGGTCATTGGTGGTATAACCCAACCATGTCCGCCACGTCGAGCACCGTCGCGGGTTCCGCGCAGCCGGAGGACATTTTCTGGCCTCCGTCATCCGCCACGATCTCCGGTGAACCCAGCGAGTCATACTCCATCCCGAACGTGACTAAGGCCTTCCCTTTCTCCTCTGGAAACCCTAGAATCGAAGAGATCAGAGGTGTCATGCACCTCTTCCGCGATGACGCTTCCCCTTCATCTAACAATCTCCCTGTAAGCTCAAGGATTCTCATCTCTTCCCATCCCCCTCTGTCCGCTTCCTACATAATTCGTGAAGAGCTGTATAGTTTTTGTTGATAGTGTTCTATTGGATACTTTTTTCCTTCTTTCTACTTTCTCTGTTTTAGGGTTTTTGTGGAATTGGGAATTCTCTCACTTACTATTAGGTTCTTGGAAGAACTTGGTAGAAGGATAATACTTTTCAAAGTTGGATATTATGTAGATAGGTTGCTCGGTAGACTATCCTATTATTGAGTTTGGTTAAGTGGAGGATCACATTTTACGTGTTGAAGGTTTGAAATTCAAGCTTTTAGCTTCTCATTCTCATGAGATTCTTTGCAACCGACTTTAAGGGGAAAAAAAAGAAGAAAAAGAAATCTTATTGAAGTCTCTTGAAATATTGATATGACTACACGAGTTTAATTTGCCTATGTTTTGTTTTTCACAGTTGACATGCTTTTTGTTCAGTTTAACAATCACCTTCCATGTGGACCCAGCACCACATGTGCTTTGCCAGTTCATAAATTTCCTATTTTACTAAATGGTATGGCGTGGCCAAAGTCGTGGATTTTATCTCTGAAAAATGAACTAATATGAACTCTTTAAAATCATCATGGTACATGCTGTTACTTCAGGCTTTCAAAATTTTCATCATAGACATTGACGTTCTGAATTCCAAGAAGCATCTCTCTGTGGGTCATGACTTTTGTGGAGTACTTGCTTTTCTTGTCTGCTAAGAGCCTTGAATTTGTTTGAAATGTTTTCTGATCGATGTTCATGTCCTGATTGTTATCATTCATTCTTTTTATATATAACTAACCAAATTGGATGATGGGATCAGATGGAGCCAGTTTATGCTATCCATGTTTTTGCTATGTAGGTTGGTAGGAAACCTCTTGTCTGTGTTCTTGGGGTACCAAACCACATGACATATGCTGATTTCTGCCAATTTTGTGGTTCATTTATTCAGCTTATGTTGGAAATGCGAGTCGTCAGGTGCATTCTTGAGCTATAATTTTTTGTTTCTGGGAAATTTGCTTTTGCTAATGAACGTTGTCTTGACTGTTATTATCTTTTTGTATGTTTCAGAAATGATGGAACAGATAATAGCTATAGTATTTTGATAAGGTTTGATAATCAAGACTCCACTGATAATTTCTACACTCATTTTAACGGGCGACGGTTCTCATCTCTCGAGGTATTCTTTGCAAGTAGTATTCTTTTAGTTTTCCCCTTCTTGTAATGTTTTTATTTTAATTAGGGGCGGGTTATACAGTTGTTCAATTATTGATATAATTTACTTGAACTTCTTGTTGTTGTTATAGGTAGAGACTTGCCATGTGCTTTTCACCGTCGATGTACAGTACACTGCTTCAATTGAACATGCACAGACTTCCCTGGCAAACTCAACTGAGCAGTCTGCATGTCCAGTTTGTCTTGGTAATTTTTCAAGATGTTGTTTTGAAAGCAAACACTACAGCACTTTTCTCTGTGCCTCTCTCTTTTTTACTTCATTAACTTCTCTGCACTTTTAGCTTTTATTTCCTAATTAGCGTGTGACATTTAAAATTAGATTTTCCAGCCTGGTAGTATTTGAACCTTGTTGGCATCATGTTCTTGTGTGTGTCACCCTTAATTAGATCTGTTCTGGTAAACGTTTGCCGCGACCCAGGGTGATTAGATAAGGTTATTTTCAGCATCTAAATGTTTTGATAAAGAGAAGGGAGACATTAACCAGATGTCTTTGAAGCACCAAGCTTAGAAATTCTGAAATGATTACGTCGTTGTCGAGATATGTTAGATTGTGCTTTTGGTTGACACATGTTTTAAATTCTTGAGATAACCATAACTGTATATTTACTTGACATGAGGATACTTTTGAGGTATGATTATTATATTAGATTAATGTATTCTAGTCCTTGACTAGTTGTTGCTTTTCTCCTATGCCTTAGAGAGATTGGACCAAGAGACAAGTGGAATTCTCACAACTATATGCAACCATTCTTTCCATTCGTACTGCATTTCAAAATGGACTGATTCTTCTTGTCCGGTAATTTTGTTGAATGTATTTTCCTTCACATTTCTTGATTAAGCTAAAAGTTTAGATATGTTTTGCCTCTTTGAGGGAGTTCCCTCCCACCTTTGCTCGGGGTGAGAAAGAGTCACTGTGCGTATGCTATTCGCAAGTTCTAAATGGTCTGTTTCAAATGAAAGTCTGCCCAGAACATCATCAGGTGCTCACGTTGTTTTTATGCTTTATTCAGGTATGCCGATACTGCCAACAGCAGCCTGAAAAATCAGTATGTGGTGTCTGCCAAACTTCTGAGAATCTGTGGATATGTGTTATTTGTGGTTTTGTTGGTTGTGGAAGGTAACACACTCGTCTTTGGTGTAGAAGTATATAAGTTCTACAAACTGTTTATCCTTCTATTGAAGATGCTTCTGGTGTTCATAGTTCCATGGGAGATATTTTTGGTATAGGTACAAAGAAGGACATGCTATAAGACATTGGAAAGAAACTCAACACTGCTATTCACTTGAATTGGATACTCAGCGTGTATGGGATTACATTGGCGATAACTATGTTCACCGTTTGATTCAATCCAAAACTGACGGCAAGTTAGTTGAATTGAATTCCCATTGTGTGCATTCTGATGATGGCTGTGGAAGTTGTGGCTGCAGTGCGGATTCTGGAATTAGTGAGGCTCTTTTGAATAGTAAAGTTGAAGCTGTAATTCACCTATCCTTTTGTCTTTGCACTGTTGCCCTCTATAATTATTATAATTTTTCATGTAATTAGTGACACTAAATATTTGAGATTTATTTGCAGATCGTCAGTGAATACAATGACCTGCTTACCACCCAACTCGAGAACCAAAGATTAGTATGTTTTATCTACCACATTTTATTGAAGTTGTCCCAATGTATGGCTGTATTGCCCTGGGAGGTTTTTTTTTTTTTGAATTGCTTGGCTCTACATCATTAATATATCTTTGTATGATTTCAGTACTTCGAGTCTTTACTGCAACAAGCAGGGGAAGAAACTGAAAAGGAAATATCTGAAGCTGTTGAGAAAGCCGTGACCATAAAACTTCAGAAGATGCAAGCTAAGCTGGATAAATGCCTCAAAGAGAAGGGATTTCTTGATGACGTAACCACCTTTCTTTGCTTATTCCTGAGTTTGCTCTTGCGACTATTACATGCATTCTTGAGTAGTTCTGTTAATCTAAGTATTGTTCCTGCATGCAGATCAATGAGAATCTTCTGAAAAACCAGGAGATATGGAAAGCAAAGATACTTGAGATTGAAGAGAGGTATACTTCTCTTACTTTATATGAAATCAATTTGAAGACTAATCATGGGACTGCTAATTCTTGTTAACGCAAAATGACCGAATTCCCAATTTTATTGATGTATCCATAAGATAAAACCTTTAGGATATGTTGGCTGGCCCAAGAGGCATATGAACCTTGACTTTTATATTTGATATCGAATTATTCATGAACATTTTAATGCTGCTGTATCTGTGGTACGTCTATGTGAGCGTGACTGTGGATAACTGAACGCTTTTCCAGCCCCCCTTTTTCATTTGGACAGATTTATGTTTGTCCCCCACTGTGGCGTTGTGTTCCCTATCTTGTATTTACAGAATATTCATGCAACTGTTGCAATTTTGTATGAAAAATAAGTGGATTTCAAAGTTGGGTCACTGGAATGACTAAATATCTTATAAATTACATATTTTTAGCTGCTGAAACATATCATCTAAGTTGATCCATATGCCTGTGTACTGAATTTGGACCCAACTGACCAAGGCTGGAACTATTGTACATTTCTTGATGAATGCCATGCGCGCTATCGTATCGCATCGGTGGTAACTGAAGCATTTCATTTTCCCTGCAGGCAGAAAAAGGCTTTGAAACTAAAGGATGTCAGAATACTTGACTTGCAAGAACAGGTAAATATTTTTGGAAACAATCTCCCTCCCGTCCTTCTCCTCAGTCACAGTTCAGTTTGCTCAAAAATTTTTTTTATTGAATGCATTTTTAAACAAATAATCCACAGGGATGGAAACAACATATAAAAACACATAAGCCTATAAATTTTCATGAGATTTCGAGATGAGTAGGTTCTGCGTTTTCAAATGTCATGAAAATTGATAAGCTCGCATATTTTTGTATGCTATTTCCATCTACATGGTTAATTTTATTGGAAAAAATGCATTAAATAAAAAAAAATTGAGTAAACTGCACAGTAGGCTGGGGCATAGAGTTACTGATGCAACATTGGAACTTCTTATGTTTGGTGTCCCACTGGTATGCGACCACGTGATATCAAGTTACGAATGATTCCTCCATTGCCACCTCATGTTTTTGCAGCTTGAGAACTTGATGGCAAGAATTGAAGCTGAGAAGATGGTGGAGCAGCTCCCACCAAATGAAATTAAAGATGGCACTGTCTCCCCAATACCAGGAGAGTCATCTTCAAAGAGCAGCAAGAAAGCCACTGCAAAGACCCATAATCGAAGAAAGCGCTAAGAATTGATGATTCCTCTGAATGCAAATCATCAGGGGCCCTAACACGTAGGGTAATTCAATTTTATTGTAGATATCGGTTTGTGTGAGTTTACCCCTTATTGTAACATGTTGGAAACTGGTAGCACCATCTGGGATTTAGGATTTGAAAGGGATAGGAGGAGCAATGACAGTTTGTCTACTAAGGTGAGGAAAATATTGTAACAAGGTGGAAATTTCTAATTTTGAAAGTTGTATCAATCTGTTCCCATACAGGTTTTCAGCCAAATTGCACTGGAGGGCTCAAATATTGTTTTTAACAAAGCCATGTGCTTCTCATGCCTCAATTGCTTGGCAATTTAGTGTGTATTTGTTATTCTGCAAACGTTACATATTTTCTTCCATTATTACTTCTTTTTAAGTTTTTTTGTAAAAAGTGTTATATTATAAGGTAGCATTTGTTTGTGCTGAATGAAATATTTGATTTGATCAGAGATATGTTCATTCAGAGCATTTAAGTAATAGTTTTAAATGATCGAATATCTTTTGATCGAATCAACAATAAAAATGCCTGTGATTCACTCAGGATTGGTCATTCAATGCGCATTTATCAAATTGCCCATGACAATTTTTGAAAATTATAAGCTTGCACACCCTCTCTTCTCCACCCCTCAAGGGACATGGTCAACCCCTTCGCCATTCTCTCTTCCACGTCTTTCTCACTTCTTCACTGTCTTCTTCCCTCTTCAGTCTTTCATATTTCTCTTCAATCTCTCCTCCCTTTCCCCTGTTTGCCATTTTTTGGTGTGAATATCTAGATTTGTACTTCTTCTGCTCACATTCGTGTTCTTTCTTAAACCTAAATCATTTTCAAAAATTGAAATTTCGTCACTGTTGTGTTCTATGCCGCCATCACAATCATCAGAAAATGAACAAGGGATTTAGGGATTCTCTATTTCAAGTTAATATGGTTCACATATTTGGTTGAGGCTTTGGTGGGGGTCTTTGGACTTGACTAGGGTTTGGAGATTTCACATTTTGGGGATGTTTACAGATTTAGGGATTTTATTTTGAGCTTTTGAAGTGCAGATATGGGGTGGATTTTGGTTTGTTCGTGGATTTGGTTAGGTTTTAGGGATTTTTGGTTTGGATTAAGTTTGGAGGTTTCGCATAATTGGGATATTTGTAGATTTGGGGATTTGATTTTGGATTTTTGATTTGGTGTAGATTTGGGGTAGGTTTTGATTTGGTTCGTGGATTTGGTAAGTGTTTGTGGGTTTTTGAATTTGATTAGGGTTTGGAGATTTTGTATTTGGAGGATATTTGCATATTTTGGGATTTTTGATTTGGTGCATATTCAAATCATATTTTGAATTTTAATATGAGAATTTGATTTTGAGGATTAGTGATTTCAACGGTGATTAGATTTTTCTCATGGGGAAAACTGATATGCTGCAGCTGCGCATAAGTTAGATGCAGCTACTGTTTTGTGATGTTAAAAAAACATACACACAAGAACCAAAAAGGATGTTGTTTTAAATTTCGTTTTGTTTCTTTCTCCTTTTTTACGTATGTGCTACACCAAGCGGCAGCAACAAAGTTAAGCCCCTTTTGCATTTTGGAGAATTCAATTGGATTATATTCTTTCTTTTTGTGGGTAAAACTCAAAAGGTAAATTATACACACTTACACCCAAATGTATAATCAAACATTTTTACTATTACATATTTATTATTTCTTATTACTTGTCTTAACCAATAAGCACTAATTTAACATGCTCCAAACGTTAACACAAAGTTTGTCTATTAAAGAAAACTGGTACTTCTTTTTTCAGTAAGAAATGAAATTATAACTTATTGTGGCAATGTTTCTTATAATGAAGGCAATGGTGAAATAACATTAAATAAATTTATTCATCCCTACAAAAAGTGATCGCTAATAAATTTTTAAAAAACTCATCATATTTACTGGGATATGCCAAAGAGTATATGGGACTTCTCTGGTGATGTGGTGTGCAAAACAGTGAAAGATGAATTTTTAAGGACAAGTAGCATTACTCGTAAGATTTTCCCCTTTAATTAATTTGCAGCGATATTTTTGATCAGTAATCATTAGTGATTAAGACTATTTGGTTTGTTTTCTTTTCGTTGAATGAGTGATTTTATTTGGTAACTATCACGAATCCATGTTTTGACTTCTATAGCCTCTTTATTAGAAAAGAAATTAATCGTCCATTTGATTCATAGAATGGAATTAAATCAATATACCATAAAAATGTAACATGAGAAATGGGATGTGCATATGAAGAACGAGTGAAATATATAATTAATAATTATTACAGTCTTGGTCACCTTTAGTACCTATTACTTATTTATTCTGTATTTATTCTTCTGATAGTTCGTGTTAGTATTCACTTCGATTATGCTTTATGAAGATAATACTCATCATATATTATATCTATAAAGAATACTTATTATATCTTATTCTGCAAGTATAAATGGACCCATCATATATTATATCTATAAAGAATACTTATTATATCTTATTTTACAAGTATAAATGGACCCCCAACGGAAAGATTATTTTAAGTCAAGAATAAAAGTAATAAAAGTTCTATAACTTAGCTGTAATTATCACTATTACTTCAGATCTTGAGTCTAAACTTTTTAACAGGTTCAATTTTTTCTTTTTTAAAAAATTATTAGATTAAGGCCATTCTACTGACGCACCAAGTTACAATTATACCCTCACCTCGCTCATTCCTCAATTGGGATGCAATTAGAAATCGAAACCCTCAAAATCATCCACAGTTAAGTTCCTCAGTCTCATCATCGACCCTCGACAATGTTGGATAGGGTGCTTTCATTGCGCCGGGCGGCGCAGGTTAACGAGGAAGGGGACGACAAGGACGACGAATCGAAGACCCACAAGAAGCAGCAACAGCAACCCATCTTCTACTCCTTCGGGCCACGGGTTTCCGCGTACGCGGCCCGTGTCGGATACGTCGGGCCCTGCCTCTTCCTCCTCTGCGTCTCCCTCCTCCTCGCCTCTCTCGTCCTTCTCCACAACCGTAACCTCCTCTGCGCCTCCGTCTCTCCCTTCGATCCTCGGTCCCGGGTAGGCTTCTTCGGGCTTGACGCCGGGGCCGAGTCCGACTTCGGGTTGCTCGGCGTGCCTTGGTGTAAGTTGATTTTACTGTTTCTCTTTCGGATCTTGTGATTTTCTTGGTGTTTAATTTCGGGGTTTTGATGGGTTTTTATTAGGTTGATCTGGGTTTTGATTTATGTGTTTGGGGGATGGTGATGGGTATTTGGGGTCTGTTTGGAGTTTAGATGAAGGATTGTACTGGGTTGATCTGGATTTGTTGGTGGGCTTAGGTTTTTTGTTGAGGCTGATGGTGGATTTTAATGCTTGATTGGTAGCTAAGGTAATGGAAGAAAAGAAAAGGACATGGGATATCAAATTTTGGTTCTTGATAAGTAAGAAATGCTCTTCATATTCTCTCTAGGTCGAACGCACTAAATGTAGGAAAAGAGAAGGAAAACGAGATTGTGAATTTGATTTTTTCATCTTTCGTGGTTTTAATATTTGATAATGAATTATTTGATTTTTATTGGATTATTGCGATGCCACTTGATTTCGTTTTCATACGGTTGTCAAGGAAAAGTATGGAAGAAATTAATTAGTTGGTAAAATGTTGTGATCAGTGCCCCCTGGCCCCTCGCTTGATTTTTGGTTTCAAAGTAATGCAATTTAAACTATCCCATGAGATCTAATAAACTCAACAGCTTGACTGCTTCCATTATTGGAAATTTTATCTATCACCATGAATGACAATCGCAGAAGCCACACTTCATATCGTTCTAATCTTTTACTGTTCACTGTGGTTGTGGGTCATAGTGTTAGTTTTTGATGTTTTTTGAGGGTTTATGGGAGCAGAGAATGAGTTTAATTTGGTCTTTTGATTTTGTTTAGGGACTTGAGTTTGACTGTGTAATAAATTAATTTTTGCCACTTTGGTTTAATTGATATCCTTGGCTAAAGGCAGATCGAAACACGGACAAACAGTCCCATGGACAAGTAAAGATCTACTCAAAGGCTTGGAAGAGTTTGTACCAATATATGAAACACGACCTATCAAAAACAACATGTATGGAATGGGTTTCGACCACAGCTTTGGGCTTTGGTTTATTGCTCGGTGGTTGAAGCCGGATTTAATGGTTGAGAGTGGAGCATTCAAAGGGCATTCCACTTGGGTTCTGCGACAAGCAATGCCCTGACACTCGAATTATATCACTTTCACCACGACATCCTGAAAAGTATCTAAGGAAGGGCCCTGCTTATGTTGATGGAAATTGTACGTACTTTGCTGGAAAGGACTTTGTGGATTTTGGTAGCATTGATTGGAAGAGTGTGATGAATAAACAGGGGATTAGTGATCTCAGCCGGGTCCTTATCTTTTTTGATGACCATCAAAATGAACTAAAAAGGTTAGCTTACAATTTAAACAAAATACAATGGTCTATTTATGCACCGCTTTAATTTGCTATACCGAAGAACTCTAGTTTGGATTCATTTTATTTTTCTGTTTCTGTATTTTACTCTACAATAATGGCCAACATTTTTGACATGTTTTCATTTATTTTTCATATGTACTGACAGAGTTAAACAGGCACTTAGAGCTGGCTTTCGACATCTTGTTTTTGAGGATAACTATGATACTGGAACTGGAGATCATTATTCGGTGCGGCAAATATGTGACCAGTTTTATATAAGAGGTGCATACTCTCCTGGTTTATCTTCTGTAACTTGATACTTAGAGTATTTCAATTTAAAACATAGTTCTCTGTTCCAGAATGTGTTCATTGGTCAAGGGGCGTATATTCCATAATGTGCTCATTTGTGATCAGAATATATGATAGGTCTATGCTTGCTCTCGCAATTTATCTTCTTCTAGTCCGGGAGATAATATGTTGTAAAAGCATAGAGGGCTTGTATCCTAGAATATGCTTATTCCTTATAAAGCATAACTTTCTTTCATACACTAAATTTAATTCTCTTTTTGGTTGCCTAGCCTAAAAGAAATTGAGTTTCATAAATTTTATTATGGTAGAAACTAGCAAGAGAACTGGTACAACTGATTTCAGAGAAGCTCCAGTGGTCGGGTTAGTTTTGTGAAATCTGGAATTTGCAGACGACAATGAACAAACAACTAAAGAAGAATTAAGCCTCTAATTTTAGCAACATTTTTGAAAGCCCAAGTGAATAAAACTTGTGCAATTCAACTCTGTGTTGTCTAAATATCACATTTGACATTTCAGATTATTATGTAGTGGTATTTTGTGTAAAATGTATCATAGTATGTAGATATGGGAATCAGTTTAATTGCAGTACTTTGGTATGCTTCTTGAAACTTCTCTTATTTGTTATGCAATTTTTTTACTGTAAGTAATAGTTTTGTCTCTGTTGCTATCCATCCCAGGAGGCGGCCATAGCTGCTTTAAAGATAGTGATGAAGCTAGGATAAGATCAGAGAGGAGGAAATTCTGGGAGAAGGCGGTGGATACCAAAGAACTATGTGGGATGAGTGAAACATGGTGGGGTGTTAAAGGGCAGGCGCGTGATAACTTCAGCCATGATAACAAGGAAATCTCCTACGAAGAACATTTTCAAAACAGCAGGTATTTGGAATCGGTCCTAGATGTTTATTGGGAGCTCCCTCCGGTTGCTGGTCCTTCCCTTACGCATCAAACAAGGTATGATCCAGCGCGTACACCCAGTCCCATTGTTGAAGACGGAAGGTTTGGGTTGTTCCAGAGGCTTGGTTTAACTAGACTTGAGACTTCTGTTTTTAATGGATACACTCAGATGGTATATCTTCGGATATCTGAACGAGAATCTTAAATGCTTTCCTAAATAGACAAGTAATTCCCCATTTAGTTGATTGATCTCCATTAGTTGATTGAGGCTCGTGTTCTGTTTATCTATATATATATATATATAATTTTATTGGTAATGCATATACACAACTTAGCAATTACAAAGATTTGAATGTTTGAGCATGGCTCTAAGGATTTAGCACACAAGGTAGTAGTACTCAGTGGCTTGTTTATACTTGGCTTGATTTGTCCTCTAGTGGCTCCTTTGCTTCGTCCTTTTATGGTATGATTGCTCCATTTCACATAATCTTATTGTTACCAGCTTTTGTGTTCATTCCTCGTAACAATTGAGCCTGAGATACCAAGACCTAGCCATATTACCGTAAATACATGTCCTATTGGTTGCTGATTTAGAATGTCGCATCTCCTTGAATGATTGTCAGCAGTCTATTACCAGCTTTAGACTCTTTGATCTTCAAACACTTTAGCTGGAAGTGACATTTACGTTACATTTAGTTTGAGGAACGAAATAGAGTGAAAATGGAATAGTTTTTTTGCATAAGGGAAGTATGTGAGGTGTAGTTCTTTTCAAAGACCAGAGTGGAATATGTAATGGTAATAGATATTCCTTGTGTTTGCCTTGTCTATCTCGCCCATGATTCATGTGAGTTATATATGTTATATTTCTCTCCTATTAAATAGCTATTCTAATCTCACTCTATTCTATATTTGATATTCCATTCCCACTTTGTTTCATGCTCCCGAATCAAACATAGCTTTTTAATGGGTTGGTCTGAATTAATGGAGGCTGGCCTGGCATGGCCCCAGTGGCAATATGGGGCATAAGTCAACAGCTCAAGTCCTATGCTTGATCCCAACTTGTTGGGTTCAGGATCTAGGCAGCGTCCCTTAAAGCACACACGCCCTTTTCCCCTTTGTTTTGGTAAACTACTTATTGCACCCATGTCCTACCAAATTCATTTTCCTCCCTAATGGGATCAACCAGCTGTTCCCAAGTCCATGTTGTCCCCCAATTCAATAGGACATGGGTCTGTTCAAGTATTCAGGGAAAATCCATGCAATATGTCAACGTGAATTCAAGCTCCATTTTTGTTTTTTGCTCGTGTCCTCCCATGTGTAAACATGAGTATCGAGTCCCAATACTCGTTTTGTTGGAAAACTTTCAAGTATTCTGTAGGCTCCCGAAGTTGAATATCAAACATGGGTACTTTGCTATTGTTGGACCAACCTGTGGTATTGTCTCGAAAAGAAGACGCTAACTTGAGCAGCAAGGCATCATGTCTTCCGAAACGTACGAAATTTAAAAAATATCGTAAAGGAAATAGTGGTAGGGCTTGCAAACCGGACGGTACACAACTTGGTTTTGGAAGATATGGCACTAAAAGTTGTAGAGCTGGTCGTCTTTCATATCGAGCCATTGAAGCGGCGCGTCGGGCTATAATCGGACAATTCCATCGTGCTATGAGCGGACAATTCCGAAGAAATGGTAA
Organism: Santalum album; assembly: GCA_034195605.1. Taxonomy (NCBI): domain Eukaryota; kingdom Viridiplantae; phylum Streptophyta; class Magnoliopsida; order Santalales; family Santalaceae; genus Santalum; species Santalum album. Next base: position 5,074,726 of record CM067258.1, read on the forward strand.
GATATGGGTAAGAGTTCTCGCAGATCTCCCTATTACCGGGAAACCTACAGAAGTAAGAATGGGAAGAGGAAAAGGAAATCCTACGGGTTGGATTGCTCGTGTGTCCACGGGACAAATCCCATTTGAAATGGATGGTGTGAGAAAGAATTAGGCCAAGTGTTTGTTCCTGAACGATAACGTGAGGGAAGGGACACTAATCGAGTGTTCTCGGCCATGTCAGTTAACTCTCTCTCTCTCTCTCTCTCTCTCATACGCACATTGGGTTGTCCTGCAAATAGGCCAAAGACCAAGCGTTGACCTTAAATGCTTTTACTTTCGACCTTTTTTCTTTTCCACCTGTCTTGAATATTTTCCCCCTTCAAATGCCAACGGACAGCGCCATGACCTTAGTGACGTTGATCTGGTTCATTACGTTGAAAATTATATTTCTCAAATGGCCAAAAATTTAGGAAATTTAGGGGACATATAAACTAATAGCTATAAATCGAAGTGATTTTTAACACGGAATTAATATATTAGCCATAAGAAAATAGTTCACACGATTAAGCAAATCGGCTTAAAGTTGCATTTAAATGATGTGAATGAATGAAAATGAGAAAAAGAATGGAACGACGATCGAACGAAGGAGTGTCTATTCCATTACCTTTCATGTTTCTTATTCTTGCTACCCAAACGAGTCCTTAACCGTGGAAATTTGCATGAGAAAGCACACTGACATTGCAAGCAGCAAACACTTACATTTACATGTCAATAAAACCACAGAAACAAATCAGACAAACAATACCGGTCATTAGATAGATCTCAACAAGAAATTTTGCCTAGAATATAATATAATATATTTTTTTTCCGCGGTCCATTAAACACACAAAGCTGAGGTACAAATATAAATACGTATGTATCGACATTGGAACATTGTGGGCAGCTTCAAAACCTTGCAGTGTTGGAGGAACTGTTTCTTTTTTCTATCTCTCACGTCCTTCTTGCTAGTTTCTGTTCTTGCATTTCTCCATGGCCCTCGGAGCTGCAAGAAAACAGACAAACAGAAAGCGTTTCGATGCAATATTAGGGAAAAAAGTTGCCCAAAAAAGTAACTTTTAGCCTACATTATTCCCTTCCACGAGTTATATCATATTATTCTGTTCTACGATACGTCGCACGAATCAAGTATTTCCACAGGAAAACCGTTCCCGTCATTTGATTGATGGTATACTAATCTCCTAGGAAAATTATCTTCCTTCAGATGAAGGGATGTGAGACTTCAATTACCTCAGTAGGCTAAAATAAGGCCATTCTTTACCCCAAACACGATTTTAAGCACATGGATCCAAGTTTATACTATCAAAATGCACGTTGTAGCAGATTGTATTCTGTGGAAAACATTTTCCGCCCAATCAAACTGAGATGCATACGTCTGTTTTTGTAAGTAGGAAATACCTAGCCCAATTGCGTCTGAACCTTTCATGATCCTCAGTCTCTTGCAGGAATCTACGAACATCCTGCAATGACAGACAACAATGAAAGTCAGAAAAGAAATATTATTAGCGAACGAAAAGGCACCAAAATGATATTACGGTAGATTGGGATGAATCGTCTCAATGTATTTAAATCTTCTCAATTCAGTAAATTTTCAGATATACCAACAGACGACGCGAAGTCGATACATACGTGGAGTTTTCATTATTTAACCATATTGCGTTGCATAGAGCAGTTAAGGACACGTAAACTGGGAAATGGAAGTGAAACGTACTCCCAGGGGACATCACCCACAAGCATCCAATCACCGTCCTTGTCTTCGAATGTAAGCACGTATTCAGAGCCATGGAGGAGATCTTTCAAGCGGCTCTCACTTTGCCCATCTTGCACTGGGAGTCCATGTGAGCTGCTCTCCCCTGAACCCACAGTTGTTCATGAACACCAGTTATAGCACCATTTTGAGAGACCTAGTCATAGTTTGTTACGTCTAATGTTGGTCGAACATAATATCATTAGACCAGAACAAAATATCTATTTCCTGAGTCAAAGAATTCCCACCCCCTCCCCCCCTCACAAAATCTTGCCTTTCTAGGGCGGGAGGGATGGGCGATTTGAAGTGCCCTACCACTGCAGCTTAGGAGCAGCGAAAAATGGGAGAAAAAGAAAAAACTGAAGTTGTTAGTCCTCTTACTGCTTAGATGCAATTTCTTTGCAAAAGAGGTGAAGATGCAGCATGATGATCTTCATATTAAGTAAAATTAGCTTACCAATTGTATAGCAGCTGAACATATTTTCAAGGAAGAGGAGGGAGAGGAGAAGGGAAGAGCTCACCAATAGTAAAGCAGCTGAACATATTTTCAAGGGCAGACGAGAGTTCTGTATAATTGCTGTAGGTTTTGAGATCAACTTTCCTGAGGTATGGAGCACCATCCATGCTAACCTTGACAAAGAGACAGTTTGGCCCAGATTTCCCTTCAGGTTCATCGCAGGTCCTGGCCAGATTTGTGGCCATGGTGTTCTTCCGGAAAGACCGAATTGGTGGCCATCCTACCACCTGTGCCCTGTTACACGAACATAATGCTCAACTATAATGCCCAAATCATGAAATCCGACAGATTATGTTGCAGACAAGCTCCCAAAGTCACAGAAACAGAAGCCATATACATACGCACGATTCTTCTAGATATGCTTCAAAATGGTTCAAATGGATGAAAAATATATTAGAGTATTCCTAAACTCCTCCTATTGTCGAGACTTTGCAGGTCACCGTTGCTTACAATCACACAGAAGAACTAAACTGAATCATACTGAAAAGTAAAATGCAAGAACACAAGCAGCAGACAAAACAAAAGTACTTGCAAAATGAAAATAACATTTTACACAGAAATAAGCAATTATGAAATATTCACGGTAGGATGATGTGAATCTATAAGAAAAACCAAGGTAGAACAGGAAGAAAGGAAGACACCCTTAAGAATAAAAAATTAAAGGCATAGCTAGCCTAGATTATCAGACGCATGAATTTGTACCACATCTGGTTTTTAACAACGTTGGTCTTGGGAAAAGAGAGAGTCACAATTCTTGCTGTCTTGGTTTTCAAACCCATATATTTTTGAATAAGAGTTTTCACAACTACAAGGTTTTTTTCTTACCCCCTTAATATTACATTAAGGATTTTAGGTACCTAACAGAGCAGAAAAAAGAAAGTCAATACCCAACACAAACATCAACAAATCCCAAAACATAGCCAAATGAAAGAAACAATCGACAGAAGAAACCTTCCTAATAGGGCACAAACTACACCTATTCTGTAGGTAAGAAAGAAACTAATTTCAGAGTATAAGAACTTCAAAAGAAGAACAGGAAGGTGAATAAGCTCACTTGGCAGCTGGGGTACTTCCTTGCTCATTTGCAGCAGAGACCTGAGGCTTCTTCTCTTGAACAGTTTTGGGAGTCTGAGGAGCAACCACCTCTTTCATAGCAGCTTTAGAGAACAAACCACCACCATTTTTCCCCAAATCAACCTCAGATCCACCATTCACAGAGAAAACCCATTTCCCAGACTCATCAATCGTATCAGAAAACCCCCTCTTAGCCCCAGAGACTGGGTTCTTCACGGGGTTTATGGAATACCCATGATTTGACTTGCTTTCCAAATCTTTCCCAAATAGGGAAACCCCAATTGCAGGAGGCTTTTTCTCAGGAGAAAACCCAGAACCAGGCAGTCCCAGAGTGAGCTCAGTCTCCTTGTCCTGGGAGGACATGGTAGAGGAAGGTGAAGTTGAGATCTTTTCAGAGCTCTCCTCCATTGAAGAAACCTCTGATAAGCCTATGTAATCATGCTCTAAGGGTATAGACATCCAGCTTTCAGCAATGGCAGAATTTCCTCAAATGAAGAGAAAGAGAGCCTTTTGAAGTGGAAATATGAACTACCACCAGCGGGGAAGGAAAAAAGGAAGGAGAGCGAGGGAGATTGAGATTGAGAGGGAAGCAACTGTGGTTGGTTATCGTTTACTTTGTTGATGAAAACAAATTATGTGAGTTTCAAAGTAACCGATGAATAATTAATTTTTAAATGCATGAATAGAATTTGATTTTAAAGTCTAAATTTTTACAAAGTCTAATGATAAAGCGGAACCATAATAATTGCCCATTCACATAGTACCTTTAACATCTTTTTTTTTTTTCTTTTCCCATTAATTGAATACAAATTATTTCTTACTCCATTTAACAAATTAATGGAGAGGATGCTCTTTTCAGTTATTAAATTTCTTAGCACAAAAAACATTAGTCAATAAAATATTTGGAGCTACCTACGTACTTCAATTTTGTTTGCTCAATAATAAACTCTTAACCATTTTACCTTTCAGGAAAAAACCTTCTGATTTATACTTCAATATTGGAAACAAGATCTACTGGTGAGTGGAGATCCTAATCATTCTCTTTTAAGTTATCATTATCTCTTAGAATTAACTATTAGCAATGGGAATATATAATGGTCGAGTCCACTATGCCTAATTTTTTTTTTTTTTTTTAAAAAGGTAGAAACAGAGATGGCATGAAAACAAAACTGCTTTTTATACTCCCACTGCCACCCTTACCTTTTTGGCTTTTGATTTTGTCTTAACCTTTTTCCCATTTGTTCTCTTCTTTCTTACAACTCCACCGACAGCTCATGTTGGATGCAGGAACTTTTACCCAAAGCTCTGAATCAGGGAATCATTTATATCTGATAAAATTGTTCTTAATTTTGTTAAAGTTTAACGATTTGTGTATCTCTTAGGTTTGCAAAATGATGAAATCAAGTTTCAATGTCTCAAAAAAAAACTTTTGTAAATTTCCGTAATTTCTATTAAAATAGGAATATTTTGGAGCATTGAAATCAATTTTTTTCTTATTTTATAACAATTGGAATGCAAAAACGGTTAATTTTAACGAAAAAATTAACCACTGTAGCTCCTATTAAAACCTATTTCCAAACCATGAAGAGGGTCCCTACAACTTGATCAAACCACAGATGGCTTGAGTATAATTTTCTCTTTATGTTTTATATTCAATAAATTAATTTGGCTTCTAATGCATGAATCCCAATTACAAAATAAGTCCCAAAATATGTTATATGTATGAGAAAATCTCTTATATAGTGCCATCATTTCTAATTAGATAAAAATGTACCTCAAAATGGCCTACTTTTGTTAGTATTTTTTAAGAAAACTTTTTTTTATCTGAACAATATAATTCGGAGGCACATATATATCTAATTAAGAAGAACCAAAAGACGAGCCTTATATAGAAAATGGTACAAAACTTTAGTCAAAACCTAGAAATGGAGGATTAGAGACAAAGTAATGTTACATCAACAAGTTATAATAGTTCATAATACTAAGAATTTTCTTAAAGTTAATAAAGATCTATTAGTGTCAACGACATTTTTATTAGAGATAAAGTTAAGACAATTTGCAATTAGGGGCTGGCCTCCCCACGTTGGTTTTTTTTTAAATAAATAAAAAAGATATATTTAAGTGGACAACTTCTTTATTCCAATTTAATAATAATGAACATAAATAAAGATTAAAATTCCTATATGAAATTTATTTTAAATCCACTGGGGCCCATGTCCACTAAGCGCTCCCCAGGGCATCCTTTTAAAGATAGATTAATGTGTTTCATTCGCCCCTTACATCATTATAGGAAATAATAATAGCATCAAAAGACACGCTAACTTACACCCCTGCATGCTAAAATAAGCACCGCTATCCTGCACGCATTTAAAATGGAATAGTACTTTTTTAAAATAACTTTTGGGAAAGAATTCCTGAATTAATATAGGGAAAAAAATTCTTAAACTACGTGTACCGATCAGGTTTTTCTTGCAATAAGTTTTTAGGCGGTGGAGCAATTGATAATTAGGGTGGCCAGTTTTAAATTATTTTAGTCACATAACTACCAATTGAGTGGCTAATGTAGGGCAAAACTAATCACACAATTTGCAATTGTGTGTCAATTGTTTGGATTAGTGTAGGGGTTGGTGGGGAGGGGGGAGGCAGTGGATGGATTAATGGAGAGTGGGTTTATGGTGCCGTTTGTACCATTTTTTTCTAATATATTTTTGAAAAATTTGAATCGCATAGATGGAAATAACATATAAAAATATACGTCTATCAATTTTCAAGTAATTTGGAATGTAAATCCGATTCAGGCTAAGCATAGAAAATTTCAGCATTTTGATTAAGTCTAAATTTTTCCCTACTTTGGATGAAAATTTCGAATTTGACCGCCCTCATAATCACTTGAAAATTGTAATAATAATCTATTTGTAAGAAGAAAAACATAATAATAAGGAGAAGAAAAATGTAAAAGAAATTAGAAAAAAAGAAAATTATAAAAAATGCATCGGCTTCATTTAAAAGCACATGAAAGATTTTTTTTCTGTAAAAATACTTCATCTTTTGCTAAACAAATACATATACACACAAAGGCTTTAAAAAGGCAATAATGAAACGAAAAGAGACAAAGGCAAATAAAATAAAATTGCAAATAGAAAACCCCCAAAAAATAACAGTATTAACAAAAATAGAAACACTTTTTTTTTTTTTTTACAAAATTCCACCAACTTCAGCTTCAAGAAAAAAAGAAAAAAAGGATAATAAAAATGTCACAAATTATAAAAGTTGCAAAAAAACTTATAAAATTTACAAAAATACACACAAATTGGAAACATAACAAGAGTCACAAAAAAAAAAAATCACATTCAATAATAAAATAAAATAAAAACTCAAAGCGCAGCAACTTCGGCTAAAAAAAGGCACCATCAATTGAAGAAAATTTATTTTCTTATTAAAGTGATTATTTGAGGATGAATTACAAGATAGAACAAACAAATAACAAATGGGTCAATAGGCTTGAGCATGACAATCGTGCTAATTAAAGTCCTTTTTTTAATTAGAAATAATTATTCAAATATTTATTTATCTCTTAAATTACTAAGAATTAAAATTCTATGAAATATAAGATCACCAATATTACTAGCAAATATTAGCTCAGCTCGTATCAATTTATCTTCCTACGGTGTAAGTTATGGATTTGGATTTTCATTATATCAAATTGTGAAATAATTTTTCGAATCACCTTTCTCTTAACTATTGGCCTCATATCAAAGAAGCCCAATCTAGTTTTGCAGTAAGTCAATTAAAAACATACCTTTTTATCATTATTCATTAAAACAACGTTGTTTGAAAGTGTAATTGTGCTTAAATAAGAACACTGGTACTATATAAAAATTTTTCTCATAAGTTATTATCATCATATTTGGTTCATCGTAATAACTATTACATTATGAGGTATTATCATTTTAAGTTTAATTTAGATCTCACAAGTTATTCAACAATACTGGTTCTTCAATAATAACGATTATAGAATAGCTATTCCCCACATATCTCATCTATATTTAAACGAAAATAGTAATATTTTACCTATTCATTCAGCTAATTCTATTCTTATATTCTCCCTCCATTCTACTCCCCAAATCAAAGTTGACATACTCTTTTTTTCCCCCACTCCAAACAAAGTAATTATTAGCCTGCCCTCTGGACCGCGGCTGCGACCGCGCCTGTAATTATTGTATAAATCCGAAAATGCCAAAAGTTCATTGACCAGAATCACACCGTCAGAGAAAGTCAAACAGATGGACACTCAAGAATGGTCCACGTGGCGACTTGTGGTCCTTTAGGAGACAACACACATAACGGTGCTCTAGCAGTTGACTTGACCGTACTAACGCCCAATATCACCCTTTCCGTTTACTCCCCTTTCATTTCCCGTCATCTGTAATTTGACTAGTATTCCCAAGGGTAAAATCGTAAGACCACCTTTTGTTCCCCTTTCCTTCCCTCAACCGATATGATTACATGTTTGAATATAATTGAAAAAAATTATCCTTTTTCCCTTTAAGTTCGGGTTTAATGTTAATTTAGTTTCTGTAAAATTTGATTCTTAAATTGATAGAACTATTAGATTTGGAAGGAAAAGTCTCGTATACAATACACATGAGACTTTAGATAGGGAAAAATTTGAAATTTGATGAATTTCTTTCAATTGAGCTATAAACCTTTTTTTTCACCTGAATATGCATTCTTTATTTCACATGTTCTAACAAGAAATTCATCAGGGAAAAAGAAAAATTAAAATCGAATTTAGGTGCTTTCTTGAAACTTTTGGTAGAAAAAACTAGAGACCAACAATAAAAATGCATAAATTTTCTTTTTCTTTTTCTTGGCTGAAGTTTCTAGAAATCATCAAATTTCAAATCTACCGGTCCTTTCCATCCAAACTAATGGCTCTTTTAGTTTCAGATCAAGTTGGCCACTTTTAATAAATTTAGGGGACCACATTGCTCATTTTCAAATATTAGGGACTAAATTAGTACTAATCCTAAACTTGAGGAACTGAGAAGGTATTTTTTTCCCAATATAATTTGTATTATGAGGAAAACATAATTTCTTTCATGTTTGGTTTGCGATAATTATTCTATTTGCTCTCCTTCGTACAATATAACTACTATTTGGTATGTTCCACAAATTTATATTCGGCAGTGGGCCATACCAAATTTATATTATGCTTATGGCCCTTGGATTAACCATTTTCAATCATGATCCATGTGAATGGGTAATAGTTACTTGTAATGTATTTTGCCCTAATGAAATAATTAATTTATTCCAACTTTATCCCATTCCTAAACACAGGATTAGAGGGGGAAGGTACACACATGTGTGTATATCTATAGACTGTTCAAGCTTGGATTGAAGTCGAAAGCTCTCACTAGTTTTCTTATGTGTTTTAATGTTCCACTTGACTTTGTCTAGTAAGGATTTAAGCGTGCTTTGGTGATATACTTTGTGATAATTACAAGATTTGAACAGAAAATAAACATGCTTATTTCCCTCCACTAGTGGTTTACACGTGTCGATCCAAAAACTATTTTAGATTGTAAGCGAGTGAAAGTGCATAGTGCACAAATCATCATGATAAAACTTAAATGTTAGAAAATTCAAATCAAATATTTTGATGAAGATATTTTACAGTTGAACCTAATTTTTATTACAATCATATGTTATGTCATTGGAAAAAGGTCTTTTGCCACTTGGGATGGAATTGAAGCATCAACATGTGAAACAAGTATAATTCCCGACCGAAAATTATAGTTTATGATGAACTATAAAGTATTGATAAAATGAAATATTTTTTAAAGGGTAGTAGGTCAATAAAATGTCTCGTGTGACTACATTTTCATCAGTAATTTAAATTGGATCATGCTATGAAAAATAAGCGTTAGTCTATTTCTATTGTCATTCTCATACTTTACTTATTAGTGATAATATTTAAAGGTAGATGCAATGTAGGTTCCATTCTTTTATTAGATAATTGTTCGGTTATACTGTGATGAGAGTGCTGTTAGTGGGGAGTGAGTTTGGTTTTTTGGACACTTTCTAGCTGCGAATTGAGTCAAAAGGTGAAATGATAGTGGAAGCCCAAAGGCTCATCATGAAATCCATTCCTGTCTCAAAGCAATTGATCAGAAGTAGTCATTCAAATAATAATGTTGGAAATTGAGCTTGCACCCCAAAAAAATTAAAATGAAAAAGAAAACCATGGAGGCATTGAATTAGAATGATTTAGGATGAAATATCTTTATTGTACTCAATGCTTTGGGCTTCTGTCTTATGGCTTTGGGCCTCTTTCTTATGGGCAGATACAAGAATCGTTGTTGATTAGATTATTTGAGGATCTATTAAAGTACTTATCTAATTTGCCCAATTGCTTCGGGCATCTCTTTCAGAAAAGAGGAAAGTCAGATAAGCGTAACAATCTATCTGAGCAAGGAAACAGGTCACCGGTCAGTAGAAGTAGGATTATGCAAAAATATATAGGTGAGCAATCAATTAATTAAATGGGGAATAAACCTTGCATTTATGTTATTTTGGTTTGCTGACGGGAATATACTAGGTATTTTATAAAAATATAATATGTAATAAGTAATATTAACATGAAATATAAGTGAAATAGCATTTATTCCGTTTCTGATCTATGAGAGTAGTTATTTTACTTATGATCTAAGTAAATATTACCTATATTTCCATGGAAAAGGTATTTCATTTGATTTCGCGAGCCAAACGTGACATTAGTAACTAATGAAGTCTCGAATGCAGATCAATAAATCAAGGCATCACTTGGGGAGGCCAAAATTGAAATTATATCATTGATGCCATGATGATAGTATACTTTCACATACGTAACCGCCAGCTACTAGACAGTAACTAAGTCGTTTCTTAACGTTTGTAGGAAGAATGAGAACGAAAATGCTTCTGGGTGATGGTTGGTGAAAGAATGGAGTAAACCTAGGTTTTTTTTTTTTTTTTTTCTCTATTATTCTCTCTGTGCATAGCCTCTCTTTGTTCGTAATTGAAATCATCTCCACCTTTGGGGGGAGGCATCCTCCCTGGGCCATAGGCCCAGAATCAGCTCTTTCGAAAGGGAAGGAATGGAGGAAACCCTAAAAAGATGTAACGAGTAGCATGGTAGAGTCATAGGCTTAAAGGCTAAAAGTCTCTTATTTAAAGAGAAAGGAATGGACCAAAACCAATGGATCAGAGGCCCAAAGGTGGTGTCCTTTTAAGGGATTGAGTTATGAGTTCAAAAAAAGGGTTCCTTAAGGGATTAAGCCATAAGCTTGAAAAAAAAAAGGTAGGTCAATGAATCCAAACAAGAGGGTATCCCCTTAGAAATTAAGCCATGAGTTTGGGAATTGGATAACTCTTCTTTGACTTGGTCAACGAGAGCTCAAAGGTGTGCATTTTATACATAACTGATTGAGAAATCGATTTTCCATTGAGGGAATGAGAAGCAACGTCAACATTAAAAAAAAAAGATGCAATTGACATCGACAAACTGTACCAACTTTAAATATTAAGTGTGTGACATGATTTACATTGCAAAAAAGTGAACTCAAATAAACAAGTTGGTCTCTCAACGTCGGCGCAATTTATTAGTATCTAAACCAAATTTTTTTTTCCCCTGAGAATTGTTCTATAATGTCCTCATAATAAACAAATGTGAGGATGTGAAGCTACTTTTTCTTATTATTAGTTATGTAAGAGAGAATATAAAACCATGAGCACTGTCGATATGTCCGAGTGGTTAAGGAGACAGACTCGAAATCTGTTGGGCTATGCCTGCGCAGGTTCGAATCCTGCTGTCGACGTTTTTCACTTTTATTTATTTTTTCCCCACAAATTTAAATCCCCAAATTACCCCTTTTCTTCCCTAATTTGTCAACTTCGTTTTTTTTTTTTCCCCTTCCCTCCATTATTTTCCTCAGTGAAAAATCTCCAATCACTTCTCTTCACCTTAGTCCTCTCCTTTCGTCTTCAATGGCCGCTTCCCTCCGCCCAAACCTCTCCTCCTCCTCCTTCTCCCAAAGCCCTAAACCCTCTTCACCTTCACAGGCTCGAAGTTTCGTTCCAATACGCTGCGGCCCACGCGACAACCGTGGTCCTCTCCTCAAGGGCCGCGTCCTCTCCATCGAAGCCATTCACGCCGTCCAATCCCTCAAGCGCGCCCATCGCAGATCCGATCCCTCCCACCTCCGGAACCTAATCTTCGGCGCCGCCGCGCGCCTCATCAAGTCCGACCTCATCGCCGCCCTCAACGAGCTCCTTCGCCAGGACCACTGCGACCTCGCCGTCGACCTCCTCTCCGCCGCCCGGTCCGAGCCCTGGTACCGCACCGACCTCGGGGTCTACGGCGGGGTCGCGGCGGCGCTCGCGAGGAACGGGCTCGGGGAGGATCTCGACCGCCTGATCCGCGATCTGGAGGGCGAAGCCGGGGGCGTGATCCCCTGCGACAACAGGGGGCTCACGCGGCTCCTCCGGGCGGTGATCGCCGCGGGGAGGGTGGAATCGACGGTTAGGATTTACGGGATGATGAGGAGGAGCGGGTGGGGGACCACGAGTTGGGTGGGGGATGAGTATGTGGTGAAGGTGTTGAGTAAGGCTCTGAGGAGGTTTGGGAAGGAGGAGGTGGCTGATGAGGTTGTGAAGGAATTTGAGACTGCTTATGGGGCTAGTTTGGTCATTTAATTCTTTACTGTATTTTCTCTTCTCTCATTAATATATAAATCTCCTTTTTTTTCCCCCTCTTCCTCTTAACCTACTCCTTTTTAGCTCTATCAATTGCCGCCTAAGCAGTCTCACTGTTTCTAAATACACTCAGATACATCTTAAATGTGTTTTGATTAGAACATTGAAATCATGTTATAAATCTTTTTAAATTACTTATCAAAATTAGACAGCGTATTTATGAGTAATTATGAATACAAATTTTCGGTCTTATCCAAAAAAAAAAAAAAGGTGGCGGAACCAAAGAAATGAAAGAAAATGAATAAAAAAAATAAAAAGATGAAAAATGTGAGAGAATAAGTCTAATGAAACTTTTATAATGCTCAAATTTACAGAAAATTCTGAATGATAAGAATCAAATTAGCTGATAATCATAGTACTTATATAACTAATAAGTCTTTTTCTTTTTCTTTTTTTGACCTTTCTTTCTTTCCGATTCACTCTCAGAAATGAAAAAAAAAAAAAAAAGAAGAAAAAAGTACGGCTTTATCTTCCATTAACGGTAACATGCTACAGAAGCTTCTGCCGCAAAACAACGGATTAGCAGACACAAAATACAAACCCTAAGATGCTTGGGTTGATTCCTACCAGAAATTTCTTCAACACTCGCAATCTCTCACCTCTTCTCACCGGGTACTTTAAATTCTCATCTCCCCTGTTTTTCTTTATGGAGGTTTAGCCCCCTTTTGGATCGTAGTTTGTTTATCATGTCTTTGCGTTGTTTGATATCCCCCACCCTCTCCCATTATACATAGTTCGGGCTAAAGCTAGGGTTTTACTTAGTTTGCTCCTGTGTTCGATTCATGATCCTGTCATGAGCTAAATAGTCCATGCGTGTTGTGTTTGGTTGTTTTGTTAATTCTCTGTTTGAATACTGGAAATGGTGGTAATATGTTGTGAACCCTAGACCAATGGGCAGTTTGAGCGGTACCCGGGTTTGGAACCCTTGATGTTACTTCCTATTTTAGTGCTGCAATAAAGCATTATTGGGTTGAGCGAATGCATGCATGCTGTAATCTTTTAAGCACCACAGTGTGAGTCCCTAAGATCATGGTGCTTGGAAATGTTTCACTTATGTATCCATATTTAATCTGAGCACTTGTCAAATATTTTAGTTATCTATTTTGAAATTCATACCCTGAATATATTTTAATTAAACTGTTCTGTTTGCAAAATTCATCCTGCAGGCAACAACTCCGATTTTAATGACGCGGCGAAATTGGATGTTGAGATGTCGGCCATGCTCAAAGGACAGTTGGTTAAGGTTTTCTCCTCGATGAAGGTATTCATTTCACTAATCTGTAGGGTAGATATTAACTGGATCTGGTCTTTCTGAAATTTAATTTGATTTTCACGTTCTATTAGGATTTTTGTGAACCTGAACTTGACCCTTTCATTGGGTTCCTCATTTGGCGATTCTCTGTTTGATCGGATAAGCCTAGTCCGAGGAATGCCCTAATGAATCTGCGTTACAGGGATGAACAAGAGGAAAAGGAAAGAGGGCTTGGTCCACTCATGTACTGCAGTCTCACCGAGCTTGCTGTAGATCACTTTGCTCATTGCCCCTCTTTAGCTTTTGAAGGACATTTCGTGATAAATCTGTTCATGTCATTGAAATACTGTGGTAAGAACCAGAATCTAGATGAAGAAACCACAAAGGGGAGCTCATGCAGTTGTCAAGGTGGGGCTAGGGTCGTAGTTTGATCAGTAACCACAGGGAAATCTTTAGTTATGTCCAGTTATATAAAGGATGGCCGTGAGCATCTATAAATTGATTAACCAAACTTAGCTAGCAAGAAATTTAAATTTATAGAGATAAGATGGATGCTAATCATAGGGTTTTGATGGGTTTGATCAGTGTTTCTTATCAGTTAGATGAGGACAGGACATTGAATATGAATGATTGGCGTATGGAGTTTCACATTGAGGATCCAATATAATTTCTCGTTTTGGTTCACCATCCCCAAATTCTTGGGACTGCGGCTTAGTTTTTTGTTGTTTTTGTTTTTGTCAATGACTTAGGAAAATAAGATTGCACAATATTTCTTGCGAGTCTGTTCTGTAAACTAGAAATTACTCACCGGATACTGGTAAACCCAAACTGAACTCTGCTAAAATGAAGATTTAGGATAATTGAATTTATGACTGATGCAAGTTTTCCTCCATTTTATCTCTGTGAATGAGTTCTGGAGCTTTCATGTTTTCCTGGCAATGATGTGCAGGAGATGTTGCTTGCTCCTCCCCCTTCTCAACTTATCTCGATTAAAAATTTACTTAACCTATTCCCAAAGTATTACTCCTCTTGTTGTTCTACCATGCCAGCACAGGCACATTCTTGTGTTCTTTTAACTTCCATAGAAGACTCTCAAATAGATGCATCACATCATCATCATCATCATCATCATCATCATCATCATCATCATCATCATCGTCGTCGTCGTCATCATCAATGGCTATGAAGATCACAACCATGAAAAGGAAAAGCATAGGAGAATAGTCTAAACAGGGTATAAGCATTTGTTTTTTTGTTCAACTTTCATCCAGAGCTTTATTTTATTTTGTATTAATTTGAGAATGCTGCTACATCTTGGTGCTAGTCCTTCACCATGCATTATATTTATGGTGACTGACTTTGTAAGTAGAAGTAATTTTTGGATTAAAAGGTGTAACATTAGAAGGGAAAAAAAATAAAACAAAAATTCATGGTGATTTTTTGTTTGTAGAAGGGCGCGAATATCTTTGTGGTTGTTAAAGAACCTAATTGTTATTTATACAGCAGTACCCTTCATTGCATGTTTGAAAGTTCTAAAAGGTCCGTAACGGTTGGAAACCATAGTATTAGAAATTATTAAAGAAGAGAAAAAAGAAAGAGACCAGTAGGACATGCCTAACCTATATTAGTATCTGCAATTTGTAGTCCCCTTCACACCAAACTTAGGATGTAATTAGTACAGATGCAGCGAACCAAACAAGAGATCACATATCGAGACCCCCATTTCTTCTCGAATCTGGATGATTTGGTGGAAGAGGCGACAGCCACTCCCATGCAGCAGTATAGATAATACACAGTAGAATTTCAGCATAGCTTTCTGAATTATTTTTAAGAAATTCTAAGGAATTTGTCTTAGTGACAGATATTGTTACCATTGCCTTTGGAGATGGTCTGCTGCAGCTTCATCCTTCCAGTGTTCCAGACGCAGCAGCACAGTGAGTTATCCATGGAAAATAGGAGCACAGTAGAAAGTAGAAATTTTTTAAGAAACTACAAGAACCTTGCATGCTTTTTTGGAAAATAGAGAAATGGTTAATACATCCAAAACATGTATTTCCACAGGTTTACCGTGATTCATCCTAGTTCCCAGATCCTGGAAGTAAGAAGCAGAAGCTTGGTGAAAAATTACATTGCACATAAAAGAAAGAAAGAAGCAATTCCTTGAAAGTGCATCTCAATTCATTTTGGAGGAATTCAAGATTACTCAGAAAATCATTTAGTCCCCTGTTATCTGGAGGGAAGTTAGTTCTTTTTTTGGCTGCTTCACTTCAGTTGTTCTTATTCCCTGTTTTCCAATTTATTATTTGTCCTTCAGATCGGTCCTTTCTCAGCTTATCTGTCCTTATGGTTTTTGTGGCCTGTGGGAGAAGACAACCATTGGTCCTGATCAATAACTAGGGTCCTGTTAGTGCCTGTGTTCACTGGTTTTCATAGTTTCTGTTTATTTGATCAATGACTGTGATGCTCTGATTAGTTCCTCCAATTATGTATCGCATTTAGTTGCAGTTAGTGCCTGTGTTCACTGGTTTTCAAAGTTTTGTGTATTTAATCAATGGCTGTGATGCTCTGATTAGTTTCTCTAATTATATTTTACATGCAATTATTAGGCTAATCACATGCTATGTGCTATACCACTAATCTGATTACTTGCTAGGACGATTAGTATCCTTAATAATATGATTGAATGAAAATGGATATGGAACAGAAGCAAGCTAAGCTTAACACCATGATTCTCGATAAGCTGTTTCTGTGTCTGGAAAAAGCCCTTTGATACATTGTTACACGAGACTCCCGGACTACTGTGGCCAAATGAAACAGATTCCCCAAAAGCTGCAATTTGGGAACCATGAGACTGCATTCTGCATTTCAAAATTCCATTCCAACTTTGGTTTCTTTTCTCATTGCATCATATATGCATATATAGTGTTGTTTGTGTCATAGTTGTTAAGGCGTCGCCTAGGCAACGCCTAGGCGTCCAGGCGGGGGTGGGGGAGCATGGCGGGCAGCGCCTTGTTCCCCGGCGGCCAAGGCGTGCGCCTTGGCCGGAAAGGCGTCGCCTTGGCCGCTTTGTAGCGCCAGAAGCCCTAGGCGTCGCCTAGGGTTTTTTTTTTTTTTTTTGAAAAAGAAAGCCTAGCAAAACGACGTCGTTTTGCTAGGTTTTAAACTACATGCAAAATGACATCATTTTGCATTGTAAATATATATATATGAAGCAGTCATCGTCATCACAGAAGACGACTATCTTCTTCTTCTTCTTCGACGACGAACAACGGAAGAGTCCCCGACTTTGGCGACTGCACTTGATCGGCGGCGGCAGCTCTAGCGACTGACGGCGGGCACTCTGGCGACTGTGACGGCTCCATTTGAACTCTATTTTGGATAGCCACTCTCCACCCACTTAGCTACAGCGGCAACTCCCATAGTTGTCGAGGGGTCTTCGATCCCGGCGTGTTCGATCTCAACCAAGTGAGCTCCATTTTTGGACGGCCACTCTCCATTCCAATCTCCTCTCAGTACTGTTACTTTATTTTTCAATACCCTAATATATTCTAGTGATCAATTTTATAAAATGAAATGTAGAAAAGGAACCCAACCCGAAAATGCATCACTAAGGTGTTTAAATGCATTTTGGTACACATGTACAGGTATGATATGGGGGTAAAATTATGAATTTCATTGGCGGGCGCCTTGGATTGCCTTGAGGACGCCTAGGCGAGCGCCTTGCCGCCTAGGCATCCAGGCGGTCAACGGTTGATGCCAACCGCCTTGGCGCCGTGACGACTATGGTTTGTGTTAAATTCTTCATTGATGGTTGTTTGCTCCAGAAGGTTGCTGTTACTCTTTCATCCATGTCAATCTAGTCAACTGGGTCAACCATTATATCTCCTAAGTAGGTACGGTAGCTCCAGGAAAAAGGAAATCTTTCGACTCGTTTTGTTCGCGAAATGGAATGAAATAGATATTTCATGAACGTCCAGCACAGACCATGAAATGTGATATGTGAGGAATATCTCTTTTCAAGGCCTATGTATGGAACGAGTAACAATTATTATGCCCCGGCAATTAGTAATGAATATTCCTTGTCCATTTCCCTCATGGTCCATGGGACTAGTCATGTTACTTATGTTCCGTGAAGATATTACTCCTTGTATGTTGTATTTCTATGAAAAATGTATATTTCATTCCGTTCCACGAATCAAACGGGCGGCGAATGGAAGGATAATACATAAATAGAAGTCTGTCTCTACCAAGAGTTTCATGATACGACATTTTGAAAACTCTAGCTCTTGGCTCATACTCTTCATGTGAATGATGATTTCATCTCAGGTCAAAATGGCCCTCAAGTACAAGGAAATGTTCGGTCTTCTTTAGCCAACTCAATCATTATGGTCTATATGGGCACTCCCTCTTCTTTCTTCTATTTAATTTTTATCTTTCTATAAACCCACCCCTCTCTTGGGACATCTTTTTTCTTTTAATTTTTTGTGGGTTTATTGTATGCTCTATGGAAAGACTGTTGGTAGGCAGATGAAAATTTTAAAGCAAGTCAAATACTTTGATTAAATTTTGTGGATTTCCCAATACTTCAATTTTTACATGGCTTAGGTCTCCCCTTTCTAGGGTTTTTTTTTTTTTTGTGGGTGGATATTGTGTGGGAACACTTGAGCCACTGAACATTGACTAATTGGGTGTACTTGAGCCCTCCAACTTTTGTTCTGAGCGTATAAACATTTCATTTGGATAGAATTGATAAACGGAGTTAATTTTTTTATTTTTATTTTTATTTTATTTTAATAGAGAAGAGGCTAAAGCCTGGGACTAGAACAAAATTAGATCCTCATACGGCGGGGAACAACAATCCCACTTGTATCACCCTAGAGAAGAAGAGATAGAGCGTAAGGAGACCGAAGTAATAGCCAAGAACCGTTTGCTGCACGAATAGCCGTGTTGGCAAGCCAGTTTGCATACATGATGTGTTGCACCCTAACAATTCACGGTCTCTGAATCGAACTACGAATTCTTCCAATAGGTGCTCTATTGGGGTTGGTCCGTAGGATTATCCTACAGAATCCAAGATACCATGAGCAAAGAATCACGTAAAAATTAAGGAACAAATAAAGGCTGAAACAAAACAGAAACTAAAAATGAGAAAAATATGAAATTAGTGCGGCTGTTGGGATTCAAGTTTGAGCTACCCCGTTAGCATGGAATTAAAAAAAAAAAAAAAAAAAAGGTCAACTCGGTTTACTCCATCTAATTGAAATGTTTCTGCATCTAAACTAAAAGTTAGAGGGCCTAAGTATACTCGGTCGATGTTTAGGGGTTCAAGTGTTTGTGTGCAATAAGCTCATAGGTTTAGTATGCTCCTGTTTGTTTGTTTCTCCCCCTTTTTTTTTTTTTTTTTTTTTTTTTTCCATTTTCAACGAAGCGTAGTTTTTTATTTTTTACAAAAAAGAAAAAAATCACTACTCGTAAAAAAATTATTGCTAGATCATCAAATGCCAAGGAAAAGAGAATATAAATGAAAATGGATGTCAAATTACAGAATCATGTTCTTTTAAGTAATCTTGGTAGCAGTTGACGGAGCCAAGGGTGGGGGAAAACTGGCCGCTGCCCCATCAATTTTGAGAAAATTGCGTCTGGGCCTCGTCATATAAGAATCTTAGCAAAGTTTATTTTTATTGGCTGCTTCAAGTTATAAATACTATAACAAACACTCTCTATTAATAATTGATTTTGGGGCTTCATAATGCAAAACTCATGTGTTTTCCCAAAAAATAATTGCATTTTTTCTTCTGAACTTTAGCCTGGTTCGTGCTTTTAATCAAGAAAAGGTAAACATACCCAGATTACACAAGAAAATATGAACTGAATCTTTGTGATAGAAGATACAATTTTGATGAAGATCTACAGTATTTTAACAATAAGACTCACATTCGTTTTTGGTTGTGTAATTTGCACATTAAGAGTAAAAGAATGACTCTTTTAATCATCATTCAAACAAAAAGTAAAAGATGATGAATACTCACTGATCTATATGATATCATGGCTATTTATTGCTCTTTTCGTCTTTTTTTTATTATTTTCTTTTTGCTAGGCATAGCTAATCATATCTTATTCGAGTAGCTCAGGAGTTTGAATTCAAATTCTAATACCCTTGTTTCAATCTCATATCTTAGCACAAAGTTGAGTTTTTTTTTTTTTTTTTGGTTTTAATTCCTAAAAATCTTAAGACTAGTAATATCCTCAAATGAAATAGAATTGATGTTGATTGTGCGAGGGAAGTAATATAAAAAATAGTAATTACGAAATACACACAACAAACTACAATACTACATAATAAAAACCCTAAACGCCAAATTAGTGTATTAAATAGAAATGATAGTGTGGGTAATCCTCATCAAACAAAAAAGATGCTAACCCCTAGGAGAAGAACCCAAAACCTAAACCCTAGCTCCACAGCAATCCCAAGTCAATCATATAATACCCCAAATTAAGGAACACCGAGCTTCTAAAAATTAAAACATTAATTGAGTTTTCTTCTGAAAACACTGCCCACCGGTCTTTCTGCCCAACTTTACAATAAAGCAAAAGCTATAAAGAATAAAATGGTTTTCATATTCCTATAAAATAAACCCAAGGAAGAGAGAGAAAGAAAGAGGGCCTAAAAAAACAAAAGCTACACAACCCCACAAACAAGGACAATGGACATGGGTTTCTTCAACCTCATCTGAGAAATCAAACCAAAGAAAGAGAGAGCTGAGCCAAAGAGAAAGTGAAGAGCCCCAAGGAAGGAAGGATAGTGAAGATATCTTTCTATATTTTATTTATATAAGTATATATATATATATATTGAGCAAATGATATATGGAAGCTGGGGAGGCTAGTTTTTGGAGGATTGAGAGCATGCAACCATCATCATCATCAATATCTCATCAACGGCGCCACCAGCCTCCTCCTCTTACTTCTTCTTCCTCGTCTTCTTCTGTTCCTACTGATTCTATTTTGATTTCTTCTCCATATGTTTCTCCTCTCATCATGTTTCCACCTTCTCCTCATCAGTATGTTCCTGCTGGATCTCCTCTACTCCCCTTCCCCACTTTGCCTCACTCCCACTCTTGGACCCAACTCCTCCTGTAAGTAAATTCTCTCTTTCTCTCGGGTTCTCTTGTTGTGCCTTCTAAACTTTAGTTTTTGTGTGACTAATCATTCATGGTTAGGAGCACCTTAGTACACAAGATACCCGTTCCCATAAATATATATGTATGTTCTTTTCTTCTTCTTTTTTTTTTTTTTGCCTCGACAACCTTTTATGAGTAGTTCTGGTACTCATGGGCTTTTGATCTGTAAAGTGAACATCTCTCTTTCTCTCTCCGATCTATCCTTCTATATCTCACTTAATCGTTTAGGATGAAATGGGCTCTTTATTTTCACAAGTAATGATGTTTATTAAGGGCTATGACCTATATGTCTGCGCAAGGGGATTCTCGGATTCTTTTCTCAAGGAACTGCGATTGTAGTATCCTTCGTTTGTAAATTTTGTTTTGCCTTTCATTAATTATTTCATTGCTCTTTTCATCGACCAAAAATTTTTTTCCGTGATGGGATTTGATGTGGTATTACTTTTTTCAGTAATAATGAAGATAGGTCTTGTGGAGGAGTGAGCCATTATCATCAGAACCCGAAAAAGTTGGAAAATTGGGATGGGGACGAGGAAGACCCCAGTAGTTACTTGAATCTCTGGCCAAGAGGCGTTTCAGTTCCATCTGTTAATAGTGTTGATGTAACAAAGCAGGAAGAAGTAGTAGAGGCCCAAATCTCAAACTCATATAGTGTTGGAGATGCTAAGGAATACTGTGTCACCACTTCTTCATCCACTAGTAATATGCTAGACTTCTCTAGAAACAAGGTGGCTGATGGAGAGGATCACTACACCGATCATCACTCATCCGAGGTAAATGAAGAAAGAGATTTTTTCAAATTTTATTTCCCAAATTAGATTTCATAGGTATATATATATACATATATATATATGGTTTCTTACTTCTCCTTTATGTGTTTGCTTCTTTTGATTTATCAGTGTAACAGCACAGCCACTAAGAAAGCCAGGGTTTCCTCTTCAACCCAACCACCTTTGAAGGTCCTCTCTCTCTCTCTCTCTCTCTCTCACACTGCATGTATATATGTATGAAGAAATGTTGCCTTTCTTGATTGTCTATTTCTTTCAGCATGTGAGATTCTTCACCTTCCCACGAGATCAATAGAACTGAGAAATCAATAAAATTAAAACAAAACCACCACTTGTCACTGTACGTGTATTAAATCCCGGTATAGCCCAAGGTGAAGGTTTGAAATAGTTACATATTTACCAATAAGAAACATAATTAAAATGAAACTATATAGAGTAACAAGGCAATTATATATGTTTATCATTTTGTAATATTATTCTTCATTCTTATGAACTGTAGGTGAGAAAGGAGAAGCTAGGAGATAGAATAACAGCCCTTCACCAGCTTGTTTCCCCATTTGGAAAGGTAATAAACCCACAATTCTCCTTCTATTTAACCCATATACCGAACAAAAAAGGAAATGTGTATGTACAGCAAAGAACCTTTTTCCTCTAACTCCCCTTTTTGAGAAGAGGTTTGGAAATTTTTCTTTACTATTTTATTTTAAGGTCTTGTAATTTATGCAGAGCTATTGTTGCATAGTTTTACAATGAAAAATCATGTCATTTTGATAAAAGTTATCGTTATTTTTTTAAAAATTATTTATCAAAATTGCATTGTTGTAACAGACGTGCTTAATTCAAGACAGAAGGGTTTTCTTTTAGTTTGACGATGAAATCCGCCAACAGATTTTTTTATTTATTTTTTAAACGTGCAAGCATATTTAATTCTTCATTTGAATAAATATACAAATCTATTTGATTAATCTGAAGCAAGAGTGGGTGGAATTTAATGAGTATAGTGTTCTCCTGGGCATGTTCCTCTTTTGCAGACTGACACAGCTTCAGTGCTGTTAGAAGCCATAGGGTATATCAGATTCCTTCAGGGTCAAATTGAGGTGATGTTTATACCCCCTCCTTGCTACAAACAAGCAGAACAAATAAGTGGGAGAGCGCATGCTGTTAAAGTTCCAAAATTTTTCATGCTTTTCAAGACATTCTTTTGTTATCAAAGTTTGGAACTTTTATTTAATCACTTTCTCTCACACCTTTTTTTTTTTTTTTTTTTAACTGCAGGCCCTTAGCTCCCCTTACTTGGGAAATGTGAGGACCCACCATTCTGTAAGTACCCTCACGCTTAATTAACCAATAATATTTTCGATTTTCTAAAGTTCAAACACGTTTACTAGGCACTCGTAGGAATGAGGACAATAATGTTAATTTTCAATCTATTATTTTGTAACATAAAACGTAATAGGATTATATATATATATATATGTGAGGGAATGATCATTTCATTATTATTTTCATTCCCATCCTCATTCTACTTGTACTGTTCAAATGCGACTTTAAAATTTATTCATCCTATTAAATTCCAAATATATTCTAAAAAACTGTTGTGCTGAGGATAATTAAAATCATCTCATTACCCATATTCAGGTGCTCCACACTAAATTTTAGGATTTTGGTTGGGATGAAGAACATTACACCCGTAGACGCGCCTGTTTATTTAGTATTAGTATTAATTATTAATAAGGTGAGCCAGCCTTTTTTCTTCTCTCTCTCTCTCTTTGGGCAAAAACTCCAACCATAGGCTCAAGGGGAGAGGAGTTGTATATTTCCTGAAGACCCAGGTCAGGTATGCTTTATTGGATCCATCACCCCATCTAAAGCAAGTTGGGGGTGCTTTATGCTTTGAAAAGCATCCAAGTGAAAACTATTAAATTCAGAGGCACCATCATTATTCAAAAATCATCAACTTGATTTTGTAGGCTTTAATTATATTGGGTTGCATCATTGCACAATAAGTAGGGTCATCTTATTGTTTGAATATCAATATTTCCCAGTGCTATACCAAATGAATACTCTTGGGGGGGACCTCATTGAACTTAGTTGGAGGTTACAAAACAAACTTAATTATTTCCATGCTTCATTTCTTCAACCAGCTTTTGAATATTGAGACCTGTCTTGAAAGAAGAGGGGTTCCTCATGACGATCAGGTACTGCTTAATTTCACCCGCGGTGCACCACTACCACTTACTGAGTCTGGCTTCAGTCAAAAAAATTACCCAAAATGATTTTTGTATCCATTATTTAAGGGACTTGTTCTGAATTACCATCTATTATTTGCAAGCCATCAATTGACAAATGGCGACATGTGATAAGGTGGGATTCCTTTGGGCCAGTTTGGCCGTGATCTATGGTGGTTACTTTTACTTTTAGTAGGATTATTTTTGTTATTTGTTTCTACAAGTAGCAGATATGTTTGAGTTTGCACTTCAAAAAGAGCTTTTAGATGTGGCATTAAATTTACTTTTTCCCAGAAGCAATTTCTCCCCTTAAAAAGCCCTTTCCTACAACCTTTTTTTTTTTTTTTGTGTGTGTGTGTGTGTGTGTGCTCATTTTGGATATTGCTTTAGCTTTTTCATTTTTGTGTATCATATGGTCTAGATGAAGAAATTATTTCAAGCATATATGTAAATGTATTTAATTTTTTGATGATATTAATTGAATAAATAACTAGGGTGAACATGAGTTGGCGAAGGACTTGAGGAGTAGAGGACTGTGCCTAGTTCCAGTGGCTTGTACTCAACAGGTTGAAACTGAAGTCAACGGAGCTGAATTCTGGGCCCAGGCTCAGGGAGGAGGAGCCTTCTAGGGACTGTTTGGCTGCTGCATTAATTCGTATGTTTTAACTTTCAATTGTTGGGAGCTGGAGAAAAACTATAACATCACGAGCAGTCACTCTGCTAAGGTCTAAGGCTGACTCCTCATGATGGTATATGTGTTCTTCATCGGATTTTGAAAGTGTAATTATTCGCCATAACTACTTGTACCGATAAACTATCATCGCTTAGGTTTTGTTTGAATTGTGGGAAAATGACAATAAAAAATGAGAGTAAGGACAAATCATTCCCACTACCAAACAAGTCAGTACTTCAACCCCCATTCCCATTTGCACCGTCAAATGAGTCCTCAATTCTCTCAAAGCATGAACTCGTATGTATCAGAATGCACCCTTTATAATTTCTAATTTTAGATCACATTATTATGCAATTGGGTGTTTAATTTAAGTGGACTCTTGAAAGCTTTTCTACCTATTAAAGCTCTGATTAGTATTTTTGACTCGATAATAATTTGAGATGCTCGAACTCGATGATATTTCAATTTTTCTGCTAGTAGGAGTATGAGTATAAATTTGTATTCTCCGCAGTCAAAATATTTCCTTCTTACATGTAACCAAAGTTTGTTCACCTGCTCACGCCCCTCTCCTCCGTCAATTTTTATTTTTTTTTTCTTTTCATTTTTGAGTTGTAATGTAGCAGCAGCCTTCCTCTTCAAATGCTTCATTTTTTAACAAAAGTAAATGAGAAAAAAAATGACACGGATCAACCGATAGTCCTGTTCAGCACTGAGAGCACAAAGGCTGAAAAATGACACAAAAGTTCTGCAATTGTTTGAACTATTTAAGCAAAAAGACAATTGGCTTTGATGGTAAGGTGTAGGTAGTGTGATGCAATTTATTTGTGAAATTTTTAATTAGCATATTGTCAAACCAAACTGACACTCATACCAAAGAAATTAAAAAAAAAAAAAGAAAAACCATTCTCCTACTATATAACTTGTGATTTTCTACTTTTTAAGCATTTGAAAATGCCAGAATGTGTAATAAATCTTTATTATTGAGCAAGGACAATAATTTAAATTCTTATTTATCAAAAAGAAAAAGAAGAAGAAGCAGCACATGATTCGATAATACATTTTCTTATTAATTTGACCAATTAAAATTATTTTTACCATGCCACAAGTGCTAGTTTATTTAAACATTTTTTCCCCATTCAATATGTTGAATGTTGTGCAATTTTCAATCATTTTCACGGATTTCATGTGCAAATTAATCTAGCCCATCAATGGTGCTTGTTGGGGACAATCATTCTGTTCAATTGAAATGGGCCACTCTTTGTTGCACTTCATCATCTCGTGGCCCACTTCTGCTTACACGTTGGTGACGTTACTG
The DNA here is from genome assembly GCA_034195605.1 of Santalum album. Taxonomy (NCBI): domain Eukaryota; kingdom Viridiplantae; phylum Streptophyta; class Magnoliopsida; order Santalales; family Santalaceae; genus Santalum; species Santalum album. The sequence goes on from CM067258.1 coordinate 5,100,330, forward strand.
CTGACGTCATCGGCACATTCGTTAATGCTCACCTTAAATTTTTTTAACAGTAAAATGGAATTATACCAAGAACAAATCCTTCAAAGGGCCGGCGTATGAGTTATGTGTCTTGTTAAAAATATTATAATTGGAATAAGATTCATTATAAGGAAAAAAATAGCACATATAAGATCATATACCTACAACAACACAATCAATAGAAAATATATAAAATAAAAAATTAATTACAATTAATATTGTGATGATAGTACGATAAAATTCTAGTTCTTTTGTAGGCAAATTGAATAACATGCATCACAAGTGAATGCTAATCTGAAAATTTGTTGGTGATCAAAAGATTATAAACATTGGTTATCCTAACACGCGCGTGAAGTATGGCCCCCACCATATGAGCTTTTGGAGTACCCAATGTTCATACCCAAGAATTTTCCTAAGATAATCAACTGGACCTGATGGGCTAGGCCCAATGTAGCCCAACTGAAGTGTTACTACTGTTCTTAATATGCTATATGCAGTATTAATGGTACAACATGCTGCGCAATTAATAAATACATGGGGTTCATAAGAAAATTATATTGATGCTCCAGCGGGCTTTCTCCTTGAGCCCAGCTTTTATGTTTAAGCCCACGTTCATGAAGTTGGGCTGGGCGGTGGATAAGGTTGTTACCCATCTCGGCCCGTATCAGACCTTCACATGGTAATGGTAAAATTATGCTAGTCACCCTCAAAGTTTCATGAAATTTCGAGCTCCTTTTTAGAGTTTTCACTTTTGTTAGTTTTGTACTGTAACTGAGTTACGAGAGAGAGAGAGAGAGAGAGAGAGAGGGAGAGAGAGAGAGAGTAGGCGAAATGAAAAATTAAATAAAAGTTTTAACAATCAATAAAAAAATTATTAATAATTAACAGTAATGAGCACGATTCTGAAAATTAAAAGAAAAGATTAAAAACCTTAAGGGGGTAGACATGGATTTATGCGAAACTTTAGTGGGGGACCGGTGTTAATTATATCATTAATCATTTTTTGATGTATGCGTCGAACCCGAAACTTTACGGTGTTAAAGTGGCTTTTCTTTTTTCCTTTATTTTCTTTTCCTTTTTTCTTTTTGGATTTGAGTGTAGGTGGCCTTATCAACGTGGACTTTCTTCCGCCCTCCAAAGATATATGATTTGCAAGAAAATACAGCAAAGTCTGATTTTCAGTTCGCTGGGGTGTGATGGCCCTAAAGTGGAAGAACACTGCGCTTCTTGTCGTTGACATGCAGGTTTCTCACCGTTTCTTGTTCAGGCCCTTTGTTTTGTTTTTTCGTTTTTTTCCTGTCAATTCACTTCTCTCAATTTTTGACCCAATTTCTTCATTCTGCAGAAAGATTTCATCCTCGAGGATAGTTTGATACGAGTGGATGGTGGGAAAGCTATTGTCCCTTCTGTAATAAACGCCGTTGAGGCTGCTAGACAGCGCGGTATTCTTGTTGTTTGGGTATTATCCTTTCTCAGCCTTGGTACAGTCTTTCCTCTTTGTTTGGGTTTGCGTGCTAACAGCTGTTTGATGAAATGTCTCAGAGACACTAGAGATACTGGATTGAAGCTAATACAGGGAATCATAAGGAACGTGTGGCTTGAATTGAAGTTGTTAAACTTGTCTTCGAATATCAAAATATCATAATTGGTGCCTAAATAAGGTTGATCATTGATGTCCTAAGTTCAGTCCTATATAAAGGAGAGTAATTGAGTACAGTTTACATGTCCATCTATTTTAAACTTGAACCGCAGTTTATTTTGCGTTTGTTTGGTTTTTCACCCATACGCGGGGTTGCTGCAATGGCGCCAAGAAACTCTGCGATTCTCGTTATTGACATGCAGATCTCTTTGGCTTTGCTTTGCCCCAATTCAGCTTACCATTTTCTCTCTCTTATCCGGTTCTTGCTTTTCAGAAAGACTTCGTAATGGAGGATAGCTTGGATACACGTAAACGGAGGGACAGCTATTGTTCCTTCCGTTATAGAGGCTGTTGAGGTTGCTAGACAGCATGATATTCTTGTTGTTTGGGTACTTCAGCCTTTACTCTGTCCAGTCCTTTCTTACCATCCCTTTACAATTGGACAAATTTGGTTTACTTAGTTAATTATCCACATTTTAACCTTTCTTTGGCTTTTTCTTTTTTTTGACAAAAAAAAAAAAAAAAGAAAACTTTTCCCAATCCACATAAAGCCCTTTATTAGTTGAACTCTTTGCTGTATTTTCTACCTTGGGTTACATTTTGTAGGAAAGTAGTCGAGTACTCACTAGTTGCACTGGAGAAGTGGGAGAGAGCTTACTAGAAAATCGACTCAATTCTATGCAGTAGCTTACTAGTGGCCCTTAAGTTGCATTTGGTTTTTTGAAATAGCATTTGATTCAGATCCATGCACTTCTGGATTTGAAGGGTGTATTTCACTGTTGGAACTGGATTTGGAGTCACGCTTCATGGAATCAAAACTAAATGCCAAATATGGTATCAACGAAAGAAAGCATGGTTTGGAACTGAGGCCTTCTATTGTGTGTTCAGAGGCTCCCTCTCAGTCAGCCATTTATTAAATAAATAAATAAATATAGAAAACGACAAGAAGAGGAATACTGCTAATTCAGCCGCTGGAACATATTAGATCTATTTACTCTTTACACCAACTAGGATTAGGTGGAAATGGACTTAGGATATACACACAAGAACTAATACCAAAGGAAGTGCAACATATATTGGATCAGTGAGAAATGCTGCTACAAAGTGCAGGTTATTTTCGCTATTGCACAGAGTTTTCTGGATTATAATGCAAAATCTGCTGTTGACACTGGCTTTGCATAGTTGTGGTTGAGTGAAGCCATTAGCTTTTCAAATGTAAACTCATTTTCAATATAGTGGAGACATTTCGTAAAGAACCCTTTTTCACATATAGAACTTGTGTGACTATCTGCATTGATAATGTAGAGGATGTGAGGGTGCAGGTTGTTCGTGAACATGATCCACTAGGAAGAGATGTCGAACTCTTCCGACGGCACTTGTATTCTGATGAGAAGGTTGGACCAACCTCTAAAGGAAGTGTTGGCGCGGAACTGGTTGATGGGCTCTTGATAAAGCAAGGGGATTATAAAGTGGTAAAGACACGTTTTAGTGCCTTCTTCGACACAAATCTCCATTCGTTTCTTCAAGGTGCTGGAATTAGTAGTTTAGTTGTTGTTGGTAAGTGAAATTTAATGCTTTTTTTCAAAGCCATGCATATGGCATGGGGCTTTTACCATAGCTTCTTATATATGCAACTAAAAATCTACTAATTATCGACTAATAGGTGTCCAGACTCCAAACTGCATCAGACAGACTGTATTTGATGCTGTAGCACTAGACTATAAATCCGTTTCTCTTCTTGTTGATGCCACTGCTGCAGTGACTCCTGAAATACATTTTGGTATGCTTCCTTTAATCTGTCATGATCATGTCAAATTGTCTGGTTGGTTTCTAAGTTAAGTGCATGTGTATTTGTCTATCATAAAACAATAATATTATCAAAATGTCTATTCTGCAAAAAAATGTTTTTTCTTTGTCACTGATCAGTTCAATATCTTCGCCATAAATTTCTTTCAAATTATTATTATTTTTTGGTTATCTAAAGGCTGTAGAGTTTTTTGCAGATAATTTCTTTTCGATATGGTAGTGGTTAGCGAACAATTCTTTAATTATTTTATTATTTTATTATTTTATTTTTGTGGAATCTTTTCATTATGGACCATTTCACCAGTCTTCACTGGTTTAAAATACTTGGATTGAAGAATTAGGTTTCAAAATTAATTTCAATCCTCGAGAAATTTGGAAGGTTATGGTTGATTGTAATATTTACAACTCCTTTCTGCTAGTAAGTGTCTAAAATTTCTTGCCTCTAATCACCTCCTCCCCAAAAAAGAAACATTAATGCCTTCACCCTCAATGTAATCAGTTTCTAGCTAGGAAAAGCCTATGATTAACTTGAAATATTACTTTTCCTGAACCAGCCAATATTAGTGACATGAAAAATGTTGGAGTTGCTACCCCAACATTAAAAGAATGGTGCGATTCCATCCATCCATGATGTCTTTCACCGATAACTCTGGTAATTCCTTCGACATGCCCTCTTTTGTTGTTGCGTGTTCATTGGTTAAAGACATTGCCTAAAAGTTGCTTTTAGGTTATGTGTGATACATTAGAACGAAATGAAATAACTGTAAAATTCATTTCTCATCGAATGGACCCATTTCATCGTCCATTTCTATTAGAATTAAACACGAATAGACTATAGGAGTGAGCATATTTTGTTCATTTTTTAGTTGTAATAGTGGGAATGAATGATAAATGTATCCTTATAATTTTCATTTGCTATAGGTTAATCTAACTTGGTTCATCACTTCTCGTTGATAGGATGGAAATCTGATGATAGGACCAACCTGGGTAGGTTCGTGGCCATATGATCTTGTTTCACAATAAATGCTTGCTGGGCAAAGCGCATTGGTGTAGAATACTTGTCCCAAATGGATGTATTATGTAATGTATTATTGAATATATACTGAGATAAATAAATAATGTACTACGAGGTTCATCTACTTGCTGAAGTTGTGATGCTTTTAAAAGCGCTATGATCATTGATCAATGTTGGGATTTGTTGCTCACTCCAGCCAGCCTTTTATGGTAAGAAACCATAGATGAAATCGAGCCTGTAAAAGCACAAACGGATATAAATTATAAAAGATTAAACTAAAATCTTAAGTTTGATGGCTTTGCAAAGTAAGATGGAGACCATAAGAAGGGGGCAAATTGAAGGACATTCATATACCCATTTTTTCCATGACACTGTTTCAATGTAAAGGTCGGTGGATCGGGTCAGTTTTAGAATTTTTTCCACTCGACTTTAATTTTGAGATAGGTTAAGAAAATTTTCATTTAACTGGTTGAATAGGTGAGTCAAAATATGAAACCTATTTTATAAAGCAAAATTCAATCTAATCACAACTACCATAAATGCTAAATTAACTCAATCCGACCACAAATAATGTACCAAGTTTACTCAGTCAAATTCAACCACAACTAACATGCTAGTGTAACTCTATTTAAAACACTTAACATAATTAACAAAATCAAATCATGGCAAACAAACTAATTCAACCATGAGTAATGATTTGGGCGAACGAACTAATTCAACCATGAGTAATGATTTGGGGATAGAGGGGAGGTTTTGTTGTGTTAGGATAGGGTTGGTATACTATTAGATGTGAAGGTATAATATTTTGTGTTAAGGCGATCAAATCTTATCTAATTGACCCAAAAAAAGGCCATTTGAAAACTGCCTCGAACACAAAAAATTCAACCCCCCTCACATGAGACAGTTTTTCCAGTTTGTCGGTTTTATAACTGAGCTAGTTTGGGTTAGGTTAATTTTGTGGGTGGGGCTGTTATTCTATATATTCCTATGTGCAATGAATATATAAGTAATATTACTCTTGTTCCAAAATTTATATGAAAAATTGCACTTAACCCCACCGTAGTTTCATTGGAGTTGCAATGGTTAATTTTCTAGTTAAAGTTAACGGTTTGTTCATCTCAAGTATTATAAAAGGGTGAAAAAATGACTTTAATGTTTCAAAGTATCTTTACCTTTAATTGAAGTTATAGAGTTTGGTAAAAAAATTTCGAAGACTGTGAAAGCCTAATTTCATCGTTCTATAACACTTTACTGTTACAACTCCAATGAAACTACAAGGGGAGTTAAGTGCTAATTTCTAAACCATAAGGGAATTCCTTGCAACTTAATCAAATCACAAGGATTTATATAAATTCTTCTTCTTTTTTTAATGAAAAAAATTTGTATAAATTCAAGACAAGGATTAGAGGCAATAGAACCCTCCATATTAATTAAGTTGAATATAGACCACTTATAAAAATAAGAATTTTAGGTCATTTGAATGACTATCATGAAATCAATTAAAATTTATAATACTTATTATAACTAAATAAATGCTAAAACTTTAGGCCCAAATTAGTAGAAATGTCGAATCTGGCAAAATTCGAAAACAAAAAACAAATTGTGTTACTTTTATGAGATTTAATAATCCTCGCCAAAAATGAAAAACATTAAGGGAATAATGTGTTATATATATATATATATATATTAAAAAAGAAGAAGCTGTGGGTATGCCATAAAATCCTAAATTGTTCAGCGGCTTTCCTTTATTCCCCTCATACGTTCTAGGGTTTTCTCACGACGACAGCGCAGCCTTTACCGCTTCATCGGCATCTCTCTGCAACCCCTAGCTACCTCCAATCCCCTAGAATTCGGGTATGGGCTCTCTTCCTCCATGATCTGATTTCGATTATTTCTTTTCCGCAGAAAATCTTACGAATTTCGTGGATCTGTGATATGAATTCTGGATTTAGGGTTTCTCCCTTTCGTTTACCTTGTCTTCAGGGAGCCTGCGTATGCACCCAGATTGCATCAACGCCTCTAATCCCTATCTTGGATTTGTTGGCTATTGCTTTATAAATATTTTTGAATCTAAGGCACGGTTGACGCCAAAAGAATCATGTGATTGTTTTGTTTTGTTTTTTTTTTTTTTTTGGGTATCTTTCCATGTGAATTCTCCTGTGATTAAGTAAAGATGAGTTATGGTTTAACCAATTTCTTAGTTGTCAATGTATTAGTTTGAGCTGCCGTTTCCTCAAGGCATAGATTCATTCTTTTTGTTCTGAGAGTCTATCTACTTCATGTTCTTAATGATACTACTGCTAGTCCTCGTTCATGGAGAAACTCTACTCAATGCTCCAGATCTTTTTGTGTGGAGTGAATTAATAGAAGCATAAAATTAAACTTCAGCGAGTCTGGGCCATGCCACATATATTCGAAAACCTACTAAATCCACTCCAATTGAGCATTTACAACTTTTAAGCTTATTCTCTGCTTTATACCTATGCATTTCACCTTGTGAAGCTTTGTATCCTTCTTTGTATACTTCTAGATCTAATCTACCTCTGTTGATGTTTTCTTAACCATTGTTTTTCTATTTGCAGAGACTAAAGGTTCCTGATAATATTTTAATTTTTAACTATTGTTATGGAACTATCTACTGAACTTGTTTAAACTTAACTTGGAAGAGAACTAGGGAATAATTTTTTTCATCAGAATATGGACAGTACAACAATGCAATCGTAATCCCTCAATAATTACTTGATAATTTAGTTGTAATGACAAATTAGACTTGAATAATCTAAGGACTCGTGGAAACGGTGGAAGATTTTCTTATTTTAAATTTCATCCTTGGAAAGTCTTTGAACTGCACCAGCTTTTTGCACAGTGAAACTTTTTTTCACTCATTTTTTTAGAATGTCTGCTGGTCTCAATGCTTCACCTCTTCTTTCTTCCTCTTCTTTCTTTTTATTTTTTGGAAAGTAAAAAATGATTATGGGAATGGTTAGGGGGGATTTTTTTCTTTTTCCTTTTGGAAGGTGATTTTATCGATTGCTTGTGTTCTATAGGGTTTGTTGGTTAGCCCATGCTTTTTTTTTTTTATTAGATAGTTTTTATTTGCTTCTACAGTTTCTGTATTTTTCTTTCTATACTTAACGACATGCTTTAAAATGTATCAGAGATTGTGCAATCTAGTGGTGGTAGTGGTGTGTTCACTTCAGGATGTGGTTCCACATGAAGAAGGATCAGATGTTGCAGAACATGGTGATGGCAATAAAGACCATATCTGGAGGAGACTTCACAAAGACGTGGAGGCAGAAAAAATCGTTTGAGTTGAGACTTACACTAGTCACTTTGGATGAAGTTTTTAACTTCTAATCGCAGAGCTGGATTTGAACAACTTCTTTCACTGTTTTTACAGTGACTTAGCTAGTTATGTTTGGATTACTTGTAGAATGAGAAGCTAACCAAACAGCTAGGGTGGCTGAGAAGAAACAAATTGAAGCTCCAGCAAATCAAAGGGATTTCAAAGATCGAGGATAGATAGAAAAAGATTTGCAGACTTTTAGATGCAAATGGTTTGAATATGAAAAAAGCATTTATGCTAGATACATAAGAGATGGCTGAGTCAGAATGTAAGAAATGGGAAAAGGATCCTGCCCCATTTGGTCAGAATGGTATGTTTTGTTACTCTGTGTGTGCGTGTGTTTGTTTTAAGATGCTGATCGTGCTTCTACTTATCCTCATGTCCTTCAATATGTGAGTAGCATGTAACTGTTTGTTTATATCAGTTTTCAGTTGGAAGATCATGTGTCCCTTTTCCTTCCAAAAGGCTGCGAATTTATGATCAAATTGTGATCATTTGATGCAGTTGGCTTCCTTGCATTGTAGCTTGATGAGTTGTTTTTGGAACTTTATATTGCTCATCCTTGGACCATTAGAGTATTAATTCGATCACAAATAAATTACTATTAATTAATGAAATGTAGCGGGATAGATCATCTCTTCTTTCATGAGTTACCTCCAATATGGGAAGTTTAAATATATTAAGATCATGTTCTTTGCTGGTAGATCCTGCTTCATTTTGAGCTTTAAGTTCACTGTTAATTGGTTTTGTAGGCATTAAAGATATTGGAGAAGATTGACAGAATGGTGAAAGAACTCAAGGACTGAGACAAGAAGCTTGAGTCATTTATCTGGAGGATAAGGTTCCATGAAGAGAAGGATACTGACTTGATCAATGACTATAATGAACATTTCAACAAGAAGATTGAGTGAGCCTTTGGTAGATATACACTGGAGACCCAAAACAATCCTGAACAGGGAACTGCTTTTCCTAAGGTAATATATACATATATATTCCTTGCATGCATCATATTTTAAAGGGCAACTGATCATAATAGATTGGTTAAACCATGCCTAGAGCGGTTTCCTTGTATTCGTGAGCACGGAGTTGGTGTTGCTGCTGAGGGAGTTGTAATAGCTCTTTATGAATGCCTTATCCTGCATATGCACTGTGCCACCATTTATCTCATGAGATCAAGTGTTGAGGTTTAGCTCGTATATGATCAACTATACCAATAAAAACACAAGGCACTAAGTAGTATTGTCAATAGCACGAAACGCGGCATGCCAGCTTCGAGCACATTGCTGTACCGGGCTCAAAACCCAACTAAAATGAGGTCCCAGATCTAACCAAAAAAAAAAAGACAAAGACAAAAAGAAAGAGCAGAAAGAGGGAAATTTACTTTGGGCGATTCTTTAGAAGAGGAAAAGTAAATAATTTGTGTAGATTAAATTTTTTTGCACCAAGAGCACGAGCACAAAGAATGAAAGTTAACGTTATCTCCTTCAAAGTAAATTCCTCACTAGCTAAGTGTCCTATTGGGCATGTTGATTTGTGATTTGGGTTTCTGTCAAGTAGGAATTTCTTTATACAAGCCAAGCCATATTAACGCCATTCCTAGAAATTTTTTCTTGTTTACCATCGTTATTTTTGCCTCCCCCAAACTGTGAAATCCAATAAATCCATACTCCATAGAAGTGGTTTTTGTCCAATTTTTTAGAGCAAACATCCATTCCCCTTCATGCGATGAGAATGTTTTTACATGCCTTGATGGCTTTATATTTGTCAATAAATTTCGTAATCAATGGTTGTTGCACCTCATTACCCCTATATCTACTCCTTGGCTAATTTGTCTTTTGTAAAATGTTAATCTGTAGGGAAATTATCTTCAACATGGTTATGAATGTAATTTATAGAACGTGTGCATGATATTAGAGCTGATGCTCTGGATATGATTTTTGTTAATCATAATGTTTTTTGCATTTATTTTGGTCGTGTCTATTTTGTTCATTGAGTAAAAAATTCACCTGTGCATATAGCTTAAAGAGGCCCTTGTCTCATCGTTTGGTATATATGCGTGAAGCAGGTGATTATTTAGTAAGAGCTCTGGTCTACTTCCTATTCAAAGCCGCTTTCGCTGGCTTTTGTCCATTGAGGAGGCAGCCCTATGGTGGTGAGAAGTCTAGATGTGTGGACAAAATTGTTGTAAATGTCTATTGATTTAATTGTATACTCTATCGTAATTGTAACCCCCCAATGTGGTGGACTGGTGAGAACTAAACACGCCCCTCCTTTACCTGCACACACTTATAATTGGGCTATCGTCAGGTAGCGTTGTTAGTTGGCTTGCTAATCTACTAACATGATTCTTCCAAACCCTCAGATTGCTAGATGGGCTTTGGGATCTCAATCGGCTCCAAAAAAGCTTGTGTAGTTCTAAAGTTATTTTTTTGTTATTTTTATCAACATTGTACTATTTTAGCAAACGGTTTATTCTGGCAGAGTATAAAGCACATCCAGTACGTTAGGGCAGCCCTGCAAGTCTACCCCACCCCCAGACACAATGCATGCAGAATGACCACGGAGGCTTCTGCCTGCAAAACAATGCTCATGATTTCGCCTGTGGGGTTTGGTTGGGCACAAAAAGGTCCTCATTTGTCTGATTAAACAGGAATTGGGTCAGGGTGGGTTGAATTGGGCCAGGTAGGCGGAGTGAATCGGGCGAGGGTGGTATTGAGTTTTAGCTTTCACGGCCTGCAATTCAAGTTTTGTTTGCTTGAGTTGGCTTGGGCGGATAGAAGTTAGGCCTTGATGGGAACAAATTGGGCCTTTCTTGGGGATCAAGTAGGGTTGGATTGGCGTTTGTTGGGTCAATTTGAGCATCTATGGGCTTAAATTGGGCTGAGTGGTGATGAAATGGGCCTGTAAGGCAAGAATTATGCCTGGCTGGGGTCAATTTGGGTTGGATTGTTATTAAAATTTGGGTCATCATGGGCTCGAATTGGGCTTTAAGGGGTTAAAATTAGGGCTTGATGGGCCCAAATTGGGTTTGGTTGTATGGAAATTGCATTTTATTGGGTCAGACTGGGCCTGGATGGCATGAATTGGGCTGGGGACACAAATTGGGTCTAGATGAACTTCAATTGGGTTAGGTGATGATGAAAATGGGCCTCATTAGGGTAGAAGTGGGCCTGTTGGCGATTATTGGGCTTGGTTGGGCATGAATTGTGCCTGTGTGGGGTCAAGTTGGGCTTAATTTGGCATACATTGGGCCTTGGTGGGCTCAATTTAGCCTGGGTTGGGAATTCATCAGGCCTTTAGTGAGGTCGAATTGGTCCAACATGGGGGTAATTTGGCCTTGGATTTGCTTGAATTGGGCCTAGGTGGGGACAAATTGGGCCTTGATGGGATCAATTTGGGCTGGCTTATGATGTAATTTGAATTGGGACTGGGCGTGTATGAATTGGTGGAAGGGTTGAATTGGGCCTTGATGGGCTCAATTTGGGGCTCTGATGAATTTGGGAGATCATTGGCCTCGAGTTGGGCCTGGATGGGGATAAATTGGGCCTGATTGGGATTGAGTTAGGCTTTGTGAAGACACTGGGCTTGTTTGGGCTCAATTGTGATGAAATTGGGCCTTTGTTGGGCTCGAATTTGGCCCAATTTGGAATGAATTGGGCCTTGATGGGCCCAATATTGGCTTGGTAGTGAGGAGGTTGGATTTAAATTGGGCCAGGATGGGGGCTAATTAGCCCTGTTCAGGGATAAAATGAGCTCATTTTGGCTCAAGTTTGGCTGAGGTCAAATTTGGGGTTTATAGGGCTTAAATTGAGCCTTGAGCTGCCACAAATTGGCCTGATAGAGCTCAATTTGGGCTTCCTTGGCACAAATTGGGCCTGAGTGGGACTATTTTATGCCTAGGTAATGGTTTGTTCTTGTTTCGAGTTATTGGGCCTGATTGGGATTAAGTTGTGCTTTGTGATGAAGCTGGGTCTCTATTGGGCCTGTTTGGGCTCAATTGTGATGAAATTGGGCCTGGATGGAATGAATTGGGCCAATATAAAGACATTGGGCTTTGATTGGCACAAATTGAGCCTCTTTTGGGCCCAGTGTACCGGTCTTGGGCCTGAGCATGCTCAATTGGGCCCAATTTGAAATGAATTGGGCCTTCATGGGCCCAATTTGGGCTTTGTTGTGATGAAATTGGGCCAAGATAGGCTCGAATTGGGCCCATTTTAGCTGAGATTTGTCCTGGATGGGCTCAATTTGGGGCTGATAGGGCTCAATTCGGGCTTCTTTGGCTCAAATTGGGCCAGGGTGAGACAAGTTTATACCTAGGTAAAGGTTTGTTCTTGTTGCCAGTTATTGGGCCTGATTGAGAAGAGTTGGGCTTGGCGATGAAACTGGGTCTCTATTGGGCCCGTTTGGGCTCAATTGTGATGAAATTGGGACTTTATTCGGCCCAAAATGGGCCAGGTTAAAGACAAATGGGCTTTGATTGGCCCAAATTTCTCTTGGGCCTGCACATGCTCAAAATTGGGCCCAGTACGTAATGAATTGGGCCTTGATATGTCGAATTTGCAATGAATTGGGCTTCCATGGGCCCAAAATTGGAATGAATTGGGCCCCCATGGGCCCACAATTGGGATGAATTGGGCCGTGGTGGCCCAACTTGGGCTTGGTTGTGAGGAAATTGGGCCTCCATGGGCCCAAAATTGGAATGAACTGGGCCGTGGTGACTCATCTTTGGCTTGGTTGAGAGGAAATTGGGCCTGCATGGGCCCAGATTGGGTCCATTTCGGCTCAAATTAGGACTACATGGGCTCAGATAGGGCCTATTTTGGTTCAAATTGGGTCTGATGTGGGCTCAAATTGGGCCAATGTCAAATTTGAGGCTGATAGGGCTCAAATTGGGCCTCTACCTGCAACAAATTGGCCTGACAGGGCTTAATCCGGGCTTCTTCGGCTCAAATTGGGCTTGGGTGGGATAATTTTATGCTTCGGTAATGGTTTGATCTTGTTTCCAATTATTGGGCCTATTTTATGACTCGGTGATTTGTACATGTTCGCAGTTATGAGGCCCGGTGAACGCACTGGTGTTGCTGGGCATGATACTGTAGCTGAACAGGAATCCGAGATGGCCCGCCCATATGAGCATAATTTTGGGGCTGAATGGGCCTAATATTTGTCCTAAATGGGCCTCAAAGTTGGCCTTATTCTAAATATCAATAGCCTTGAACAAACTCCAAATGCATCTTATTAGGGCTTATTTTGGGCCCTAATTTTGAAAGAAGACAGGTCCACGCGGACCACCAACTGGCGACAGCATGGACAGATATTAGCAGCCTGTCTCATATTTGGGCGTTTGGCTTGGCCCTTTTCAATTGGTAAAAGTGGGATCTTATACGAGCCCTGTCTAATCACAATAAGCCCATTTTGGGCGTAGATGAGCGCCAACGGAAAGCCAGCAATTACAGAAGAAATGATTATACACTGCGATTGCATTTTAAGAGAGGAGAAGAGAAGCATGATACAACGTTCTCGAAATTCCTGCACATAAAAAACAATATATAAGTTCAGTGCTTGAATATGGGAAACAAGTACGAAATCAGCAAGTCCAGTTATTGGCCTCATACACCATTTATGTGTTTATAATTACAATAGAGAGAAATTATACAAAAGAGCTTATTATTCCGCAGGAACTACTATCAATAACAATATCTAAAAATACATTATAGTTGGTATATAATCATAACAATGGCATTACAACGACCTACCATTGTTGCTGACAAATACCTTGCAAACTATAAATAAAAGTCAAATCATTTAAAAAGAACTCACGAAATGAATATCTCAAGTTAAAGATAAGTAAAAAAGCTGTCTGACACAGAGTGCTTATGTTTTTTTATCCATATCCTATTTACTGGTATATTCATAGCACTTTTTTTTTTGGGGGGGGGGGGGTGAGAATTTTTAGCACAATTTTTCGTCTTCCTGGTTCTCAATAATTCTTTACTTAAGAATTTACAATCAACAGTTGAAAAGAATGAAACCCAATAAATGTTAAAGAACTTTAATTAGAAAATAGCAAAAATATACGTCTGTATCATGTACAATATTTTCATTTTAACTTCATTTTATTTAAAATTCTCCTAGATTGCATCATATTTTATCTGTCAGGAGAAATATAATAGAAATAGTACACTGGTTATAACCTAAAAGGGAAGATTGAAAGCACCAAAACTGTCTAGTGGACATAGTTAATAAAGAGTTAATAAAAACCACAAAATGTTAACGTTAGAATATTAGCCGTTCACATTTTGTGTACAAAATGCATAGCAAAAATGCATAAAGTGGAATTGTGAATACCAGCATGCTTGAAGTTGTAATGATTATAAGTAGTCACAAGCTAATTATACTATGGGCTAGATCTAATTAACACTTTCTCATGGAACTAACAGCTAAATAAAGTTGAATAGACAAATATATGTACCTGATCATGCATAGGCCCTGCCCGAGTTTATGAAGTCCATAAAGCTCTCGATAATGGTGAATTGAAAGCTAGTGTTTATGTAATGAACCTCCATATGCTCATTAGCATTCAACTTAATCCACTATGCAAATGCAATTTTACCTAACAAGCTGGCAACATAAGGACAACCCGGATTATGAATGATGAAAAACGTATCAAAGGCCAGACCAACCAAAATAACACAAAAATATAATATTACACAGTAATAAAATATTATTATAGTAAAAAGCGAATCTCTGGAATTCAACACACCATGAAAACAATTGAGCTCTGATGGGAATATGACAGTGGAATGAAGCATTCCATTGAGAGTTGCATTTCCCTCTTAAAATCCATTAAGCACTAAAAAAAAAAAAATGAGTGCTTTTGCAAGGCATCAAGAAGCACCGTAGCATTGGTTGTCCACTATAAGGCTGTGTAGGATGGGGTTGTGCTTCTATAGTAAAGATCAGGACATGGGTAAGCTGCTGGTCTCTAGGGAAAAAAAAAAATTTATGTAAAGGACTTCCATATTTATAGATAACGGCTGAAAGTGACACTGATCACCAGCCTCAACCTTTGAACAATTGAGTATCTAGAAATTGCAGTGTCAGTTAGCTGTAGTTGTTGAAATATCAAATTCCCCAACCTAAACTAGAATACATCAAAATTTACAACAAAATTTGAAGCTTTCAAATCTAAAAGCTAGAACAATGCAATAGCATAAGTGTAATAAATCCATAGACTTACTCACTCAATCATAAAACCCGACGGAAGGACCAATACAGATCCGATAGATCGGCTAGAATGAAACCTTAGAATTGATGTGGGGGTGAGGGAGCGAAACTCTTGAGGTAGAGAGAGAGTTAAAGGGCTTCTTTTGAACCCTACAAGATTCCACTATTGTCAATTAGGATATTTGAATCCTTAAGTATTGGAATGTAGAACACCCTGACTATGGCAATGCTCACTAAGGAATTGATGCATGTAACAATTAGTCTAAGTATAAAATGAAATCGTGAGTGCAAGAATCACCTTGTCCTAATTATATGAGTATTAAAGAGTAAGGCTAAGTTTGGTATATGGGAGTGGGAATGAAATGGAATTGATTTAGTGAGTAAAAATCATGTCCTATTAAAAGCCCTTATTCCATCCTTCCATCAGAATTAAACATAAACGAATCATGGGAGAAGCATTTCTACCCTCATAGAAAGGAACACTCATTCATGTGGTTTATTCTCCTTTTAACCCAAATGCATAAATACACAATATTAGTACCTGCTCTACAATCACGGTGGTTAATGATGCATGTAAGTATGACCATATTGGGCTAAGAAATGATGTTGCTCTTTAAATTCCACTCCATGTCATTCCAACATACCATACGTACAATAAAATGACAAAACCAACAATATTTGAAACTAAACATCTCAGCATTATGGGGTACCTGGGGGACTGGGAACTTGAGACAGAGGTATGATGCAAGCTCTGTAAGGTCATGTTCCATATACTCGAAAACAAGGTACAAATTGTAATACATTTTGGACGTGACAAGGCCTTTCAGTTTGATAACATTTGGATGGTCAAGTTGACGCAGGATAAGGACCTCTCTCGCAATAAACTTCACACTCCTAGGTTCCAGATTATCGAATCTACTCTTTTTAAAACAACAATTTTTATGGATGTTATCAATTTTGATGGGACACATATGTGTCCATCTCTCTTTTTCTCTCTCTTATGTTCCCCTATAAAAGTGGCACAACAATCCCTTGGGACAGCACCAGCCCAGAAAAAATAGAGCTTGAGAATAAGTCTATTGGGAAGGAGGAAGGATCATTGTGCTCTCAAGCTTGAGGTAGGGTTTCTTTCCCCTCTAATTCTCGGTTTTGCCACGTAATTGTCATGCTGTCTGTGCGTGATACTTCACACACTTCGAATAAGGATAGTGTTTGTTGGAACATCTCCAAAAGGAAGGGTTGCTGGAAAGTTTTCATCGAGTCTGAAAGTGATGTTTTCTTGCTTTATCTATTGTTTAAAGTTTTATTTCTTGGTCTGAGAGCTTAAGCACAGCTGGGAGTTTTTAAAACTATTGTTTCAAGGTCTCAGCTTGGAATGACAAATTTGTCCAGCTGCTGTGAGGGTAAAGTGAAACCGTTCTGCCTCTGTTTTGACGATAAGGTGGTTGGAAAGTTTTGTCAATACCAAATATGTTTGATGTGCTAACCTTGGTTTAAAACCACCAAATCTGGGAGAAAGGGGTTTTCAGCACTGCTGGGTTTTCTTTTTTCAAAAGCAATCATTTTAACATGCAAATTTCAAAAGGGTGAAACTATTTAGCTAACTAATTGTTGTTTGGGAAAAAAACAGCTCTAAACCAATAAGATTTAAGCTGCATGGACGCAGTGGCAGCGTTAAGCCGCAAATGTTTTGTTAAAACAAGTCGTCTTGCTCGTGTGTTGGACAAAAACAACCTTGATGGTAAGTCTTGAGCTAGGAAAACATAGTGGCGGCCTCAAGCCACTGCTTGCATAACTGCTGTTTGGGGCAAAACAGCCCTAGAAACTGTAGGTTCAAGCTAAGATTTTCAACACAATTACTCAAATTTTTCCGTTTCAAAGCACCTTGATTTTTTCCAAGAGTTATTTATCTTTTAAGGATGGGCACCTAATGGTCAATTCTTGGTTCTTTTAAAATTGGAGATGTTTAACATATTCTCCTTTCCTATAGTTGTTGTTGTGCTGGTGACCAGTCCCTCGTGTCTAAATCTTTTTGTGAGTTTTATATTACTTAATCTTGTCTCTGATATCGTAGAGGCACCTATTTGTGAATATTATTTGTTAATTGATCCTTTAAAACCATTGTGGATTAGCTGCTGTTGTACCAACTACTAAGATGAACGACTGCTTATGCGGAAACTGTTTGAAGCCCGTGCTTTGCAAAAGAACCACACCTATGCTTAAGGACGCAATCTATGGATCCACCAAAAAAAGTAAGTATGGATTGTGACTCAAGTCTTAAGAAGTGAGTGGGACAATTTATAGTCGTTCAGAACTACGATAGTGCCACTTGGCTTGGCATTTGATTATGTGCTGCATTTCGATAGCACACTCGCTTGTGAATACTTCATTGAAACTATTGTCTAACTTGTTGGGCTATTATATCCCTTGTCTGGATATGACTTGGTAGGGTTTCCTTGTTTGACCTACTGAGTGCTTTTCACTCACTCTTTGTGTTGTTTGGTAACCTACCAGGCAAAGTCTCTAAAAAGGAGCCAAAAGCAAGTGTACAAGTTAAGGGCAAGAGCATGGCTTATGCCTAGATGGACCAATTGCCTAGAAAATCATTTAAAGTTTCCGGGTGGTCGTCTAGGGATGAAGCATGGATTGTAATTGAGTGTATTATATTGTGTAATTTTCACCAACCCTACAATCCTGGGTGAAGATGGAAGTGGGCTTGTAAAGATAATAATTCTATGAAATAGTTAGTATGATTTGTCGTTAGTCTCAAGTGGTATTTTTGTAATCCCTGGCAACCGTTCTTTCTGTGTATCTTCGGAAAAATGGGGTGTCATAGTATGGGTATGAATTATGGCATGAACCACAAACAACCGGATTTCATTCCAATAATAGGCTTTACAAACTAATAATAAGCAAATTTTGGGGGTAGTTTTTAGCTCAATTACTTGGTACCGTGAAATCATAATTTCAGACATGAAAATAATACAACATAATCACCAAATGAAACTCAAACGAAAACACTCATACCAGGAACCAAGGTTTGGACATCTAGTACCAGTTCTGTGAACTCTACTCTATCATCTACTCCATCTGATCATAAGATGAATTTATAAATTACAAATTGATATGGTTTGATACTCAGCTGTCAGCACCAAAATTTATTTTCAGAAGGCACTGATATATTTCTAAATACAAGACATGGCTAGATATCCTACTATTGGAATTGATCTTCATACAATCACTTCAACAAGCCTATAAACCAATGACGTTGCAAAACATCAAGCCCAACACCTAGTTCTTTTGTTTTTTCTTAAAATATATAATCCTACGTCCAGAAGCCATTGGTTAATCTATAATGACTCGATGTTCTTTTATATCAACAATTTCTCACTGCCTACAAGTAATACGGTATGCCTACAAGTAATACGGTATGTACGAGGAATATATTCCTCGTACATACCATATATATATATGAATTTATTCTTAAGATTTATACATATTCACAAGGTATAAACAATTGGAATATAAAGTTTTACAAAGGATGCAATTATAATATCACTGGTTTGGCTATCTGGTCATGACTTTCACAAGTTAAATCTTGTTTCAAATTATTGAATATAGAAAAAACAAAAACGAGTCAGCAACTAAAAATGAATAAGTCCGAGACCTATGACAATTGCAGACAACATAGTATCATTTTGCCCCAGATAAAAATCACATTTCAGTTCTCCCTAAACAGGTATAAGCCCATTTGCGATAAATGAGATCTTAAGTTGTAGTCAGGAGATAACCATTTGGTCTTAACTCGATCCATATCACGGTATGTATCGTAATAATTTAAGGGCACATGTAATGAACTTTTGGCCAATCTTCAAAGTAATTTGAACATCAAGGAAAAATTACTAAATATCATCCGTAGTTTCAAATAACCCTAGAACCACTACTTTGAACGGTGACGGCTTTGTCTTCAATGGTCCATGTAACATAACCTTATACAAATGGTCGCATAAAAACATTCGCATACAAATGTAATATAAGGGTCTTTCTTGCTGAAGTTTCTGGCTGGTTATGAAAAATGACGCCCAAGGTCCCTTTTAATGAAATACTCAGAAATTAAAATTACCTGATTCTGGATGCCTATCATTAAAACTTACATATATAGTACTTAGATAGAGATCGTGCTAAGAAGGTTGCACAAGAGAATCATGTACAAAATAATAGATAACAAGAAAAAAAAAAAAAAAAAAAGAACGACAATGGGAGCAACTTCTTTTAACTTCTCAAACCGTGAACTAACAGATCCCTATTCAAACAGAACAGGTACTCGCTGTTGAAATATGGCAGGCAATCACAAAATAAACCACTCACCGGGCATGATCACAAAATCGGTAAACGTCTCGAAGGCTCGGCATTGGCCCTCGGGGTTCCAGTAGGGTTCCGCGCATTTATCGATTCCATTAGGGTTATGCAGCATGATCGAAAGGTACTCCTTCTCGCCGAGCACGGCCCTGTGCATCGCAGGAATTAGGGTTTGCAGTAAGTGCAAGAAAGTACAGAGGAGGGGGAGAGGGAGCCTCGGGAGTGGGAAGCGGGGGGTGGCCGACTTAGGGTTTGCACTGGGGGTGCGAGACAGGACAGAGGATAGGAAGAGAAAGCGTGAGAGTGCAAACGACGCCGTTTGGACGAAATAGGCAGGGATCAAAGCGGCTCGGGGTCAATAAAAAGGAAAAAAAAAAAAAAAAGAAAGTGTTTTATTAGATAAATCCTTGCTTTTTAATTAAAATATAAATAAATAATTCTAATAAAGTATTTTTTTTTTATTTTCGGACCCTTATGACGTGACCTTTCCTTTGGTGAACTAGTGGTCCGGCGGGATGGAAGACGGGCCCATCTTTTATTCAATTTATAAATGGAACTGCGTTGGGAGCATAAAAATATCTTTGGAGATATTTTTGAACTATTATAATTATACAACTTAAAATAACATATAAAAATATACGTGTATGTCAATTTTTATGAGATTTGAGATTTAAAACATATAAATATAAGTAATGAGATTATGTTATAATTTTTAAAGACATAAAATTTATTGAATCTTCTAGATATATAACTAGTACGACATTAATCTTCCAAAAAGTAGATGTATTTGTATATTTTTATAAGTTCTTTTCCTTTTGTACCTTCATAAGTTTTAAACAATACTCAGAAATTTAAAAAGTGGATTCAATGCCATATAATGGCAGTAAAATGTATTGAAGGAAAACCAAATTTATATTACATAGAGTAAGGTTTCACACCGCTTTGTGTCTATTTTATACACATCTTGAGAATAAATTTTCGCATAACTAATAGCTTCTTTATAGAGTAATTCAATTTTCACGTCCAATAAATATCTGCATTAAAAATGATAATGTTATTATAGTATTCCTGAAAATGACTAATGAACGGTCTCCGTATCAATTCTATGGGTGTGGATGACGTTCTTATAGATTCTCCTTCATAAATGTGGTTACCTTGCTTTTGACAATAATGGTCGCTTAGGTAGGGTTTTATGCACGTGGACCTGGACCACTTGCCACCTCAATCAAACATTTCAAGCTTGACCCGCGCAGCCCATTATTAAAATATTTTAGGCCCACTAAACACAACACAACGCAAAAGGGCCGGAGAGGACACTCAAATGTGATGGTATGGGGATGTCCAATTGTTGTCTGGGCCCACCGAGTGGATCATGGCCCCTTAAATACGGCGAGTGAAAGCCCATTTCATCCTCTATTTATCGATTCCTTTCCCGCACGGATTGTGTGGTTTAATCTTCTCCTCTTTTTTGTTTTCATTATTTATTATTATGCTCTCATCAGAGCAGAAATAAAATAAAAAAAAATTGAATCAGACATTAAAACTCAAGAGAAATATTAATATAGACCAGACGATCTTGCTTGCAAATAGAATTCAAAGTCTTATTGGGACCGACTGCTAGTTTGAATGAATTTATTTCTATCTTTTATATTTGAAAAAGGCTTTTGAACAAAAATTAGGCATTTGATGAATATATGGGAAGCTCAAATCTACTTTTCAAGAAGCCTAGGCTAAAAATAATGGCTTTTTGGGAGAAGCTAGATTTTTCTAACATCATTTTTCTTTTCAGTTTTTCGAAAAGTTTAAAGTAACTTTTGATAAGTTTTCCTAAACTAACTCTTGAAAAATGACAAATTATTAAAAGTTTAACTTTAAAAGCTTAATTTGTAAGGCGTGGAAGACTCGTTTTAATTTATCCTCAATATAACCTTTTTCTATTAAAAATCAATTCAGGCTTTTGGCTTTCTTCCCCACTTGATCCGCACTCAAAAAATGCAAAATTAGGATGCGTGAAAATGAAAACATGGTCAAATACTTTTTATCAAGTACTTTTATGGTGAATTCTCCATTTTTTTACCCCCCCCCCCCTCCCACCAAAAAAAAAAAACGATCCATAGAATTCGTTGCTTATGACTTAAGAGGACCAAATGTGAAAATTTAGAAGGAAAAAAAAAAAAAATACCATACTGTAGGACATGGTCAATCCAATTTAATTCTTTCAAATAAAGAGCGCGCATATACAGTAGCTAATGAATAGAAACTGTAATAATGTTTTGAGTCACACTTTTTTTCTTAATATATAAAAAAGTTTCAGAATAATATATGTGATTAAGAAAAGAAATTTAGGATGAGAGTATTTTAGTACTTGATTAGAGAAGGTTATGTTCTCACTTTTGAATCTTCACCAAAATTTGATCGAAACTGCTAAACCAAAAAACCATGTCGGTGAATCATTTTCTTACAATTATGGAGAGTATAGATTCATAGGGTGGTCCTAGTGCTATTGTGTCATATGAATATATTTACATGGGATCTGTGGGTAAAAATAAATAAATAAATGTAGGAAATAAAATATAAACAAATACTTTTGAGCTCCCCCCAAAAAAAGTAATAAAAAATAATTAATAAACCGGAAAAAAAAAAAAGGATTGCATATCCTATGTAGACATAGCACATATCAAAATTGGAACACACATCCCATCAAACGTTGCCATGTGTCGAGAAATTCTAAGTATGGTCCCATGCATGAGCACCGGATCAAATAGGGTAATATAATTAATTGTGTAGGGATTAGGTTGTAGGAAACAAGGGACTAGATTTAGGGATTAGCGAGGGTATGCATTTTCAATCGGTGGATTCGAAAATTTAAAGTTTTTAGTGATTAGTAATCTTTGGACGATGCAGTTTTACTTATTAATTTATTATCGAAATTGAAAATACACACAAAAAAGGAAAAAAAGAAAGAAAGAAAGAAAGAAAGAAGGGCTGCAGTGGCTAATTAAATTTTAAGATAAAAAGAATTGTGTAATTCAACTTATTTACTGTAATTGTCCAATTTATGAGTGGGCAAAAAAAAAAAAATCAGTTTAGATGTAGTGAATATTATTATGAATGTAGTTTCAAAAGTCATAATTTATTTGTAAAGTATATTCTCAAAAATATAGAGAGCACATCAGAGATCAAGAACTAATTATATACACCAGAAGAACATGATATGTAACTCTCCCTTTACAGATATATTGTTTGTTCTCTACAATTACTTTTAGTGAAAATATCAAGTGGTCTGGCAGAACAGTGATACTAATGCTCAAGTGGGGCCTGTTGGGACTCTCACAACTACTCAATTTTACATTTTTGGTAGCAATTTCAACATGTGTGGCATCATCCTTAAAATATGAAATGGAATCATTGATGTTATTCACAATGAAGTAGAAAGCCTTGAGAACAACAGAGAAATTGACCATGGCAAAACCTTTATCATTTGTCAATTATTGTTAGTACTTTCAGCATCAAAGTATTATTTGAATGAATGTATCGGAAGCAAGCAATTTTGCTCCTTAAAGAAAGCACCCATCGTATGGGTTTCATTCTTAAAATTTTGGTTGTCTGTTTTGTAAGAACTTGAAAATGTAGGACGACTCTCAAATTTTCATGCAAGTGTAAAGAAACCCGAGTTACATGAAAATTTGAGGGCTGTCCTACATTTCAAGTTCATTCAATATATGCGGTTACAATTTTCACAACGGAACCCATATGATAGATGCTTCTTTTAAGGAGTATACTTTCTTACTTCTTTTATCGCTCCCCAATATGTATGTGTATATATGTATATACACACACATTTCTTTCTTTATCTTCTCAAAAAAAAACTTTTTCAACAAAGCTTCTCCCTTGCTTCCTCTTCTTTTCATTTTCAAAAAGTAAAATAAAATTAGAAGACTTTTTTTAACATGCGGTCAACATAATTCATTTTTTAAAAACTCAAAAAAAATTCAAACTTCGACAATTATAGACTATGAGGGCCGCTAGCACATGCCCTGTAAACTTAATTATGGGTACATCTAATATAGGTTGAATACGTGGGAGTGAATGATCATTGTAATGGGTACATCTGATATACTTTTTATGTACAATGGAGTTAGAGAGAGAGAGACAGACAGAGAGATGTGTGTTTCTTGGAACATAACTCTCCAAAAAATCTTATCTTGATTTTGAAAGGAGCATTCTGAAAGCTCAGCCACCAGATTCTCTTTGATGACACCATTTTTCCCCCATGAAGCTGAAATATGATCCTGGACTACTCTCACCCAAGGCTCCAAAAGCCATAGTAACGAGTGCTATTCGGGTCAGAGTCGAGATTAAATCCTTCTACGGGCTAAAACATATAGTTAATTGGGCTGCTTTGGGCTGCAACCGCCTAACCTAAACGCGATTTTGTTAAGGGTAACCCTGAAAAATTAGCATTAAATTAAAAATAATTTTGATAAATTGTGGATTTGAGTCACTTTCCCTTGGTTGTTGTAAGTGGGCACATCCCACTCCCATGAATGAAAGAAGAAAGACTGATGATTGCCTCAGACACGAGACTGTGATAGCTTCCTAAAAGAAAAAAGGGCCAATACAAAAGGTGCCTTCCCATCCCTGTTCCTCCCATTTGCATTGGCCCCCCTCCCTTCACCCTTTTCCTTCTTTTTTTTTCCTCTTCTTTTCACATTTCTTTTTGATCTTGGGTCGCATACAGTGAGTCCTTATTTATTAATCATTTGTCACACACAATGAAGCCCAAGCTTCCCTGAATTGGGTCTAAAAATAGCTCAAGCTTTTCTATATCGCACTGTGTGTTTTGGCCAAGAGAAGGTTGAGTTTTCATTAATGGAGAAGGAGGAGTTCTCCTCAGAGCTTCAGAATGAAAATGGAAGGATGGAGATTCCAAATAGAAGACCCAGAGGTGGATTTATAACCATGCCATTCATCATAGGTACAGATTTGCACCCATTATACAGACATGGGTTTCTGAGATCCACTGATATGTATATATATATTTTTGCCTTCCAAATTTTCCTTTTCTTTTGGTGCTTTTACAATATCTGAATCTTCTTTTCTATTTTTTCTTGGGTGAACAGCAAATGAAGCTTTTGAGAAGGTGGCTAGCTATGGGCTGACGCCAAACATGATTCTGTATCTGATGAGGGATTACAATATGGGTATAACCACAGGGACCAATTTGCTCTTTTTCTGGTCTGCCGCAACAAATTTCCTTCCTGTTGTGGGGGCTTTTCTCTCTGATTCTTTTCTGGGTCGATTCCTTGCCATTGGATTGGGTTCCATCTCCAGTCTTCTGGTGAGTTTTCCCATAAAAATCCCCACCCTTCGCATTTCTGAATTTTTGTTTGGTGTTTGAGGTTTTCCTGATGAGGTAATCTTTAATTATGAGTAATTAATGAGGCATGTCCTAGATTCTGGTCCGAGAGCAGATCGGGTCAGAGATACCTGATCTCAAGATGTCCCTTTCAACTGTGTTCCAGCTGCCATTATTTTCTTATTGTTTTTTATATGTGGCATGGCATCTTATTATTTTCATATTGTCTTCATCAGGATCTGATGTTGGCCCGTTAAGCCAGATAATGAAGTATCCAAATTGTGATGCAGCACTTCTAGCTAATTTTTCTGTGCTTCCACCTTGCTTTTCGACGCAAAGTACCATAAAGATTCAAATCAATTCTTTATGTTCTTTGTAGATTGTTTTGCCTGGTGAACTCATAACAGTTTAACAAAGTCGACCACTAATAATCTCAGCGAATGAAATAAATACGTCGAATTCGTGATTGTTTCGAGATGAATGAAGATAAATTCTGAAATTTTACAGGGTATGGTCCTTCTGTGGCTAACGGCTATGATCCCGAGTGCGAGGCCTCCCCCTTGCGGCCAGGTAGCCCACAACTGCAAGTCCCCAACATCTTCCCAATTTGCTCTCCTGATCTCCTCCTTTGCCTTCATGTCCATCGGAGCTGGTGGCATCAGACCATGTTCTCTAGCATTTGGAGCTGACCAGTTGGACAAAAAGGGGAACTCCAAGAATAAGAGGGTCCTGGAGATCTTCTTTAGTTGGTACTATGTTTCCACTTCTGTGTCTGTGCTGATCGCTTTTACGGGCATCGTTTATATTCAAGATCACCTAGGATGGAAAGTTGGGTTCGGAATCCCCGCGATCCTCATGTTTTTATCCGCGTTCCTGTTTCTCATAGCTTCACGGTTCTATATCAAGCAGAAAGCCAGTAGGAATTTGTTCACTGGCTTTGCCCAAGTAGTCGTGGTTGCTTACAAGAACAGAAAACTTGCTTTCCCACCTCACAACTCAGATGGATGGTACCATCGTCACAAGGATGCCAAGCTTCTCTTGCCGACTGATAAACTAAGGTATTCATTGCAACAACATCATCATTTTCATCATCTTCTTTGGTCAGATTAAGTTTGGTAGTTCCATACACAAAATGTTTATAAAACGTTTTCAAAGTTGACGAGGTGATAGAGGTTTAAGCACCTGTGCGGGCTTAGCAATTTTAATTGCATAAATTTATGGCAATAAGCGAATTGCTTTTTCGTTTCGGTTTGTTTTGTTTTTGTTTTCACAATTTCTAGTTTCAGGTTTTTGAATAAAGCTTGCATAATTAGAAGCCCGGAACAAGACATAACTCCGGAAGGGGCAGCTTCGAATCCATGGCGTCTCTGCACGGTAGAGCAAGTAGAAGAGCTCAAAGCGCTCATCAAAGTCCTCCCATTGTGGTCGACCGGAATCATGATGTCTATAAACTTGAGCCAGGGCTCCTTTGGATTACTCCAAGCTAACTCCATGGACAGGCACATCACTTCTAGCTTCCAAATCCCCGCGGGCTCATTCTCAATGTTCTTGATCATCGCTTTGACGATATGGATTGGCCTCTACGATCGCATCCTCATTCCCTTTGCCTCAAAACTGAGAGGAAAGCCTGTGCGCATCGCCGCAAAGCACCGAATGGGAATCGGATTGTTCTTTTCATTCCTAGCCATGATAGTGTCAGCACTCGTGGAGCGCGCTCGACAGAGAAAAGCGATCCTCCAAGGGTTTATCGACGATCCCCGCGCGGTGGTGGACATGTCGGCGCTGTGGCTTGTGCCACAGCATTGCTTGCACGGCATGGCCGAGGCCTTCAACGCGATTGGCCAGAACGAGTTCTACTATTCAGAGTTTCCCAACAGTATGTCTAGTATTGCCACCTGCCTTTTCGGACTAGGGATGGCTGTGGCGAATTTGCTGGCGAGTGTTGTACTGAGTACCGTGAATGATGTTACTAAAAGAGGAGGAAAGGAGGGTTGGGTTTCCAACAATATTAACAAGGGTCATTTTGAGTACTACTATTGGCTTCTTGCAATAGTGAGTTTCATCAATTTAGGGTACTTCCTTCTCTGCAGTTGGGCCTATGGACCTTCTGTTGAGCAAGGGACTAAGGTCCGGGATGAAGGGACAGGGTTTAAGGAGGAAGAAGAGGGTTCTAGACAAGGTACCATAACGTTAGGCGAAAGAGGAGGGTTCAAGGAGGCCGATACAGGGTTTAAGGAGGAAGGAGAGGGTTCTAGACAAGGTACCATAATGTTAGGAGAAAGAGGAGGGTTCAAGGAGGCCGATGGAACATCTAAGTTTAAGAAGCTTCCTGCATGATTTGAGGAGTGTTGTTTGGTGAGGGTGCCGTACTGAAGATTGGAATCATGTGATTGTGTAGGCATAGTTATATTGCTTTGCATTTTCTTTTTCTTTTTTATTCTGTTTGCTTTTAAATCAAAGGAACGAAAATGGTATGATTCTGTCAAATACACCATTTACAGTAGCTTTCACCGTTGTTTATGGTAAAACATATGTCAGTTATGTCGTATTGTAAAAGATGAGGTGCATGAAATCATATAATCCTAATAGACTTTTTTTCCTTTTTTTTTTTTTTGAGGAAGTCCCAATAGGCACTTGTTTATCCGGAGCAACAACTGAACCCAACTCTTCTTACCATTATTATCCTTACAAAATAGATAACCAATCATAATATATAACCTCAATAAGACAATATTACGCAAGATCAAAATTCAATCTATTCTAGGGTAAAAGATAGTACTAGGATTTATGTCCTTTTGCTGCCTTAATTTCATCTTCGTTGGTTCCCACGAGTGCGCCCCGTCACCTAGCAAATGCTCTCAGTGCGATGTGACTTCCTAAAAAGAAAAGAATTCACCGAGTATCACTAATAATACCTAGAGGAGAGAAATGTAGGCATGACTTTGGAGATAAGCTTGGAATGTTTATGATAACATTAAGAAACCTTGATTTGGCATGGTAATTGAGGTAAAGTTGGAAATGTTGGCAATGGTGATTAGAAGAATCATTGATTAATCGGTACACCTGGGTGGAGGAGCATCATCAAGATACGGTGACTGGTGAGCATGTTCATGGTCATTGACATTTGCTGCCCTAGGGGCTAGGCTGAGGGTGGGGAGGTTTCTTTTTTAATTAAAAAAAAAAATAGTATTTAAATGATATTAGTTTCATAAAGATAACCGATGTTATTTAAGTGGGAACATCCATTCAATGTTTCATGCATCCCCACTGTAGATCAAAAGTTGGTACATTTTACCCGACTAAGTTTAGCATCCCCATTTGTTTAGGGGACAACATTTGGACATCCCCTAACCTATATTGATATCGTCCTTCAGCTAATCTACATAGTAGTTGGCCAGGGCCGGAGCTGGCCCAGCCCATACCCACCCTCTTACATCTTCATTCAAAGTATACACGACTCTATACGTGTACCATTGGGGAAAAACGAAAAAGGATTCAATCAAGAAATATTTCTAATCTGTCTAAACACATCACAGTCACTAATATGATACGTTTGCGAGTCCAGAGTGTCACGGTTAAGCTGCTTGAGATGGAAAAGGTCTACATTTTACTAACTACTTCGATCCTGAATTGCTTTTATTGTACACTACAGTTGGGGTTTATCCCCAGAAGAACTTAATTATTCGTTTCCTCCTTGAACTGAATTTGCAATCTTCAGTAATATATTTTGAAGAAGAAGCGTCAAGTATTTCTACAACAAAATGAGCCATCTTAGCACAATTAGCAGCAGACAATAGGTATTACCGTATTACTCAATCCAGGAAGACGAACTCAAGGTTGTACACTATGCTCTTCTGTTTACCAGTTAGAAGAGGTTAATGTCCCTCGGCAGCAAGTTTCTTCTTCAGCTGTTTCTTGTTGACCTGAAAATCACACAAATAAGATGAGCCCTATTGGAACAACATTTCTTATTTCCTTTTATGGAGAAAGACCATTAAGGAAAGGACACACAACACTCTCCTAGCTGATCAAGAACTCTGCAAAGAGTTTTACCTTTCCCATCGCATTACGAGGCAGGGAGTCCCACAGTAGCAATCGAGTTGGTAGCTGAAAAGATAGAAATATAAAACAGGGTTAATGAAATAAAATGCTCAAATATGGCTTCTGAGTATCTGGCAGACATTCAGAAGCCTTATTAGGATAATTCTGATCAAAAACAGGATTAAAGTTGAAGACTCCACCTACCTAGCTAATCAAAGAGAACTAGAAAAAAAAGAAAAAAAAGAATGATCAACTTAGTTGCCCGGAAATACCCCAAATGCTTGTAAAACTATCTTACGTATGTATGAAGAAGGGGAAGGACCGAACTATAGTTATAATACAATACCTTGTAAGGAGCAAGTTTATCTTTAGCCCAAGTACGAAGTTCTTCTAAGCTTATAGCAGGCTTCAACTCTTCCTCTTGTGTTTTCTTTACACCTTCATCTGGCACAATTATTGCACATACAACTTCACCATAGTCCACATCAGGTAAGCCCAACACGCAACATTCTGATACAGCTGGGTGCTACAAGAAAGGGGATGGTGTAATTGAGATCAATCTCTGCAATAAAAGAAACTCTCCCAGCCCTCACTTATCTCTCTACATCTTGTTTTACTTTAAGAAAAAGCTTTTCAAGGGCAATGACCATAAAGGAGGATTCACGATGAACACAATATTAATTGAACAAGAATAGAGAGGAATACACTACCTCTAAAAGAATGGCTTCAATTTCTAAAGCAGATAGCTTGTATCCTCCAACCTTCATAATATCAGCGCTCGTGCCTGATGAATAATATTAAAATGTAAAGTTTCAATGTGAGATAGTGCACCACAGTCAAGCAGACTTTGCATTTTTATGTCAAATGGATAAATACAGCTCCATGCATTTTTGCTGATGGTAAGATTAATTATTACTGCTGTGCTGGATCCGGTCAGAACAACAATAATCATATTCTGAGTTGAGGAAGAACAAAGCATAGGCAGAGAAGGAACACAATATATTTATGATATGTTAAGTCCCTAAAATGAAGCCAGGAGGATCAGAAATCACATAAGCAGGATTTATGTTTGGTGGCTGCTAGATCACTAATGGAATCACTTGTAAAGAATATATGGCCAACTCCCAAAAATGATATCATTCAACTGTGCTACTTGACTCATGATTAGCTAGCAGGTAACTTGAGTGTGGGATCAAAAACCTAAAAAGGACCATAAATGCAAATGAAAGTTTACAATTACACCAACAATAAACAGTAGAATAGCATAATGCATTCAGGAATTCAAGTTTACTTACGCCCTAAAATTACATAATATCCATCTTCGTCCACTCTAACAGCATCTCCAGTCTTGAAGAATCCATCAACAAATGATTCCTTCGTTACCTAATATGATGAATGGTGATCACATGTGTGTACAAGAATAAGAAACCAAGAAATAAGGCACACAACACACAATTTTGTGAATAAACTTTTTTTTTTCTTTATAATCTGTAAGTCAATAGTTACATCAGGAATAAATAAAACCAGAATAAAAATATTCAAGTGGTAGTATAATATATATTAATTTCAAGTACCTTGGGAAGTTTCCAATACTCCTTGAATAACGAAGGGCTTCTAATGCACAGCTCACCAACTCCAGTTGAATCACTCCCACTCTCATTGTCCACAAGAATCTTGGCCTACAATAAATTAAAATGTTTATTAATTAATTTATTTTGTTACCAAGATTAGCGACTATAACATATTTCACACATATTAGTAAATGTCTATTCAGAATTTGTTCTCATAAAATCAAATTTAAAATTCAGAATCGACCTGCGTGTCACTTACTTCTTTTCGATATATAATAATTTCCTTAATATTATGCACGTTTATAAGTATCTGGATCCATATGAAAGGCTTTACTATGCAAGTTTTAAGAGATGATTTAGAAGAAACAATGTTTAGACAAACCTGCACACCTGGAAAGGGTTTGCCAACAGTGCCTCCCTTACGGGTACCTCTCAATGGATTAGATATTGCCATGACAAACTACAAACATAAAATATTAATGTAACCAGAACAATATATCTTGGTAGATTAAAGTCCTAATCATAAATAAAAGCCATAAAACAAGATTTAGACTAAGTATTGGTTACCTCAGTCATCCCATATCGTTCCAAAAGACGATGTCCTGTGATGGCTTCCCACTGTTGCGTAACAGGAAAAGGGAGAGCAGAGGAGCCACACATCTGGGACATAGAAGTTATTTTGCTGAGCCCAAGCATTGATCAATCAGATTTGGAAGACATAAAGGAGACAATATCATACAAACAAGTGAAAGTTCAAAACGGAGACAAGAAACATGTAAAATATTCCAGTTGAGATCAAATCATTAAGTCCAATATAGCCAACCCTCAACTGTGAATACACACTGTAGGTGGTTACCATTAGACGCAGTTGACTTGCAGCTGAGGCCGAAGCTGCTTGTAACTCTGACCCCATGGCTTCATAACCTTGAATTAGTCGAGCATACATAGTCGGGACCTATTTATTGCAAAAATGCATGTAGTGTGATAATAATCAAATATGAACTTCCACTTGAACAAGTACAAAGCTCTTAAACGAATTATAACTAAATTGCTAGGAGCACTAGCTAAACAACAAGATACCTATTGACCTTTTGAGGTAATAATACAAGGCAAAACAACAATAAACACAAAATACATTATGTCCATGTATTAGAGTAGCTTAATGAAATAAATTCAAACAGCCAACTATCTAGATAACTACTATTTTGCCTGGACATTGCACACAAGGTGCATGAGGTTTTTTACATTTGGAATACAAAACATGGCATTCATATAACCCAGTCAGTGCCAAAAAACAGGCTATTACTCACTTTACCCATGTTTTTGTAAAAAAGAAACCGTGATTAAAAGAAAGCCCGAACTTACTCCTGTAAACACAGTAATAGCACCATCAGCCTTAGTTCCATCTTTAGGATATGATTCTTCCCATCTCTGCCAGATTCCCCTCACACTAAACTTTTGCATAAACTCAATCTTCGACATGAACAGGAAAAATTACACTTTCATTTGTTAAACTGAAACTCTCTTATCATCAGAACAATATTAAAAATTTTTTAAAAAAAACATTAGTGAAAATGATAAGAATATGAGATAACCAAATTACCGTGGAACCAGCATAGAGAGGCGCAAGTAGAGCATTGAAAAGCCCATGAACATGTACAGCACCGGTCAAGGATCAACTCTTACACCAAGACATCATGTAACAAAGAAACAAGAAAAGGAAGCCAGAAAATTTTGTACAAGAAATATATGCTGAATGTGCACTTTGACTAAAATGTAGTGCTTATAATGCATGTAACAGCATCTCATGGATATGGTGTAATGGCAAACAATGCAGAAAACAATCAGACGATGTGTATTCCCAAGCTTCTGTCAAGATTTTGACCTGAAATTAGCCAAAAATTGCAGCAAATGTCACAAAACAAAAACAATAAAGAATGAATGAAAGCATCATTAGGTAATAACACCATGAATACTTATTTGCAGTTGCCGGCACCAAAAACTTATACTGAAATCTAAGCCAGCTTAGTGAAAAATCAATGCTCAAACTATAACCACGATATGTGTGTTTGTGTGTGTGTGTTTTTTTAATCAGCAACGGCAATTTGTATACCAAATAGAAAATTGCTGAATTTAATGTTGACAAATTCTTCATCACCAAATATAGCAGAAGTGACTATATTAAAATGAAAACATGATTCAAATTGCATCTGAAAGTAACTACTATTAGATGCTCAGACCAGTACCTGTGCATTGATGCTTTTGTGTGTATGAACAACGCCTTTGGGTTTTCCTGTCGTACCACTAGTATAAACAATTAATGCTGGATTGTCACCTGTGTCATAAGAAAAAGAGTATATGAGAGATTTGCATCATTAACTTATTACAAGAAATATTGCCTTATAACTGTCTACAATGTTGGCCACCACCTTCTGTTGTTTGCGAACTATCAATATTCCCCAGCCAAGCTTTCCCTTTATCATCTTCAGTTGTTTTCTCTTTATCAGCTTCCTTCGTTTGCAGAGAATCATGACCACTTGATTGCAACGCCATACTGGGAACAGACGGAAGTAGAGAAAATTGAGCAGCACTTTTGGTAGCAACATTTTGCATAAACGCACTATGATCTTCGGTACTTAAGATCATTGCAACATCCTGTGGACCACAAAACCAGAAGGTCCCTAAATAAAACCACAACTAAACCATTTTAAAAGAGCATTTAAATTTTTCTGCAGTTATTTTTTTCCGGATGCTATGTAAATCACAGCAGATCCAGCTACAACTATTCAGATTAATAAGTAAGCTTTCCCGTTATCTACTGAGACATATCTTAAATGGGAAATGAAAAGGAAGAAACTGAAACTACTCTGGAAACATGGTTCAAAAAATAATCATCAAAACCCTCTATAGGTAAGAATGCACATGATCTACACAGATTGATGATGGAAAATTCAGGTTGGCCCTTACATAAATTTGGGGTCAGGAACTTCGTAAACAAAATTATCTGGTACATGCTAACGGACATTTTTAGCAATAAGTCGCTAACATGATGAAGAGTATAACGGAGAAACCTCAATTAAGAAGGTATGATAGCAGATCTAAAAAAAGTTAATGTAATGCCAAGGTATATGGAAAAGGTAAAGGGAGTTTTAGGGCAAACCGAATCATTTATCACATGCAAGAGCTCAGCTTCCGGATAGCTGAGTGCCAACGGAACTGCAACACCTCCACTAAACCAAGTTCCAAGTATTCCGGCAACAAACTCAGCTGAAGGTTTAGCAACAATTCCTATTCGAGCTCCGCCAAGATCCTCAACCAACAGGGAAGAATTTTCTGATTTCCCTGATCTGTTTATCTGAAAAAGGTAAGGCAATCAATAAGTCCGATCCTGAATTGAAGGTTAATTCTCTACACCACACCCTTTCCCACCCATGCAAAGAATGAAAATACCAACATCATGAGCGAACAGGAAAATAGTTGAGAAAAAACTACTTCACTGTTGGCAACCAGCAAGTTCAAAAACAAGTTACCCACAACTCACAGTTTTAAAAGTTTCATTAAGTAAGAGAGTTGATATCTTGTATGCAGATGAGATGAGCTGATTGTAGCTGTAACTCTTCTCTTCAGCTCTTATGGCAACACCGTTGCAAGCTGCAGACGCCTGACTTGCAACTGCTTTAAGCAACTCCATAAGTGTACTGGAATTTGAAGCTGTTGTCAAATAAGAAGATAAAACCAAATAAATATTCATAAATCTTTGTGAAATACATAAAACTCATTGTCCTATAACACTATCACCAAAATCCGCAGCATTCGCAGCCAAACTTGTGAAGCACGATCTGGACCCATGATTTCAAAAATTTAACCAATTAATTCATATCACAAAGAACAAAACAGGTTTAAATGAACATTTCCTCAAAAAAAAAAAAAAGGAAAAAAAAGATCAACCCCACCAAACCTCATCAGCATTCAACCATGGATCCTGATCCTCGCAACTTGTGGTTGGAAATGGAACGTTCACTTCAATCTCAGCCATTCATTTTACGCTCATTTTTTATTTTTTATTTTTTTAACTTTATCATTACACAACAGATAAATGGCTGTGACATTGCAGAATCAAGCTTAAAACTCAAAGCCACAGAAAACAAAACAAAAGAAAGATCAGAACAAACGACTCCATCCAAAAACTATATAAATCATACAAGAAATCAGAATTTCAAACAGATGGTTGGAAAATGATGATCTGATCACAAGAGAAACTTACAGGAGAAGGTTCGGGGATGATGGGAGAAGCAGGATGTAGGGTTTGAAGCAGAGGGGGGAGCGAAGGAGAGAGAGGGAGGAGGGGGCCTGAATCGGGAGGAAGGGTCATCGCCACGTAGGGGGAGACCGTAAAGGGGCCTACAACGGAGGTGGTTGAAGGCCTTGAATGCGTTGCTCATAACCGACAAATTAACTTCTACCTGTCCTTAATCGGATTGCAGCGCCGCGCGGCGCCGTTTTAGGGTTTAGGGTTGTGGATGGGGTCGACGCCATTGACGAGCGCAACTGAACCTGCGGCGGGGCGGTGGCTGCTTTTAAAGAATGAGCATGCCTTACCATCTCCTTCCCTACCTTACAACAAAAAAATAAAATCAAAATCAAAATCATATCCCAACAAATTTTGGATATGAGTCCTCCCATTTGTAAAATCATGATACGAATTTAAATCATTTTAATCATTCAACTATCTTATATCAAGTTCGTTTCATTTCTCTTTCAATTCTTTTTTTAATAATAAATAATCAAAATTATTCTATAATCTAAATTTATGGCTTTTTAAATTTGAATGATGCGAATTTATAAATTTTCAAGCATCTCATATATTTTTAACTGAGTCTCAGCCATTTACACAGGACTCACTATAAAAGCCTAAAATTTCAGTAGGGATGACTTTTTTGAAAGATTAGTTTTACTGATGGTCATTTAAGGTAATTTATTTTAATTACGTCTAATGGCCCCCAAAATCTGGTGGTCTCCTATCCAGAGATTAAATTAAGGGTAAGTATTTTTTCTTTTTCTTTTTTAAATTGTGGAAAGGAACAACATAGGAAAAGAGATGTGAGAGACCTTGTCTTCATGTGGAGCTTCCACCAATTCATTAACTTCTTCTCAGCTTTGAGCCCGCAATACACCACAAGCATCAGCAAGGCATCAACAGGTGCAGTTTTGAAAAACGTCTGGTTTTTTTTCTTCTTAATTTTCAACGTTCAGGATGAATGCGCTCATTGTTCCCAAATCTTATGAAAGTGAATAATTTTTAGATATTTTGTATATAATTTTGATCAATTTATTTAGAATTAGAAATGAAGCGATGACCTAATCAAGAATAGAGTTAAGACCATTTAAGAAAATCATGGTAACCTTCCAATGGAAGCACCTCTTCAAGAGAGAGCTTGAGATTCTGATGCTAATAGTTAATAAGATGGCCCCTTAGGCGGGGTTGAGAGGCATACCACGACCCAATCACAACTCAAGTGAAGGAGAGTGCTAGTATACATTGCCATAACCCAATCAAAGTGTGAGTTGTAGTAATGATCTAAGCGCACCAAAACTCCGAACTTGCTTAATTTTCATCAGTTCAAAAAAGATATACATATCAAAGCTTTGTGTAATTGGAATATTGTCAGGGGAAAAATAAAAAACTTCGATCAAGTCCCAGCACAATAGATGTAGGCACATAAGCAGTAATCATTATATTAGTAATAATATCCAAATCTATTCTATCCTCTCGTAAAATTCTTGCAATACATCAGCAAGAATTCCGACAAAAATAATATTAATGAGCTCACAGTGTTCAGAAAAGGGTGGAAAAAAGCTCTTTCAATATACACAGGCCCGTTCGAGTGTAGCACGAGACGAACATCACCCTAAGGAATTCTCTGTGGAGCTAATCTAGCAGAATCTGGCCACAGCCGAACATGAATAATAATTGATATATGTCCACTGCTTCCCTGCATTATTGACAAATGATCAACTTTAAATGTGAAAGGAAGAACAAATATTAGAAAAGAAGTTTGAGAGCCTCAGTATTTTAAATCAATCGTCAAGGAGTAGGATTGGATTACAGGAAAATGAGATCAACCATTATCTTCTGTGCTTAAGGAAAAGTTAGAAAACTTTACAAGTGTCCTCGGAGTAACCACAGAAATTATTAGAAAATTATACAAATAGAGTAGGTAAGGTAGAATTGATTGTAGTAAAAAATAAGAATCAACTGTGAAAATTTGGTAGGTACAATTGCAGGTCAAAATTGATGTAGTTAAGCTGAAGGCAGTATGTGATTAAGAATTGATGAGTGGGTAAAAAGCTGACAACATGGCTCAGGCTGTGAAAATCAACAGCATGCCATTGGAGTTATGTGGAGGTTAAACAAGCCAATATAATGACAAAAATTTCAGAATATAGTACAGGCCAAGATACACATGAAAAACTTCTACTAGAAGTCCATTAACTACTCATTTGGATAGCGGAATAGAACGGAATAGGCATTCCATAGAAATATGAGTCGAGTATGTAAGGAAGGCCCATGACTTGAATAGGTAAGTAATAGCTATTATGCCGTAGGCAATTGACAGCTATTTCTTGTCTGTTACTTTCATGGCCTATGGGAGTAGCCATTTCACTTATACTTCAAAATGAAGATATGATTCCTTATATGTTATATTTCTATGGATACCTATTCCATTCCACTTCGCGATCCAAATGAGTAACAAGTCTGAGAAAAAGTCCTCAAATAGGCTTCTATTTCTTTCCTAATATTTTTCACGTTACTATTAGCATCATATTGTGTTGAGAAGTTCTAAAGGTGACCATGCTCCACAAACTCAAGATCAGTGTCATGTAGACTAACCACTGCTATGACCTATAGTATCAGAAAGTACTGTGAATTCTTTCAGCAGCATAGGATTTTAAGTAAAATAGTGAGAGAAACTACCTTTACTCGACTGGAAGAAGTGCAATCTCAATTTCCTGGAGTGATTTTCCTTTTGTTTCCACCACATTCCTCTTCACGAAAACCACTGCTATCAAACAGGAGGTGGCAAAGATACTATACAGGATTTGTGGCCCGAGTTGCTCCAGCAAACGCAGGAACAACAAACCGACAAAGAAATTTATCACCTGCAGTAGATGCTACCTTTATTAAGTGGGACTATCGGAAATTCAAATGAAGCAAAATCCATAATGAATACCAGTATTGTTCACTGGGAGCATGTCCACAATCTGATTTCCACTCAATGGTTAGATAAGTCTTAAAAGATGGACTGATTATTCAGGCATTTTAGTAGAATGATGGCCCACTTGACATTTAACCTGGAATGGACTTCACCCTGCCAAGATTAGGTCAAACCCTATTTGACAAGAAGCCAATTTTTGCATTTTCTCAAGGAACTGATGGGCCCATTTAGAGTTGGAAGACCACCTTCATGAGCAATCGAATTGATTTGACAGAGAATCTTTATGAATCTTTGTAAGCTTTGATAAAAAATCTTGGGTCCCAAAAAAAAAAAAAAAAAAAAAACATCACCTGTCTTTGCCAGTTGATCCTAAGTTCAAATTTTGATTTATACCATAAAAATGGGCAACTTGGAACCAAGAAGAAAATTAGAGTGAATTCAAGGTTTAAAAAATGTGCTTGACTCACGAAACTTGACTATTATTTTTTTCAGATTTTAGATCCATGCAGGACAAAATGGCAACAGTGGGAAAACAGGAGAATTCAAAAAAATTCAACATAAAAATTCCAAAATGAAGAGCAGGAAAAGATAATTACCCAATGGACAGCCAAGCATACTGCCAATGCTTTTGCTCTAATTCGGCTGGGGAATATTTCTGGTAGGAGTAGACCGGGGACTGGACCAGCACCCATGGAAAATGAAAAGACAAAACTGCAAAACAGAACCTTGCCATTACCAGTCCTGTGATGAAATTGGTAAATACTAGATGACTCTCTGTCTCTTGTCTCTCTCCCTTGAAGGGGTGGGGAGAGGGATTTTTAGGGTTCGATGTGACAAGATGGACAGCAGATATTTGCTTCCCTTGGCTATATTTCAAAGTAAAAGTGATGTAAAGATGGTCTAACACACATTCAAGTACCATAGCCTAGCCTGGTCTAAATGAATTGAATGTTTTGCAAACAGTTCACACCTACAACATGATCTCTTTTCTCCTAGGACATGTTTGAGCGGTAGGAAAATGAATGGGAATGGAAACATTGATCCTCATTCCATTTTTTGATCATTCCATTTGCATTTCCATTCCATTCCCATCATTCAAACGCAACCTTGTTGATCAAACTCCTGGGTTGTTTGACTCAACTGAGCCTCGTTCGGAACTGTAGTATTCAGCTTCTTCTTGGGAGTTTCTAGGTCGCAATCAGAGCTCTTTTCCAGTTTTTCTTTCCTTCCTTTGTGCAATTGGATATGTTTGCCAACTCTAAGTTTATCCAGGACATGAGTTAACAGAAAAAATGCATAAATCGACAATTCATAATTTTTAGATGCATGAACTGAAAAAGCTGTGCATGGGATTAGATTAGGGTTTATAAAAATACATTTTCAACATTTCAGAATTTTTAAGTGGTTGCTAATGACTACTCACAGAAGCATGCCACCAACAGATGAATAGAATTCCTCAGAGCCCGATAAAAATGAACTTGCTCCAAGTACTTGAAACCCCATGGACGCTGCCTGATGATCAGATGCATAAGACAAAGGTAAGATAAGATGTAACAGAAATATTAGCAAGTCAATTATACGGGCAGGTGCCAGTGGACTCCACCTAGGATGGTCAGCATATCAATTTTATAGCAGACTATGACGTACTTTTTACTGAACAAGCGTGGATTAAAGATATACATAATCCTGATGTTTGCAGGATTGGATCCCAGAGCTTCTGGTTCCACAACAAAGGAAGGTTTTTACCAGCTAAGGTAGCCAGCACCCACATAGGGTATACATTCCATTGTTTCATTCCTTTAATTGCAAAATAAAATCTTAGAACATGGAGAAAGGAGCGAGTTGCTCAGCCTCCAGCATATCTGCTTTTGTACCCTGATTAAAAGAAGCAGGTCAAAATAGATCTCCAGAAGACTCATTTCTATATGCCTACCGGTTAATTTAGGTGACCTGGTTGCAAGTCCATGGTATTCCCTATACAATACTC
Organism: Santalum album; assembly: GCA_034195605.1. Classification (NCBI taxonomy): domain Eukaryota; kingdom Viridiplantae; phylum Streptophyta; class Magnoliopsida; order Santalales; family Santalaceae; genus Santalum; species Santalum album. The sequence continues at coordinate 5,139,915 of CM067258.1, forward strand.
ATGCTGACATAAGTATTTCATGCATAGAATCCAAGTGGAGTAATTTTCAGCACACAAAACGTATTATGGCTTTCAGATAAATACAGAATCATTTTCAAGGAAAGGTGAACATTTCTCCCAAGGAAGCAAGAAATCTACTTGCCATGCCAAAGAAACTCCCAACTAGAAGTGCCTTCCTTCCGAGCTTGTCCATCAAAATCATTGCAATAAGTGACCCTGAATAAGTGAAAAAGGAAAAAAAAATTAAAATTCAGAGTGTATTCTAAGACATTTAAAAGAGTAGGAACTTGTACCTGAAAGATTCACCACTCCAACACAAATGTTTGCGACATCTGAGGGTACGCCCGCACTTTTGAAGACAGTTGAAGAAAAATAGAATACGGCATTTATACCAGATAACTGTTGAAATGCATATAATGCGGACCCAATGTAAACGACTGCACAATAAATCGATAAAACAATCATTAGCAGAAACAAATTGAAGCCATTAGCTGCAGTCACACGGAAAAAGATGAAAGAAATGAACACAAATACCTCTAAAATGGCGACCATAGAGTAAATCTGAAAACTTTACTGCATCTGTTTCGTCCCCTCTCTCTGACTTGGACAACTCTGCAATTGCATGTTTGACATGTGATCCACCTAAAAGCTTCTCAAATTCAATTTCAGACTCAGCACCTCTTCCTCTCTGAACAACAACCATTGGAAGTGTTTTGTTATTAAAACATATGTAAACGGGAAAGAACTTATGAGCAGAGAAAAGTAAAAAAATGATGTGTAAGGTTACATTGGACAACAATTCTAATTTACAAAAAAAATGGAGCAGCGACAATGCATTTGGTAGATGGAGAACCAGACACAAGTAAAATGAGCAAAAGTTCATGAGATAACAACAAACCCAGGGAATGAAACAATAATGGAAGTAATTGTAAATTATCAGTAAAAGAGGTCAAGAGAATTAGTTGTCTGAAAACTTCTCTCACCACAACTTAATATCCCTCTCTCTTCACACATGTGAAAATCCTAACAGCATCACGGTGTCAAAACCAAGGGAGGCTGATCTATAGTTCCCAGCATATTCCTTCACTCTACATTATCAGATCAGATTAAACACGTCAAACATAATGTATGTTTGTGTTATGGTTCCACCTCAAAAATGAATAGGCAGGTGTAATCATAAAATTCCGTACAAAAAGTCAAGAAGTAACCATACGCTGCTCAGGTTTGGTACATGTAATGTATATTTTGATATCAAAAAGGCAATTTGAGCAGAGAAAATGTTACTTGGATTCAGATTTTGGGACAGGATGGTTGTATGTTACTCATCAAATAATTTTACATCTTATGCATTTTTTTCTTGACAAGTGCGTCTAAAATGTGAGCAAGACCACAGATGAGAGCGTGCTTAGCACATAACATCTCAAAAGTTCAACAAGTTTAATGATCAGATCAAGAAAAGAAGTCAGGAAAAAATATCCTGATGATCAAGACATGAGGAGAAATAGATGTAAAATAATGCAAGCATTAGATTTAGTGTCACAGTTCTATGGTCTAGAAATCATTTCATCTTTAACTTTCACTTTCTATTAAGTTCATAAACAATCAGGAACATTACCAGTAAACAAGCTGGACAACGAATGGTAACCTACATTATATGTAATTCATTTTAGACAAACTGTGTGTTAGATTTTATGATGCTCAAGAGTCCATGCAAGCTTGCCAATTAGTATAAAAGATCTCTCGTGAGCTTGCGAACTACTAGATTGAGCCAAGGAACAATCTAGTGACACTAATTAAACCACAAGAAACTATGTGCATAGACAAACTAAAGATGAAAGCAAATCACCTTAAATAGCCAATGAGGACTTTCTGCACAGAATTCCATTAAAAGTGCAAGCATTACAGCAGGAATGGCAGACACCCAGAAACAAACCCGCCACCTGAACTCATTTCACGTCAAGTAAAAGTTAGAAAATGCTTCAAATTAGCTTATATACAAACATTGGACAATTACATAGATTCCTACATTCAGAAATGAAGTATTTCAAATTCTTACCAACCAAAAATTTCCTTGGCGGGGATTCCAATAAATAGAGCCCCCAGAATTCCAAGACATGTGGCAATTTGAGTGAAGCTGCCATATGTACCCCTTACAAAAGCTGGTGAAACCTGCTCAAGCAGTTATATTAGATAAAGAGAGCAGACTTACAAAAGGGCCTAGTCAACTCGACCAATATATATGGCACCATCATTCTTCATACCTCTGTCACATAGAGGGATGCCACAGATGGGCCAATACCCATCCCAATTCCAACAAAAAACCTCCCCAGAAGCATACCTTCAAGATTTGTGGTTGTTGCACTGCATAAACAAGTTTGAGGATCCTTTTGATAAGTTTCACATAGTCTCAAGTGACCATTAAAAGAAACTAAAATCATAGCTTATCACCACATAAAGTAATAATCTATAAAGAAGAAGATTAAGAAGAAATAGATCATCAAATTAAACAAATCTATCTCATTCCTACTCTCCCCCACCAAAAAATAAAAGAACAAGTAAACCGACCAAATAAAAGAACATGCAACACCAGCAAGTTCTTAATGAATGAAAAAGTCAAAATTGTAGGAAAAAAATAAAATAAAATCTGCTAGACATTAAGGCAGAAAATACAGGTGCGTCATACTACAGTTACCTCATTGAAGCTCCAATTATCATTGGTAAAGAACACAGTTGGAACGCCCTGCGGCGCCCAACACCATCTGCAATCCAACCACTGAAGAGAGATCCAACTAAGGCACCCCCTAAGCATGTACTGACCACTAGACCTTCATTTCAAATAGGATGAAATATTAAATGGACATTCAAATGAGAAAACAAAACAAGAGCGGATTGAGATTTTCCATCACAGAGCACCTTCTGCAAGTGTGCTCCCACTGAAGCCAAGGTCTAAAGAAATACTTTCTAATGTCTCGTTAACCACCCTGCAGTAAAAGAGAAAATATGATACAATAATTTTTTGTCAATTGCTCACATCCCGAATTATACAAAAAATGTCTCTAGAGTTTCGAGGGTGCACCCAAGATGATAGCCAAATAAGAATGAAGAAATCGTAGCCACAAGCACATGTGGTAAAGAATGTTTCCATGAAGGATTTGTGGCGTCTTTCCCCAAGCCATTCGGCAGACGACCTAAACCCCATAAAAAGAAATCAGCCCAAGTATCATATATACTAGGTTAGAACTACTTTCTTGAAATAAATTTTAGCCATGACCAAATAAATTGCATAATTAATTTAAAATAGCCCTGAGCACTGATGCATTCAATAATCGTAAATATACAAAGGGAAAAACACTTTGATCTAGTAAAATCTTTACTTTGGGCTTCCCCTCATCACTATTTTAACCTCCACGAACTACTAATAGAGAAATTACATTTAATGGAAGAACATCAAACAGTGCGCATGCATAGAGCATCAAACAAAGGGCAGATTGTAAATGTATCCCCTTGACATTAGAAAAATCAAACAACGAACTAAAACTAAAATGCTGAAAAATTAATGAACCGTAAGAAGGAAATCAATAATTTGAATAAGCGTAGGAGGAGTACCTGGGCTGTCATCTCTGTCGGAGACATTAAAATAGTCTCTGGTCATTCGCTTGTACGGAAGCATCGTGCCGTACTCGCATGCCCAGGAGAAGGAGCAGCGTTCTTCCAAAGATCAAGGCAAATATTGGCAACGGAGAAACTGCCAATCCAGATAAACCCATCATCAATGACTAGTCAATCTATTTCCCAGCACTTCGAACGCAAACCAGATTATAAAATAATTGCGCGTGCGCGCGCGATTGTGGAGGGAGAGAGATTTAATTTTAGATCTGACAGAATAAAATCTCGAATCTACAAGAAGAAGAAGAATCTGGCCGGGAATCAGACTCTATATGGAGATATTGAAATCAAACACAGTAAAATGAATCAAAATTGAGGTATACACATCAACGATCAACAGACTAAAACCAAAATCCCACAGAGCGGACTCATCACGAACATATCAAATGCAGTAGCAATGCAAGGTTGGCGCCGCGAGAGAGAGAGAACAAGGGATTCGAAGAAGAGATTAAAGAAGAAGAAGATGATGAATACCTTGAAACGGAAGACTGGAGATTGCTTGAGATGGCGGAATCGGTGATGGGACAATGACGCTAACATGCACCGGGAGGAGGAGGAGGAGGTGGAGTGTGAACGAAAGAGTCAGGAGAGTAAAGTGAGGTCACCATCAGCTACCACTCCCCCCTGTAGCGATCTACGCGAAGATCTCGCGAATTGGGCGGGGGTCGTTGCTAACTTGCGCGCGGGGAGCGTACGGTATGAACGCCTCGCTAAGGGCTCTCCCTGCAATGTAATCCGAGATGGAGTAAGAGAGAGCGAGCGAGAGAGAGTACGGCGAGACCTCCGGGGCCAACATCTGGAAAGTGTCTTTTTATTTTTTATTATTTACTGTTTTTCCATCTTCGGGGTCTGAATCTACTGGTTCCGGGGTGCGGAGGGGTATCTGTGGTCATCCAATCAGGCGTCGGCACGTCATGAGATCTGTTAGGGCTTTTGACTTTTTTTAAGGGTTTTTACCGGCAGTCCGCCACTAATGGAAAATTTTACGCATTTAATTTGTCTAATTAAGGTATTTTTACGATTTCAATGCATTTTGTTGATAACTAGTGGTATCACACGTGCAATGCACGTGCTCAACGACTTTTTTTTATTAAAATATAAAAGATTAAATACAAAGCTATAAAAAAAATAAAAAGAATGAGTATGTATTTAAAAAAAGATAAAAGTTGAAGGAGTAGGAAGAAAAGTTGAAGGTGGGTAGTTGAGAAAATAACTTCTATAACTTTCATAACCGTAAAAAATTTAAATTTAAAATTTAAAATTAATTTTGGTTGATGGAATCAAAAGGTTCTTTGCCTTTATAATAGTACTAGTCGTATCGCACGTGCAATGCACGTGCTCAACGACTTTTTTATTAAAATATAAAAAATTAAATATAAAATTGTAAAGAAAAAAATGAGTATATACTTTAAAAAAATAAAAGTGAAAGGAATAGGAAGAAAAGTTGGGGATGAGTGGTTAATAAATAACTTTCATTACTATAAAAAAATTTAAAATTTAAATTTAAAATTAATTTATAATAGTAGAGATAGATATAGATGATATATTTATTTCATGCCAGTTTGAATGGAGGGATTGAAATTTCCACGAAAATATTCCTCAATAGAGAAAAATCAAGGACCAGATTCCATTTCGTTGGTAAAATATTTACGTTACTTATTTCAAAAGTTAATTATATGTATTCATTTCAAGTTGTTGAATAAATTTCTAGATGGTGTTTTTAAATGAGAAAATATAGGAAACATCTTTCCGATACTTCCTGTAGTGGTGAAATGTTTCGGAAGTCTTGTTTTTGTAAATCAAACTTACAAACAGTTACAAAGCCCTTTCTTTCCTGTTTGTGCGAGGGATTGAAACAATTTAAAGCATTTTATTACTAATATAAGAAAACATAAAACCTGTTCAAGAAAATGATAAAGCTACATTCCTTCCAATTTCGGGGGAAAACCAAAAAAAAAAAAAAAGAAAAGAAAAAAGAAAAAAAAAAAGAGAAGGAGGGCGACATATGAAATCAAAAATTCCTGTTCAAATGAATGATATACAACATCAGACTCTAAATAACAAAAAATATGAAGCACATAGGAAATGAATTTCATGGATAGATCGATCGCTGAAGCTTCACAAAATGCAGCCTGAGGGGTTATAAATCTGAACTAACCAGACTCTAGTGAATGTGGTAAACTGTAACTTTAACATCACAGCTTGGATTAGAGACGTGCCCATTTATACGACGGTGGTGCTCATCGATGAACCCAGAATCTGAATCTGTTAAACAAACAGACAACTTAGAAAACCAATTTGTGGACATAAAGGAAAGACCATTTTTGGAGTTGTTTCAGAGCAGAATACCTTGTTCACAAGCAAGTCTACTTGCTCTTTGTACATATCCTTCAGGTCTGTGATATCAGCTCGGAGTTCTTCCAACTATACATTTATATCCAATTCCAAATATCAAACTCAGAAGAAGTAAAGCTGGCTACTGCGACTACGACTACTAAATTTGCAGGGGAAATTGCACATAAAATCCTAAGGTTTACACGCATTTGCATTTTCAAACCAAACTCCTTTTTTTTTCCTTTTTCTTTCCTTTTCTTTTGTGGCATGGCAAACCCCAACGTTTCACGATGTTTCTTCTCTCTCTCTCTCTCTCTCTACTGCTTCTAATACAACCGCTACTACCTATATTTGCAGGGAGGGATTTATTGCATAAAACAGCCTATTCAATTAAGTGTAACAAAAGCGATTGACATGCAAATTTATGTACCTCCTCATCACGTTCACCCATTAACTCCAGTGCTGAAGAGTGCCTTCGTCTTAGTGCTTCTAGCTCTGCCCGTAAGCCAGGCAGTGTTGCAGACTCTGCCCGTAACTTCTCACACTAGAACCAACCAATACAAGGTTTTTTTTTATTAAGCTAACTGACCCAAAAATAAATGCAGTTGTGAAAATGAGCTAAGATTCACCTGTGCTGTCATTTTAACCAACTCCTCAGCAAGTGAGTCACGAATAGATTCCATGGATGCCTATGAAGAATAAAAAAAAGAATAGTGATTACGGCTAAAGCCCAGCAACATTAGGGAGGACAAATGTCAAAAAAACACTGATGGAGAATGAACTATGAAGCCAAAAAATATTAATCTTAGGACATGCGAGTTCATTCATTTAGGAACATTATGAGGAGGAATTGTAATTCTAAATTTAACTTTCAACTTCTAGGGTAGTTTTTCTTTCTTACCCCACATTTTATTTATTATAATATCTATCAGATTAAGAAAGTAGAATTTGAAATTACTTAGATTTCTATGCTTAGTTTACTTGTTCTTGAAGTTGTTTTTAGCCTATAAAAAGGCTTCTTTGTACAATGGTTTTCCAGACTTTGAAACTGGATTATATGTGTTGGAAATTGTCCTCCAATCCCTACTACCTCATCATTTAGAATGATAATATATATACAAACACAAGTGCAGCAAACTCCAATCTCTGAAGCATAAAGAAGCACCAAAAATGCTACACCATGGACACATGAAATGGCAAATAGTGAGATAAGATTAAATGAATCTGAGAAAAAGAAAAGGAAAAACATACCAGGCGGGATATGTAGGATGCCAGTTCACCCTCTTTCTGTCGCAAGGCTGCTTCAAAAGTGCCTGGGGTCATGCTCTTCATATAGTAAGGGGTCATGGTTATCTCTCCAGGATTCCTCCTATCAGAGAAACTGTCGGATGAATCCAATGATGCTTGCAGGAAATAGCTCTCCTCCATGCTACCTAAGCTACTAGCACTTGAGATTCTACGAGTCAAATTTCCTGCTGAAGAATATATGTAACTACTAAATCAGAAAAAGAAAAAGAAAATCTATGACAACTGACAAAATTCAGACCATTAACTACCATTTTCATTAGCAGAAGCAAGTTTTTTGGTTGGAGTTTGATCAGATACAGTAGAAGATTGGAGCCGAGCTGCCCTTTCCAAGTCCATCCTTGTAGTTTTCTCCCGTTCTAAATCCTGTCAATAACTTGGATCTTAGTTCGGGATGCTTGATCATGTGAACAGTAGTACAAGAAGGTGAGAGAATTTTCAAAATAATGACCAGAAGCTGCTTTACAGCTTCCTTCAGAAGGTTTAAACATGATTGTTTAGACATAAACAATTATATGTCTCTTATTTCACCATCTTTATGGACATATAAATCATTATTGATTCCTTATTATTACACATTTTTTGAAGATTAATCTTTGCATATCATATTGTAAAAAGAATATTTTATTCAGAGAAAGCGAGTGTACAAATAGTGGCTCATAATTACAATAGAAAAGCCTTCAATCTCTCAAAACTTTCATTAAGCAGTGTACTTTAACATTATCCTTGGTTATACGTGCCTATAGCTTCTTTATTGATCCCATGGACAGGAAAATATGCCACCAGTCCATTGGGTCTTAATTGTCATAAAGTTCTCTGGTCTAATTTTCTAGCACATAGCTGGACAATATACCTGCTGCAAGAGTTCTCTGTTTGCAAAAGCATCTTGCAACTCTTCCTTGTGTTTCCTCCGGAGTTCCTTTAATTCTTCCTCAAGTTGGCTTGCACGCCCTTCAAGAGTCTCAGCCGCCTCCTTTGCTACAAGGTATTCTTGCCTATTTTCTGCTGCTCTCTGTCTCTCCTTTTCAAGGGACCTACTTAACTGTGTCTGCTCTGCTCTGAGGCACGAAATCTGAAGGAAGCATATCAAGTGTCAAAACTGATGGGGCGGCGCCTTGAACAATATAACTACAACCATTGAGAAAATTAATGACCTGTGCTTCAAGAACATTAATTCGAGATAAGGTCTGAGATAAACGTTCATTGATAGATCGCTCTCTCTCCTCCGCAGCTGCAGCTTTGCCCTCTGCTTCCTGGATGCACAAATTTGTTCAAAAAAAAAAAATGAAATCATAAAGTATAGGATAAACTTCAAATATACCAGTCACATCGATGCTTATGAAGACCTGGAGTCTTGAGTTCAAGGATCTCTCAACGGCTGCCCAAGCTTCAGCCCTTCTGGATGTTGTCTCCTGTTTCAATGTACATGTACGTTGGAAAAAGGGGGAGCAAATTATAGCCCAGAAAACTTTGAAGACCATCATCATGTTCAGAAAAAACTAAACAGAAAAAGGTAAAGGAAAACAAGATGATGCAGAAGGGAACAAAAAAGAAGGTGCATGTTAACCCATCACTGAATCTCTAATAAAGCAGGGGGAATGGTACTATAGAAAACAAGTTAACCTGCATGGCTTCAATCTGCCTTAGAAGAGGCCTGGTAGATTCAGGAACTTCTATAATTAACTCCTCACACCGACGCTCACTAGCCTGTATCCGACAGTAGAGAAATTGGAAAATATTCAAAAACCATACGTAACAGCCCCAATAAAAAAATTTAAAATAAAATAAATGACTACTTCGAGTTTAAGAAAATTCAACACACTTGGTAACGCTTCTGAAGATCCTCAATGTCTTTACGCAGCATATCTTCTCTAAAAACTGCCTGCAGCATCAAAAGGACAAATTGAACATAAATATCAATAAATTTTTCAGGAACAATGGAAAATTTTCAGTGGCTACAAAACGAACCTGCTGCTCTTTCCTACTAAGAGTTTCCCTTAATTCTTCAAGTGCCTGAACAAGCAAAGCTTCACGTTCCTCAGCGTCTCTTAAACGGCTCTCTAACTCAATCCTGGCTTCATTGTTGGCGCGTGTCTCCGCTAATGCTTCTGCCTCCTTGGCTGCAGCTAAAGTATTTGCAAAGGACTCTTTTTGAGCTGAAAGCTCTACTTGGTGTTTTTCTATAGTTTCCTGCAACAACTTTTCAGTAGCCACCTTGTCCCTCTTTATACTCTCCACTTTATTTTCTTCGACCTGTTTTACAAAGTGGAGATATCGATGAAACAGATACAAAGATGTATTTCATAGCACATATATGAGAAAAAGCCTAGGAAAAAAAAAAAAGTTACTATGAAAGTGGAGGAGACAATTTGAAGGTAAGAGGCTTCATAATTCCACAAGAACACCTGTCATTGTACAACTCACATGGAGGCAGTGGTGTAGGAAAGGGAAGGCCCCAATCATGCAGCGTGCACACAGGGGTTACCACTAATTAGACATTCAACATTCCATCATTACTGTTTATACTCGGAATAAATTCACGTCTTTGGTAGCTACATAAGCGAACAGAAACCTCTGAATTAACACACAACATGAACCATTGATTAGCGTAAACAACCAAAATTTGGTGACAGAACTATGAGTGCAGTAAAAATAATCCACATAATATGGACAACCTTTGAATGGTATTCTCTAAATTTATACAGATAATTTTATCAGAATCATTTAGGTAAAGGTCTCTAAATTTTATGTGATTTGCACACAGAAGAAATTTATCCTGCTCAGAACAAACAAACAAGTAAAAAAAAAAATGGAGAAGAATTTTTTTAGGACTTATTTACCTGAAGTTTTGTAAGTAGCCCTTTCTTGTCTTCTTCAAATTCTCTAATCTAGCTTCCCCCCCCCCCCCCCCCCCCCCAAAAAAAAAAAAAGAAGAAAAAAGATGAATTTATTAAAACTAAATAGGAATTCAAACAATAGGATAAACTTCTGATACAGACACAAATGACCCAATTGCCTACCTGGGCTCGTAGTTTCCTAATCTGAGATTCTTGAGCCGCTTGCTTTTTCGAAAGCTCTTCCCCTGAAGAAATATGAATATGTCAACCATTACAACACAAATAAAAAAAAGGATGCCTTCCTTAAAACTCTGCACAAATTTCTATCTTACACAATACATTCGTATAAAGATTTCATATTCTATTTTACTAAGGAGGATCCAGTTTGTTAAAAATGGGAATCCATGCTCTGGCATGTTTAGGCATTCTGAGTGATGAATCTGGTCATTCTCGTGATTATACTTTCTTCTTTTATGCTTTCTTTTTGGTATTGATGATAAATGATAGATAATGAGACCTCGAGATGCTAAAAGACAAATACGGTATCATAAGCTTGTCAAATCATGAAACTCAGATCATAAGCATGAGAGACTGTTATACAAAACAGCACATGCTCAAGGAGAACATATAGGATAATTAAGATACAATGAACTGGAGCTCAACCTTCAGCCATTACTTGACTGATTATTTCATCTTTTTCCTTCAAAAGAGCAGCATCACTATTCTTTTTGTTCTGTTCTCTCCGTAGTGTATCCCTCTCCTTTGTAAGAGCATAGACCTGAAACCATAAGCAATTAAGAATGATTAGAGTCCACCATTTCAAGTATTGTGACATATTGAAGGCCCATATGGCAAAAGAATTTTCGCAGGCTCTAAGCTTTCGATACTAGAGTTAAGCCAACAAGCAGCAAGATAAGTCGAACAGTGACAGGAAAAGGACGGATTGGTAGTCTCCACAATGGAACTCAAATTTTATAGTAACTGTGAAGTTCTTCAAAGTTTGTGCCAGCCATCAGGGCCATTTTACAATTCCATTTTATCAGGAGCTGTTGTTTCTATTATTTCCATTCAAGTCATCATTTGAGGACAATTTGATGCATGGTCCATGAACGAAGCCTTGCAATTAATCAGGGACCATTTCAGTATTTCACTTTTTCGATGGAAATAATATTTATGATATCCATATAAATCGTCTAATGGCACCTTCAACTACAAGCCTACTACTCTTCCCCCGTTAAAAATTGCAGTAAATAGCACTTTATAACTCTTGTGATTGATACAATCATATCCTTATAGAAGCATCCCCTTTGCCTTTGAATGAATAGCAATCCACAAAATTAGAGGCCTCAAGAAGAGAAGGGAGAAATTGAATATCAAACATTGAAATTGACTGCTCTTAATACTTGATGCTAACATTTTCGAAAAGAATTTGAAATAAAATACACAAATTTCAAAAAACAAAATAATTGATACTCAACCAAAAGCATCAGTATGTTTAATTTGGCTCTAATACAATTAACTAGTCCCTAACTTTTACCTCCCAGTCCCTAACAAAAGCAAGCACCAAGGAAATCAAAAGACAATGAGAAGAACTAGTACCTTCCTTTCAAGGGCCGCTACTCTTTGATGGTACTCCTCTCGCAAAGATTCTATTTCAGTTTCATTGGGTCTTTTCTGTTACATAATTTCAGAAATTGGTAAAAACTAACAGATAAAACAATGTGAGAGTAGAAGAGGATGACAAAGGACTAATCTTGGATGGGCCCATCCACGTCATAAGCATATCTTTGAAACAAATATTTTTTAAATGAAAACAAAAATATAATAGAATAGACACACACACACACACACACACACACAGAGACAAAACATATACATATATAGTATGAGAAAGTGAACCAACTTCTACTATGAGCCGCATGTGGAGCCCATGTAAAAACATAATAAGGGATCAACACCGTCTCCTCTTAACATGCTAGCTCATGAAATTTAAGCCACATCTAATCAAGGTAGGGGTTTAATCAACACATTCGAAGTTAGAGTACTCTTTAATCAACAAAACAGTCGACCTTTTCAATGACAAACTTTGATAATAGACTAAACATCAACCATGGTATTATTGGAACCAATTTTCACTACCAAGTAGGATATAGAATAATCTTTAAATCCAACAGTTAGAGTTCCTCAACATAGTCACAAATCGGCCCTATATGCGACATCTCATTAAGTTTAGCTCATGGCTCATATTAGCATTTTTCCTATATATATAAAGCAGAGACATCCAAATAATTTCCAACTATTACTAAAACTTACTTTTAATTCCCCAATTATAGATTTTAGCTTCTCGTTTTCATTCATCAGCTTTCCAATTTCATCAGCTTTTGCCTGGAAAAGTATCAAGCATTTCAAGAAATTCAGAAATTAGATAAAATAATAAAAAATGAAAAGCACTCCTATGAGAAAGATGAATACAAAATTGAAGTAATTTAAGTCTATTAGACTCAAATGACCTCATACAAAGCATGTAGAATTTTTTTTTTCACTTTTATTTTCCATGATGAGCAAAAAAGGAAGATTTTATTCAGGAAGAAAAAGAAGAGAGGGACCCTCCTAAAAGAAAAGCATAGCAGCAATTACATCACCAAATTTCACCCCAAGACGCAAAAAATAAAATAAATAAAAAAAAATTCTAAAACTTGGGGTTAGCCAGAGGTCTTCCCTTGAAAGATTCAAGGATTGTATTTTTAATCCAAATACATCATAGGTGGCATCACGACAAACGCAGAATTTTACAGCAGATTTTTCTTCAACTTTCCACTTCCGATGTACAGGTAATACAACCCAGCAGCCCCTCCACTGTTTTTGGGCACAGCAAAACAATCCCAAAAGTGTTGAGAATCTCCCAGATAATCCAAGAGAAAAGGCAATGCAAACTGGTAGTCTTTAGTCTCTGCATCCTGGTAGCATAGTATACAAATTAGGACAGAGAGCTTTGTGTGGTTCTCTCACTCATAAAAGTTTATTAGTCCTCACTCTGTTTGCCACTACTGTCCAAAAGAAGGCTTTCCTTTTTGAAGGGTTTCTTGCTTTCCAAATTTGCTTGATACGACAAGAGTGGGGAAGAGAGTACAGTGAACAAATGACTAGAAAAGGAGTTAAAAGTAAGAAGACGAGAGGTCTCCAACTTCCACCATCGACAGCCACCCCTAGTAGTGGAGAGAGAATCAAGATCCTAACCACAAGAAGGATCTCATCAGAAGGTGCTGGGGAAACCTTAGACAGTATAAGGTCCCAGAAGGTAGTAGATAAAAAATTACTTCCCAAGGAAAATTCTAAATAGGAAAGAGATGAACCATGAACCTTTCAACCTATAGCGGCTGCAAGGGTCTCCTGGCAAGAAACTTCTAACTTAATCCCTACCACGCTACTCTTGTGAACGTTGATTCCCAACCCACAGATGAGCTTAAAAATGCCAAACAAGGAAAGGATGCTGTGGAGCCCGCCAACCTTATTCGCAATTAACGTAACTAAATAGTTGGCATATTGCAGATGACAATCAGCTAGCTCCTCTCTCCACGCCTTGAAAACATGAACCACACCATTCTCAACGGCCATAGTAATCAAACTACTCAGCACATCTACGGCTATAAAAAACATGAAAGGAGAAAGGGGTCTCCCAGATGCAACACTCTTGTACCCTTGAATCATGGTCGAGCAGCATATCATGGAATATTGATAGGAGAGAAGCAGCCTGCGCAAAACCTTTATGATAAAGTACCATAACACAGAACATCTTCAGAGAGAAGCAGCCTGTGCAAAACCTTTATGATAAAGTACCGGATCTAAAATTTCATCAAAATCTTTGTTGTTGTGCATGTTGAATCATTTTGAGTGACAGTGGAATCTGAGTGTCACGCATTGTTAGGCGTATCCTCAGGCTGAGGTTTTTTTGGCCTGTCTATCTGTCATATTACACCCACAACTTTAAGTACACATTTGCATGAATTGAAAATGTAACTTCTATCAACAATTAGTGGATCTAATGAAGCTCTAAACCCATTTTACACTGAGAAAATGGGGCATACAGGTTTACTAGATTAGTTTTCATGTTTTATCCAAATAATAAAGTACATTTCAAATTGATTTTCTACCACATTGATGATATCCAGTTAGTCGCTCTTTTTCGGTTCTAACATGAACACAAAATGAAAAATTGCAAAACAAAACACTAAACTTAGATGCCCCCATAATATGGTAGAAAAGGTTCTTCAAAGAATAGACTAACCATTTTCATAGAATCATAATTAAATATTAAGTAATCTCATGTTTTCAAGTGCACATGTAAAAGAGCACCAGGCACAATTCCAACATAGTTGGGCGCTTTATCTTTGGCCAGGACAAATTAGCCCCCTAACAGCTTATTAGCAGATAACGAAAGGTAGTATCTTCTTTCTTTTCACGCTCAATAAAGTGGGGAAAAAGAATAATTTTCCTGATTCTGAGGCTTCTTTATGGATAATGAATCTATTTAGCATAATCCAGTTACTAATAATATTAAAAAAGCATGAATAATACATATGTTCAATAACAGTGGCAACAAACTAAACCTTAGTTGAAATCAATGATACGAAGTCATGAAAGTTGATCATCCCATGCCATTCATACCAACGCTATGTGCTCTATCCCTAAACTTCCTAAACTTTGCCAATTCCCTTACTCCTAACTCATGCACTTATAGGTCTATTCTTGCCGCATGTGCCAAAAGCCAAGACAAATACCTGAGGTCGTGCCAAAAGATAACTGAATACCTGAGCTTGTTTTGCAGCCCCTTGCAAAGCAGATTCCATCATTTTTATCTCCATCTTTACCTTCTCCAGTTCAAATGCAGAATCTGAGTCAGACACACTGGCTGCTGAGGTCAAACGGTGTTCCTTGTTGTACGCCTCGTTATCATTGGCTTGCTGAATCACCCCATCTTTTTCAATAATTGCATTACTTTCATCAGGGATTGACTGACAAACCACTGCAAGCGTCTCATCTGACTGAAATGCAGCAGGCAAGCGGCTCTCTGAAAATTCAGCAGCACTATCAGTCTCACATGTACTGGCAGAATCTAAAGGAGAAGAATCGGCTGTCCCAATTTCTTGGCTTGTTCCTGGTGGTTCAGCTTCAGCTTGTGAAACCTTGTCCACTATCTCTTCCACTTCCATCTTCTGTTCATCCATTCTCTCATGCAAATCAATACCAGTTTGTGATTCAACTGGCAAAAAAGCACTATGCTCAGCTTGACCAATGTCAACAGGTTCCTGATTTTCCCCCATGGATGGTAAATCATCCAATGTTTTGAAGCTTTCATTCTGTTGGGGTTCGTTAAAAGAAACTGTTTTCTCAAGAGTCTCGGAAGTGGATTCTTGTTGTTTGACAGGCAGCAGTTGTGAATCAGAAAAAGCTTCATTTATGCCTATAGTCCCAGAATTTGTTTTATCTGCAACTGTAGGTAAATGCTCATTTTCAGTTTTGGGAACCTCAATCTCTTCTCCCAAAGACCCTGTCTTTTCCACAGTGGAAGCTGACGTATTACCTGCACTATCATGATGTTGAGACTCCTTTCTGTTGAGCACCTCATTCTCTTCTTCTGCAGGCCATGTCTGTTCCACAGTAGAATGTGACCTGTCAGCTTCAAATTCTCTTTCCCCAGTTGGAGAAGGATGCGGTAATGATTCAGGTTGTGATGATTCAGAACTTATCTCATCACCTTTATTCCCCATAAAGGCCGTGACAGGATCAAATAGCGTTTTCCTATCCGTAGACGTAGGCCATAATCCTGAAGCTGGAAGTCACACACGTAGAACACAATTATTTTAAAGGCAACCAAAGTAAAAGTAAGCTCAAAAGACACTATGAAACAGATTACATGGTTTTATGAACAGAATTGAGACCTTTTTATGACTTTCGAACTTAATTAATCTGGTCTCGGGGACCTACTTTCTGTTATGACAAGGAAATTTATAATGGTGCACAAAAGAGATAGGTAGTGTTGCCAATCTGTTCTAGAAGATCTTCTGAAACCATACAAAGTCACCAGATGGATCCACTTTTAAATGAGTACAATTTCAAAAAAAAAAAAAAAAAAAGGCACTAAACGGGTTATCATGAATTTAGTCATCACATAGTTTCAAAATAATATTATTCATTTTGATAAAAGGGATTTTCTAAACCTGTGCCCAAGGGGAACATGTTAAGAATGCCTTTTTTGGAATGTTTACATTTTCAATGCATTGATTCAACAACTTTTGTGAATTTCAATGCATTTGAATGATCAATATTTCTATGATTAGGTTCTTAGCATGTACCCCTTGGGCACAGGATAGAAAAACCCTTGATAAAATATCCCATTAAGATGCCAAAGCTAGAAGCCACTAAAACTATTAGATGTCAATCAATACAACGTAAGAATCAGCAGATACAAAATTTCAGGAACTCCACTCTAATAGTTGTTCCAAACAGAAGGGTTTTGTTTTCTTTTTTCAACATACTTTCCCCAGACGAATCAGAATTCTCCTCCAACCCAAGAGCATTGTCGAAATTCTTCTCTATGTTCTTCACGCTCTCGCTGAGCTTATTCACAGCCCCTGCTAAGTCCGGGAAGCCCCCCAAAGACACTTTTCCACCAAACCACGCCATCTGGCAACCACAAATCACAGACATCAATTTAAACCCTCGTCAATCATATTGAGAACTTCCCCAAATAACCCTAAAAGCATAATCCTTTGACAAGGAAGAAAATTACACGTTCAAATCACTATGCGCTTGATTAAATTTTCCATCCTAAAGAAGCAGTGCAAGTTGAAACACATTCACAATATTTAAGGTTATTATAGCACGGGGAAAAGAAAGTACCCATGAATTACAAATGTCTAACTCAATCGTGAAGCTTACACAAGATTTCCAAGATCTGGACAGTAATTGCATAAAACGGTGACAATTATCTCTAGGAAAAATTATGGAGTTGTGATCCATTGCCTAAAAAAAAAACTATAATAGAAGAGAAGAGAAGCAAATTGAGGGGAAATTGTACAAAGTTCACAGGAGCCGAGGATGAAATAGCTCAAGTGGCCGCTAGGAGAATCGGTTTCTTTCCTATCTGACATTTTTCTCAAGAATCTGTGGTTTATACTAAAAGAAAATTGAATTCCAGAAATCAACTTGGTTGCAAGCGCATACCCTGTAAGGCGATGGAATTAAAAATCATCAATCAGATCATCACTTTGTTTGGCGTAGCTGAATCATCTGAATGCCACTAGGTTAGGGTTTTAATTTGAGAGGAAGAGGGATAGGGGGAGAGGGAGGGAGGGGGAGGGAGACTTGGGAGATCGGCGGATATTCTCCGAGGAAGATTGAAAGAAAACGGTAACCTCAAAGGGTTACTGCAATTAGGTGTGGGTACATTGGTTTACCCACTTGCCCTACACAATTCTTAGGACTGCTCGTATGACAAAAGTTTTGCACGTGACTATTTTACTAATATAATCTTTTGTATAAATTTATTTAAATAGAAGACTAAATAAAAAATATTGAAAAAAAAAATGGATACCTACGCTATTAGAAAGTGGTAAAGGATCATTTATTTCTCGAAATTTGTTTCGAAATGCCACATTTCAACATTTGTTATGATTTTGGAATGTGACATTCTTGAAATGTCATATTATTGAAATCTCACATTCGTAAAAAAAAAGGGAACTTAACATTCTTGAATTGAGGAGTGAGAATATGAGACTCTGATTAGGTAAGAATGTGCACATGAAATAAAATATCAAAGCTACCCCTATATCATTTAAGTACAGTAGCTCATATAACTTAAAATAATATTAATACCAATGTTGCTAATAATAATATACCGGTAGTAAATATACGTACATAATAAAGTTAATAATACTATTTTTAGGAATTTATTATTCTGTCATATAAATTCTATTTTTTTTTAGTGAATGTTTGAATCAAGTTCTTAGTCTTTCAAAATTAAAAAATAGGCAAAACTTTTATTTTAGTGTTAACTTTAAAATATATATATATAAATATATTATCACATAAATGATTTGCTATATTTTATGTTATGATTATTATATTATTTTTATAGAAAGGTACTAATGGAAAACTTTAAGATCCTATAAATCTAATTATTTATATTAGACATAATGATGTCACATTCAAAGATATTTGACTAAGTATACTGAACAAAAGAATGTCAAATTTTGCATATCGCATTCATAAGCATCACATTCTAAGGAATGCCTGGTGGGAATGTGAGATACCATTAACCAAATGAGCCCTACAAATGAAAGGAGTAGAGAGAAAAGCAGAGGAGTAGGCACTTGAGAGAATAACTTACATAACTGTAAAATATTTAATTTATAATTTTATCTAGTTAGTTTTGTGGAGATGTTGGAATATGTAAAAGTAAATAAGGGCATTTTGGACATTTTACGATTCAAAGGACTGATTGATGAGAAATAACTGCTTCCTACCTCAACTCCTTTTTAAAAGTATGGTGATAAGGATTTCTTACCCATTTAAATAAAAGAGTAAGGGATTTTTTTCCCCGCACATTCACTAGAGAGTATCTTAATAAATACATACATGTAAATATATAAATATATAAGTATATAATATAATTAAATAAATAGTTGTAATAAAGTTTCTAGACTTAAATGTAATTAAATCAAAGGGTAAATTTTACCCACGGTCATTGAACTATTGAATCTATTTTAGAATAGTCACTGAACTTTAGTTTGATATAAATACCCTATTGAACTTTGAGATTTATTTCAATCCCATCTCGTTGTCTCCCATCATAAGTATTTTCCTTAACAGCGCTGATTTGGCACGATGATGTGACTTGAGATAAAATAAATATATTGTTAAAGAAAATTGGCTTTGTACTAACCTCAAACTGCTATTGTACATAGTAGGCAACAAAGAAAAACCAAAGAAACTAAAAATGCAAGGTAAAATTATGTGATCCAAGAAGAACAAGCATGGAACTTAAAAAAAGAAAAAACTGCACACCAAAAATATAATAGTTGAAGAAAATAAAAAATGAATAGAAGGAGATGGGACCACACCCAAAAAGACTTTAATCAAAGAAGAAAACAAACAAGAAATGGCATAAACTTAATATATATTAGGACATAGTCGGCCACTAATCTTCTCTTTTAAGTCAATAGAGTGGAAGCAAGAGGGAGAGGGAAACAAAAAAATATTATAAAAAAAAAATCGTCGAGCAAACAATGTTTAGGAATTGGATCCACACAAGCTACATCAACATGCCAAATTAGCAGTGCTAGAGTACTTGCATCAAATTAAAGTCCATTAATCATTATGAAATCGGCCCTATAGTTTAGTGACTATAGGTAAAATTTACCCTAAATCAATATGTAACTATATTTATGTAACTATATTTGACACATGCAAGTAGACATATAACTAAAATTCTATGTATAAACTTTAATTTTGTTCATCTCTATTAAAAATTTCATTTTGAGAAGATTACCCATTTGTCCTTTAAGGTAAATTGAATCCTTATCCATTGCCCATTAGGATAGGGTGATTATGTTTTTGCTTTTACCTATTAGAATAAAGATAAGGCTTTCAAAATTAAGATAAGGGTAAAAGATAAGTCTGTTGCCTATCCTTAACCTACCTGTTGCTACCTCTGATTACAATCCGACAAAATGACAATGAGATTTTAATTAGGCTCGGTGAACCAACGATAAATTACCTATTATGCCACACCAAATGACATCATTAGAAGTGAGATCAGCCGTGATGAGCATGAAAAGAGAACATGCTAATGGACCAGCATCCATTGAAACACAGATGTTCCCTTGTTGGAGGAACCCAGTTGATCCTAATCCTACTATTACTCCTCCTGGCATCTATCCTCTTTCACCAATCTGTATCATCTGAAATTAAATACAACGATCAACATTTTATTCAAATGAACTTGCAATAGAGTGAACAAAGAATCAAATTACCTCTGGAGTTGCCTAACGAATCTCGATTCTCGAGGAGTACATAATGGTGCCTCAACATTCTTTGAGATGATTGAGTTTCAATATTTTCCAATAAATGACTCCGAGATAATTAATACGCACGCTAACATGACCATCGTAGAAAGTTCAAAATACTAGAAGTAATTGAATTTTCCGTACATCAATGACTTCCTGAAAACAAAGTTTTGATTTCAAAGAACTGCTTTAGAAACTTCATTATCCTATCTGCCTTGCACCGCCCCTCGATTGATAGGCATGTTTTGAGGTTTGTATCAATTAGTTGCAACTAGAAAAGTTGAGCAATGCATTCCGCAAACTTCATTTTCTTTCTACATCTCCAACATGACTTTCTACTTTCTCGAATCTTATAAATAGGTTCGTCAATCACTTCCGAGCCTGCTCGTACTGTTAGGTTAAGAATATGAGCACCACAATGCATATGAAAAACCTGTCCATGACAAAGCAAAGAATTCGTCAATTTAAAATGTTCATTCGAAATAGTTATCATTCCATCGTTATATTTTGCATTATCGAAAGTAATCGTAAATATTTTTCTCTCGATATCCCACCCTTTCAAGAAACTGATCACCTTGTCATTCAAAATAGAGTCACTGTGCGGCCGGGTTACATGAGAAATAAATTTGATAATCCTTCTTTGCAACACCCGATTTTTATCGACAAAATAGGCCGTAAGAGTCATGGCCGTGGTCAAACAAATTTTACTAGAAATCAACTCTAGTGCAGGTTCCACATAGACAAGGGTCAAGTGCAGGTTCCACTTAGATAAGGGATACTTGGCATTCACTTATTCGGATCATATTCAAACTACTGGCTCGATTGTTATTTGTTTACTATACCATATAATTCATTCTGAAAAAATCATTTAAACCAAAGAATCAAATTTATTTAAGTGTTCTCAAAGCTAGTTCCCACAAAAGAAATAAATTGTCTTTCTGCAGTGCATGTGCCTATGGTGTATAGGCACATATTGTACATGAAATATAAATGTAGAATCACTTTAGTGCAAAATTTGGTGGTGCCAACTAGTTCAAGCTTGTTGGGGTCAAACTAAATATAAATATAGAATCTCTAATAAAAGATGCTTGCCATATATTACCCTGCTACAACAAATTAACTGCAGTATGATCTTAGTTCTAGCATGAGACAAATACACTATCACATAACTCTGATGCTTCAATAGGCACTGCATTTCACTGTCCCAGAATGTCTGAGATGTACTTGTTGATTAGTTGGAACAGCTCTTCCCTGTAAAAAGTTTAAAAAGTTTAAAGGAAAGCAATAAAATGCTGGGAAAAAGAATTGAAGATAACATCATATCCTACACCTCATATTACCCATCTAAATACTGATGGCTACTGTTCTATGATTATAGAGGATTTTCTTACCGATCTGGCTTGAGTAACAGATAACGGTATACAAACCACTGGAGAAAAGATAATATGTAAGTTAATAATTATAAGGAAAACTAGTCGCATGACAGGTAAACACTAAAAAGAAAAAGAAAAAAACACAATACAAAACAAAAGGAGATCTCTATTTCCTCTGTTTGGAGCATTACAACGAAAAAAGTGAGAAAGAAATGGAAACATGAAGTCTCATACTTCTTTGGGCTTATGTTATAACGAGACTTCAAATTTTCTATTTTCTATCCTCCCATGTCTTAATCAGACATAAATATGAAGGAAAACTATACGAACTTACCGTGGAAAACAATATGCCAACCAATTCCAGCATGCCTGGGATGAGAGGAAGCTTGTCGATGGCCTATTATTCAAATGAGGGAAAGAGGGCATATAATAACTCTTAGTAAGGTTATACGCAGCAAAACAAACCGCATCAGCTGCTATAAGACCACGCTCTCACGATTGCAACTAACAAACAGCCCCAAAAATCTGTAGGCTTTTGGATGGTCCTATAAAACTGTTTCTCGTAACAGAGAAGGGCGGATATGTTGTGGAATGATTTAAGTTCTCTTATTAAAATAGAGTATTCATATAAACAACTAACTGCATATATCATTTGATCCACCATCTACGAATACAATAATAAATAATTAATCATAAAAATGTTAGAGAGGTAAACCCTCCACTCAATATCAGCTTCTTAGACCTTAATCACTTATTTGGTTCGCAGAATGGAATGTAATAGGTATTTCTAGAAATATAAAATGAACAATTAGAGGAATATGTGAAAAATAACTCTTTTCAAGGCCCATGAGTGGAATTGGAGTGTAATAGAGATTACTTTATTGGCCATTGGTAAAGCTATTAATTGTTTATTCCTTGTCCATTCCCCTCATGGTTCATGAGAGTGGCAAATTTCCTTTATACTCTATGAAGACATTACTCCCTTGCATATTATATTTCTATGGAATATCCATTTCATTCCATTTTGCGAACCAAACGAGCGGCTAAGCTCTAGTTTTAAAACTATAACATGTTTCAATGAAATTACTTCATTTCATATCAGTCACAGAAAATTATATATTAAATTGGTCAATCATCTAAAAATACTAGATTCTGAGTCTTTCTGCTCTAGTGAAGCTATAACATGTAAATTCCTCAAAATTCACTGATAGCCATTACAAGATATTCACTTTTCCATAATGGCAAGAAAGAAAGGACTGTAGGAATTACTGCAATTAGATTTGCTGATGCCCAGAGAGCTACAACAGATGCAAAACCCAAACCGATAAGAGCAATTCGATCTTCAGATTTCTCCCACTGTTTCAGAAAATCAAAGGTAAATCAGAAAGTAGTAATGTATATAAGGAGGAAGCTAGTAACTGTTCTTCTCCACACAGCAGCACACACAATCATAGAACTGCTGCTTATGCAAATTAAGGCAACATTGGAGAATTATGTAGTTTCTAGGTTTCAGGTACTAGATTCTATCAGAAATAAGGAAGCACCCCAGAAAAATAACAAACAATATAACATAATTCATATACACAACTCAAGAAACTATGTACTTTGTGCGACAACAGAAACAGTAATTACAATTAAAAACAAGCTTCCAAAAAAATATCACAATTGTACTATGGTATATTTTTTCTTAGCTTCTTCTTTTACTTGCTTTTATAAAAATGTCACTAGGAAACGAAATGTGGGAGAGGGAGAGAACTTACAACATTTTGAACAGACTTAACAATACTCAGGGAAGTTGAAGATTCAGAACTTTCCCCCATAGCCTTTGCAGCAACAGAAACATGACACTGTTTCACTGCAGTATACATATAAAATGGTTGAACATAATGTAATTCCCTTCCTAACATCACCAAAAAGAATGTGTGTGTACGGATTCAAACAAGAAAACTCAGTTAGTTATTTCCCCTAAATTTTTCTTTTTTCTAATTTTTAAATGATGATTTCTTCCTCCAAAATATAACATCGCACTAATTGCAACTTTAGGGTTCAGCAAACAATAAAAAAATAAGCAAGTCTTGGTAACATACTACACCCAAGACGGTAAAACAGAACAGTCAGCTCGAACTCCATACACAATTCCCAGAATTGCATCAGCTCCAAATTCTTGAAAAATGATCAGTTGGGGTTACCTTTAGTTGAAAAAATTGGGTATTTCTGAAGAGGGCTCAAAAGGGTTTGTCTTCCACCGACCAGCAATGGCGGAGGCAAGCTCGCAATGATGGAAGCCATGAGTACCTGTAGAGTAAGACGAGAAATTCTAGGCCAGAACACGAAATTAGTTAAATGAGTATCTCCATATAGTAATCAATCAGAGTGTCTCAAGATTGAAACATGTAAAGAGAATCGAATTTTAAATTTAAAACATCTGGTTGAGAAAAAGGGTTTCTTTCTCCCTACATTCCTCAGTTCATACCAAAGATAAGGTTTTTACCTTGTTTGCGACAGAAAGAGAGCGGGGAATACGCCGCATAGAGGGAGAGAGGGACAGTTTGTCCTCCGATACTCCCCGAAGAAAATCTGGAGGCCGACTGTACGAAAAGAACTAAAGCCGCTGCTTTTCAATCCTCTAGGGTAGGTATATGTGGTAATTTCTTAAATAACTCCACAGTTTAAGACGGCATCGTTTTCGCTTGCTTTCGAATCATGGCTAGAGCCAGGGCAAATTCGTCTTTTTACTAACAGCCCCTCAGCATCAACTTTTAAGTTCCATTTTTCGCAAATTCATCCTCTCAATTCACGACTGAGAGCTTTGATCTCAAATCATCCAAATTTGTGTACTTAGCATTTCTTTAAAAAAGAAAAAAGAAAATGCTTTTTTCACTGGTTTCTGATATTGCAATCTTAAAAAAATTATGATTCGTTTCCCAAACGGACACAAACAACTTATTTTCAAAAACATCTAAAATCCATAAATTATCTCTCATGCTTATGGGGCTAATAATTCTAGGCTCCAAAATTCCACATAACAGAATGACTGAGATTTATAAGAAGACAACATGGGCAAATTTATATATATGGGGCTTCTTTTATTTCTTATTTACATCAAATATACTCGAATCCAACTGACAAATAAGCAAACGATAATAGGAGATCACAAGCAAATGAAAAATGTTTTCTCGATAAAATAAATATAATCAAAGATAGAAAAAGCGAGTGACCTACACAGACCACGGGAAAGCAGTCTAATGATCCTACGTGCATCATGCGGTCCCAGAGGATAACTTGTTTGGTTTCGATCTCGCTATGCTCACGAGGTCTCCGAATAGCTTGTCCTCCGGCTTGGAAGGCTTTCCGCTTGGCGCATAAGATAAAGAAGACGGGTCGTGAGAAGAGTTAGCAGTATTGTCTCTCATAGATAGACCATGCATACTTTGTTCAAGAAACTGAGTTTGAGGTCCGTAGCCTTGGGACTGGTTGTGTTGCATCGATAGAGGATGCATGCCAACTTGAACATACATACCAGTAGCTGGATCAGCTACCATCATCTGAGAATGTCCCCCATTATGTACAGGCTGTTTGTCGGTATACAATACTTGGACGATTTGCATTTGGTGCGGGTCATGTATTGCTAATGAGTTTGCATCATCCTCCAGTTGAGTTTCCCATGGTGGGGGTGGCAGGGCTCCATTCTCATGAATACCTATAGAAGATAACAGCAAATCATAAATTTCTTCTTTTAGTATGTCATGTACAGTTACTCCATAGGTGTTTCTTTTCCTCCTAATTAGACATCCTATTTATCTTAATATGGCGGCAGTTGAACTTATGCCCCTGCCTTACTCTCCCCTTCCGGCTTTTAAAGCTGCTCCACTGCCACTAATCACAATGACCATTATTTTAGAGAGAGACTATATGATTGCTAGAGAAGAGAAATGTCTGCCACAACTCACAAGCCACAGAATTTTTATCAGGTGAACGTGGTTACTTTAGCGTTCAACTTTGGGAGGTAACTTGAGCAAGGCTAAGGGGGGATGCCAATGATACTTGGAAAAACACAAAATGAAAGAAATAAAGAAATTTGAGAGCACAATATATTGTGGTAGTGGCAACAAAGCGTGGTGAACAAAGACCAGAAAATCTTTGACTATAGATGACGCAGCCACGACATGGGGGAAAATATAAATAGCATAAAAATTTAATGGGTCCATGAGAAGACTTATCAGTGATTACCGTAGCCAGATAGTTGCAGCTGCTGATCTTGAGGTATGCCCCTGTCTATGGCAATTCCATTCGAGTAAATATCCTCCTGTGACTGTGGCATTGGAGGACGTCCTTCTCCTAGTGTATGGTCTTGTTGAGGATTAAGGGAATTTTCTGCAACATCATTCGGAGGCATGATTCCAGCTAGAGCAAGAAAGTCTTGCTGAGTTGAAGGGCTGGTTGGTTGAGGCTCTCCCACCGGAACGAGGGCAAGGGAATGTTCAGGTTCAGGTGATAAGAAATCATCAGTGCTCAAAAGATCAATTTTGGGATCCACTGGACCACTGGATGAAGAAGCAGGAAGCAACAGATCAACAGGAGATTCGCTCACTGCATTTGTGCCATAAGCAGGCCTGCACAGAAATTTATGCCCACAGTTACGCCCATTGATGGTTTGAATGCTCAAAATCTCACACACAATCAAATGAAAATGCTATACAAGACAAGTGGACTGATAGTGTTACAGTAATAAAATAGCACTTGGCTGAACGAAAAAAAAAAAAAGGGAAGAAAAAACTCATCACAACTATAAGGACCTAGCCACAGATATAACGTGTACCACTTTTTCATTCAGGCATGTTATTTACTAGAGGAGAGCAACAGCCACAACAACATAGATATAGTAAAATTGGCGTTTGATAAATAATAAGCATAAAATTAAAATACTATCCAGCTTTGTACTAAGATCAAGGGAAAGGAATCTGGTGATCCTGTGATAACTGATCCAGATGATGGGATTGGCATTCATGGAGCTTTGCTCAACCTGCTCTATATTACCTCAAGAAATTGCAAGTAACTGTGGGCTTTTAAGGAGCACGTTTCATAGGGGCATATCCATTTATCAATACAATCATCAGCAGCAGAATCCCCAACCCAGATAACTGTTTTTCAATGCTGGCCTCAAACGTTAAAGATTGAATTTATAATATAAAAACAAACCACTTTACCCAGCTCAATAATTAAGAAATTGATGGATTTTTGGTCCAATTTTTATGCTGCTGCAGATGAAATGTTCACAAAAACTTCTATTACCTTCCATCCGGTTGCTTACTATTATCCTCTGTCGTCACTTCAGGGTCACCTATATCTATAAGTGATTGCATGGTACTATTAGATTTCTCCGTCATATCAGAAGTTCCAGAAGCAATGGCTTCATGTTTGGCCAGTAGCCGTTGCAAGTCATCATTCAATGCTAAGCCCTGACAAAGCAGGGACTCTTCCCTGTAAAACATATAGAATATATGTCAAAGAGCTAGCAAAACCAATGTTTCATCAAGTTGGAAAGACACAAAGAAGGCACAAATTTTTTTGCAAATGTTGTGCGCATACAATGTCATATTTTCAATCATTATAGAGTCCACCACCAGATTACACAAGGGAATAGAATACTAGTAACAACATATTATCTAGAACTTAGTCGGTTAAAGGGAAACCGAATTACCTACAGAAGCCATATGATTATAGCGTGCATGTTTGATCCATTGTCCCTGGAGGGTGCAGAAAACTAGTGGTGGATGGTTCTATTTTCTATGGCTGGATTATTTGTTAAGAATCCCACAGTTTGGGACTTGTTATTCTTGTCTTAAAGTGAATGGCTATTAGGGAAAACGCATCTGAAGATGCACTGTTCTGGGAACTTTTCTGTAGCTATGACATTAACAAATGCCAAACTTTTTTTATTTTTTATTTTTACATTATTATAGTTTACAACATACTTGCAGTATTCATGCACCAGCAATTGGAGTTTCAACTTCATAAAATTTAAGTTTAACTACTCAGACATATTTAAACAATTATTTTGACAACAGGTTCCTGTCTTATTTGCCATTATTCCAAAGGAATTTTATTCGGATGAGCATAAGACTTTCTCTATTAATGCTCAAAAAGTGCATTATCTCTAATTTGTTACCATCAAAATTCAATTCCATATATTTGCATATTCAAACAATCAAGGAAAGAAACATAGTCTGAGTCTCATATGACTGAAAAAATGTCCGAAAGGAAATTTCACTCAGTTAAATTC
This sequence comes from Santalum album, assembly GCA_034195605.1. NCBI lineage: Eukaryota > Viridiplantae > Streptophyta > Magnoliopsida > Santalales > Santalaceae > Santalum > Santalum album. The sequence continues at coordinate 5,167,780 of CM067258.1, forward strand.
TGTATTATACATTTATTGTTCTAACATATGGTAAGCTAGCAGTACAATAAAAAAAATGTGTATATAGGAACTGCGCAGGAAAAGTAATGCACATTAAAATGGAAAAAAACCAAACCATGTGCTATGGAGTAAACAAGAAGTAACAGAAGCCCTTACGAAGTTGAGTTAATAAGGTGCACCACTCGCTGCTTGTAAGTGCGACATTGCTGAACAAGATCTATAATGACCTCCTGTCTAACCACCTAGGAAGAAGCACAAAGATGATACGTAATTAAGATACTGAAGATGGAGCTTATAATAATACCCAAAACTGAAACTGGTAGCAGCGTTATTTCTTAGACCCCCACAAAAATGGAAAAAGGAATAAATTTCACTGGCTTACTAGGCAATAACTTTGTGACTTACGAACAACTTCAAATGTTCAACTTCAAATTTAAATTTATGCCATGCTATATAAATCCAAAGCAAAATTAAGTTTGTTGTTTCCAAGAGGCGGTGCTATCCACATGTATAAATCCAGGAAACATTGCCAACCTACAACCCACATGCATATATGCAACAAATACCTAATGACACCACAAATTTTAATGCTTAACACTCTAATATTTAAAGAGAAAGAAAGTGCATAATCATTTGATAAATATATGCATGGGAGGGGGGATTGACTACATTGCCAAACCACAGCCAAACGTCTTAGGGCTCAAATATTGAGGTATAGTGGTAGCTTGAGAGGACCAACCGGGGCATAATGCCTCCCACTTCGTGAGAGTTATGGGAGGGTTGTTTATCGTATGCAGCCTTCCCCTTTTTTTTTTTGCAAAGAGGCTATTGCCACAGCTTGAACCCGTGACCTTCCAGGAACAAGCCCTCTGCTGGATGCGCCAAGGCTCATCCTCAGGTAAAGTGGTAGTGAAAAAAGGAAAAGAACTTACTTTTCATTGAAAACGTTAGACTGTATAGACTGTTTCTACCTAACAATTGGCACTAGAACAATGAAAACATTTCACATGTTTCGATAAAAATAAGAAACCAATAGTATGTTTCCTGATATGAAATATTATTAGTACTATGGCCAGTGTGTAGCTGTAATGTTCTAGGCTCAAGGAACAGTTTGTGAATCTGTTTTCTGCATAAGAATATGAATTTCGAGTTCTACTCATTAAGTAGAAAAATTACCTCTTTCTTCTCTGTATCTAAAGCATTTAGCATTTCTGCAAGGACATCCATTATGCCCCGTGCATTCTGAATTTCTGTCAGGCTAGCAAAAGAGACACAAGAAACTCCTCAAATTTATAAACCTATGATTTCAACTGAATTTTTAAAGATTAGTAAAGTAGAGATTGAAATAAAAAAACATTAGCATCAAGAAGAAAGGAAGTATAAACGTTAACAAGTAAGCTAATACTGCAGCTAATTTTCTTTGGGATGGCCATTCGGATCCTCAGCTTATGTGGGAGGTTTATAAAGTACTTAATTACTAGACAAGACTAAGATGGGGAAGAGATTTAAAAGATTTAAAAAGAGGGAGGGAGGGAACAGCTGTCCTTGTACCTTAAGGTTGGAAACTCAGAATCTTCAGTTGATTCGATTGCTCCTTGATGGTCATCAGGATTATGCGGATCTGGAGAGTAAATTGCCAGGGGATGTGTTTGTAGAGGTGTAAATAAGGGTGCAGATGTCTCAGATCTCTTAGGAAATATTGCTCCTGCATGCTGAGAAATGGTTGAATAATTATACTCAGAAACATATGAATGGAGTAACTATATAAATCACTCAGACAATAATGTCCCACAACACGTACCAACAAGTCTTGATACGCAAAATAGTATTGTGGATATCTTGCCCTTGGTCCTCCAAATGCTTCTTGCCAAGTATCTATTAAAATCAATATCTTTTCCCTGACCCGAAAATCAGGCTGCATAATGAAGCCAACAAGTCTGAACATATCTAATCAAGAAAGAGTAGAACAGGAAGGGAAAAAGAAGAGGAGAGGAAAAACTACAATAATAACAAGAAATCAATGTTTTGACCTTCTTTCTTGCAATCTTCACCATCTTATGCGGAATATTTTTATGTGCGACATGCATATGAATTATGTCCCCACAATTCATCATCACTGTCTCCAAGAGCTACAACATATAAAGAGAAACAAGACAATTTCTTACTTTAAAAGAAAGAAAACATTAAAGGAAGTAATGGGAAGATGAGCATCCCCTGAAAGACTTATGATACCAATATCAGTGACTTAATGACTACAAACTCAAATAAAATTGAATAGAGGCAGTTGTAAAGATCTTTTTGTTACAAAGTACAGGCCTAAGGAAACAGCTTCTAAAACCACACAATAACTTGCCTTTGTAGATGTGCAGTTATTCAACCTGGATTATTTTGTAATCATCCCTTTTATAAGATAAAAACACAGGTTCTTAGAATTTCTAGAGAATGAGGATACGAGGCAGCACAGACAGATAATGTTATAGAATCAATGATACTCAACAAATAGAGAAAACAGAACAGGAAAATGTGGAATTTAAGACGTTGAAGATTAAATGTGCAACACAAGTTCACTGGCTCTCAATTAAATTTAGATAGTTATGTCATTGAGGCAACCAACAAAAAGCACTTAAAGGGACGTGTTTAGTTATTGGACATTTTGTGTAGCATTTAAAAGTTATGAAAGCAAAACAGAACTTGTTGCTAAAATTAGGCATTGATCTGATCAATTCCAAACACAGAGAAAAACACAAATTCTTTGCTAGCTCATTTACCAAAAATTACAAGCACAGTAAAAGAAGATAGGAAAAGGTGAAAAGTTAGAAAAATGAAAAGGGAGATATGGTATGTTTGATTCTCACTGTGAGGACAAGAATCAGAGACTTTGGGTTCTTGCTTCTGAGGCGCTTTCTGATACCTTTAACAACTTCTTTTGCCTGCCTGATGATCAGCAGTATAAAGAAATTCAGTGTGAAGGAATTATATGTAGTCTATATGACAAAATAAACGGGACACCTAAAACTTATAACTTATTATGATACATTCCCCCCCCCCCCCCCCCCCCCCCCCTCCAAGGAAAAAAGAAAAAAGAAGAAGAAGACATTACACAGAAATGCAGTCCTAGGTGTAACAGTAACTACTCATGCAACTCAGATGGTAAGAGAAGTGTTCCATTTCTATCAACCATATATCAGCTGTTTGGCATAATTATCTCAACCCCAGCTTCTTAAATTGAGGAGAATTTTGAACATTGTATATCGCTAGCCAGAAAATATGTAATCTCGCCGCTGGTAAGAAAACAAAGCCCAATACTACTAATGAAGATCTCAGTGGTGATAATAGCATTCTCCAAACATATAAGTAACACTGCCTCGAGGATTGGGACGTTCCATTTTCCACAGGGAAACAGAACAGTTTAATACGAATAATATAATAAATGCCAGAAAATCAACCAAGTGTCCACTCAGCTTGAGAGAATAGCTCTGACTAGGAGTAGTAATGCTGAATAGGTTGAAAAGGGAAGCTTTTGGATATGTACTGGGGGCTCTTAGAAATAGTTTTTTTCATTTCTCTTGAGCGCCATTCTTGTGTGGGAAGGATTAGGGATTGAGAGTTCTTTCATCTCTTTTGTGCTCCTCTTTCTGTACATTTTCTCGAAATTTGCACATGTACATTGGCAAGCTGCTTATCTTGATTAGATCATTCTACTTTTTAATTTCTCTTCATCTTTCTTTATTAGATTGTTGATTACAAATGGATCAATTTAGATCGTTGTGCATTTGATTGGCAACACTTTCGTTTCCCCGTTGTGGTCAGTCCATTAAAGAACAAATGCTTAATTAAGCAACTTGACTGGTAATATCTTCTTACCCCAATCCTAAACCTTAATCATTTAAAGAAGCTAGGCTGGCGATCAACATGTGCATGGTTTCATTGTATCCGATTTCTGTACCCACTAAAATAAAAAATCAGACTCAAATTAAAGAAAATAATTTTCGCATTGAGAAAGACATTGTACAAAACAAATATGTAAATGCACCTATGCATAAGCTTGCGTAGCACATTCAATATCAACAGCGGATGACGCTTCCATCCAGGGAAAATGACATCAAACAGCACACATTGCTCAAGAAAATGATTCATTTGCGTAGATCAAAAGCAATATTGAGACCCAAATCGTAAAATTAGATTCCATTTTTTAATTAAATCTGCAGATAACATTCCCCATTCTCACGGGCATCCCATCAAACAGATCGTCAACATCCTATCAATGCTTATGTCGTGAACCCGATGTGCTTGGTATTGATTTCAAGGGCTCCGCCTAACCGAATCAAATTAGAAGGCAATCTCATAACAAGGCTAAACATTAAAATGACTGTTGAACATCATCAATGGAATATGAATGGGGAAAGAACGAATTCGCGTACCCGATGTCGTGATTCAAAATGTCGCAGATTTCAGCGTTCTTGGCCCAATCAGGACCGACGAGCAGATTGCTCGTGGCTCTTTCCACCAAAGAATTCACCATTTCCTCTCTCTCTCTCTCTCTCTCTCTCTCTCTGAAATCCTCTCTCCTCTCTCTGAATCCCTCTGTTTCTCTATCTTTCTCTCTCCTCTTTCTCCAGCTCAATATTTACCCACCACCTCTTGTCCATTTGCCAGCTTGAAAGGTCCGTTGTAACAATAAAATGAATGAACCAATAACAGAGGGCCACGTGTGGTCCTGTGACAGGCCACATCCACCCCATTTTTCATGGTGTTTTTTTTTTTTCCATTTTGGCCCTCGAACTTTGGATTACTTATTAATTTGGTCCTTGAAATTCAGAATTATACAATTTACCTCATAAACTTTTCCTTCACCCACTAATACTTAACATCATCACTCCTCCATTATAATTATTGATATAATATCCCACTGGTCTTATCTTTTTATAACAAAAAAGAAGAAAGATTTACTAAGGATGAATTAAGGATTTAATGAGAAATACCACTCTCCTATGTGAGATGTTACATCAATAGACGATGTTTAGTATTGGTAAGAATAGGGAGAAGTTCATAATACAAATTGTTCGGTTTTAGAATTAAAGGACTAAATCAGTAACTAAGTCAAAGTTCAATAAGCAATATAATGTTTTGGTCTTTTTATTTCTTGTAAGTACTTATTTGCATCTTCCAATATTATTATTATTATTTTGAAAAGTGTTAGACTATATTTTTATAATTTGGGGAAAAAAATGAAAACGTATTTAATGTCTCTCTCTCTCTCTCATTGAAAGACAAATTCATTTTTCTAATAAAATAACTTTGTTTTGAAGTGCATTTGCACGAAGAGAAAATAGTGATAGTGCATAAAAAAGAAAGCCCATTCCAAATTCGTAAATATGCCAAAAAAAATAAGACTATTGAAAATATAATGTTTCAGCTTCAAAATCTTCAAGCATGTGCAAATAGTATTTGTGATTTTGCATAAAGGGAAAGCCTATACTCGAATCGGAGTATATATGCTAAAAATAAAAATATGGAAAATGTAACGTTTCAATTACAAAATCTTCAACCATGGTGTGTGAAAAGTGCTCGGACTCTAGAATTTTGTAAGACCTATACATGTTATAATTTATTTAAGGACCAAATATGGTTACTAAATCTTTAAATTTAGACGAAACGAATTGAAAAGAGGAGGAAAAAGAGGGCAAAACATTAAATTGTCCCTCGAAACTTGGCTCAGCTTACTAATTTGGCCCCTTTAAAATTGAGCAATTTTCATCATAATGCACTTTCCTCCGCTTACCATTCGCTGGCTTGGTTTTTTGATAAAGTTGTTAACATTGCCTTTAAAATGTAGAAGAATTATATGGTTGTCCTGTAATGCTTGTTTGCTCATTTTTAACGAGAGCTCCAATTATTTCGGAAAAAAAATATTTACTAGGGTTTTGAATATAATATATGGGGTGCACATTACAACATCGTCCAAAAAAGGAGTTTTGCATGGGTGTAGTTTGACAACTCCTATAACGTTTTCAAATTTGTTGATCGTCTCTAGAGCAACATTGGCATGATTTCTCAAGTTCAAAGACTTCAATTCGATAACATAAAAGCTGGGGATAAACAAAAAGAGAGAGACTGCGAATTTAAGGTGTGGAGGCAATTGCAACATGCATATTAATTAAATGGTGCTTCTCAGACGTCCTTCATGCATATCTTTGCGATATATCCAGCATTTGATGTCTGTGCAGCAGTATCCACAACTCCTTTGCCCGTCATATTGCTGGCTTGTGATTACTAATGATTCCAGCTTCATGCGGGTGAATTGCGGCCTGCGATTATACTCATATGCCTCCCATGCATTGGATGTTCAGTCCTGTATTTTTGATAATATTTGTAATTTATGAGATTATTTTGAGCGTACAAATACGTGAGTTTGAACTCCCACGGCACACAATCCACTTCTACTAGCCCTAAGTTAGAGATTGAGTGAACAATTCAATGATTGTATGCGCTGCCAAACGTGGAGGGTTTGAAGATGGGTGATGCTGGTTTGGACGGATTGCTCAATTTAATTTATGCATGATCCTATTCTTGTACAGATGTAGCACAGAAGGGGGAGAAAGAATGAAAGACACAGAAAAGGGCAACAAGGAGAAACTATATATGCCTATTGAAAAATACCTGCAGAACTCAGTCCATTTTTCTATTCAACGCACGTGGTATGATACACATTGACTACAAGCCCTATTATCATCGTAAATTCACAAATAGGATACCTGATATGCTTGAATTTAGGCTCTCAGCTTGCAGTTACATCTCATCATTCTTTCAGTAATAATGAGCTGGGCCTCAAATTTTAAAATGCAAAAGTATAAGAAGCCTTAGTCACCGAACTCATTTTGTATTAGGATCTTAATGTAGATAATAAAGAAAAATCGATGATGGGACATCAATGGCATGCATGTCTACTTTGGCGTTTCTTCCAATTTGGAGGCCTTCACTTTGTGACTGTGTCTTCATCGAATCTCCACGGGCACTTGCTTATTCTTTATTGTTTCTACACCTTTGTAAAGATGCTCAGCCCCAAAAGTAGTTTCTGCAGCCTTTGTATCGTGTAGTTGGTGCCTTCAAAGAACCTTTGACTCTTTCTGAAGGGATTCGAGCTCAGGAGGAAAAGAAAAGAAAATTGTTAAAATGACCTTTCCTCTTTAAAATAGCCCTTCTCATTAGTTAGAAGTGGTACTCAAACCCTGTTGGCAACCTCTATCCAACCCTAGATTCTGCCTGCAAAATTACCTCCTTTTTTGGATTTGAAACTTTAGCCTCTTTTCACCGTAAGGCTACAAAATTTTTTATAGTATCCCTCTCATCAAATAAATATTTGACGTGCAATCAAAAAGGAATATGTTATTGCCAATGACATGACCTAGAAACCCGTTGTCTAGCAGAAAACTGGGTTGCACTAGGGAGCAAGCTGCGAAAAGATTCAGGCCACTGCGGCATGTTACAAGGGAAGAATGGTTTGCTGGAATAAGAGGAGACCAAGTTTTAAAATGTATGAGCATCCTATGTTCGATCGTGAAAATAATTTACTATCACTTCTTATCCTTTCCGTATCCCAAGTGTATCCATCCTATCCTTGCAATCAGAAAGATTGGGGAGTGCCGTGTCGAGGGCTCTAGCTCAATGCATTCCATGCTGTTTCCAATCAAAAAGTATCAACCTATCACAAATTGAAGAGCTGCACTTCACCTACATATAACATTAAGAGTAACACAAAGGTGTACGTGAGAACTAGGGAGCATTTTTAGTGATTTGAGGACAGGTTTGACCGTAGTATGATCTCATAAGTTCCTATTTTATCAAACTCTGGTATGATCCCTAGCAATTGTTTTGGCCATCTTTGTGCCTGCTTATTCATTTGTTCCAAGTCCAGGTGTTTGGTATGATTTCAAATCCAGAGACCCATAGATGCCATCTCTAGGGGGGAGGGAGATGAGGTCAAATGCCGGCTGATGTGGCCAGCCGCCACCCCCTCCCCCTAACGCATGTTTAAACAGAGAACAAATGGAAATTACAGCTTGGATGATGGTCTGTAGCAGTGCTATTCAAAGTCTGTAACTCCCATTCAGCAGAGGTCAGCAAATTCACCTTGGAATGTTTGGCAACCTTTCCTCTACTATCCTTATCCGCACCGTTGCTTGAACGATTATCCGGTATAGTAGAGGTGAATTAGATAGTCACGCAAGCATTTTGAGCTCAAGGAAAACAGTGATAATGCTTTAGAAATTAAGGGAGCACAGAGAAGGCAGTGTTGTAAGCTTTGCAGTTAAAATGAATTGTTCAGTTAAATAAGACCAGCAGTATAGTACCGGACAAGACCGGTAGTTTGGACCAGTAGAGATCTTTCTCAGTTGTTTGGTAAAAGGTTGCGGGCAACATTCGCATTAAAACTTTAGCACAAGATAAAGAAGATTCTGTTTATCATTGTTAATGAATAATTCCACGCGTTTTGCGCTGCGCCAAAAGCATGATTATTCTTGCACTAATAACCTTTGAGCCAAGCTCAACTTAAGACATGCTAGCTTCAACGTTTCGGTGAGCAAAGGAGCAAGTTTAGGGATAGGCTCCCGTGCTTGTCGTTTTGGTGTTTATCTTCCTCTTGTCCCCAAATAATTGTATACATGTTCAAGATTTACAAATTTCTACCTTACAGATTAAAAGCTCGCTAAATAACAAAGGAACCTACCGACGTCCATCCAATTTGATACTTTTTGAGGTTATTGTTGTAAAAGGATGAAAAATAAAGAAAAAGATCTGAACCATTTTACAATTGTTTTAAGTTGTTGACTCTCTAGATTATAAACCTAAACATGATCAAATTCAATGATATTCAATTGGTTTATTTATTATTTCGTGCTTCTTCGTTCTGTAAGGTTGAAATTTGTAAATTTTGAACTTGTATCAGATCATTCAAGGACGAGTGGAGGGCAAGCACAAAAAGACATGCATGGGAACCGTTCCCAATGTTTAGATTGTGAGGTTCTTAAACAATAACATCTTTAAAAAGTAGAAATAATTTACAAGATGTGGATTTTTCAAGCGGTAAGTTAAAGAGTTTAAATAACCCAGAACTGCGGGGATGAAGGTAGATTCTTTTAATCTATTGAAGGTGCAATTAAAAAACCCTCTAGTTTGATTTGGTTCACAGCTAGTGAAGTTCCAATTAAGCAATCGTAACTCCGCCAAGATGCGACAGTGTATGCCCTATAGGGCCTTGTCCACCTTATAGCTTCCTTCTTCCAGTTCACATAAGTGCAATTTGAGGGAGAGAGGATGGAGAGAGGGAGGGAGAGGAGGGTGGAGATCTCAATTTGCAAGTTCAATTACTAAGAGAGGGACAAATGGAGGTGGGGATTCTGTTCATTCTTTGATACACACAAAGACCTCACTGTAAAGCAATTGGCATTCATAAATGAGTGGCGTAAAAAAGTGTACAGACAGTCATCAAGTCGCTTTAAAAAAAGCTCCTCAATGTTTCATTTCTCGTACATTGGCTTGTGGGCAGCTTCACATCCCATGCCCACAACTACCAGTTTCTCTGCTGTTCAACAACTAACAGTCTCTCAAAGTTGGATGAAAGAATGAGAGACCTTTTTTATTTTATTTTTATTTCCTTCCTCCTTTTTTCTAAAGAGCATGTCTTAGTTGTGCTTTGACATAAAGGCGAGTTTTCTTTACTTCACTCTTTTTTTTTTCTTAACAGTTATGAGATTTTAACTCTTGGCTCTTTCCACATGCCATTGGTAAACGAGGCCCCATAAGATTAGTATTTTATGCGGCTTAGTATATTTACAGCTTGTGATTTGTGTTTAGGAACATAAATTCTCATACCAAAGAAAGTCACTCTCTTTGTTAGGGTTGGTTCCTATTTTGACACATGTGCGCTATAGAGATGGTTACAGGGATTTTCGTATGATGGTTGAAAAGGATACTATTTGTGATACCCTAATTTATGAGTAAGTTGTTTTTTCTCTTGTTCCCATAAAGAGGAGGCGTATTGAGCGAAATCCTAATAATAATATTGGTGAGAATTTCCCTTTGCTAGATATAGCCCCACACTGGCTTGAACCGGTATAAATCTGTTTTTTCGTTTTTCTCTTTTCTTGGAATTGATTACTTGACAGGTTCTCTTCACCCTGTAGACTCTTCGGTACATTCCCCTGTGATCCTCATATGATCTACTGCATGTTTAGTTTTAGTGGTTTTCGTTAAAGAAAATGGAGATGATGAAACATTGTTGCTGTAAAAGGATAGGCGTTTTGCAACAAGACACCCTTTCCTTTGCTCGAGTGTGGTCTTTTCTTTTACAGTGTGCGTGCATGGTACATCTTCCAATATGGGTGCCAAACTGCATATCCTCTAAACTTTGTTCACTACTTCCTGCGAACATTATTTTAACCAAAGCATCTGAGAGTTTAGTGAATTTTCTCTGGGACCCATCTTTTTTCTCCTCCTCAGTCTGTGAGCTTGTTCACCTTTCATGCTCCTTTTTGATCACCTTATTATTACTACTTATTTATTTTTAACTCTAGCTCTGAAATTTTTACAATGGCCAAAAATCTCCACACATCTTTCACCAACCTTTAGCAAATCACAGGAGTTTCTTTTTATAAATTTCTGTATCGCAAGCTCTGGGACCCAGGAAAACAGATAGCTTCCACCAGAAGAAAGCAAGAAGACTTGAAAATAAAGCAAGATATCCCCTTTCTTCTTGCAGATTTCTGGTTTTCCCTTTGCTTTCCTCATCTGATATTCAAAAAGGGGCATGGAGTGCAGAATTAGGCAAAAAAAAAAAAGGGCGGGGGGGGGGGGGGGGGGTAGAGGAGAGACATCTAAAGGAAGTGCATCAGTTGATCCAAATATCCATTTTTAAAATAAATTCCAACAGAATCCATGTGATTGCACTATTTTGTCTACCATTCCTAACTACCAACGCAGAAAGATAAGAAACACGAGGGGAATAGATTATACTGAAAGAGTCTCACATTGGTTCGGATTATTTATTATGTTGCTTGAAGTGTCATGTTGACTCCTTTATTGTTCCCAATTAGGTTTGGAATGGAATTTGACATGGTATTTGTAGTTATTTGGAGAAAGGATAATTTTACGGAAAAAAGTCGAATACCAAGCATCAAGACTATTCATTCATAATATTCAATATTTGGGATATTAGGAAACTCAACCCCTTTGAATAAGGCAACATAATGGAAGCACACACATAAAGAATACAAAACTTTAATGGATTTAGAATACAAAGCCTGAAATAAATAAAACACATTGTCCAAAAGGCTTACACAATCCACCAATATTAGAGCCCGATTATTGTTTGGTCCAGGGCGCCCGTCTGTATTCCGTTGTTGCACGTGGAGAGCCCAAGTTGCGCTTGTATATGACGGGGGAGTTCGGTGGACCCTGTATCGGGTTTAGACTAGTTATTGTAGTGCTTGAGATCATAAGGCTACACCCCAAATTTGTGAACTGGTTTTGGATGGAACTTGATTGCACAGCTTGAATTGTACATGATTCTTTTGATCACAAATTTGGTTTTAGATATTCACATTTGGATGGAACGAACATTCTTTCTAAAATAAGCTTTAGAACAACATCTACAGAATAAGCGAATGTGGGTTAAGGGATTGAATGTTTAAGCCACTGTTCTTCATCTGAGCTACTGTTCTTCATGAAAATGCAAACTATATTTGAATCATAGAAGTAGAACCCAAATACCGGTAGGAATCTGTTTTCCAAGAAATGAAAATAATCATAAGATCGTTTCTTGCTTGGTCAAACAAATAATCATAAGATCGATTTACCGACACTGTTAAAACACTTTAAAGTCACCAAAATATTTAGTGAAAGTGATAATTCATTCAACTTTTTTGGATTCAGAGCACTACCTTCCAACTCTTGCAACTGACATTATTGGAGTTATGACCCCTGCACCAACATGATTATATGTTGTTTGCTGCATTGAATATATATATATATATATATATATTCTGAAAATATTATGAAAATCCCGCACTCCTAAAATAATGGTGCAATCTCTCACACAACGGTCACTTATTTTTATCCGAATACTAACCATGTAAGAAATCGTGATGAGTGAAGTAAATCTAGTCTCATTACTTTCCAAATATATAATATTTTTTTTCCTTGGGTATGTAATTGTCAAAATTACTTTCAAGTAATGGATGGATGCAAAGTTAAAATTAAAAAAAATGCACGAATTGGAAACATTTTTGTAGGGGAAATGCATTCTTGGAAGTAGTAAATAAAAACCAAAAATGTTATGGTTGCTCTCTTCTTAATAAATAATGATTAGTGAACATGGGCCATGGCTTGTGCCATTTTCTAAAGAGTCCTTGATTATGGAAAAGACCGTCTTGTGGGTTTGGATTGGAGGAGAGAGGACCGTGTGTGTGTGTGTTGTCAATGCTTTGTATCGGAGGAGGTTGGAGGCAAATACATTAATTGCATTTACTCTTTTCACTTAAATTTAAATGATATAAAGACGCGCAAATATATATATATATATATATATGGTTAAAAAATAAAGAAGAATCGTAGGGACCACTAATTCACATTAACTTTTTTTTCTATTTAAATCTGAACTACGTGGGTGCACTTCTGTCATGGACCCTCTGTCGTATGTAAGCCATGGCTGGTTGCCAAGCGACTTGGCTAAGCCGAGCTATTTCTCACTTTCCTTTGATGAGTAAATCTACTGCACATTGACGATCAAGGAAAACTCACGCGGAACGCCAGCACTATGTTATTTATACCATAAGTCAATTAGAAATTAATTTTATTCTTGTTTTCATGAATGCAGGTGTGAAGTCACCTTCTATAAAAGCTATTGAAATCACAGTATTTGATTTGTTTGTGATATGAGTATGTGGTGCCGTTGTCTCATATAAGTTTCTCGCCTATCAAACAGTGCATTCATTACCAACGAATCAAGTTGAATGTTTTATCCGAGGCATGAATTTTAGATCGAATGTATACATAATTTTGAATAAAATATGTACACTCAAAGTGCAAAATTGATTAGCTTTTACAATCATATGGCTTTGATACCTTGTCTCTCAATTGAAATTGATATACGACGTTTTTCTAATTGAAAAATTCTATTTGTACATCCGTCACACACCCTTTATACTGAAAGGGTGACGTGACAAAATATGTGTGATCCTTTTTAAGTGGTATTTTGGTCAAATAACAATACAGGACCACACATAGTTTACCACATAATCATTTTCGGTGTGAATGGTATATGAAGAATGTACATGTAGTATTGCTCTTTTTTATTTTGGATGTTTTACGATATAAATGTGTTTTTTTTTCTTTTTTCTTTAAAATCAATGGTTGATTTGAAAGCACGTAGATCGAGAAAAAAAGACTTTGCTGGGTGTACCGATATTAATGCATCCAAACTTTTCCACACGAACAAGTCAAACTATCATCGATCCACGTAAATATACATTCTATAACCAATATTAGAGCCAGCTAGTAATATTAGTATATTATTAAGAGAAGATTAGGCATGATTCAAAACAAAGGAGACTAGGCACTCATACAATGAAGTTTGTCAAATGCTAGGAATCAAGTGTCAATTTTTATGCATATATTACTTATCAGCCATGAAACTATACATTTGGAAACATAAACTCAGTCGAGTCAACATTATATCAATCCTTTTCCATAAGCCATCAGAAGTGGGAATAACCGAATAAGTAAAAGGAATAGTCGAATAAAAAACCTCAATAAGAAAAGGGGTTTAGAATAGCACCTGAGGAAATATTACAGTATGCAATATGTTAAAGGATTGTGTTCTTCGTCTGCACACGAGGAATCGTTGGATCACCTCTTCCTTGGTTGCCCCTTTACTATTAAACGATTTTAAACTTGTGCAATCCCTTTTAGGAGTATGAATCTCGTTATGATCCTTGAAAAATTATTTTTAGGAGCTACCATTTATACTCTATGACAAAAACGTAATAATAGGAGATTTGGCTTAAGAACTCCCTTACAATCCAAGCCTTCATCGAAACTATTGTCAAAGTTAGAGCTCTAGGCTTCAAGCACCTAGGGTCTTCCTCAAATTATCTTCCAGTAATCTTCTCATGAAGCTCTTGTTTCTTATATTGGGTCCTCCCATGTGGGCTTAGAGTCTCAGGGGTGGCCTTGCACCTTCATGGCCATGAATATAACCCAAGGCTTTGTTGAGCTTTCCTTCTCATTATTTAATTGTTGATGCTTTGAGCATTCGTTCTTGTCTTGGCCTTGTTTTTTCGTTTTTCGTCTGTGCAGCTTCTGGGCATGTTCAACTAGTGCCTTGTGTTCACATTTGGGCTTCCCTTTTTCTTTTCTCTTAATACAAAGATTAATTAGCAAAAAAAAGAAGGGGAAACGAAGAAAAAAAATATATGTTCGGAATAACCATTTTTATAGTCTTTTCCAACTCATCTCACTTTTGCATGAATGGAACGAGAAGGGAAGTTAGGGGTTTTCATTCTCCCATTTCTTTCCATATCCCTTGCTTTTTCCCCTTGATTAAATTTGCAATCAAGGGATATTTTATATCCATTTTCCCAAATCCCTCCCCTCCAGTTCAAATCCTTTCATCCATTCAAACTTTAAATAGGAGGTGTATAATTGAAAATTTGTATCAAGGGTCAAATTTAGAGTCAAATTTATATTATATTCTTGACTTTAGTTAACTTCACATATATATTCAAGATGAGCTGAATGGAATCTTAACAAATGTTCTATTTGAACCACTCATCTACTAAATTTTTCAATAATGAGTTTTATTTAATACTTATAGGTCATGTTTAAATTTCTCGAATATTTCTATTTCTTCGATTGACCAGAAGTTCACATAAGCACCAAAGTTAGCTTTTTTTTTTTTTTTGGCCAATTTGAACCACTAATATTTAAAATAAGTCAATTAAACCATTTAAGTTACACTTGTGACCATTTTAACTCAAATCCAACATAGATACTGCGAGATTGCCACATCATTCTTTTAAAAATATTATTTAAAATAAATCATAAAGAAATGAGAAAATCTTTTCTCTCTCTTTCATGGTTGCCAATTCAAGGGCGGCGATTCACCGATTGCTGGCCCTCTTATTTCGAGGAGCCACCACGTAGGAAAGGTGGTGGTATCAGAAGAGATGGAGAATAGAGGGAGAAAATTCTCATATATTAAAGTTCTCTTTTTTTGAATGATGATGCAACAGTTTCATAAGCCGCCACATGTCCTGAAGACAACGATGTTAAGAGGTTTAGTTTGGATTAATTTTGCATGTCCAACGTAAGTGATTCAGGTGACCAAGTGGCAACCAAGTTATGGTCATACCGTTTCTATTTCCCTGCTTTAAACTAAGTGAACATTGCTATCTTTTAAGGGAAAAAAAATCCTGAAACAATGCTAAATAAATAAATAAAAAACCCAAAGTTTATGGATTTAGATGTTTCCTAATATAAGTTTCAACCTTGTAATAGTAAATTGCAACACTGAAAATGAAAATTCAGTCTCGCAATTACATATGGGGGATTCACAAATAGAGTTGCAACAGAGACAAAAGCAAAAAAAATATTTGAAAAAAAAAGGGGTTCAGGGAGAGATCTCCTCCCATTTCTCTCTCCAATTCATGGTCCAGTTTGCACCCTTTTTTTCTTGTTAAATGTATTTTTGACAAATTTAAACTGTATAAATGGAAACAAGAATAAAAAATACACAAGTCTATCAATTTTCAAGTGATTTGAAAATATAAAACATATTTAACCAAAGCAGGAAAAAATTCAAGCTTAAAAACAGTTCTAAAATTTTCATACTTAGGATGAATAGGATTTATATTTTCAAATCAATTGAAAATTGATAAACATATGTGTTTTGTTATGTTGTTTCTGCTTATATGGTTCAATTTTTTTTTTTAAATTCATTGAACAAAAGAATTATGCAACTGCATCATAAATTTGTATGTTATTTCCACATGCCTCTCCTTCTCTTCAAAAGCGAGTTACTTCTTGAGGAAAACTCTTGCGAGTCTTCCATTAAACTAATGTTTCTATTGCAAGTTAAGCTAATGTTTCGATTGCAGCTGCATCATAAAATTTGTATGTTATTTCCACATGCCTCTCCTTCTCTTCAAAAGCGAGTTACTTCTTGAGGAAAACTCTTGCGAGTCTTCCATTAAACTAATGTTTCTATTACAAGTTAAGCTAATGTTTCGATTGCTCAAAAAATAGAAAATTAAAAAAATGTTTATAGACATGTAATATATATTCACTCTGTGTCTTACTGACTTGTAAATGCTGGAGGGACCTTTTTTTTTTTTTACTAGAGGCCTAGAAAAAAAACCAGCATTCCCAAAGAGGTCGACAAATTCAGAGTTTGATTGTTTGATTAAATGTGTAGCTTTTTGTTTTGTTTGGTTTGTTTTTGTTCTTGGCTTTTTTTCGTTTTTCTTTGAGGAAAATTTGAAGCGGGCTCCCCTAAAAATATTTTGATTTATTTTTTTATATAAAGCAACTTCCAGTTTCCAGACGGAGGAGCCTTCCATGAAATAAAAAGAAAAAAGAAAAAGAAAAACAAATGGAGAAGCCAAACACAGCCTTAGCTTGGGGGAACGGCTTGATAATTTAAGCTTGAGCCACATCAGAACTAGGGAAGAAAGAAACCGTTGGGAGGATTGAATTGACTTTCCAAAAAAAAAAAACCTAAAAGTTAGTTGAGGTTTTCCCTCTTTCTTTCCCTAATGAATCCCATTCCATATCTGTTCCCCAGTATCTAACAGTCAACTCCTAACAGCCCTCTCTCTCTCCCTCTCTCCTCTCTCTCTCTCTCATGGTTTGGTGAGGGAGAGGGGGTGTGAACAGTGAAATCCCTTTCCCTTCTTTCTTTTTTGTTTTATATCCTTAACTCAATCTGACCCCACAAAACAGACGCACACTCTCTCTCTCTCTCTCAGGGGAGGGGAGAGAGAGAGAGAGAGAGAGGAGAGGGGGGAAGGAGTCTTCAATCTTCGCCACCATTGGCGCTTCCCTTAAAACAAACCCACCCAAACATCAGATACAAAATCCCCATATAATAGAAAATTTTTTGAAGAAAAAAGATCCCCCATGGGAGTGGATTGCATGTCGAATCCTCCAGATTCCCGCACCAAAGACTTCTTTGCTTCCCCTGCTCTCTCTCTCAGTCTTGTAATTTATCCACCAAAATCCCCCCGCCTCCCTTTTTTTTATCCATTTTTCCTCGATTCAACTCTATCCTTTCGGGTTTTTTTTTTTCGTCTTTTTATCATGTGGGCGTTTGAGTTTGAGCATACAAATCATTTCTTTTTTGGGTGGTGTTGTTTTAGGCTGGTATCTTCCGTGGCGGCGGAGGCGGCGGCGGCGGCGATGCTGCGGCGGCGGGTTCGACCACGGCGGACGTGGAGGAGGGAGACGAAGGAAGCGGCGGAGGGAAGCGGGGGAGGAGAGAGGACACGGTGGAGCTCAGCAGCGAGAACTCGGACCCCACTAGATCGAGGTCGGAGGAGGACTTCGATGGAGGCGGCGGCGGCGAAGGAGAGAATGAGGATGATGAGGATGATGGAGATGGTGAGAAGGGTAACAAGAAGAAGAAGAGGAAAAAGTATCACAGACACACTGCTGAGCAAATCAGAGAAATGGAGGCGTAAGATTCTTCTAATATAACTGTGAATATCTACTCTATTTTTTATTTTTTCCCCCAAAATAACACTGGAATTTTAGTACTCAAAACCCCATAAAGTATGTGTCATTAGCCTGTTAGTTTAGTTAAATTAGTAAACCCGGTGAGAAGGAAAGAAGGGGGGGGGGAATTAAGCGGTTGGGAAGATTAGTTTGGCATAATTCCTTGGATTAGTGTAAAAAATTATACCTGGGATTATACGGAAGATTCTGATTCAGCTTGTCATTTAGCAGCTTAATGGTAAACTCTAAACCTGCACTGAAAAGTTTCAGGTATTTTTCATAAGTGGCACACTTGTTAAAGAGAGAACTACAGAGCAAATGTATATAATTTTCTTTTTTTAGAACAATTTTATATTTCATGTTATGGTGGATCCATGCCATAAAAGCGATGCATATATGTTTGATATTCCCCATGTTAAATTGTACGTGATATGAAACTTGCACTTGTTGACTGGTTTAAGTATTGGGTGAGCAATTTTCTGCAGTCTGTTTAAAGAGTCACCCCATCCTGATGAGAAGCAAAGGCAGCAGCTGAGCAAGCAATTAGGGCTTGCTCCTAGACAAGTCAAGTTCTGGTTTCAAAATCGCCGAACCCAAATCAAGGTCTAGCCATTTCTTATGATTTTTCTGTAATGGATAGTTTTCGATTGCGGAAAACGTATTGAGCGGGATGGCTGTTTCCAGGCCATTCAGGAGCGCCATGAGAATTCTCTGCTGAAATCTGAGATCGAAAAGCTGCGAGACGAAAACAAAGCCATGAGAGAGACGATTCAGAAGGCTTCTTGCCCCAACTGTGGCTTTGCTACCACCACTAACAGAGACCCTTCCTTAACCACAGAGGAACAACAGCTACGAATCGAAAATGCAAGGCTCAAATCTGAGGTCTGATCTTTTTAATCTTCTTTCTCCCATTTGGTTTTTAAGAAATAAATCGGTTCTGATCGTTAAAATGTGTGTAGGTTGAGAAACTCAGGACAGCCATAGGAAGAAATCCTTCAGGGGCAGCGTCACCGACCTCATCGTGCTCCGCGGGGAACAACCAAGAGAACAGGAGCTCTTTGGATTTCTACACTGGAATTTTTGGGCTCGAGAAGTCAAGAATAATGGATATTGTGAATCAAGCCACGGAAGAGCTCAAGAGGATGGCTAGTGCAGGGGAGCCACTGTGGGTCCGTAGCATCGAGACCAGTAGGGAAATACTTAACTACGATGAGTATATGAAAGAGTTCTCTATTGAGCGTCCAAGCAGTGACCGCCCGAAGCGGTCCGTCGAGGCCTCGAGAGAGACTGCAGTTGTGTTCGTGGACCTCCCTCGGCTGATACAGAGTTTCATGGATGTGGTCAGTTTCCCAAAGAGAGTTCTCTGTCTTCTTCTCTTTTGTGTTTTGTGTTCTATGGATTCATTTGGATGAAGGTAATGGGAATGGAAATGGAACCTTATTCGATAACATAAAAGGTAATCCAATGGTCATCCCTCTGCAATAGCCATTCCTTTGTCATTCATTCCCATTCCCATTCCGATTCCCATTCCCATTCTCGCTTCATTCACGCCAACAAATGCAACCTAGGGGTTAAATGTTTTACCAACTTTAGCATCTTTCTCTGTTGTGTTAGAATCAATGGAAGGAAATGTTCCCGTGCCTGATCTCAAAGGCAGCCACCGTTGATGTTATCTGTGATGGCGAAGCTGGAAACAGAGACGGTGCTGTACAATTGGTGCGTAATTTTCGCAACCCTTATCGAGGTATCTATGAATATAAGAATAAAAAGGTGTCACTTTTAGATTCTCATCTTCAACTATGAGTTGCAGATGTTTGCAGAGCTGCAAATGCTGACGCCGATGGTGTCCACCAGAGAAGTATACTTTGTGCGGCATTGCAAGCAACTGAGTGCTGACCAGTGGGCGATTGTCGACGTATCTATCGACAAAGTGGAAGATACCGTGGATGCCTCCCTAGTGAAGTACAGAAAACGCCCGTCTGGTTGCATCATTCAGGACAAATCCAATGGCCATTGTAAGGTAATAATATATACAGATGCCTGAAATTTGCATACCATATGTACAAACTTCTACTTATGATTAAACTTCAACAATCATAATCTGAACTGTTTCATTCAGGTGATTTGGGTTGAACACATGGAATGTCAGAAATCGACAGTTCATTCCATGTTCCGCACCATCGTTAACAGTGGCCTAGCCTTTGGTGCGAGACACTGGATGGCAACGCTGCAGCTTCAGTGCGAGCGGCTGGTCTTCTTCATGGCAACAAATGTTCCCACAAAAGATTCAAATGGTAAGCTGAAACACATACTGTAATAAAGTAAAAAATTTGCTTTCCGCGTCTAATAGCATGTCTGGTTCATGGAATGAATTAGATAAATGGAATAGTTAATCCATGGAATAGAATAGGTAAAGAATTGCTATTATCACGGTCCATGTGTGAAATGGGTTTTCTGGAGAGGGCTTGAATAGGAATAAGCCATTTCCAAACTATAAAGTGAACCAAACGAGATAATCATTATTCCACGAGAATGGATCAGGATTGGAATAGCAAGAACCAAACATAGCATTAGACTCTGTATGGAGTAAGTTCGGTTAGTAACCGTTATCGAAGTTCAGGTGTCGCTACCCTGGCTGGAAGGAAGAGTATCCTGACGTTGGCACAGCGGATGGCACGGGGATTCTGCCACGTGCTAGGAGCTTCGAGCTATCACACATGGACCAGGGTCTCCAGTAAAACGGGAGAAGACATAAGGGTGGCTTCCAGAAAGAACCTAAATGATCCAGGGGAACCTCTTGGGCTGATCTTATGTGCAGTTTCTTCAGTGTGGTTGCCTGTCTCTTCTCACGTCCTCTTTGATTACCTAAGAGACGAAGCTCGTCGCAGTGAGGTTCTGCTACCTCTTGCTTAACCCATACGAAATGAAAACAAAAATTTGATCTTAAGTAGACTCTGCAAAGGTAGAATGACAAACTTTTGACAAACTGTTGTTTGAATCAGTGGGATATCATGTCAAGTGGAGGCACCGTCCAATCCATTGCAAACTTAGCGAAAGGGCAGGATCGTGGAAATGCAGTCACAATACAAGTGAGTTCTAGTGTCCTCTAATGGAAGAAAGTAGAATTATTTCCATGTTTGACGTTGCCTTGATAAATAAATAAATAAACTAAAAAATGTGTTTATAGTGGGGCCAACTTTCTTTTTCCTTATGTTATTTAAAAAAAAAAAAAAAAAAAACCTAGTTTTGGGTCCTAGACTCGGGTAATTGTCCGAATTCAGACCCAGATTCTCCAAAGAGTCCACCTTCTAACTCTAGTTGGGTTTTGAAACTCAGACAATGAAATCAAAAGACAGCATGTGGATTCTGCAAGATAGCTGCACCAACGCTTACGAATCCATGGTGGTGTATGCCCCCGTAGACATAACCGGGATGCAGTCTGTAATGACAGGGTGCGACTCCAGCAACACTGCCCTATTGCCATCAGGTTTCTCGATCCTGCCGGATGGGATCGAGTCAAGGCCTCTGGTGATCACTTCTAGGCCAGAGGAGAAGAGCACAGAAGGGGGATCCTTGCTCACCATTGCATTCCAAATCCAAACTAACCCCTCCCCCGCAGCTAAGTTGAGTATGGAGTCTGTGGAGTCAGTGAACACACTCATATCTTGCACCTTGCGAAGCATTAAAACAAGCTTGCAATGCGAGGATGGATGACAGTGTCAGGATTCTCTTTAAAATCCCCCCAAAAAAGAAGGATAAGGATTGCAGTAGACGTAGTCATTTTCTGATGTGTTTTTCGTATATTATATTATTTTTTTCCCCACTTCATTTCCTCTTTAGTCCAAATGATTAAAGCTTGCTCTACTCATATTTCTGCTTGTCATGTGAGAGATCTATTGTGTAAATCTTTTTCTTTTTTGCTAAGCGATTTATGCTGTAATCAACTCCATGGGAAGTGTATTTCTTTGTATATAGAATTATATGCTACTAAGACTGCGGATTCTGATGTTTTATTTCATTGCCATCGTTTGCAAGGCTGTGCATGTTCTATGTGCTCCAAAACGGGGAAAATGTGCGATACCTGTGCTGCCCAAAAATCCATTTCATTAAGCGACTAGATACAATCCAAACGTGGCATAACATTTGCTACCGAGAGTTCCTCTCCCTTTCTCACCTCAAACCAGTATTCATTTTGAACGGTTTGTAGTTTAAACAAATAAAAGTTTCTGAAATGGCTGAAATTATTAATCAAATAAGTCATTCAGTATTCTGTTAAAAACAATTGAAAATATTTAAAATAAGCAGTTATATGGGTTAAACTAGAAAATGTGTGTACGAAAATAGTGCTAATTTCTTCAATCTGATCCCATTTAGTATTCATACAAATATAACCTAGGCAATGACCTAACGTTACCTTGAACACATTTACACAGTTCAGATGTTAGTTTCCTTTTCTTTTTTCCCCCTCTTTGTCAAAATGATAAAATAAATAGATTCAAACCAAGCACTCGATCCACCCAGGCCTATTTATCTCTATTTATCTCACCTTGATTACTTAGAACCGATGCCTGAAGACTGATTTTAAACAAATTCAGAAACGATGCTTGGCTAAATGCACATCCTGTAGTTTCCAAAAACATAGACCAAGCGGAAGCATAACCAGGTAAATGAATACTACCCCCCATGAACTGAGCTGGAAGACGGTGAGAGAAGAGAGCGGCGCTATAATTGGAGATACCATTGTGCCTGAGTACGCATCAGTGGACACTTACAATCTGAGACAGCGGATTCACCAGAGCATATGTATCCAACATTGAACAGGAGAGACGGATTCAAATGGAGCTGCATCCAACATTACCAAAAACAAGAAGGCTGGCACAGCAAACCATAACCACAAACATCACATTGCATTCACATATAGAGATCATTCTAACTTCACCCGAAATATCGAGACACCCCGCAAACTAAATCTGTTTGAACCGCCAGACATTGTAACATAAAGTTTGATGCCCTTAGATCACAATTTAGTTTTGATATTTTTCCGGCAATTTTTTACACTCAACAAAAGGGCCATTACTGGGGAATATTCACTCGAATTTTTTCCATTTTTATTATTTAATTATTGGCCTGCCTCTTTCTCTTAAGCATTTTACCAAACACTTATTGGCCGTTAAATTGCAAGTTGTCCAACAGGGAAAGAGACCCATTATTAACATTCTCATTTGACAGAATTCATCACGAAAACAGTCAAATTAATTAAATAAAACACAAATCAATCCACTCCACATCCATCTACCCTAAACAACAACATCCGAACACAGAACATCGGCACCCATCAACAAACCCAAACCATTCGCTTATACAAACCACAACCACAACACAAAGTAGAGCATCCAACGGTAATCAAAGCAAAGTCAGGAACTACATTATCAAAAGGGCTCACTCTAAGCCTCCTCCGACTCCAATGGAATCCCGAGCTCCACCGGCGCCGCTTCGACCGGCTTCCTCACATTCCTCATGGGTGCCGGCAAAGCAACAAAAGCCTTCGTCTTGCTTATGGGCCGGCTCTTCTGAAGCTGCACAATATCCCCAACTTTGAACTGGTTCTCCGGATCATGCGCCTGATACTTCTTCTTCTTCCGCACCCTCCTCTTGTATTTCGGGTGCGGCGCGAGTCGCACCACCTCGACGTTCACGGTCTTGTCGTTGGTGGCGCACACCACTCGGCCCTGCATAGTTTTGAGGGCGCGGATTGGGGGGACAAAGGAGGGCGGCGCGCGGAGTTGGGTTGGGGGCAGAGAGGGGTTGTGGGAGAGCTTGAATGGGGGGGACCCATGGAGGAAGGTTGAGCCGAGAGTGAGGGATTTCAATGGAGGTAGTTGCAGGAGGGAGGAAGAAAGGATCATGGCTCTGCAGGTGTGTGTTCGTTTCCCCTCTTTGGGAGGAGGATTGGGGATAAGGTAACAGTGGAGCAGGTCCGAATTCTTTTTGTGTTTGTTTCTGTGGACTGGGTTGGGCTTGATGGCTTGGGCCTGTGTATGGACCTTTGAACGGGCCTATGGCCCTTCAAGAGCCCGCAATCTCAACCTGCAACCCACCAACTCACCAATCTGCTTATTAGATAACTCGGTCTTTTTCTTCTTTTTTGTTTTGTTTTTTTTTTTTTAACTGAGCATGGTAACATAATTTAATTTATTCATAAAATAATTTTGACCAATTTAATCCCTCTATATTTACTCACAACCCATTTTGACTAGTCCACTGCCATCCTATAGCCATTTCTATTTAGAATTATTTTGTTCTTTTTCATTTGAAAATTAAGATTTGTTAAATATTGATAGATTTATAAAAATATTAAAAGGTAACAAATGTGATACCCACAAAATAAATGCTTGATCCACTAACCTGCCATAATATAGCCTGACCCAACTTGTCTATACATTAATTTTGACTCGTTATTGATTTGCTGTCTTGTATTACTTAGTGACCAGTGATCCACCATGACCACCTCTAGCTTCGCCGAACCAAAAAGAGAAAAAAGACCTAGACTACATCAAGCAACAAGGATTTTGGTACATGATAGGATCGATTTATGGAACCGATCCGAGCCTGAGTTTAGGCTCAAAAAACTGGTCCGGACTAGAACCAATATGGTTCAATTTGATCCTTATCCCGATCCATGGTCAAAATACGGAAATTCTAAAGCCGAACCAAGTTTATTAAACATTTTAAATATCTTTTTCTACTCATGTTATTTGATTACATTTTCATGTTAGGTTTATTTTATACGTTTTAAATTTACGTGTACTAGATGACTTATGTGGAATAAATTCTAATTTTGAAAAAATTAAATTAGATTCACGATTTTTTTTAAATAGTAGTTTTCAAAAACAATAATTCAAATAATTATAATCAAAATTGTGGTACTAAATATGTAAATTTATCTATAATGTAGGATATATATTGAATTCAACATATATGAATGTTAGTTATATATTAATTTCTTGAGTTTTTTAATAAAAAAATTAAATTTCAAAATTCAAATAAAAGGGGAATAAAAAAATATGAGGCCGAGCCGCCATCTCCAAATGGAGATCCCCGAGATAGGCTTATCCGCCTCCCATCCACGTGGCACCTCTTCAATGGAAGTCCATCTGTCACCCATCACCACCCAGTTCGCCACGTGGCAGTTCAGAACACAAACAAATGAATCAATGATCCAAATGTCACCCGCCTCCCATCCACAACCCAAGGAAACGGAAAACTGAACATGGCAATGGCGTCTCTCGCAACCGTCGCCGCCGTCCAACCCGCCGCCATCAAGGGCCTCGGTGGAAGCTCCCTCGCCGGAGCTAAGCTCTCCGTGAAGCCACCTCTCCGGAGTTTGAAGCTCAATAACTCTAGGTTAATAAAGTTCCAATCTTGCTACAACCCTAAATATTGCTAGACTTGGGCTCATCTTTGATTTCGATTTTATGTTACAGGGCTGGTTCGGTGGTTGCTAAGTATGGTGAAAAGAGTGTGTACTTTGATTTGGAGGATCTGGGCAACACTACTGGACAGTGGGACTTATATGGGTCAGATGCACCTTCTCCATACAACCCCCTCCAGGTTTTTTATCCTTCATAAATTTCCCTTTTTCTTTTTGATTACAAGAAAAAGCTTTGTGCTTAACGGCTACTAAAAATTGTGCTTTTATTGTGGGTTTTAGTTATTACCTATGAATTTTCAAATGTACACTAGGCAGGTGTTATGTTCTGGTATGAAATTAAAGTATGTGGTGAAATTTGGGATGAAACTAGAGAGAGCTTTTGTTATCTTTTTTTTTTTTTGGCCTTGCATAAGATCAAATTTCAAAATTAGAGCTATCTCAGATTCCTGATAATTCCTTACTATCAGATATAGTAGATGAATATTTATCATGATGCCTTAAAATATGCATGCGGCATTACAGAGCAAGTTCTTTGAGACATTTGCCGCGCCATTCACCAAGAGAGGGTTACTGCTCAAGTTCTTGATATTGGGGGGTGGCTCCACCCTTGCATACCTCAGTGCCACAGCTCCGGATGACCTTCTACCTATCAAGAAGGGCCCACAACTGCCGCCAAAGCTTGGGCCAGGTGGAAAAATCTAATTCGGCTGGACTCGTATTTGGGATCCCCGTGTTAACGTTTATATTTGTGTTCCCAACTTGTAAGTTATTCCGGAGCCTCTATTTGCAAACCCTTCTGATTTGATAAGATTTATCTGTTTATAATGTCAAATTCTGTTTGCTTATGATATTTCACTTCGGTGCCCTATATGCAATGTTAACTGTGTATTTTAGGCTTTGGGTATGTTAGCAATTGTGGCAGCAGCCTCTTTTTTAGAATTTAACAATTAAACCCTTTTACAGACCAGTGAGTTGAATTGGCAAGAAGCGATAAATTTTTCCTTCAAAGAAATGTTAGCACAAATGTATTCCAGTGATCACTAGTCCACCAAGCGATTTCTCGTGTAGAACATTGCAGATTCTAGCTGTGCTCAGACCACAACAGAGTTACTCATCCCTATTTACAGGGAAAGAAATGACAATAGAAATACATAATTTGAACTACGAGTCCGAGATGGGTCTGAAATCACATTTGAAATTCAAGCCTTGTCACTCTCTGCGTCTCCCTACCGTTTCTTTTTCTCCATGGTTGGGTCCTTGTTCTTTTTCCTTCGTGATCCATGGTTCCCATCAATGTCGAGCGGTTGGACTTCTCAAGCCTCCCAAGTTCTCGAGCTTCTCTATGTAGGAAACTTTCTTAGTGGTAACGACGTGTGCAAGTTTGCTCATTTTTCCTTCTGCTTCCTTAGTGTCTGGAGAGTCCTGCTCAGGTTCTCCTTGTTCGAAGTTCCATCCCATGAAATCCGAGAGCGTCATTGAAGTGGGCGTCTCTGTAGAGTTCAGCCTCTCGATCTCTTCTTTGGGGTTTGGAAACTTCACTGATACCGAGCTTAAAGACATCCGACTCTGCTGCCCCGCAAGCGATGGATTTCGTGTGAGGGAATCTGCATAGAGAACATCCTCTATTCGGGACATTACTGTGTGGGCCAAGCTCTCAAGAATCCTTGAATAACTCTCAAGAATAGACTGACCGACATCCTGCAAGAAAATAAGAAACAGAAAAAGGATTCTTTTAGAATTCCCCATGTTTAGAATCTAAGAAAACTTGAAGATAATCTGCAGTACATATGATCATTGATAGATGAAATATGCATCTTAAGATTGATAATAAATGGCAAATAAGTAGGCAATAAATTAGAAAATGATATAATTGTAATAAGATACCTCAAAGCTACAAGTATGAGGGATGGGGGTGTCTGACTAAACCTAAAAGAACAAAGTGCAAACAAAATTTCACGAAATTGTAGAAACCCTAAACCTATTGAGGACCAAAACAGCAGGTGAGGAGGAATGCAGATTGTCTCTTTTTTACCCCATTGTATTGGATTTTGCTTATGTCTAGCGTGGATTGGGGAATTCCTGGGAACCGCTGCTTGAGGAGGAGTAGAATTGTTTCTGCTCTTTCTTCGAAGAGCTCTCTCTTCTCGAAGCTTACTGCTGAACCCCAGGTGGACTTACTGTCTTTGTTGGTCATCTTCCTCCTCCAAATAACATTGGTCGCCTCAATCTTGTTCTTCAGATCTAGAATCTTGTGCTCTGATGATAAGTCCAAAGTGGATAGAAACTGACCCGGATCAAAGTACTCAACCGTAATACTCCTATAGATTGAATCCCCGAGGCTCGCTCTTCCATTCTGCCATTTTAAAAGGCAAAACAAAAATGTTAAGAAATGCTTTAATATAGTGATTAGCATGTGGATCTTTCTGTGTTTCTCTTCGTATACCTTTGGGAGGGATTCTATGTAGTTTTCAGGAATCTCCATTTCTGATAGGACTTGAGCATTTATGGCCATGGCTGCTTTAAGCACTTGGTTCACAGAATCCTTCTGAAACTGCAGCCACTTTCTTGAAACCTCAGAGAGGCCATCCGGAGGAACTTTAGGAGTAGGCAGCCACCATTTGTCATCCTTTCTCTTGCTCATTCCTTTCTCTGATTCGTCGGGATCTTTGGATCCGTAATAAAATTCATTTTGATCTTTGAAGTTGTCTAGGCAATCCTGGTCAGTGAAAAAGAACCTTAATTTATACGGAAGTTTTATCCATGTTAAGCATTGACTTATTCAGTCCTAATTGTTTTAATTGACTTATTCAGTCTTAATTACTTAAAGCATGAATGTCATGTTTAGTTCATGTTAATAGTTGTTTCATTTCGCTCCTCCTATTATTCCTACTGAATAACTGTTGGTTTACTTTAGAGTTTCAGGTCTAACCAAGAATACCTATTCCATTCAGTGCTATTCGAAATAGCTATTCCTTACATATATTTTTTTTTCTTCCTGTCAAATGATTATTTCACTCCTACTCTCTTCCAACTCCCAAACGAAACGTGTCGTAGCGTTTAGATTAGAACTCTTACAATAAGCATCGCATCAAGCTTGCGCAGGGCAGGGATGTTCATGTGAAGATCAGTTCGTTGCCGTGTTGTCATCACCTGTTGGGAATCAAAAGAAGTGCAAATTCAAAACAAGCTTCTCGGCTCTTCTTTCTGTCGGGGAAAGAGAGAGGGGGAGAGATCGTTACCTCCACATATATTCCACCTTTAGATTTTTGTTGAGAAGGAACAAATTCAACAATGTGATCTGTGACCGACAAAAGCCAATCGATCTCCCTTCTCCATCTGGCTTTCCTTTCTGCTGACATGGGCTCTAGCCGCGACTGTTCGCCAAAGACCGAAGCTGTGTCGCACCATTGGCAATACAAGGGAAAGAGTTAGCATGCAAGAAAAAACAGTCACATTATACACGAGACTGAAACATCTTTGATTTTAGCTTCTTCTCGTCGGAACAAATCCTTCATCTATAGCTTCCATTTATATCAAAATGCACTTCTCCTCTTCTCCTGATTGATTTTCTTTTTTCAATAATACTGTCAAAGTGAGAGCATAGGAGGAACTATAAGTACCTGCAAGATTAGTGATGGCATTTGACAATGCCAGAGCTGATGAAACACCCTTTCCTCCACCTGACATGTCTTCTCCCAAAAGTAGCTTTGCAAATCTTTCCTTCATCTGCTCCATATCTGATATTCAAGCACCATCAACATGGGAATAAAAACATGAGGAAAATAAAAGTGCTTCATGTGATGGAGTCGATTACTGCTGATTGATTGATTATGGGCACATGAATCTTGCCATGATTTGGTATTGCCTGTTTTCAGGTTCTTTTGGAATTCTTTAAAAAACATAATAACGTGATAGAAGGGATGTAAACTGAAGAACAAGGGTGATCGTGAATCTCTGTCTTTCATTCATGTAATTTGAAATAATCTTATGATAATTTGAACAATGAATTTAAGTTCAACATGGACAAAGTTGGGGGGCGGAGAAAAAGAAAACAGTACTTGCCCGAGGTTGGCCTGCCTATGCCTGGAGGGTTAGCTCCGGCGGACTCTCTCCCTAACCGTGATTTCGGGCCGTTTACGTCCGACCGAGTAAACACCGACCCGATTTGTTGATTCTCCAATTTACCTAATGGGGTCGATCCATAGCTTCTTGATGACACCCGATCGTCGATGGGGGATGTGGACCCTCCATTGTTCTCGACCCAACTGTGGCTTTGTCTTCCATTATCCTCACGCATTCCCTTGAAATGGAGCAATCTAGACCCGTATGATTCTTGTTCTTGATCCAGAGCGCGAACCATTTCAGAAAATCAGGCCTGGTTCTTTATGAAGATGATCATCAGGCTGAAACAAAGCATGCTGGTTTCTGAGCCCGATGAATTGGATGGAGAAACGCAGGTTTGGTGGTGCTGTGTTTGTGTTTGTGTTTGTATGGTGAGAAACAGAAAACTTCCCAAATGGTTGTTGATCTGGAGGCGGATGGAAAGTTCAAAACTCTCCTGAGGAAAAAAAAAAAAAAACAAAAACAAAAACAAAAACCAGAAACAGAGAACGCTGCCTTGTTATGGTCTTGTTGTTGTTGATTGATTTTCTTTTCTTTTCTTCCGAATTCTCCTACATTTCTTTTTTTTTTCTTCCCATTTTTCCACTTTCTGTTTTGCTCCTTTATTTTCTATTTTTTATGTTTGAATATTTTGATGGCTCTAAACTAAGTTCAAAGGTCAAGGCTCCCCAAGAATCAGGGGAAGACATTCACGAGGAGCACCATTTTCTCTCTAAATTAAGGAGCTCGTGAGCTTATTTAGAAATATCTTCTTCTTCTTCTTCTTTTTTTGGTAAATGAGCTTATTTAGAAGTATCTTTCCCTAGAAAGATCTACAATTCTATTCTTGGTGAGTTATTAAAAATTCGGTATCTTTATGTTTTTATTCATTGTTTCTTTTTTGACGTAAAAAAAGCTAATATTTTTCCTGATGATGGCTTCAATTAATTAATCTTCCTTGATCATCGTCCAGGCAAATCAAGGAGGGTTGTAAAATATAGTTTAAATTTTTTTTAAAAAATGTAATAATTTATTACTAACTAGTATGTAATAAGTCAGCACTTACCAAACTCACGTAGATTAATAATTTTACGTATTGATTAAAAGAGAGTAGTTTTGGAATTGACGTTACCCGGACAAAATCTGAACGTCGATTCACTTATTAAATGATAATGAAGAAAATACAGAAAGGTGTTTTATTAAGAAAGTTTTTCATCGTTATTTTTCTGTCTTTAGAAATTGCACATATTTCCGCCAAGCTGGTCCAGAAAAAAAAAACGATAAACATGTTTTTATCGAATTTCCACTATTCATCCAATTAAAAGGAAATTTCAAAAATCAAAAAGGTAGTAAAACCATATTTTTCTTTTTCTGACGAACTATCCTCCCTTTTCTCAAATATATATATGGGTAATAACTGTACATAAATTAGGTGCAGCTGCTACCTTGTATTGTTTAAAAAAAAAGAAATATGAGACCCAAAACGATGTCATTTTGGAATTTATTTTGGTTTTTTTTCTTTTTTGTGTGTGTACTGCACTTAACCTAGGCATGACAGCTGCATCAAAGTTAAGCCCTTTCAAAAAAAAAATCAAAGCTTTGGCTTTATTTCATTTATTATGTTCTATTAAGTTAATAATGGAGGACATTGCAAAAGCTAACTTTTCCATCAAATCTAATTGTTTGTTCTTCTAAAAAAAAATAGAGTGTTTAATAGAAAAAAATAGACTTTAATTTCCCAAATTACCGAAAATTAACTCTTTACCTCAATTACAATAACTCTCAAAGAACTAGTTGTTTTTATAATTCTTAAGCCATGAAAAAGATATATTATTGTACAAAAAAAGAGAGAGGCATTTGTATGTGAGTCTACCTAGATTCTTATAATATTCGTACACATATTTCAAATCATCTTGATTAGTAGGGATTATGAATACATAACCTCTATAGAATATATATTTTTTTTCAAGATACAAGAAGTATAAAAAGTGTCTATTTATTTGGGTACTACTACAATAAGGGTTAAGAAATTAGTTTATGGGTAATTTTGGAAATTAATTTTTTTTATCATATAAAACACTAAAAATTTTGTAGAAAAATAAACCGTCAAATTTAACGGAAAAGTTAACTTTTGAAATCCATTAAAACTACAGGGGGCTATATGCTGATTTTTAAACCACAGAAAAATTCTCTGCAACTAATAATATTAGTTTTGTATTAAAACCTTTGCCTCACGCCACTTATTTTTCAAGGAATTTGCCTCATGTTCCTTAGTTTTCGGGGAAAATATTTAAAAGTCCTGTCTCTGCTATAGTTCAATTTTTTAAATTTTGAAGAACTTTAAATATACCAATAAAGGCTAAAAACAACTTTTTATTGACCAAAATTGAAATTTTATTTAAAAACTTTCTTCAAAAGTTAAAAGCTTATGATAAGCCTCAAAACTACAATCAAATGCGTTGAGTGAGTAAGCTCCTATAATTACTCAACAGAAAAAGAAAAGAAAAAGAAAAAGAAAAAAAAAAAGAGTAAGCTTCTATAATTTCCCATGTACAGGAGATTTTCTTATTTGATGCTCATCGTTGCTCCTAATTAAATTTAAAATCATTGGTATGTACATTTGGTTATTTATTTATTAAATAACAAAACGTGGAAAATATATTAAAAAAGGAAAATGTAGAAAATGATCAAGATACCCTTACCCACCAAATACGTCTCTCTTCGCAGCGCTCGTCTCCTTCATCCGTTCTCTCAGATACCTAAACCACTGGAGCACTGAAAGAAACCCCCAAATTTCACCTTTCAATTCTCCACAAAATCCTATCAGTGGGATTGAGAGCTCAACTCCTCAAGGAATGGAATCCGTAGGGGTGCTTTTGGCGTGCCCGATGAGCCCATACCTCGAGTCTGAGCTCCAAAAGCGCTTCAACGTCTTCCCCTTCTGGAACCTTCCCCAGAGCAAGTCCGATTTCCTCAAGTCCAACTCCACGGCGATTCGCGCCGTGGTCAGCAACGCCTTCGCGGGGGCCGATGGCGCATTGATCGACGCGCTTCCCAAGCTGGAGATCGTGGCCAATTTCGGCGTCGGGTTGGATAAAGTCGACTTGGGGAAGTGCAGGGAGAGGGGTATTAGGGTTACGAACACCCCCGACGTGTTGACAGATGACGTGGCGGATCTGGCGATCGCGCTGATGTTGGCTTTGCTGAGGCGGATTTGCGAGAGTGATCGGTATGTGAGGAGCGGGGCGTGGAAGAGGGGAGACTTCAAGCTGACCACTAAGGTTTGATTTCTTTTTTCCCCCTCCCTTTCATTTCTTTCCTTTTATAGATATTAGTGATTGATTTATATGTTTGGTTGCTGAGGAAATGTGAGAATCAATGAGAGAACTGGGGAAAAGGAACGAAATTGAGATACGGGTTTCTTGCCTTATGCTTATTTTCAGTTAATGTATGGGTATTTGTTGATTAGTATGTCTTTTTGTCCTCTTAATCTGATGACGTCGAATTTTCACCCTTTATTGTGGGAATTTGATGATTTAATTTCAGTCCAACTGAGCCATAGACAATATTGGATCTGTCCGTTTCAGAGTTGATGGTGTAACTGATTGATAGTATTCTTTCATTCTAATTAACATTTTGATTTTGCAGTTAGATGCTTTGTTTAATTAAGTTGCAGGATCATTAAGTGGTTTTTTATATGCTTTTTTTTTCCTCTTCATTTTCGGCCTCCTGAAAATTTTAAATTGATTTCAAATAATGGAAGTTTTCATGCTCTGCCAAGAGATTAGATCTTTAGAATGAGAAGTTTTCCAAATAGATTGATATAGGTAGAGAGAACGCACGATTTATTGGTTAACTTATATGTATTTCATTCCACTGATCGAAACTTTAATCGGGAAAAAAAGGGGGGGGGGGGGGGGGGGGGGGAGAAAAAACTTTTAAAAATTAAACTAGTCCTGTGAGCATGTTCTCGCGGCCCACTGCGCAGTATTGTGCTTAAAGTTGGTTCCTTGTTTCTCACTATTGTCTCTATAGGAATATTTGTTTTTGCTGCTGTTCCTTGCTTAGGATATATGCGTTTTACTATTGCGTGCCAATGAACTGATGAACGTAGGCATGCCTTTTCGGGTCTTCCCTGCATTTCAGTCGACTTTGCGGTGATTGTACTATTACCCATTGTGCATACTCCTTTTTTTGATTTTGTTTTCCATGGATGGGTGTCGGGCTTAGACGAGTCTCAGGATCCGGCACATGTTGGACACGGACACCAAGCTTGAATGGTGAGAGTGAAACCATTAACATTGTGATTATATAATGCTTTTTATAGTATTACTCTACGCGCAGACAAGAAGCTTGTATGATATCCCCATCTGACTTTCTTGATCAAGCTCCAGTACGATTATAAACACGACAATTTTATGGGCATTAGGCCTAAGAGCAGGATGCTCTGTAAATGGTACTCAAAGGACTAATGCCAGTGAAATTTGATCTTTTGCAAGTCATATATACTTGAAAGTGCTTGAGGACTGAATTGTATATGTTTCTAGAGTGTCCGGGTCAGACAACACAGTATTTCAATATTTTATTTTCTTCTAATTTATGGGCAAAGGTAAAGCTTTTCTGCATTTTGTTACTGCTTAGGGTGAATATTTTCGAGATTATGCATATGAAGAAGTACAGAATGCGAATTCAAGTAGTTGAGATCTGTCCTGTTAGACAGAGACAAGAATATTGAAAAACTCTACCTCCAGTCTGTTCCAATTTATTCTCCGAGAATCCATTTGTCCGAGCTTTTCAGGTGCACCAAAGTGCAACCTCCTGGAAGTTTAGGCACTGTAAAGTTTACCGTTGCTTGGTTGACCAAATTACATGATATATTTAATGTCTCTTCCTCTCTTTTTAACACGCGTTTGTGTCTTTCCAGTTCACTGGGAAATCCATAGGCATTATTGGACTGGGGAGAATTGGGTTAGCAATTGCCAAGAGAGCTAAAGCATTTGACTGCCCCATCAGTTACTACACCAGATCCAAAAAAGCAGGTTCGACATACAAATACTATCCAAGCGTGCTCGAGTTGGCCGCCAACTGTCAAATTCTGGTCGTGGCATGTCCACTGACAGATGAAACATGCCACATCATCAACCGCCAAGTCCTCAATGCATTGGGTCCGAACGGATTTCTCATCAACATTGGGAGAGGCCCCCACGTCGACGAAGGCGAGCTTGTGTCTGCGCTGGTTGAGGGCCGTTTGGGTGGAGCAGGCCTTGATGTTTTTGAGCATGAGCCCGACGTTCCTGAGGAATTGTTCAAGCTAGACAATGTTGTCCTCTTGCCTCACGTGGGAAGCGGCACGGTAGAAACCCGCCGGGACATGGCTGACCTTGTCATTGGGAACTTGGAAGCTCACTTTGTAAACAAGCCACTGTTAACTCCTGTTGTGTAGCTCTTGTGGTTTGGGAACTCATCAATTGAACTTGATGAAGACGACTTCATTGCAGCATTTTCTTGTGCCTGTGAACATTGGAATCTATTCATCCAAACATTGAAAATTGAGTATTGTTTTCCAAGATCAAGATTTCTAATTTTTAAAGTGCCAATAGATGCCCTCAGCAGTGAAAAACCGCATTATTTATTCCGTAAATCAACCATATAAAGTAGTTTTATTTTTTTAATTCGTAGAGAAGTGCATGGTCACTTCTAATACATTTTAACAAAAATTATTCAAATGATGATCCTTTATTTGATCTCACATACACAACCCAATTCGTCTGCAAAACCCTGCCTATGAGTATGAGGGGTTTAACGCCTCAAGAAATGGAAGCCATAGGCGTGCTACTGACCTCCCTGGAGAACCCATACCTCGAAGCGGAGCTCCACAAGCGTTTCAACCTCTTCCCCTTCTGGAAGCTTCCCCAGAACAAGACCTATTTCCTCAACTCCCATTCCAACGCGATCAGGGCCGTGGTCGTCAACGCCGCAGTGGGCGCCGATGCCGCGTTGATCGACGCGCTTCCGAAGTTGGAGATAGCTGCGAGTCACAGCGTTGGGTTGGACAAGATTGATTTAGGGAAATGCAGGGAGAGAGGGATTAGGGTTACCAACACCCCCGATGTGTTGACCGATGGCGTCGCGGATTTGGCGATGGCGCTCATGTTGGCTTTGCTGATCCGGGTGTGTGAGAGCCATCGGTATGTGAGCAATGGGGCGTGGAAGAATATGAGAGACTTCAAGTTGACCTCTAAGGTAAACGGGAGAATTGGGTGAAATGACCAGACTTGGGTTTTGGGTTTCTCTCTTTACGCTTTTTTAGTTTGTTGTTTTTATTTGGTTGCTTTAATCCAACGTCAAATTTTCCCCCTTTGTTGTGAGCAATTGATAATTTAATTTTAATGGAACGAACCCATAGATATTTGTAGAGTTGATGATGCAGCTGTTCGCTACTATTACCTCAGTCTAACTAGCATCTTGGTTTTGCACTTTGCGAGTCAATTTAATTGAGCTACACCATTAGTAAGTTTCCGTGCCTCTTGAAAAATTTAAACCTGATTTCAAGGAATTGACATTTTCATTTCTAGTTTCGTGCTAATATGGACTGCTCATGATCGAGCTTGGGCCAAATTCATGTAGGATCCATTTCCTAACTGCATCAGAATGTATGCAGCATTTACTATGTTCTCCTCTTGCTTGTCTATGAACCAATGAACGGAGCCATGTCATTTTGGGTCTTCTCCGCATATTTGTTGATTTGGATAAGCCTTGGCTGGAAATCTATTCCTTAAATTTGCACGGAATGAGGATTTGGAGAGTCCAATGAGGTGCTCATTTACTTAAAAATTGGGATACAGGGAGTCTCTCCCATGGGCATAACTAGTCTTTTAACGAATAGGGGAAGCCACATTTCTGTAGTTTGGCTACATGTAATTCAAGGGTTTTGTTCGGAGAAGAGTTACAAGGGGAGTCATAGGGAGGAAACTAAGGGTTTTGCCAAGCAATTACTGCGTGAATCATTGCTTTAGGGAAAAAAAAAAAACAAAAATTCCATTGTGAATCATTAGTGTGACTCTTTTGGATGATGTGGATTCCGTGGTGAGCTGGCTGCTTGTAAATGGTTCTCAAAGGAGTAATGCTACTGCCAGGGAGATTTACACTTCTGCAAGTTATATAGTAGAAGAGACCGTGGCTGGATCATGGATCAGGGAACTCACTGTTTCATCATTTTATTCCCTTCTAGTTAAGTAGAATGCATGTTCCCGTTGCATTCCGTTGGTCCTTTCTTTCTGTCAAATGATTTAGCGTGATTTCTTCCAAGAGCATGCATATCACTAAGTACAGAATGCATGCACTTGAGCATCGAGAAGTCACCAGCTAAAGCAAGATTGGGATAATGAATGATGCCATCGCTTGTCTGTCCTATTTATTCCCTGAGAATACCATTTACTTATTCTTGCTTGCCATTTTTAATGAAGGATCTAAGTATATGAATAGGGATTGAAGCTCTATGAGTGTACTTTGACCAAATTACGTGATATTCCTGATGCGTCTTCTTTCTTTTTGACACCCTTTTTGTGTCTTTCCAGTGCATTATTGGACTGGGGAGAATTGGGTCCGCAATTGCCAAGAGAGCTGAAGCATTTGATTGCCCCATCAGCTACTACTCGAGATCCAAAAAGCCGACTTCAAATTACAAGTACCATCCAAGCGTCCTCGAGTTGGCCTCCAATTGTCAAATTTTGGTCGTGGCTTGCCCTCTGAACGACGAAACATGCCAAATCATCAACTGCCAAGTCATCAATGCATTGGGTCCAAAGGGATTCCTCATCGACATTGGGAGAGGGCCCCATGTCGACGAACGTGAGCTCGTGTCTGCACTGGTTGAAGGCCGTTTGGGCAGAGCAGGGCTTGATGTTTTCGAACATGAGCCTGAAGTTCCCAAGGAACTGTTCGGGCTCGACAATGTTGTCCTCTTACCTCATGTGGGAAGTGGCACGCAAGAAACCCGCTGGAACATGGCTGACCTTGTCATTGGAAACTTGGAAGCTCATTTTCTGGACAAGCCACCGTTAACTCCAGCGTTGTAACTCGTCATTTAGGAACTTGTGAATTGAATTTGAGGAAGGCGATTTCATTGCATTCGTTCATATACTTTGGCATCATTATACCTATCCATCCGAGCATTGAGAATTCAATATTTTTTAAAAAATATAAATTTCTTACCTTTGTAATACTGAATTGCAGCACCACATTTCATCAAAATTGATTAAAATTAATGTCTATGTATTATTTGTATGTTTTCTCGAGTATTTTAAAACGCTAAATGTTATACAAATTAAGGGTTTGTTAATTTGTGCCATTAGAATGTTAAAGGGTTTGTTAATTTCCTTTGAAACGGCATATCAAGAAGCAACAAAAGCAAAATAATAGGAAGCCACGTTTACAAGATAAGGTATGATTAGAGTTGGAATGAGAACAAGTTACTAGAAATAGACGGAAAAGGAAGAAAATATTTTAAAAATAAAAGGTTTTTCCACACTATAAGAGTCGAAAAGTTTTTTATTTTTATTTTTTGCAATTTTTCCATGCATTAAATGTGTAGTCTTTTCATAGATTTTTTTTTTTAGAAAACTCAAAAAAGTAATAGATGGACAGAAAATGAATGATTAAAACGACGTCGCCTCTTGTCACAACGTTATGGTACGACATCCTCCTATGGCAATGGAGAGAGGGAGACGTTAATTCAACGGTCACTCCCATGAAACAAGAGCCCACAACTAAATCCAAATCGCCAACCTTACCCGTGCTCATCAGTCCAAATGGAGGCCATTGGAGTCTTGATGACCTACCCAATGTCGCCATACATTGAAGAACAACTCAACAAGCGATTCAAACTCTTCAAAATCTGGGATTTCCCCTCAAAGCCCAAATTTTTACAGGAGAACTCACATTCGATCCGAGCGGTGGTCGGGAACGCCGCGTACGGCGCAGATGCGGCGATGATCGACGCGCTTCTGGAGCTGGAGATCGTCGCGAGTTACAGCGTGGGATTGGATAAGATTGATTTGGGGAAATGCAGGGAAAGGGGAATTAGGGTTACGAATACCCCAGATGTTTTGACGGATGATGTGGCCGATTTGGCGATTGGGCTGGTTTTGGCGACCTTGAGGAGGGTTTGCGAGTGTGATCGGTTTGTGAGGCGCGGCGCGTGGAGGAAAGGTGATTTCAAGCTGACCACAAAGGTATGTACTTTATGCAGTTCGACTTGTTGAGTTCACTCGTATTTTGTTTGGCTGCTAGGAAATTGCATGAGGAAGTTAAGATTTTTTTGGGGATTGAAAAGAATCCAAGAGACTGGCCATCTTGGTATTACTTGCTTTCGTTTCTGAAATATCAGTAGTTTTTTCTGCCGCTTCTTATAGTTTAACTATGAAGGAAATCTGAAAGAGAAAAAAAGAAGCACTACTTTTACTGGCTGAATTTGCAAGATGCGAGATGTGGGTCAAATTGATCCAATATTGCTAGGTGATTACTGCTACTGAACAAGTGATTACGATCGTTCATCAAGAGTAGGTTGGATTAGACCATAGATGGGTTAGAGTAGGTAGGGAAGAGAGATGCTGAAAGAAGGTATATTTGCAGACAAATTATGAACTAGAATAGCAGTTAAGTGCATTAGAATGGTACGTTTCCTTTTGATGTAGAAGGGGGAATTTCAATCTTTTTCTTTTCTTCTTTGGATATGGACGGCGCAGCTAAGCTTAGCAATGATTTTGATTTTTCATTGGTTCTGCTGATGACTTTAATTTGAATGGAAACCAAAAGCATTCGCTTCTTCTTGTCTTACTCATCATTCTTCCTTTCCTAATTTCCCCTCTTTCAGTTCAGTGGTAAGTCAATTGGCATTGTTGGGCGAGGCAGGATTGGTTCAGCCATTGCAAAGAGAGCTGAAGCATTTGGTTGCTCCATAAGTTATCACTCCAGAACTCAGAAAACAGACGTCATCTACAAGTACTATTCAAACACAACCGAATTGGCCTCCAACTGCCAAATCCTCATAGTTGCATGTGCTTTAACTGATCAAACTCGCCACATCATCGATCGTAAAGTCATGGATGCACTTGGTCCGGATGGCATCCTCATAAACATTGGGCGGGGCCCTCATGTCAATGAGCCCGAGCTTGTTTCTGCTCTGCGTGAAGGCCGCCTAGCTGGGGCTGGACTTGATGTGTTCGAGAACGAGCCTGAGGTACCTGAACAATTATTCAGTCTTGAGAATGTGGTGTTGCAACCCCACGTGGGAAGTGACACTGTGGAAACTTGCAAGGCAATGGCAGATCTTGTGATCAGAAACTTGGAAGCGCACTTCCAGAATAAGCCACTCTTAACACCAGTAGTTTAATTCTGTCGAGAGACTATGAGATATGATCGTATGATGATTCGTGCTTGTGGCTGCTGCTGCTGCTAGGTTAGGATTCTTTCAACTCCTTTGTTCAGGAATGCTCTGATCTGATGAAAGGTTGCACGTCTAAGGGCTCCCAGTTGTGGATTCTAATGAGTTTGGCGGACAGGAAGGCGTGCTTGCTACTGAATTATACTGTTTTTGACTATGTTAGGTTATTTGATGATTTGGCAGTTAACGTCTGATCTTACCATTTTCTCCGAAATGTGTTTTAGATGAAGTTGGGTGGTGCAAAATAAAAAAATAAAATAAAAATGGCAGTTTGATCCTCAGGGAAGCCCTATTTCTTCTGTTTGTCGTGGCGCATCTCTAGGCCATTTTCTCGGGAAAATGAATCATTGAGATCGGAGTTAGGTGGTCGGGTAATCCACAATGCGCTGAATTAATTGAAACACAAGAGACATTATGTGCATAACAGGTTAACTATAGGATCAAATATTAGTGCATAGTAATATACAAAAATCTGAAATATTTTTTAGTACACCTGAAAACACTTCACAAAGTTGGGAGTAATCACAGTAGGAAGAATCCAGAAGAAACCATGTGGCTATGTGAGGGCCTCTTCTCATGGATTCCCTTTCATTTTCTTTTCTGCAACTCATCACCATAAACGGGAGAGGGGAAAAGCGAATTAGTAAAAAGACACCCATTTGCTTTAACTAACAACCAAACATAGCTAGCCTTGTTTGGGACATGGAGAAGAGGTGGAGGAAGCCCCCTTGAAGATGAGGAAATTGAGAGTCTCCACCTTAAAATAGATGAAGGTTCCCTTAGAATGAGTGAAGAAACAGCCGAAATTTGAACCCACCACGCACTGCCATCCACCCCCATACTCCACATCAAACTCCTAAGATGCGAAATCCCCCAAAAAGCAGAAAGATCAGTGACTAATCATATATGTACAGGAGTAAAGAAAATCATGAAGTGGGGTTTATGTTACCTTCTTGATGTGGGCAGCTATGGATTTGCAGTCAAAAACGTCATAGAGATCCAGAGCTTCAGAAGCAGAAGCCATGGCTTGGATCTGCATCTTCACTGGCATGTCTGTGTCCTCGACTTGAGCTTTCCCTTCCAACATTCTCTCTCTCTCTCTCTCTCTCTCTCTCTCTCTCTCAGATGAGAAACCCAATTGGGGATTTGACCAAACCAACTCTAATCTTAAAAACCCAGGTGAGATTCTACGAAAATTGACCCCTTTTTCAAACGGGTCCTAGGGAAAAGTGGAAGAAACTCGTGAACCGTTGCTCCCTTCCAAATACAAGGGAACCTCGTGGGGAGCACTTTCATGCGGTTACATGTACAGCTTCTGTGCTCCTCTCTCCTCACTTTGATGACTTTTAACCTTATTCTATATATAATTCCAAAGTAGATATTATCTGATCTTTCTCTCTCTTCCTCAGCATCCTTGTGGATAGACGAATGGGTACGCAAGGACTGAGTTGATCTTCAATCAAGTGTTTAGCAGAAATAAAGATGAAGTTACCAATAAAGAGCATGGCACTTGTCACTCGATACACATATCTCATTTAATTGCATGCCAGCTGTCCGACAGCCATTAGATCGTAGGGAACCGTGTCCTACTTTGATTTCAGATTATTTTGCTTAATGAGCTCTCAATTAGGCAAATTCAAGTCATTTATTATTAAAAAGAGGAAAAAAGAGAGTAGGGAGGAATATTAGAGAAGGAAGGAAAAAATAAATGGTTCAAATTATTTTAATTTATAAATTAATGACTTTTTTTAGTTCATCTGATTCTTGTCTTACAATATTCATGAGAAGGACAAAAGGGTATACATGGAGAGACCAAGATCCTCTCAATTTAATATTTGTCAAGTTCATCGTCATATTTTTCACCTATTCAATTTTTATGGATCTTATAATAATTTTATCCGTACGAATCATAAAAGCATGCCAACGTACATAGTTATATAAATCTTCACGAGGTTTAAAAATACATAACACACACATCGTAAGAATTGAAATTTAGGAAACTAAAGATTTTTTAAAATGATTAAAAAATATTTGAAATTCTCAAAGCTTAGGATGGATAGATTATATATTTTAAAATCTCGTGAAAATTGACATACTCGTGCATTTGCATATGTTTGCTTTTGATTCACATGGTTAAAATTATTGAAAAATTTATGAAAATTAAGTAGAGAAATAACTTAACGGATGTGCAATTGAGAGGATCCTATTCCATATGTTGGCCTACCCAACTAAATTCTTGAGTGAAATTTATAGAAACGAGTAGTATTACCCTTTCAATAATCAACTTTTTCATTTATGAGTTTAATAATCAATCTTCGGAAATGTGTTTACTATCCACCCCTTGCAACATTGGATGCCTTCGAATTTCAAAGTAATGGAATTTAAATTCATAAACTTATGGATATTTTAAATTCATGTCATTTTTATTTTATAACTTCTATGAGGGGGACATTTTTGACCCCAAAAAATGAATAGATTTTTCTAAAATTATCTAATGAAAAG
Organism: Santalum album; assembly: GCA_034195605.1. Lineage (NCBI taxonomy): Eukaryota > Viridiplantae > Streptophyta > Magnoliopsida > Santalales > Santalaceae > Santalum > Santalum album. The sequence continues at coordinate 5,210,028 of CM067258.1, forward strand.
ATCCAGCAAGCTTTGGAAGGATAGATGTCCAGATTATTGCTGGGCCTTAGTGTTTTGGGCCAGACCCAAGCTAAGGCCCAAAATTGGATTTCAGGGTTTGGGCTACTTTTAACGGGCCTTAGAGGGGGGCCATGATTTATCCCAAGTAACAACAGAAGATCCGTCGCACCTCAAAACCCTCGCGACGGCGCTGCACCGACGGTTCGGCGGCTTCTGTCTGAGTTTTTCTAAAATATGCTCTATTTCTTATCACTAGGGCCACGAGATGACATACCCAGCTGTTGAGTTTCTTAAAATCTACAGTCTAGTAATTTTGCAGTGTTGTTTTGTACGTTGGAATGCACTTCATCTTGTTTGGAGCTAATTTCTTGATGTTGGGAATGTGCTATGAGCTTTAACAGATCAGCCTGGAACAAAATCTGAGTAGATATCGATTTATTGAATTCAGTTTAGTTTGGTCTGTGTTGGTGTTTCCTAACCTTTGTTTTGAGGCTCAATGGTAGAGGTGCAATTACTCTTTGCACTTCTGGCTAGCTTAGACCATTTTGGTAATATTTTCTAATGTTGGGAACATTTCAAGGATTGGATTTTTCAATCCTGTTGTTTTGCAACTGATACCAAGCAATGGGATTATTTAAAACTTGAAATTGCTAATAACGTGACTTGCAAATCCGTGCATCCCAAGCAGACTGTAAATCATCAATCCTAGGTGTGAGTGTTGCTTCTCATACATAATTCTGTTGATATTATGCATGTCTATAGTTAATTAGTACATAAAATTTTACTGATCCTAGCTGGAATCTTGATTCTGACTACCTGGATCATGTTCAATGCCATTCATGGAAAACTAAATATCTTCACAGAAGTAATATCTCGTAGAGTTCACTCCAATGGTTTCCTTTGCTTAAAAATATTCTCCTCGCTTGTTTCACTCTGCAGGTCTTTGCAGTCAGAGTGAACTAGCAGCAGTGTTACGGCTACAAACTTTTGTATAGTGGAGGCTGAGGTGGATAGAAAACATGGCTCCCTCACTCTTATAAAGCACGAAGCTGAAGCTGTGAGTCGATTTATAATTTGTACTTCACAGAATTTACAAATTCCTGCCTGCTCTTATTGTTATTTTTTAACTCATCCTCATAGCCAGTGCCAGCAGAAGAGTAAGCCATTAAAAAACTCACTTCTCCTTGAGAAGAATGTGATCTTTATTCTTTTAGCTATTTGTTTTTGGCAAATGTTCTTCAACGTAACTTGCTCACAAATTTAGCTTTAGTCTTTGTTAGACGGCCTATATTGTAGATGTTCAACTAAGAGTGCTTTGACCTTCTCTGGCCATTCTATTTAACTGGATTTGGTATTTATTTTAGAGAGTTTACAAGTCCACATTTGTGGGGAGGAGGTCTATAGTCAAGGAGTGCTTCTCAAAGAAGTACAGACATCCATCGTTGGATTCAAAACTTACTCTGAAGCGCTTGAACGCAGTATGTAGGAGGTGCAGTGCGTGACAAAAGCCAGAAGACTTGAGGTTTCTACTCCAAGCCTCTACTTTGAGGACCCCGTGCTGCATGCAGAGACTTTTGAGTATGTGGATGGTCCATCTGACAAGGACATATTCCTTTATGTTGGTTCGCACCATGTTGCTCAAGTGCCATTAGATGATATTGTGTTACGAATTGTCAATGAAATTGGAAAACTACATGATGGGGGTGCTCATTCACGGGGAATTGACCACATCAAACGTGTTGGTAAAAGGTGTTACCAATAATCTAGTGAGTATTTTCTTCTTGCACACTTCTTTAGTGTCTCCGTGTGTGAGTGTGTGTCTGTGTGTGTTACCCTTTTTTTTTTTTTTGTATCCATTTTCTGGATTATAAAAATGGCATTGCCACGCTGCACTACGGCCTTGCAGGTACTTGTTGACTTTGGTCTGAGCTTCACGTCAACCTCCCTGAAGATAAAGCTGTTGATGTATAGCACTTGAACAAACCTTGCTCTCGATGCATTCTTCATGTTGGGATGTGGTAAGCATGTGAATCTTCTGATAATTTAAGCTCCATTTGAAAAATCCTTCCCACTTAAAGATTTTCTTGTAACTACTGTTCTGTTCTCCAGGATCTTAATTTGTTTGAATAATTATATAATACCCATTGTGCGGGCTACTCTACTAATTTTGATTGACATTTGTTTCCTTTTACTGAATTAACTATGTTTGGGGGGAAAAAGAATTCAACTCAGTGTTCCTATCTACACATCCTGAGACACGTGCTTTTCAATGATAGATTTGAATTTAAACCAGGTGTCCCTGCACAGAAGTCTTGACGTGTGTAGATTGAGCACCAAGTCTTGGTGCTTATTAATTAAACATGGGTGCCCTACATTGTTTCTCATAGAAAGTTTAGATATAGAGAGGACAGTGAATGAGAAAAACCTTATTTGTGGTTATGAATTCTTATTGCAGATGGATCGGATACTCACTGCATGCTGTTATGCACTTTCAGTCCTTCACATTTTATTAGGATTCTCTGCAATCCTTCATCCATCGTCTTGTGTTCTCCTACTGCAGTGCGACAAAGACGTCGCAAGCGCACCATGGTGGGATGAGACTTTCTTCAACATCAGTTTCACACTGATATAAAGTTTTGGCTGTTGATGTGGGTTGGTTCATGATTTCTCCATTATTTGTTTGCCAACCTTTTGTATGGGTATTAGTTAATACAGTAATAATAAGATTAAAACATATGCTTTATGCGTAGCAGAGTTCTTGATTAGTAGCTTGTGATCAGGTGTATTGTTTTTTGATGTTTGGTGTCTCAAAAGAATTGCTCTAAAATAGAAATTAATGTTGCATTTGGTCAACAGAATAGAATAGTTATTTCATAAAAACATGACCATGACGAAATACACATTGAATAACTCTTTTCAAGGATCTTGAGCGGACAATGTAGTTAAGAAACACCTATTCCACTCATGGTTACTGGTATTAATATTTTTTAGTTATTTTACTCATTGTTTATGGAAATATTATTTCTTACCTATTAAATTTCTATGATATAGTTATTTCATTTGGTAAATAAGTGCAAATATAAAAGAAACTATTTGTTAACGTGCATAGATACAAGCGCATGCGTAAAAGTAACTATGTGCTAATCTGCATAGGTATAGGTTTCTCGTTGCTCATCAAGTACTAAAAGAACAATGCTACAGATATAAAAGATTTTACAGCAAAATCATAAAAGGTTTGTGTTAAAATTTATGAAATCACAAGTTATCATATACTAAAACAGCCTCCACTAAATTTACGTCACATAAACCTTTTGTGATTTTATCGTGAAATCCTTTATGTGCATAGATTTATTGGTACTAAAATAGTTACGTGTTTACGTTTCTCCTTGCTTATCCAAGTATTGAATTTTCTTTTTCAAGCATTTCCTTCACAGATCAATTTAAAAATAAAAATAGAGCATTGTAAACTGAGGCCCAATATAAAATGTCTTACACTGGTCGTAAGTTTAGAAGATTATTTAAATTTTACTTAATTGCGTTTAATCCCTAGTTATAAAACCCGACCCGGCCTAGTGGGTTGACCCGTCGACCTAGGCCCTAACCCGTTTGGGTTGCCAATAAACCCACCTTACACATTGACTTGGTGAAACCCACTTAACCCGACGGGTTAACCCGTGACCCAGTGATCCGGGCGTTGACCTAGATGAAACCTAATCCTTATAAAAAGGGCTAAAAATCATCCTTAGTTTATTTGGTGAGTTTTGAACCCATCCACTTTCATAAAAATCTAATATCCTTAACCAATGGAGCCAATGGGGATTTATTAAAACTTGTTAAAACAAGTTTACGTAAAATCTTATGTTCAACTAATCAAGATAATTGTTTTAAAATATGTTATAAATGAAGAATATTTAATTAAAATAATGGTTAGTTCGTAAAAAAAATTTTAATATAAAATTTTAATATATATTATAAAATAAGTATAATAACATACCTTAAACTAGGGAAAATAGTATTTTATTATTGTTATCTTAGAAAATGATAAATCATTAAGTTTGAGAATATACTTATCGTATCATATTTTTAACGATTAAAATAATCTTATCATTGAATTATAACTCCAATTCCATAGTATTTTGATAATATCTCTCATGTTATATTGGAATTTTATTTTTAATAAATTTAATTTTCAATTTGATTATATCAAATTCAATTAATCCAATAAATTTAGAAATATAATAACGTAATAATTTATATTTTCAATATTATTATTATTTTGCAAAGTAGTTTGAACAACTTAATAAAAGTGGAAAGTTTTCCAATTCAAGTGGTAAATCTATTTTAATAAGTTTTGCTATTTTGTTGATTATTTTATAGAAATTTTCTATAAAAACATGTATAATTATAATTATTATGATTTATAATATAAATGTCATTGACCCGGCGGTTTAACTGATGGGCCGACGGTTGAACCACTGACCCGGTGACCCAGCCTCTTGACCGAGTCGATATCCGGGCCGAATCTAATAACTATGGTTTAATGTAATGGATTTTTATTTTATTTTATTTTATTGTTGCTGAATGTGCAAAAAACCGTGGACTCCACAGAAGTGGACCGACCCACATGTCTCACAAATAGTAAAATAAGAATTATATCAAAGAAAATGTAATATTATATCAAAGATTCTCTAATGTTTAACTCTTTTTTTTTGGGGTACACATGAAAAATTCTGTCTACATTCTAACATTATTTTGGCATTCCATTTACTCTTTCTATTTATTTTCGTTGCTTGTTTAATTCTTAATAGTGCATTTTCGTTTAAGTAGAAGAAAGGCCTATACGGATGAGCTAACGTTCTTTATCCCCTTTCTGTGGTGTGATTTATTACTTCGGGTATCAGCCTTTTTTATTTTCATGAATTTTGAAAATTATTGTACAGCACAATTTCCTTTTTCAGTGAGTTTCATCTTTCCAACTTCGAATAATTAAGGCAAGGTATTGTATAGTTCTTTAAAAGTTCTTATGAGTGTATGACACACAATGTAACATTCATGCATACGTAAAAATTTGATCAGCGAGGGACACGAGTATATCTTATAAAACACATGACATGGTCTTCATAGTATGTGTTAATACATAGAAACATAGATACGTGGCATGTCGGAGCAACAGCCGACTGTATTATTAAAAGACACTACAAACTCGAAACATGTTAAATACAGTGATCTCCATGTCGCGGCTACGGTCTCCTGTGTTGTTCATGGGATAGTGATTTCTACAAGAAGACATAAAAGCAATATTATTTAGAACTTTGCTGGTAAACGAATACATAATTCATGACGAAATTGTACGAAGATTGACATGTGTTAGTCAGTAAAACTGAAATTTTAAAAAATAAAGCGGAAAGTCTTGTGCTGAGAAATTCAGAAATTGGGAGCCTCTTTTCTTGTTAGTTTCGAAATAATAAAAAGAAAAATGGGGTACGAAGTGCCGTTATTCGTAGTTAGGTACCTGTACACCTTCAAAACTGTATCATGGTTTAATTAAAAAATAACGCCTGCATACTCTGTTTCATCGTAATAAATAAGATTAGGAAGGGGCGAGGTAGGATAGTACTCCCGCATTTTTTGTGTGTTTGTGTTTGATGGCGCATTTCTTTGCAATGTTGAGAGCAGCCGTCGGTCCTATGTCTGAAATGTGACCCAGGATAGTAATCGCATCACAGAGGCACAGCACATCATTCCTATCGAACGCACTTTGAAAATAGTTGCAGCACCCTACTCCAGAGAGCCCATATCGTACGAAGCTGATGCAAGCTAGCTTGGCAGCACTGCCGATGTGATCATAGCAGTAAGGGCGGGGCTTCACACTCCGGGGTGATTCCGAGACGCCGGCCACCTCCATCGCCACCGCCGTGAACAACAACAAAATCTCCACCAACACTATGATGCTCTCATATTTGGACGCCATTCTTCAATCGTAGTAGCTTTCTTATTTACTACTACTCTCTTGCGACAGTACTGTCACCACTCACCCTCAGTCAGTCTCCTGTATATAAATTAACTGATGCGCATAAAGAGGGCGGGTGTGTAATGTGTACGGCGCAAATGCAGGTGGAAGGGACGTTTAAATACCAAGGGCTGGAGGCTTTCGAACCATGAAAATGCCAAAAAAGAAAAAAAGAAAAAGAGGAAAATTGCACATTAAAGATGAGAAAAGTGCCCGAATCATCGAGTGTTAGATGAAGAAAATGTACGTTCGAATATGTTTTTACAAATTTCAAATAATTATGGCCACTAAAAAAAGAAAGAGGAAAATTGCACATTAAAGATGAGAAAAGCGGCCGAATCATCGCGTGTTAGATGAAGAAAAGGCGCGTTCGGATATGTTTTTTCAAATCCCAAATAATTATGGCCACTAAAAAAAGAAAAAGAGGAAAATTGCACATTAAAGATGAGAAAAGTGGCCGAATCATCGAGTGTTAGATGAAGAAAAGGCACACTCGGATATGTTTTTCCAAATCCCAAATAATTATGACCACTACCGGTTCATCGAGTGTCCTACGTTCTAATGATGGTAGAGAGGTAATTTTATATTGGTTGTCTTAAAATGATCACTACGAAGTATTAATTTGTCTCATTCTCTTGTACACAGAGTAAAATAACTCCATAATTACCAATTAATTTATTTTACCAAATTAAATCACATAAAACAGATAATCAAATTTTCAAGTGTATATTAATTTCACATAATATAAATACTGTCATATTCTACATTCGCTTGCATACATATATTATCATATATGGGCCACAGCCGTATATTATATGGTCCGAGCTCCTCTCCCCGCCACTCTATTTAATTTCCATCGTGCAATTTTATTTTCTAAACCATATTCTAGTTTTATTTGTATACATATATCATTGCATAGGCCATAGTCCAATGAAATATAGGGTGAGCTCCTCCTCCCACGGTCTGTTCCTATTTGATTTCTATCCTATTATACTTTCTTTTGTATATATAAATTATTATATAGGCCATAGCCATATAGAATAGGGTGTGAGGCCTTCCTCCCCCTCCCGCGGTCTATTCCTATTTGGTTTCCATACTGCAACCAACGAATTATTTGGGGTGGCATTTAAATCCATTTAGGCCCATTGACAAATGAATTTATTTGGGGTGCCTATGACCCATAAACTAAATGGAATGGGCGGACTTGAAGGGGTCATTAGTGGGCCCAATGGACCCTTTGTGACCCTCGTCCAAGCCCATAGGCGAACCGCCTTGGGAAATTCAGGCCCAAATTGAATTCTAGCAGGTATATGTGGAACACTATTTTTTTTTCTTTTCCCCCCCTCGAAGTGTCATACAAGGAAAAATTGTGATTGGGTTTAATCTATTGAATAATTATTTTATTTTTTTGTATTCCCACAGAAATGAACCAATCCACGTGCCTTAGAAAAAAGTTAATTATTTTTAATAATGAAAAAAATTAATATGTAGCACCTATGTTTCAAAAAAATAAAAAGCATAAGACCTAAAATAATTAATAAAAATAATAACACTATATACGCAGAAGAATTCCACACCCATTACATGAAGAGAATGGGTCAGGTCAGGGTGCTTTTTAATGAAGTTCCACAAATACCCTCATCAGTGCCTTTATTAGTTGCCATTGCCATTATTGGCTTAACAGACCCCTCAAACACTGCCCAACAAAGACAAGACAGCGAACACCACACTCAACAAATCCAATTTAATGAGGTTTCTCATCAATAGAAATTAATCTGTGTTGTCCTTTTTTTTTTTTTTTCCCCCCTCCTAGGTTGCTGCTGCCGACACTTGCAACTCCGAACCTACTGCCCCGGCTTGTGGTTTGGCCCCAGAAGGTGCTCCGAGGGCCAGGCTCGGGCTCCGAGCCTCTGCTTTCAATGTGTTAGTGAGTGCGGGGGCTGCTGTCTTCTCCACCTTTCTTCTCCCTCCATAAAACCTCACACTTCGCTTTATTATTTACATGTGCTCTCTCTATCTCTCTCTCTCCTTGTCGGTGACACCCAATTTATTTATCTCAGCTTTGATGAACTGAAATGAAGGAGAGACGGGCACTACTCTCTTTGATGAAAGATTAGTTTCCTACATTCGGAAATTGTGGAGCTTTAGCTGAGACTTCAAAGGTTGATTGAGCAATTGCATGAGCTCGTTTTTTTTGGAACTCTTCTGATATGTTCTCTTTTTTGCTTGATTCTTTTGTTTTATGTGTTGGTGAGATGCAATACACATTATATAAGCATTTAGTCAATTTTCTTATTCTGTTTATTACCTTTTAAAATGAAAATTTGTGAATTTTAAGTATTACTGGATGATATGTTGAAGAGGGGGAGGGGGGAAGTCCTGGTTACTTTCATTTCTAATCAGAATATGTAACTTATGAAAGAAAAAAAAATTGTCTTTTCAAGTCTAAAGTCTCAAATTATAGGTACTATTCAATCACATGTTAAGACATTCTTGGGTATTTGGCAAATTCGAAGCTTGAGAATTTGGTAAAGTATTTGAAGCAGTAGAAGTTTCCATTTTGACAGAATTCTCCATATACGTTATGCTGCACACAGGGTCAAGAGAGACACAACTGACCCTAGCCGTCCCCTCCTGGATGATCCCTTAAAGATCCTTTTTGGCTGTTTATTAATTCAGCAGTAGCTTGTTATGAGTTCCAGGGATTCCATAAAAAAATGTTAATTCATTTGATGTAATTATAGGGTTTCAACATTCAGTCTTTGAACTATGCTGCACACAAAGTCAGAATCCGATACAACAAGCTTAGCCCCATCGTCCCCTTCGAGGGTCGTTTACTACGTGCAAAGCCCCTCGCGGGACTCCCACGATGGGGATAAGTCGACGCCTATATTCAACAGCCCCATGGAGTCTCCATCACACCCTTCACTGTCCGGGGGCGGCCGCCACTCCCGGAACTCGTCCGCGAGCCGATTCTCGGGGATTTTCCGGTCATCGTCAGGAAGGAAAGGCGGGCGGAAGAGGAACGACAAGGGGTGGCCGGAGTGCAATGTGATACTAGAAGAGGGAAATTATGATGAATTCGATGCTGACAAGGGTTTGACTCGGCGGTTTCAGGCCTTGATTGCTTTGTGTAGCTTTGTTCTTCTGTTTACGGTCTTCTGTGTGATCATTTGGGGCGCAAGTTTACCTTACAAGACCGACATTGCAGTGAAGGTGACCTGAGTAACTCTGTTTCTCATGAAATTTAATGTTTTCTATGAAATTTAGTTCCCTTTATTAGGGTCTCAGAGCTTACTTAAGGCTCCATTTGCTTCAGAGGAACTAACCTCCTTTTGAAAATGTTAATGTTGACTGCATTTTTCTTGAAGCATTAAAAAACAACAAAAGTGTAAAATGTTTACGTAAATCAAACAGATCCTTAAATACAGTAAGCAAGGATGATAAGAAAACCCTCACATTCATAAACCCAATTCTTAATTACAGCCTCTATTCTTCGGTATCAATCTTTGTTGTTAAAAATGGTTCTTCCATAAAGTTAGAAACAGTTATTTTAGTGAAGGCATCAATGAGAACGGAGATGTGTATTGGGTTTCTTTTAATACAAGTTTGTTCTTAGCCTTCATTTTCTTCCAGTGTGCATATTGTTTGATTCATTAGTATCACTTACCCTTGCCACTCGTTTGATTTGAACGGAATAGGTATTCAATAGAAATATAACATGTAAGGAGTAATATCTCTGTGGAGTATAAATGGCTATTGTCATGGACCATGAGGGTAATAACCATTACTTACCTATTCTACTCATAGGCCTCGAAAAGAGTTATTCCTCACATACTACTCTCATTATTCATGTTATATTTTTATGCGGTACCTATTCCATTCTGCAAACTAGTCCAGGGTTAGTTCTTCTTGTAAGAAAACTGCAATTTACATAATCTAATTGCTTCAGTTATAGTCTGTTTCTGCGATGCAAGAGATGGTAACCTGTCTTATTTTTCTTCATTCCATCTTAATAAATCGGGCCCTCATGGCAATGTTGATCATTGCAGAGCTTAGTTTTACATAATTTCTATATTGGAGAGGGTTCAGACTTTTCTGGGGTCCCAACAAAGTTGCTGACAATCAACGGCTCATTGAGGATGAATGTATACAACCCTGCTACCTTTTTCGGCATTCACGTTAGCTCCTCCCCAGTCACTCTAATGTATTCAGAAATTGCTGTTGCAGCTGGCCAAGTAAGAGAGCATTTCCCTTCATTAAAAAGTTTGATGTTGATGGGCATACCTCTCATTAGACTAATGAGACTTAGCAGAAAAACAGTCCCCTTATTGGGTCTGAAACATTTTTAAGCTACATCATGTTTGGTTCATAGTAAATAACTGTTCTATTTCCAGTCGATTCCGTAGGCATAGCTATTACAACACTTGGTTCACCTTCGAGCTTGGATTAGATATTCACCTGTCCAAGCCTTATTCCAGCCCAAAAAAGTGCACCGATTCAAGTAATGGCTCATAAGAATTTATTCTATCCCAATGGAATGACAATTGCATCCTTTTTCCTATTCCATTTTGTAAAGCAAACGTGTTAAACTTTTTCCCATGATGTCATGGTTTATTGATTCAAGTTGGGATCACAGTTGTCTTTAATGCACATGTAGTTGAAGAAATATTACCAGCCCAGAAAGAGTCATCGTATGGTGTCTGTGAACTTGGAAGGTAACAAAGTTCCCCTCTACGGGGCCGGATCGAGCTTAACAGTCTTGAACAACCATGGTGAAGTTCCATTTACACTGGAATTTGAGCTTCGGTCAAGAGGGGATGTGGTGGGGAAGCTGGTGAGGACGAAGCACCAGAGGCATGTCTCGTGTTCTTTAGCCATAAACATTAGTAACTCCAAGCCCATCAAGTTCAATAAGCATTCGTGCACCTATGGCTCATAGATTGCACACTCAACCCTGCTGGGAAGAAACGAAGGGATCGAACTGGGTGACTTTGTTTAATAAGACGTGTGCAAACACTCAAGTGCAGTGTATGTAGTGTATAATCTTGGTAAAGCTCATAATAAAGGCTATAATTCACTTGAGTGAAATTTCAGAATTGGGTGTGGACTATTTCTTCTCATGTGAGAATAGAATCACTTGTCCTATCAGTTTGAAAGCCCTCACATTTATTTCGTAACTGTAATTGAAGGAGAGATTATGCAGTATAGATTCATTAAAAGCAGGAAACATAAATGGATTGAGACCAGAAAGGGATGATAATCATAAAAAAAGAAGGAAATATAAATGTACTGAGATCACAGAAAGGAATGTGAATCAAACGCCAAACCTCAAGCTCAAGGTGAAAATCCAGAGATCCTAAAATGGGTCTAATATTACATCCCGGAGCCCAAAATTTGAAACAGAAGTACCAAGCAAAACCTTGAAGCTTGAAGTCGATGAATTACACCAACTTACTTTGAACCACTGTTTTAAGGAGAAAACGGTGGGCACAAAAGAAGGAATATATATTCAGGAGTAAGTGCAGATGTCCTCAAATCCCATGTACTCCCTACGCTCAATCCTTTGGATCATGTTTGATATGCCAACCCCACCTATTAAAAGAAGAAGAAGAAGAAGAAGAATGATTTACTATAAAATATTAAAAAAAAAAAGGGAGGGGAAATCTCTGAGTCAGTTAAATCCAACAATTTCTACCATTTCAAAGTAGAAATCTGAACTTTTGAGTGGAAGTGACCCATACCTAGTGAGATTGCACTGACAAAGACAGTGGATGCCAATATGAAAATGATTAGAGATGCCCTCCCGAGTATGAGGATGAATTTTCGAACCACATATTGCCCTATAAAGGCAGAAACCGCAGCAATAGCAACAAAATAAAGAGCTGCAAAAGGAGATTAAAGTATAAATTCATTGAATCCGTAAAAATGGTAACTCCACGCTTGGGTATCTCTAGCATTGATTGTACAAATTTGTGAAGTGGGATTGGCAAGTGGGATGCGGAAGAGCAGTCCCCCCTGCCCGATATGAGAATTCTTATTCAACTTATAGTCTTCGAAATAATCCGTTCTTTGCCTCTCTCACTCATAGTCCATAAGAATATATATTCCTTACATATTATTTTCCTATGGACTAGTTATTCTACCTCGCAAACCAAATGTGCCCTCGGAGTTCCAAAATTACAGAATTTCTCAAAAATCAGAAAACAAGCAAAGATGACTTGCCGTAAGGAACCGGAAAACGTTTTAACAGGTAATATTCCACAACAGACATGGATGAGGAAAATGTCATGGCGAAGGTTGCGGTGGCACTTGATACCTGTAAGAAGTGTTGTAAACTGAAATGTAGTGGAGACATAAACACAGTGGCAAGGTGGAAAATAACAAAGGGAATGATCACTAGCAACTTCAAGAGCAATTACTTCAAATAGTCCCTAAAATAATTTTTACTGGTTTTCAAATGTGCATTCTTTAGACGAACTGGTTTTCAAATGTGCATTCTTAAGACGAATTATATGAAGGGAAGCACAGAATCCACCTGAGGTGGAACACCCAATTCCAGAAAAAGAGGACTCATGATGAATCCTCCACCGAGTCCAAGGAGTCCGCCAACTACACCAGCGAGTGCGCTACAGCAACAGTAAAGAACCAGCTGGTGCACTTGCCAGTTTGTGCCTGCTTCTCCCTTGGAAGCTATCACGCTACGCCCTTTGTACAGGTTAAATGCCTGGTATGAAGACACCCCAACAGCCACAGGAATCTAAATAGGAATGAAAAGTAAGTCGATTGTGAGAACTTAAGACCATATTTCAAAAACATCATTCCTTTTTTAATGTAGTCAAGGTACCTGCAACAAATTTAATCCCCAGTAGGTTGCTGAACATGTCGTTGTGTAATTCTGTACCCAAAATAATTGGGTTCATCCATGAAGAAGAAAATAATCCGAAAACATGGAGGTTTTCAGGGAAGAAAAGAGGACAGTTCGTAGTAAAAACTACCTTTCCAATCTCCAATGCAAGGATTACAATCCAAACAGCGACAAGAATGCCGAGTTCTTTCCAGTAGATGTTCTCAACGAGAGAGACCTGGAATTCTACAATAGTTTGTATCCTCAACGATGAATGACACAGTAAAATAACTTGTAAAAGTAGCCAGCCCTACCTCTTTTCGTTGAGAATCCCTGGCTTCCAATTGACTGTTATTGCTTGGCCCTCCAGGTAAAGGCCTGTCTTCTACTTCAGCACTGCCACCGCCTGATTTAAAGAGAGATGGCTAATTCAATAAACCATAAAAGGATCTTACTAGCAAGGAATCCATCAATATTAAATACTGAGTAAGCGTTAAACCAACTTACCGGTTGATTCTAAACGTTTAGCTGATTCCTGAAAGGTCAAAATAATTGAATTAAAGCTAGTGAATACCAGTGTAGCTTTGCTAAAGTTAGTGAGCCATCATTTATCCCTGCACTGCGTTCCCCATGTTTTTTTTTTTTTTTTCGCAAAAATTCTGTCCCAAGTGATCAACCTTGCTGGTTGTGTCAAGGCTCAGGCTCAGTTTAGTCATTTAGACTGTAAATTAAAATCAAAGTGTGAGTCCATTTTGAACCAACCTTTATTATGGTTTCCTTTTTCCATGTCTCAACGCCCTTGAGAAATGCCCTACTCGAAGTTCCTGCGAGTCACTCTTATTAATCAAGGAAGCCTTCAGATATCTAAAAACCTGACGTGAATAGAAATTAAAAAAAAAAAAGACTACCTAAGAACAGAACAATCAATAGCACTGTAACCATCCAGTCGGCAAACATCACATTAAAAATAACTCCAATACTGATGCCTAGGATCAGCATTGGTTGCACTAGAAGCGCCAAATCATAGTCAATAACTGGCAGTTCAAGTGTTGGATGCCTCTGCTTAAGATTGTAGTAAACAGTTGCTGCCGCTGCACCCATGATCATACCTGATAAAATAACAATGCTCAGATGCTTCAATACCTCAGACTAAAGCTATGTGAGAATGAGAGGTAAAAATTGAAGTCAGGGAAACAACCCTTCGATGTTAAGGCTGTTAACCTCAGACTAAAGCTGGAAACTAACCTAGCATGATAATGAAAATTCTAAGTTAGAAAGAGAGACGGAGGGGGGGGGGGGGGGGGGATAAGAGCAACAAAGTAAATTTCTGCAGCATTTCGCAATGAATATTGAGCTGCAATGGGAAGTCAAGAGCGTTTACTTATGACTTCCAGCCACCGAACACTTTAAAAAAAGCTAGAACATCAACAGAAACAGCTTAGCTATGCCTTAATCTAAAGAGTTTGTTGCCAGTTACTGAAGAAAAGAAACTGCATTACATCAAACCCCAAGAAACTACATGTTAAATAGCTATTTAAATAAAATATAGCACAGATATTGTAATGTACCACGATAGATGATAACTGCTGTTGATTAAATAAAATTTTTAGCAGAATGGAAGTATGCTTATCTGACACTTTGATATCGCCGTGGATGACTTTGCATCGAATCCAACGATCAGTGTAAGCATGGGAACAAAGATGCCACCCCCACCGACACCACCCACGCTCCCAAATGCTGCTCCAAAGAACCCAACAACTGTTCCTACAACTATCCTCCATCCGAATTTCAGTTCCTGTACGCCCAATTCTACGAGTCATAAGCATTTTCCCCACCTCCAAATCAACATCTACAGATTTTTCAATTATAAGAGCATAATTCAATTATAAGCTCAGATTTATCCAGCATTTGCTATTATACTTAAAAATAGCAACACCAGAAAAATCAAGCATACTAAATAAAAAAACCATCAAGAATTTAGTCCTTAGAGAGAATGACTCACTGGCCAAACATGTTCGTAATCCAATTGGATTGGTAGCCACAGAAAGTTCAAAGCTTTCTCAAAGTAGTTTAACTCAGCCTCTTCAGTCAGGCTTTGGGCCAAGGCTTCCTCCTTCAAACTTGGTTTTGCACATACAACTAAAGATGCTGTAACAAGAACACTAATCACAAAAACAGCTATTAAGGGTCTAAAACCCCCACACGTTGAACCAAAATCTGCCATCAGATGCTCAACGTCCTAGTGGGTTTTCAAAGTCTCACGCTCACCCTCCTTTAAGAAAATATCAATTCCTTCTATAAAGAGAATTCTCATGCTACACCGCACCATCCCAAAAGCAATATAGCAATATTATATGTACATCTTTTACATAACTTTCAAATCGAAAGTGGTCACGTAATTAAATATGTGTGGTTCTGTATTATTATTTGATCAAAATACCATTCAAAAATGACCACACATATTCCTCCACGTCAATATTGTTCAAAGAAATGGGAATTCAAACCTGGAAAAAATTAGAAACACCTCTTTTGGTTTGGACCATCTTTAGGTAGATCTTCTCTAGTTTTAAAATGTTCAATTTGACCCCTCAACATTTTGGTTTGGGTTATTACACCCTTTGAGCTTTGAATTTGTATTCATGGTACTCCTTCCATCCCTTATTCAGTTAGAATTCCCAGTGGCGGTGCCTCCAAAGAGCTGTGACTAGCAGCCTATTTTAACTCCTAAGCCTCAATTATGGTATTTGACACCCTTTATAACACTTCTCAATTCGAAAAGTTTAGCCCCCCACCTCTTAATTTGAGAATTAGGGTTTTGATGGGATTTCAAACCCTAAAGTCTAAATTGGAAGAGCTTAAACCCCAAATATCACCGAAAAATGGGGTTACTTGGTCCAGTTTCCTTCCGAATTAGATCAAGTCTTCTTAGCGCAGAAAGAACCAAACTTTTACGTGCAAAGTCTGAGAATGTTTAATTACCGTGCCTCATCTACAGCTTAACTCATCTGTTCCTCATTCTCTCGACAGCTGTAGATGAAACTGGAAGGACCCACCAATCTCTCTCTCTCTCTCTCTCTCTCTCTCGTGTTTCTGTCCTCTCACACAGTATCCATGGGACTGGAGTTATAAAACATGCTTGATATAATTATTCTTCTTGGTGTCTTGGGTCTCTTTTGCATCCTTCCTTGTTCGTTCCACATGGATCTGGAAATCTTCGTACAAATTTTTGCCATCGACTTATACAAGAGACGTGATAAGTGAGACGCGAACCTTACGTTTATGATAACATAAGGGGATAAGCACAAAGTCTTGGTATCTTTGTCGGCTTTTATGATAATGGAAATTAAGGACCGCATGGAGGGCAGAAACCAAAGACAATGAAAAATGAGGGAGATACGGTGCGCAGGTTCTGTCATGTCTTGTATCTTTCGGACCATTCGTCCATTTTGAGTTATTGAGAGTGGGCCTTATTGGGCCCAAAAATTTAATGGTTGGGTCCCCGTGATAAAGGGTGCTAACTAATTAGGTACAACTGGTGGTTCAAAATCCAACCGGTGGTGACACATAAGTCCAACTCATGATCATCAGCTGGGCCTAATTCCCGACTTAGATAAGTACAGAGACGCAAGTCATCCGTGAAGGAGGAAGAAAAAATCAATTTTATCAAGAAGTATCGGTGTTATCGAACCCCGCCTCTCATTGATTAAGTCGGCAAAAAATTACCCCATTCCAAGCTTACGACTTAATTCCTAAGGGAATACTATCTTGTTTGGGCCCTTGGCTCACCTTTTTCTAAGCCTATAACTTAATCCCTTCTTGTGAAGTTTTCTGGGCCCAAAGTCCATAGGTTTTCATCATTTCTAGGATTTCCCTCTTTCTTTCCTCTAAGAGGAAAGGATCTTGGGGATGTGCCGTATCCTCCCCCCCCCCCTTATTTAAGCAAAACTCTAGAGTTTTGCAGGGGATTCTTCCAGGAGAAAAGAGGCTAACAAAGGGGAGAGAAGAGAGAAAAATCAAGGCTTACTCCATTCTCACCTCCACCGAATCTCAAGCAATGCTAATGGGGAGGTAAGCTTTGCTTCGTCAAGCCCCAGAACAATATGAGTCTAATTCTCCTATAAAGATATATAAAAGACCCTTTTGGTTTAGTCCTTGCCGAGTCAAAAGGTTCCTTCTTTTTCTTCTTCTTCTGTTCTTTTCATCTTCATCCTTTTCATTATACTTTCTAGATCTGGGTGTGTGGCTCTTTTAGTCAATGGAGTCACTAACTCCATTGACCCTTTATCACGACATCTTAATTTAAGGTGTTCCATGGAGTAAATGTAAACAATCATTATTATTTAAGATAATGTGAACTTGAGCCCCACAATTTTCCCATAAATATAAATTAATAATATTTAATTTAAATAATGGTTACTAAGATGATAAATTTGCCATATAAAATTTTAATATACATTATAGAATAAGTATAATAACATGCCTTAAATAAAGGTGAATAATATTTTATTATCCTTATCTTAGAAAATAATAAATCATTAAGTTAGAGAAATATAATAGTATTTTTGATTTTTAAAGATTAAAATAATTTTAATATTGAAATATAATAGTATTTTGATAATATCTCTCGTGTTGTATTAGAAATTTATTTTAAATAATTTTTATTTTTCAATTTTTTGATTGGATCAAATTCAATAAATCTAATACATTCGAAAACATAATAAAAAAATAATTTATCTTTATATTGTCATTGCTATTATTATTTTGCAAAGCAATTTGAACAATTTGATAAAACTAAAATGTTTTGCTAAAGTGGTAAATCTATTTTAATAAGTTTCCTTATTTTATTGCTTATTTCTATAGAGATTCTCTTTAAAAATATGTATAATTATAACCATTATGAGTTATATGACGTTTCAATCAATGACCTAATGATTGAACCAATAACTCTGTCTCCTGATCCGAGTCCATATTCAGACCAAGTCTAATATTTATGAGAAATATATGTATTTAGCTTGTCCTAAAGAAAGTACTTAATAGCACATGAAAAACTTCATTCATAAAAGAACAATGTTATGGATACAAAAGATTTTATAGCAAAATCACAAAAGGTCTAAGTTGTTATTTATTAAAACACCCATAACTAAATTTTTGTCACATAAGACTTTTATAATTTTGTTATGAAATCCTTTATATAAATAAAACTATTGTTAATAAAAAGATATACTCACAATCTCGAGAGATATACTTGATCAGTGCACTGAAAATCAATTTCCTCTCATTTTGGAAAGTTAAATGTGTGGCTAATCTTAACCTTCCAAAATCGGTGCAGACATCCAATTTGAGATTTTTCTTTTTTTTTCGAATGTCTTCTTATAAAGGGAACGAAATGACTCGGCATGATTGGCGGCCCAAGACTGACGCTTCTGCAATTATATTAAAACATTCAAAGTACAATTTCGCAAGTTCATTAATTTGCGCAGCAAAAGGATTATAAATTGCCCCAACAAAATAATAATAATAAAATTAAACCATAAGAATTCAAGCATTAAATCACCAGCTAAAACACGAACTACGTCCAACACCTACTACCGTAAGATAAAAGCCCACACTGATATTAATACTGTTATACATACGCAACATTTTTTCTTCCTTTTTCCTAAATTCTCAGAGAAGCAAACGAGACAACACGAAAATTAACATAAAATTAAAACCCAGAACATCAGATTTTCATATGCAAGCTTCTGCTAAAATAGGCCTTTCCTTATCTCCCTCATCATCATCATCATCGTTCTTCCGCTCGATCTTCAATCCCTGCAATCCGTCCACACAACCCTTCACTTCCTCCGGCACCCCCGGCTCCACCACCTCCTCATTCTTACCCTCCACCTCCGCGCCGCCTACAACCACCACCTTGTCGCCGTGAACCTCCGGAAATGACCCACCTTTGTCGGCGCCGCAAGGGCCGGCGGAATCCGGCGCCGGAGTGACTCCGACAAGCGAATCGGACCGTTCACCGGCGGAGGGCCAGGGGTCGCTGACGCATTCGAGATCGTCTGAGCCGTCGGATGGGTGGAAGATGGAGGCGGCGGCGGCGCTCGCGGCCTTGAAGAAGGCTTCTTTGATGGATTCGGGGGGGAGGGCGCAGTCCTCGAGCCCCGCGTCTTCGAGGCGCGGGGGTCGGATCTTCTCTAGCAATCCAGCTTCTTCCCTGGCAGCTTCCATGGATTGGCGATGGGAGTTGCGGTGCGACGAACTCAAACCCTAACCCTAGAATTCCAGTGTCCCAATTGTGAAATCGAGATCGGGGCGAGATGAGGAAGCTAGACTTGGGCGGGTTGCATAAGCAAGGCCCATTATGTACTGACGACAATGTTCCGCCGCCTCATAAGCAACGGCGTCGTCTCTAAAAAAACGTTAGAAAGCAATACATATAGACAAATGATGGGCTTCTTTTGTGCCATAGAATGAATTTTTGATATTTAATTTTCAAATTTTAATCTTATAATGTACTTAATAAAATAAGATCTACTGTTAATTTTTATATAGTTTTATTATGTATAATATCTCATACATTAAAGTTAGTTATTCAAAACGGTTAGAATTGTTTAAATATCTTGATTGTTCGTAATATAAATAGAAATTTAATACGTGATGAAAATTACATGAAATTAACATGATATTTTATTTTTGATGCTCATTCATTCATTATAGTTAAAATTTAAAAGATAGACATTAAAAATTATTTTGGGATGACACATTAGATGAGACAATGTTTTGCACAGAAACCATTAATTTTAATTAGTCATGGGAAATTCCCGTAACTTCATCTTTTAATAATGTCTTTTTTTTCATCAAAGCTATCTCGTGTACATAACATAAACAACGAGGGTTAGTTCTTACTGTAAGAAAACTGCACCACCAGTTCTCAAGAACTAGGGGCGTGTGTGCATATCAACAACTCAATTTTTTTTTTTTTTTTTTGTTGTTGTTGTTTAAAGATGAACACAAAACTAAGAAGAAAAACCTAATCAAATATTAGATCTACGCAAATCTAGGATGACAAACATGATGGAATATTAAATCATTCCTTCTAGATCTTATAGCACTTAACTTTGTTACTCGTTTGGTTTGTCGAATGGAACAAATTAAATATTTCATAAAAATATAACATGTAAGAAGTACTATTTGTATGGAGTATAAGTGAAAGGTCTATTCTCATGAAACATGAGCGTAATACTCAAGAAATAGATAAGAAATAATTATTATTCAATGGCTAAGGGAGTAACACATATTACTTACCAATTATGCTCAAAAGAGTTATTCCTCACGTACTCCTCTCATTGTTTGTGTTATAATTTTATAGGATACCTATTCCATTCCACGAACTAGACGAGGGTTAGTTCTTCTTGTAAGAAAACTGTAATTTACATAATCTAATTGCTTCAGCTAAAGCCTGATTCTACAATGCAAGAGGTGGTAAGCTATCGTTTTTTTTTTCTTCATTCTGTCTTAATAAATCACGCCCTCATTGCAAACATGTTAAAACATTTTCGCATGATGTCATGGTTTGCTGATTCAAGTTGGGATCATAGTTGTCTTTAATGCGCATGTGGTTGAAGAAATATTATCACCATCCCTGAAAGGGTTACCGTACTGTGTTTGTGAACTTGGAAGGCAATGAAGTACAACACGCCCCCAACCAAGGGGCGGGATTGGGTCTAACAGTCTTGAACAACCAAGGTGAAGTTCCATTTACACTGGGATTTGAGCTTTGGTTCGCGAGGGGAGGTGGTGGGGAAGCACCAGAGGCAATTCTCTTGTTCTTTAGTCACAGACATTTGAAACTCCAAGCCCATCAAGTTTAAGAAGCATTCCTGCATCCACGGCTTGTAGGTTGCACACTCAATCCTGCTGGGATGAAACGAAGGGACCTTCGAACCGGGTGGCTTTGTTTAATGAGACGTGTGCAGACACTTGTATGATCTTGGTAAAGCTCATAGGATGAGTGAAATTTCAGAATAGGGTGTGGACTATTTCTTCTCATGTGAGAATAGACTCACTTGTTCTATCAGTTTGAAACCCATATAAGTTGGGTCAGCCCTCACATTTAACTGTAATTGAAGGAGAGATTATGCTCTACAGATTCATTAAAAGCAGGAAACATAAATGGATTGAGACCAGAAAGGAATGATAATCATAAAAAAAGAAGGAATTATAAATGGACTAAGATCAGAGAAAGGAAATTAAATCAAATGCGAAACCTCAAGTTCATGGTGGAAATACCGGAGATCCTAAAATAGGCCTAATATTACATTATTAACATCTACATCCAGAAGCCCAAAATCCGAAACAGGATCGCCAAGCAAAATCCAGAAGCTTGAAGACAATGAATTACACCAACCTACTTTAAACCACTGTTTTAAGGAGAAAACGGTGGGCACTAAAGAAGGAATATATATTCAGGAGTAAGTGCAGATGTCCTCAAATCCCATGTACTCCCTACGCTCAATCCTTTGGATCATTTTTGATATGCCAACCCCACCTGTTAAACCAAGAAGAAGAAGAAGAAGAAGAAGAAGAATGGTTTACTATAAAAAAAAAAAAAGGGAGGGGAAATCTCTGAGTCAGTTAAATCCATCAATTTCTACCATTTCAAGGTAGACATCTGAACTTTTGAGTGGAAGTGACCCATACCTAGTGAGATTGCACTGACAAAGACAGTGGATGCCAATATGAAAATGATTAGAGATGCCCTCCCGAGTAAAAGGATGAATTTTTGAACCGCATATTGCCCTATAAAGGCAGAAACCGCAGCAACAGCAATGAAATAAAGAGCTGCAGAAGGAGATTAAAATATAATTTCATTGAATCTGTGAAAATGGTAACTCGCACGCATAGGGTTCAGAATAGTTATTTCTATTCATGCTTTTACTCATGTGGGCTATCTTTAGCATTGATTGTACAAATTCGTGAAGCGGGATTGGCGAGTGAGATGCAGAAGAGCGGTCCCCCTTGCCCGATACAAGAATCCTTATGCAACTTATAGTCTTAGAAATAATCGTTCTTTGCCTCTCTCACTCATAGTCCATAAGAATATATATTCCTTGCATATTCTATTCCTATGAAATAGCTATTCTATTCTACAAACCAAATGTACCCTCGGAGTTCCAAAATTGCAGAATTTCTTAAAAATCAGAAAACAAGCAAAGATGACTTGCCGTAAGGAACCGGAAAACGTTTTAACAAGTAATATTCCACAACAGACATGGATGAGGAAAATGTCATGGCAAAGGTCGCGGTGGCACTTGAGACCTGCAAAAAGAGTTGTAGACTGAAATTTAGTAGAGGCATAAACACAGTGGCAACTTGGAAAATAACAAAGGGAATGATTACTAGCAACTTCAAGAGCAATTACTTCAAATAGACCCTAAAATATTTTTACTAGTTTTCAAATGTGCACTCTTAAGAAGAGATGTACTTTGAGTCAACATTTGAACTTTGCAAACTTGATAGAGGCAGTAATTGAGGTAATGGAGGAACAAACGAGATTCGCTAGCTGTATTATATGAAGGCAAGCACAGAATCCACCTGAGGTGGAACACCTAATTCCAGAAAAAGAGGACTCATGATGAATCCCCCACCAAGTCCAAGGAGTCCGCCAACTACACCAGCGAGTGCGCTACCGCAACAGTAAAGAACCAGCTGGTGCACTTGCCAGTTTGTGCCTGCTTCTCCCTTGGACGCTATCACGCTACGCCCTTTGTACAGGTTAAATGCCTGGTATGAAGACACCCCAACAGCCACAGGTATCTAAATAGGAACGAAAAGTAAGTGGATCATGATGACTTAAGACCATAATTCAAAAAACATGAAAAAAATTCCTTTTTTATTGTAGTCAAGGTACCTGCAACAAATTTAATCCCCAGTAGGTTGCTGAACATGTTTTTGTGTAACTCTGCAACCAAAACAATTAAGTTCATCGACAAAGGAAAAAATAATCTGAAAACATCGAGGTTTTCAAGGAAGAAAAGAAGACAGTTTTACTACCTTTCCAATCTCCAATGCAAGGATTACAATCCAAACAGCAACAAGAATACCGAGCTCCTTCCAGTAGATGTTCTCAACAAGAGAGACCTGGAATTCAACAATTGTTTGTATCCTAAACGATGAATGACAGAGAAAAATAACTTGTAAAAGCAGCCCGCCCTACCTCTTTTCGTTGAGAATCCCTGGTTTCCGATTGACTGTTATTGCTTGGGCCTCCAGGCAAAGGTCCGTGTTCCACTTCAGCACTGGTCAACGCCTGATTTAAAGAGAGATGGTTAATTCAATAAAACATAAAGGATCTTACTAGCAAGGAATCCATCAATATTAGAAACTTGGTGAGTGTTAAACCAACTTACCATTTGATTCTAAACGTTTGGCAGCTTCCTGAAAGATCAGAATAGTAGAGTTAAAGGAGAAGAACAAGAATGTAGTTTAATCAAGATAAAAACTGGCTCCCTGCTTTGCTAAAGTTAAGGGACCATCATTTATCCTGCACTACTTTCCCTATGCTTTTTTGCAAAGATTCTGTCGCAAATGATCAGCCTTGCTAGTTTGGTCAAGGCTCAGGCTCAGTTCAATCATATAGATTGTAAATTAAAATCAAAGAATGAGTCGACTTTAAACCAACCTTCTTTATTATGGTTTCCTTTTTCCATGTCTCAACACCCTTGAGAAATGCCCTACTTGATGTTACTGCAAGTCACTCTTATTAATCAAGGAATTGTTCAGATATCTAAAAACATGATGTGAATAACATTTACAAAAAAAAAAAAAAAAACAATCTACCTAAGAACAGAACAATCAATAGCACTGTAACCATCCAGTTGGCAAAAATCACATTAAAAGTAACTCCAATACTGATGCCTAGAATCAACATTGGTTGCACTAGAAGCGCCAAATCATAGTCAATAACTGGCAGTTCAAGTGTCGGATGCCTCTGCTTAAGATTGTAGTAAACGGCTGATGCCGCTGCACCCATGATCATACCTGGTAAAATAACAAATCTCAGATGCTTCAATACCCCATCAGAGTGAATCTACAAAAGACTTTCTTGCAGATTCATGAGCACAAAAGCGATTCTATATGAGAATGAGAGGTAAAAATTGAAGTCACAGAAACAACCCTTTGATGGTAAGGCAGTTAACCTCAGACTAAAATTGAAAACTTACCTTGCATGTTGACGAACATTTTAAGTTAAAAAGAGAGAGGGAGAGAAGAGAAAGGGGGGGGGGGGGGGGGGGGGGGGGGGGAAGGAGCAAGAAAGTAAATTTCTGCAGCATTTCAAAATGAATAGTGAGCTGCAATGGGAAGTTAGAGTGTTTACTTATGACTTCCAGCCACCTTACATGTTAAAAAAAGCTAGAACATCAACAGAAACAACTTAGTATCCCTTAACCCAAAGAGTTTGGTGCCAGTTACTGAAAAAAAAGAAAAAAGAAATTGCATTAAATCAAACCCCAAGAAACTACATGTTGAATATCTATTTAAACAAAATTTAGCACAGATAATGTAAGGTGTCACGATAGATGATAGCTGCTGTTGATTACATAAAATTTTAGCAGAATGCATGAATGCATATCTCACATTTTGACATCGCCGTTGATGACTTTGGATCGAAACCAACGATCAGTGTAAGCATGGGAACAAAGATGCCACCCCCACCGACACCACCCACGCTCCCAAATGCTGCTCCAAAGAACCCAACAACTGTTCCCACAACCTATCCTCCATCCGAATTTCAGCTCCTGTACGCCCAATTCCACATGTCATAAGCATTTTCCCCACCTCCAAATCAACATCCACAGAATTTTCACAACCCAAAATTTCATGTAAAAGTAACTTCCTAAAAAATAGAGTGCAAACACACTTAATCTTAAGAGCATAATTCAATTATAAGCTCAGATTCATTCAGCACTTGCTATTATACTTAAAACAGCAACACGAGAAATATCAAGCATATAAAAAAAAATATACATGAGAATAACTCACTCACTGGCCAAACATGTTTGTAAGCCAACTGGTTTGGTCGCCACAGAAAGTTCGAAGCCTTCACAGAGTAGTTTAACTCAGCTTCCTCTTTCAAACTTGGTTTTGCACATACAACTAAAGATGCAGTAACAAGAACACTAATCACAAAACCAGCTATTAAGGGTCTAAAACCCCCACACGTTGAACCAAAATCTGCCATCGGATGCTCAACCCCGAGTCGGGTTTCCAAAGTCTCTCAGTCACCCTCCTTTAAGAAAATATCAATTCCTGTTATAAGGAAAATTCTCTCACTGCACCCCACCCTCCCAAAAGAAATGGGAATTCAAATAGGGAAAATATTTAAGATACCCACCGTGATTTGAATCATTTTATGATGGGCTTCCTCTTGTTTTAAAAATTTTAACTTGATCCCTCAATTTGTCGACTAAAGTTATTACATCACTTTGAATTTGTATTTATAACACTCCTCTCACGCATTTTTTGTTTGAATTCCTAATGATGATACCTTTGAAAGAGCCATAATTTACAGTTTATTTTAATTCCTAATCTTCAATTTAAAAAATTCGAATTTTAAGCCCCAAACTCTTGATTCGAGAATTAAGATTTTGATGAGATTTTAACCCCTCCACGGCTAAATTTGAAGGGCTTAACCCCGTAAAATCACCCAAAAATGTGGTTATTTGGCCCGGTTTCCTTCCTAACTTGGATCACGTCTTCTTACCGAGCGCTTTTACGCGCAAAGTCCGAGAATTTACAGCCACGTCTACAGCTTAACTCATCTGTTCCTCATTCTCTTGAGAGCTGTAGATGAGACTGCAAAGGCCCACCAATCTGTGTCTCTCCGTCTCCGTGTCTCTCTGTCGTGTTTCTGTCCTCTCGCAGAGTGTCCTCCATGGGACTAGACTCATGGAACACGTTTGATATAAAAGAGTAATTATATATTTTTCATGTTTACATTAAAAGTGAATTGTGTGTAATTTTATATTATTATTTAATTAAAATATTATTTTAAAAAATTAAATATATTTTATCAGTATCATTCTTTTAATATGAAAATTATATAAAGGATTTATAAATAATATTAATGAATAAAAAATATTCTTTTCGGTGCCTTGAGTCTCTCTTGCATCCTTTCGTTTCACATGCATCAGGAAATCTTCGTACAAATTTTTGGCAATGATTTATTCAGTTAGCACCCTTACTTTATTAAAAGTAGAAAATTCTGATAACGGGGGATAAGCACAAAGGCTTTATGATAATGAAAAATAAGGGCCGCATAGTTGGAAAAACTAAAGACAATGAAAAATAAAGGCCACATGTTACGCATGTTCAGTCATATCGTTCATCTTGTGGCTATTAAATATTCCAGTGGTTCATTTTGAGTGATTAAGAGTAATAATTCTGCGTACATACAAATAAATTTACAATTAAATCATACAAGAGGCTTATAAAGGATGTTTTAGTAAATAATAATTTCTGGTTCAAAAATTTAATGATTGGATTCCCACGATAAATAATGCTAACTACAACTCATGGTTCAACTGTAATTGTACCCTTATCATTACTGCAACTCACCCTTCCATTGTTAATCCTAGTTGAAAATGTCTTATATAGTCTTATATTATTTAATCAATAAAAAACAGTTTAAATCCCCTTTTTCATGCTTTAAATTTGTGAATTCTTATTTTCTTTCTTTTTTATTTTACTCTTCCCCTTTTGGTATTGAGGTTCCGATTCCATAATTTTTATTTTTATTTTTCTTCCTCCCTATTCTGTTTCTCATTGCTGCACAATACCTTCTTTTTTTCGTTTTTTTAACCTACTAATTCTTTAATTCCAGTTAGTAAGAAGGATTTTGCACTAAGAGATAGACCCTAAAAGCTACCATGACGAATTTAAAGGTTATACCTTTCTGGTTAGTCCATGAGGATCGAAAATCCATACTCCAAGATCATACAAGCCAGTTACTTTTGCTTACCACTCCTTTAACTTCAAAACAATTCATAATTAAAATAATTCTCTATTATCTTTTTTGTGCAATTTTTCGTGATTTTATTCTAAGAAGAGTAAAGCATAAATTTGGAAAGGAAAAAATCTTGAATTATGAAAAATAAAAGTTGAATTTTTTCATTAATTGAATTGTGGGTCATTCTCAACTTAGATTAAATGGAGAACTTAATTACAATAAATGTGGACTTACAATCACACAGCATCAGGATCCTAACAAGTAACTCCCAACTCATGGCCATCATGGGGGCCTAATTCCCGATTTAAACGAGTACAACGAAGTAAGTTTCCTGTGAAGGGGAAACAAAAAAAGAAAAAAGGAAATTCATCAAGAAATGCATGTATTTGGCCTTTTCTAACCACAGTAATTAATAGCAAGCACCCGAAAAACCCCACTAACAAAAAGAATTACTCAGAATCAAAAGAGATGTTCTTGACCAGTGCGTTGAAAATTGAATGTTTTCTTATGAAGGGAAACTGATATTAATACTGTTACACATACACGGCATTTCTTTTCCCCCATATTCTCAGAGAAGCAACAAGACAGCACCAAAATTAACATAAAGTGAAAACCCAGAACCTGATTCTCTGAGTTTCATACGCAAGTTTCTGCTAAAGTAGGCCTTTCTTTATCTCCCTCCTCATCAACATCGTCGCCCTTCTGCTTTTCTTCGATCTTCAATCCCTGCAATCCGCCCACACAACCCTTCACTTCCTCCGGCACCTCCGGCTCCACCGCCTCGTCATTCTTAGCCTCCCCCTCCCTGCCGCCCACAACAACCACCTTGTCGCCGTGAACCTCCGGAAATGACCCATCTTTGTCGGCGCCGCAAGGCCCGGTGGAAACCGGCGCCGGAGTGATCCCGACGATCGAATCAGACCGTTCACCGGCGGTGGGCCAGGGGTCGCTGACGCATTCGGGATCTTCTGAGCCGTCCGATGGGTGGAAGATGGAGGCAGCGGTAGCGGCTTTGAAGAAGGCTTCTTTGATGGATTCGGGGGGGAGGGTGCAGTCCTCCAGCCCCGCGTCTTCGAGGCGCGGGGGTCGTATCTTCTCTAGCAATCCAGCTTCTTCTCTGGCAGCTTCCATGGATTCGCGATGGGAGTTGCCGTGCGACGAACTCAAACCCTAACCCTAGGATTCCAGTGTCCCAATTGTGAAATCGAGATCGGGGCGAGAGGAGAAATCTAGTTTTGGGCGGGTTGCACAAACAAGGCCCATTATGTACCGACGACAATGTTACTGCGCCTCACAAGCAACGGCGTCGTCTCTGGAAAACGTTAGAGAGCAGCGCTCATAATCAAAGCATGGGCTTCTTTTGTGCCATGGAATGAATTTTTGATGATTAATTTTTAAATTTTAATTATACAGATTAAATGAATACGATAAACTAAGATGCGTGGTTAATTTTTATATAATTTTATTACGTATAATTTCTCATAAATTGAAGCTAAATATTCAAAATAGTTAAAAATATTTAAATCTCTTGAATGTTCATAATACAAATAAAAGCTTAGTAACTAATGGGCACTAACACCCATTGAATTGTGAAGCATTTCCATAGGAATCATGATCGGGCAAGAAGTCTGGGAAATTACTGCACCACCAGTTTCCCAGAACTAGGGGCATATGCATATCAACAATCTAATGTTTTTTGTTGTTTAATGATGAACACAAAACTAACAACAAAGACCTGATCAAATATTAGATCTACACAAATGTAGGAAGACAGACATGATCAAACATCAAATCTACATTCCTTCCAGACCTGATAGTAATGCAAGCTCATCAGCCACAGCCTCACCTTGATGAGATTTAAGCCGGCTACTCATGCTCGACTAAGCTGCAATCAAGCCTAAGCGACATTTGAGTCCAGTCTAACCCTTGCAATAATCTGGCAGAGGGTTAACCAGACGAAATCATACGAAGAAATATGAAACAACATCAAACTAGGAATTGGTCACAGCAATTTTGGGTCAGTCGCATGGAATTTACGAGTCAATATTGGCTCATCGATCTGATCCTCCTACTCATTCAGTCTTAATATCCCTTATACTCGCATCATTTCTCAACAATTGCTTATCTCAGTCTCCGACGATGTACCCTAAGCATCCTAACCTATTCCAAAGTCCTTCATGACTGGTGCTACATAGCAACCCAATTGGACATCTGTCAGTGCTAATATTATGTGTCTTTCTTGGTGCCATACCACATCCATTATAGAAGTTATTTCAGCTGCAGTCATTCTATGCTCACATCGTTTCCTAATAGCCCAGGATTTTGCACGATGCAATATTGAGTGTATAACTAGCAGCCAAATCTTATTGTAACCAAACTTGACTACGTTCAAGTTTTGACCCAAACAATTCGTGAATGTTCTTGGATAAGTAACTCTTCTTCAGCTGAGAAGTATCTGACCTGGACTTAGCTGCAGCCTATGCACTTTTTCATCCAAACAACTTTGCATCTTCCTCTTCGGCAGACACCCTTTCCTATCCGACGTTTTCAAGGCGTTCCTGGGATGCCTTGCCTTTGTCACCTTAGGATCGCCTTTTGGTGAAAAGACAAAACTAAATATCACGACGCCTGGTCGCCTAGGTGACACCTTGATATGCTCCCATCCTTAATTAAACTTCTTCTTTCGATATCAAACCCTATATTTGTTGCTACTTTTCACACAATATTTAGCAAAAGGTTCAGTGGACTGATCTTGAAAGTGATTAGTAGAGTTGATCTAGTAGACTGGAACCTTATTCGAGAACAAGTTTCAGAAAGCTATAGTAAAACTTTTCAATAAAGAATGGAGATAACCTAAACCATCATGTATACAACATTACACTTGATGACTCAGAAACTAGAAAAATTCAACTACATAATTTTTGCATAAAAAACTCAAGCCATGCAGATAAGTCATTGTTTTATCCCAAATGATCAGCATTCCAAATTTTTGCATTCTGTTTGAATTAATATCTAACAAACGTACAAAAAATACCCTGAGATAGAATGTTAAGTTAATGTGTTACAAGCTACATGGTCATCTCACATAAAATTTATTCTGATATATATCACGATCTCTCTCTCATGAAATTCTATTTATCATAGTTTATAAGAGCATCTATGGTGGTTGAATGCGCTCTTTGTGCGTTTGGTGTGATTGGAGTAGGGAAACGTAACATGGAGCTTAGGGAAGGGGAGGAGCAAGGCCCACACTTCTATGGGTGTGGTTCCCGTAGGGTTAAAGAACAATGCTATAAATACAAAACATTTCATAGCAAAATCACAAAAGACTTATGTATCAAAAATTTACGATCTTTAATTTTCTTTTTTTTAAAAATCCAATGTCAGATTCAGTAAACATTTATGATGTTCAATTTCATCAGTCCACGTAGTTGTCCATATACCAGTAGAAGATTCAGTAGAGACCGCAACCCTTGTTTCCTCTGGCGGCACTCTAGGTTGAGGAGTTACTAATAATGCTGCCAAGATCATATGTTTTATTATAGTTTTATTATTCGGAGCATCATTTCTTATTAGATCGCTTTCAATTTCATATTCGAAAGTTACGATTAGATTTATTCATTAAAAGAAATTCATTCAATTCATTTCTTATGTACCCAAGGGTGCTGCTGGGAAAATTGAGGGATAAGGATCTTAGTCCCAGTGACGAGCAAAGTGGGAAACTTCTCTACGACCGGGTAACGGGTTTTAGGGCTTGGGCTTGGGTCTACCATACATAGGCCCATCGTAGTCAACGAAAATGGGCCTTAGGCCCAAATGATTTGTCCTTGGACCATTATGGGTCTCAAATTTCAATTATGGGTCTCCCGCGCTAAAGTTGGCGGTAAGAGCTCCCGTGGACCCCAGCGCACACAACCAAAAAGATTTAAAAAGAAATTAAATAAATAAATTATATATATATATATACATATATAGATGAAAAAGGAGAGAAACGCAGAATCGAAGACGAAGAAAGAGTGAGGCCTGAAAGGAGAGCTCTCGAAGGTCGTAGCCATGGCGGCTGTAGAATCCACAGCAATCGAAGAAGAAGAAGAAGGCGCGCGTCAACCGCCACAAATGAGCGATGCCCACCTGAAATTCCCATCATTCCCCTACAAGCCCTACTCGATACAGATCGATTTCATGAATGCCCTCTATCAATCTCTCGATAGGGGTGGCATCTCCATGCTCGAAAGCCCCACCGGTAAAATATCCTTCTCTGTAATCGGGTTTCTCCGGTTTCCCCGTATAAGCTTTTCAGAGATTTACCATTATTGTTATTTTATTATTACAGGGACTGGTAAGACCTTAAGCATCATTTGCAGTGCTTTGCAATGGGTAGTTGATCAAAAGCAGAAACAGAAATCTGGGATTGGGGCTGCTGATTCCAATGAGGATCAGACATCTGAGGGTTCGGATGATGAACCCGATTGGTTGAAGAATTTCTCTATCGAGAAGAGTGATCCGGGTCGAGACCGGGTTACGGAGATGAAGAAGAAGAAGAAGAAGAAGCCCGGGTTCGCATCAGCGAAGCTTGATAGGAGAAGGGACCTCAAAAATGGTAGGGATGCGATGCCAAGCAGTAAGAAGGATGAAGATATTGATGGGTCGAAGTCAAGTGAAAATTCGAAAAAGAAGAAGGATGTTGATGATGCAGTTGAGATGAATGATGAGGATTTCCTGCTGGAGGAGTATGAAAGTGAAGTAGAAGAAGGGAGTGTAGTTGGTGGCAGGACGAAAAGGAAGGGTGGTGGGCTTTGTGATAGTTCATCTAGTGATGACGATGAGGCTGATGATGGTAGCGAGGAAGGAGAGAGGTTGAAGGTTTACTTTTGTAGCCGTACACATTCGCAGCTTTCACAGTTTGTGAAGGAGTTGAAAAGGACGAATTTCGCAGACGAGTTGAACATGGTTTGTTTGGGATCTAGAAAGAATTTCTGCATCAATGAAGGTAAGGAACACCGCTAGTTGCATATTTCGTTTAAAATCGTGTTGTCCTACTGTTCAGATCTCATATTCAAAATCCTTTATCCTCCATGGTGCAACTATGGAAATCTTTAACCATCACTAGTAACTGCAGTGAAAATTTGAGAGGTGAGCACTTCATGAATCCTGAATGATTCTATGCTATTAATTGTTGCGATGGGCCTGATTGTCTGTGATAGCCATCATCTTAGATTGTGTAATATGTCCAATAACTCCACATTTACAATGTAGGCTATTCTATTTTCAGAAGTTACTCAAAGATTCCAAATCTACAAAATTAATTTCAATCTGCTTGACATCTTTTCTTTGTGTTTGTTTTGTAGAGGTTTTGAAGCTAGGGAATACCGCCCAGATCAATGAAAGATGTTTGGAACTTCAAAAGAATAAGAAAAAAGAAGTCTCAAAAATCAAGGTCATAAACCAGTTCTTGCTTTTTCTAATTACGTGAGCTACAAATTGATGCACATTTAAATGTTGTTAGCATGATATCGCAGATAATGGAGGCCTAGTGCATAAATACTGACAACCTGAAAATGATAAATGGGTCACAGAATTCGGCAGCTTTACTTGAATTTTACTGTATCAGCACTGCAGATTGTCCCAATATGCTGTGCATTTGATTAATTATAGTCAATCTTAACGTAGAACTTCAGTTAACAGCCTTATAATGAACTACTTGGATGGATTAGAACATGAATAAACCGGGTTCAGCAATTGAAATGGTTTTCAGAAGCTAAAATCACTTGATGCTTAGCTGACAAAGATTTAATTAATACCTCACGAAAATATGTTCTTAATAATTCATCTGTTTCATTCCAACACAGAAGTGACGGTGTTCACTTGCAGAGTGTAGGTACGGGGGGAAGAATTCGCCAGACAAGCGCTCACTCCAGGCTGCCCAATGCTAAGGAAGCATAAAGTACAAAAAGAGTTCAGAGATGAGATTTATCAACCAGGAGCCTTGGATATTGAAGATCTTGTTCACCTCGGAAGGAGGATGGGAACTTGTCCTTATTATGGATCCCGAAGCATGGTACCAGCTGCTGATCTTGTGGTTCTTCCTTATCAGTCCCTCCTATCAAAATCATCTCGTGAATCGCTAGGCCTGAATTTGAAGAATAACATTGTTATCATAGATGAGGCTCACAACCTAGTCCGATTCTCTCATTAGCATGTATGATGCAAAAGTAACTTTGTCACAGGTAGAAATTGTCATTCTGTACTTGTCATTATGGATTGTAGGAACCAACCTGACAATCTTGGTGTTTATCTACTTCAGTATTTTACATGTCGTATGATGAAGCACTGGCCGCCATTCCATTTAAAAATGTAGAACTCATACGGTTTTGTTTTCATAAAAATTATAGAACATTTTGTCTTCTTACTCAACTATTGGTTTTACTTCTAAGTTTGAGTCTTGAGACTTGCTGCTGGAGATTTTTGATGAAACTGAGATTACTAAAATTTGTAATCCATTTCCTGTACAGTTGGAGAGTGTCCACTCGCACATTGAAGGGTACTTTAAAAGATTTCATGATCTTCTGGGACCTGGCAATCGAAGATACATCCAAACTCTTTTGATTTTGACACGGGCTTTTCTCAATGCACTGTTTAATAAGGAACAGACTGATCATGCTGATCCTAGAAAAGTTCTTGGAGCAGATTGTGCCCTTGATTCTTCAATGGCCATTAACGACTTCTTATTTTCTCTGAATATCGACAACATCAACTTGGTTAAACTGATAAACTATATAAATGAAAGCAATATCATCCACAAGGTGAGTGCTTACTCTTTTTGTTATCATTACCTTTTTTTGTTCAAAGTTTCTTGACTCCCTCTCCATGCCTTAAACGTCAAAATATGCACCCCAGGTCTGTGGGTATGGAGAGAAAATGTTTAGGGTACAAAGAGATCTGGAATTCGATAATAGTGATGAAACCAATGAGGGAAGTACTTTATCTGGTTTTCAAGCATTGGTTCACATGTTACGATCGTTAACAAATAATGACGGTGATGGAAGAATAATAATCTCAAGAAAAGGACCGACACACTGTGGGAAACAATGTGGATATCTAAAATTTGTAATGCTCAGTGGTGAAACGATGTTTTCTGAGGTTTGTCTTTCATTTCTTTCTTGGAATGCCTATACTTTATGGCTCTTTTGGTTTGCGGAATGGAATAGCTCTTCCATAAATATGTAACATTTAAGGAATAATATTCCCATGGACCATTAGTGTAATGGATACTCCCATATACTATGAGGAGAATAGACAAGGGATATTTATTACCAATGTTCAAGGGTGTAATAGGTATTCCTAATCTGTTCCACTCATGGTCCTTAAAGAGAGTTATTCTTCGCATTATCTTCTCATTGGTTCATGTTATATTTCTATCGAATAGTTATTCTATTCCAGCTTTCTTTCATTCCGCAAACCAAACAAGCCATTATATATGGATTTGTACCGCTTAAAACACTTTTTGTCTTTTATTATACGCAGATCTTAGACCAAGCACATGCCATTATAATGGCAGGGGGGACTCTCCAACCCATAGAGGAGACGAGGGAACGATTATTTCCTCGATTACCGCTGGATAAGTCATATTTCTTTTCATGCAGTCATATTATCCCCCCTGAAAGTATTTTGCCACTGGCTGTTTCCCGTGGGCCATCTGGTGTGTCTTTCGATTTTAGCTACAGCTCCAGAAGCTCATCGAATGTGGTGAGCACACTGCAACCTTAATTCATCTTTCTAAATTGCTGCAAGTTGTAGTAAATATCAAACAAGTGAAGTGAACTAATACATCAACTATTTTTTTATGATGTTTCCTCATTTATGTGTGCTTGTTTTTTAAATCCAACGAGTTTTATGTCATAGTAGATAACTGGTACTATAACCATTGGCTTGATACACAGATAAAAGAGCTGGGTCTTTTGATCTGCAATTTGGTGGCAGTGGTTCCTGAAGGAATCGTCATGTTCTTCTCCTCATTTGATTACGAAGGACAGGTCTACAACTTTTGGAAGGACATGGGCATCCTTGAGAGGATTATGAAGAAAAAACGTGTCTTTAGAGAGCCTCGACGAAACACAGACGTGGAAGCTGTACTCAAAGAATACAAGGAAACAATCGATCCATTGCCTAAAGGGGACCCAAAAGATCCAGCATCTTATAACGGTGCGATACTCTTCGCTGTAGTTGGTGGGAAGATATCAGAAGGTATCAACTTTAGTGATGGGATGGGAAGGTGTATAATCATGGTAGGATTGCCCTACCCAAGTCCATCCGACATAGAGTTGATGGAGAGGGTGAAACATATTGAGTTTCAGGGAGATACGACTCTCAGAAAACCTCACGTGAGTAATGAGTGCTACAAAGGAGGCGTTCAGGCTGGGTTTGACATCTTAAGAAGTTGCAAGGGCAGAGGAAAGGAGTACTATGAAAATCTTTGCATGAAAGCTGTAAATCAGTCTATTGGTGAGTTATCCTAACTAGCTTGCTCTTTTGATCTCCAACCCAAAAAACAGCTGCCCCGCCCAATAGATCCAATGTATGATGCAAGTTAAATGAAATCAACTGCCACATTACATCATTATTGTGATGTTCTGGTTTATCCTATCACAGGGTGCAACACTCATTAACAAAACTGATTTCGTGGGGTGAGCTCCTAAAAGTCTAGAGAAGTAGTGTCTTTTGGTTTCATTACTTTTGTCATTTTATTAAATCTCAAAGTCTCTAAATTTTGCAACCATGGATTAGGAAATCAAGGTTGAGCTACCACAAGTGGCCATGTAAGATCAGAATTTCTACATGTGGTATGACATTCGATGTTATGTAATGGAATAAACCTGAGTAAGTGTTATGGGTTGACCTTCAGGTAGATGCATAAAAGGACTTGGAGCCAAACCACGGTTAATATGGATTTTTTTCTTTTATATAACCTTTTTAACAACTCAGAGTTGCATCTCTCTTAGGTCTTATTTACTTATTATTCTTAATTTCAGGCAGAGCAATTCGGCATATACATGATTATGCAGCGATTCTGTTGATTGACACACGGTATGCATCAGACCCATCAAGAAGAAGCTCCTCTCACCCAACCAACAAGCTTCCCCAGTGGATTAAAAATCGTCTTTCTACAGCTGATAGCTATGGGGAAGTTCATAGGCAGCTGCATCAGTTCTTCAAATTCAACAGAATGAGAGGGTATCACTAGAAAGCCGTACCTCAGAAGAAGTTACATAACTATACCGAAAACACTTGCATGATATACAAACCTGAAGCACTATAACTGGTGAAATGCTGCAGGCAATGGAGTTGTTTTATTGAAATTCCCCATGTATATTTCTACGCAAATTTTATTGTAACTTGAGTTTTTATTTAAAGAAATTTTCTGAAAGTAAATGAACCATCTTTGAATGTGTACAAAATTGTATAATGCTGTCAGTCTGGTGGTGTTAATGCATATCTTAGAATCGAAACTCGCTTCAGAAACAGGTGAGGCTTACTTTGTAACACAACATGGTATCAGATTCTTTAGTTTTGAAATGTTTTGATACGCATCTTGTGGATTAATACAGGCACAGCCAGCTTTTCAGATAAAAGTTGCAAACTATTGTTTTAGTTCCATAACAAAGCAAAAAAAAAAAAAAAAAGAGCAGTAGATTCGGTCTCTCTTCAAACCAAAGCAGAGTTTTATTTTGAAGTTAAAGTTGCAGTGCGAAAATGAGAGAACAATGTCTTGCAAGAAGCTGTTAGCTAACTATTCATGTGAGGCTGGTGGAAGGTTTTAACAGGACAACTGTTAGAAAAAGACTTCTCTGTGTCAGAACTGAGCTGCTCCTTATCTCTGACTTAAAGCAACTGTGGAATCAGCGCCAAACTGTGGGGATGCCGGCACCCATGCATTAATTATTTTTTTTGGGGGGGTGGGGCCCTGAAAAGTAATTCAATGTAAATGCAATAAAGATCTTTTACCTACAACATTGGAGGATGAAGAACAACTACAATCAGGGTTGCAAAGAAAGGATGTTTGAGTTTCATTGTTCAGTTATAGGAAAAATGTTAGTACGATTCCTCAAACCCCAATTAGCAGTGACATTTGAACATGGAAGTCCCATTAGATTGTTCATCGTGACTGTTCAGTTTGTGGGTTGGCAAACTAAATGGCTTACGATTAATTAATGCTGGTGTAGCGGCCAGATTAAGCTTTTAGCTTTCAATTTCAATCAATGCTGCTGCACTTTTAACAACAGTCAGTCAAAAGAATAAAGAGCACTTTAGTTTCTTAAAGAATTCTTAGAACTTTTTGTCAGCAGAGTATCTTAATGTTCCTATGTAAGCTGCCTTCAAGAGTGGTAGACAGATTGTGTTATAGCTGGGATATCAAAATTGTCTCCTCTTTTGAACACGTGATCTTTACAATAGAAACATTGTAAAAATCAGGGGCGTGAGGCTGTAGGTGAATAATAAGAGCATGTCAACGGCAAAGGCATAAGATGATTTCCCAGTGAGTTTCATTTCCAATTGAGTTTTCACACGCACACACGCAAACAAAGAGGCACAAATATGCTGATAAGGAAAACCATTCACAAAGCCAAGCACTTCTTTCACAAAGCCTTCCAAAACTTCAAGTATTTTGTCAATGGAGAGTACCGAAAGCTGCCCAAATCCCCTCCATTCAACCGATTTTGTCGTAGAAGGAGCAGCAGCTTTCAAATTCATGAGTTGGGCCAATACTATGCAGACTTCCCCAATAATCAAGAGAGTAAGAAGAAGAGCTTAATGTCATTGCAAGAGCTGATGAAGGAAGAAGATGCTTGCAGTGGAAGCCTCACGTGGCATGAAAAGCAGCCTCTAGTGAAGAACAAGCTAAAGGATAGAGGAAACAAAAAGAGAACAATGGGAGTTTCCAAGCAAAGTAAAGGAGAGCCAAGTACAAGCATAGGGGTTTGTGTTCTTGAACAGACGATGAAGGAGCTGGAGAAGATGGAAGGGGGTAATGAGGATCATTTGTTGGACATAGAAGAGGTGCTACACTACTATTCTCATCTTAAAAGTCCAGTTTACCTTGACATTGTCAACACATTTTTCAGAGACATGTACTCTGAATTCTCCCTTCCACAGCAATAAGATAGAATCCGCCACAAAAAGGAGGTCCAGTGAAGTTGTAAGTGCATCAATCACCAGCTTTTCTTTGTGAATATGAATGGTTTTTTTTTTTTTTTATTTCTTTTCCTTTTCTCCCTATTGGTTCTATGCATTTCCTTCTCATTTCCACTGTGTAGTTTCGTTTTCAACTTGTAGACCTCTCTCATGCTTGCTTCTATGTTTTTATTTTGGGTTTGTCACGTTAGCTACTTATTTCAGCAAAATCCTGGGTTTCACAGATCTACTACTTGGGCCTTCGGCAAATGCAGCACACGCCGCTTTTTTTTTTTTTTTTTTTTAACTTTATTAACAGTTGATCTCTTCTGCTTGAATTCATTATGAGGCACTGAATAGCAGTTGATACCTATTTAAATTTTTAGCTTCGTTCACTAGAAAAACAAACTGTTTCCTTAGACAGATACATATCAGCGCAATTCAAAGTTCAACAATCCTTAGAAACTGTTATTTTCCACAGTCTACCATTTATTATTCACAGTCTACCATTTAACATACATAAACCTCGTTGCCAGACCTACATTGCAACAAGAAGAAATGCATCTCAACATTCGACGTTCTAGACTACTAGTTCACAAAAAATAGGACTAGAAAAGCTTTCTGTTTTTCAAGTTACTTTGGAACAATTTAGCCGAACCTGACCCATAGGGGCTGTGAGGACTCCGAGATTCGAGAGCTTCATCATTACTAGGGCAAAGTCCTCATGGAACAAGGCTGCATCTGATGCATATGTCTTGACCCAACTGGCGGTGCCTTCATTAGCCATCAATTGCTGATCAGCGTATAGGATTCCTTTACCTTGCAGAAGACTCTGATAGTAGAGCGAGCCAAAACCCAATCCCGGTCCATTATAGTCCATCTCCATTCCTTGCTCCTCCATTGAAGCTGGCGAGGGGTCCAATGAAGGAGATTGTGCTGATGGTGATGGCGCTGCTGATGTTAAAAATCGGCTGTTATTGCATTTTGCTCTCATGAGGTTTAGGAAGTCGGTATCTATGGTTGGGTCCGGTTCATCAGTTCCATCAAAGTTGTAGAGTCTGTTACGGAAAAATTTGCAATGGATGGTTCCAATGCTGTGAGCACCTGTGAAGAAAAGAAATCTCAAAAATGAGGTCCCAATTACCATGCTATTATAAAAACAAGGGAAAACTTTAATGTTTCTTTTAAACAGCCAGAGGAAAAAATAATATTAAACCCAACGAATTCCAGAACTTGTTTTGATCAAGGAACGACATATGGAACACTAAACAGTGAGAAACTCAGATTTACAGAAAGCATAAGCTTGCACTTGCTAGAGCATATTAGATGCCAGAAAAAAGCTAAAATCATTAAAATAAACACCATACGTGACAAGATAGTAAAAGGAAAGAAGAATAAGATTCAAGAGGATGAAGATTACCCAACAGAGCTACAGTCTCTTTCTGATCAAATCCCCTTGTAGAAAAGGATGCAAGAGTTTGAGATATATCATCATGGGGGGAAGGAAGCTCGTAAGTGGCCACGTTGGGATAAGAAAAAATAGTATCTTTCCTTCCAGTATACAAAGGATAGAAAGGACCACCAGCCTGAAATTCAGAATTTTTGTTCTGTAATTAGGTCAAAAACAAATTGCAGACAATGAGAGAAAGTCGAGATGAGTTACCAGAAGAACGCTTTCTCTTGCTGCCAAAACAAGAATATCAGTGCAAGAGACTATGCCGGGGCACGCTTCTTCAACCTCTGCTTTGATGAGGTCGATTATGTCAAATCCCTTTAAGGACACGTTGGGTGGAGAGTCTTTCTCAGCATCAACTCCATCAACAGCATCCAATAAAACAGAGGCATCACAACCCTAACTCAGGCATAAAATGATCCAAATCAAAATCAGAAAAAACATCATCAAATGTCCCCAAAGGAAAGTGGCTACAATTGAAAGAACATAGACATGATACTAAAATTTCATAAAACTCTAAAATTGGCGATCTAAAAAAAAAATTCAATCCGGATTGAAATGTAGAGGAGCGAACAGCCCAGTGCAATTCCAGCAAAAACAACTAGAACTATTACCTGAAAAACCAAAATGTGGCAAAATTAAGAGGGTAGTTACCAATAGAAATGCACAGACAAGAATGAAACCCCATCAGATAAGTAAACGAACTAGAAAAGTCATTCCAAATCAAAATGCAAAAGAACTCAAATACCAGTACAGGCCCAACGACAAATGACAAGAAGAAATCCCCTTAAACCCTAAATTTGAGGTAAAACTGATATGGGGTAAAAGACCCCAACTGAAATCAGCGGGAAAGAAAACGAAGAACAAGAAAATCACCTCGACGAAGCAGTCGTGGAAAACAAGCCGTAACATAACAGGAGCGACATTGGGGAGGGATTCATACAGCTGCCGAATCTTGGACCCAATAATTTTCTCCGCAGGAGGGCACGATTCGCGGTAGAAATCATACTGAAGCGACGCGGGTTTGTTGAACTCGTGCATCTTGATCTTCCTCTTCACGGACAAGATCACAGGCTCGGATGAGAAGGGGTTCGAGAAGATCGAATAAGCCGAATCCGCGGAAGATAGCGTAATGGCGGTCGAGCCCTTGTTGGTTTCGGCGCTCTGGTTCTTGAAAGACACCAGCACGCACAGTAGGAACATGAAGAAGCTCAGTCTCCTCAAGAGCTGTGTTTCGAACATTGCGAGAAGATCGAACATTTCTTTCCTTTTTTTTCTTCTCTTCTTATTTTCCTGTAATTTGGTTTCGGTTGAAGGAGGAAGAAGGCGGGAATGAGGAAGGACAGACGTCGAATGACGAAGATACCCTTTTAAAATTCGTCCTGTAAGATAGTTATGCATGAAATACCCTTTTGAAATTCGTTGTTTCAGCCCAATTCTCACCGCTAGGCAATAAAAAGGAAAAAAATCTCGAAATAATATCATAAAAGAAAAAAATTTTCCAAACTAGATGCACGGATAATTTTTCTTAATATAAGTTTGAATCTCGTAATTTTTAATTGCAAGATTGACTTTTAATAGAGTTTGAGATGAAGGAGGAAAGGGAGGCAACGTCGAGACAATAAGAGAAATATGATAATTAGAGGAGAAAGGAAAGGAAATAGAAAGTATGAGGAGTAAGGGAGGGGACAAGAAATTGGTACAAAAAATTAGAAAAGAAAGTATGAACATACTTACACGCGAGAGGGGAAGAAGAGGGGAGGAGCAGTAGCTCTCTGGGTTTCTCCCCAGTCCTCAATTCACCATCCACCAAGAACAAAATGCCGAAAGAATAAAGCAAATCCGATAAAATCTGTACCTTCTGATTTGAGTTGGATGAACAAGAAACAATCAGAACGAAAATTGGCAAATCAAATTGCCAAACCTCATTTAAATTACAACTACGATATAAATACGCAATAAAATTACACTTGCGCACCATGGACTGGACACTCGCACACTGCAGTTAAAGCAAGCACCTCAGAGCTACCTCGTACGCTGAAAAAATAGCCCCATTCACTACAAACGCCCTCGCAACCGCAGTCCCTAATCCTCGCCACAGCACCTTATATCCATCCTCTCTCACGCTCTTGCACAAACAATCCGCGATCCCATTGTATTTTAGTGGGGAAGATTGGGACTGCGACTGGGGTCTGGTTTTCACAACATCTGGGGGATAACAGCAAACCCAGCTCGCGACTGCAGCGAGCCCTCCTGCCACGAGCATGGTTCTCAGGCTCTCTTGGCTGCTTTTTCGGCACCCTGGGTGGAGCTGTTCTCTCATGTACTCGTACGTCCAGAAGTAGAATCCGTGAGCCGGAGCGTCTCTCAACACGGTGATGGTTAAACCGCGGTAAATGCCCATTAAACCTTCGGTCTTGAGTATGCTTCTGGCTAAGGTTAGGGGGCCTTTGTGGCGAGTCACTCGGTGAGGCTTGGAGAGATTTGTGCTTTGTAACTGGAGGCGGATTTTGACCAGTTCAATTGGACTGAGCAGTAGGCTTTGTAGGGCCCCGGTTCCGAATCCTCCTAGGGCGACCCCTTTGTATGAGGGAGGTTCCTCTGAAGGAACCGATGAGTCGCACGCTTGTGACAAGATGGCGTAGGTCTGGAAAATAATGGCATTCTGTAATGGGGAACAAAGGGATCAGCCCACTGGAGCAAGCCAACAAAGAAAATACTTTTTTTTTTTCCCTTTTTGAAATGTTCACATTTTTTATTTATTAATTTAAACGATTTTTATGAATTTTAATGCATCAAAATGATAAATATTTCTATATTTAGATGGTTAAAGTGTGCTCCTTTAAGCATAGGTTAGAAAAACCCTTCGATCTATTTTAAGCATAAAAAAGATAAGAAAAAGTCTGATCGGAGTTTCCAAAAGCTTAAATGCAAGACCATGCAAATATGATGCTTACAAAGCTAAGACGATTGAAAATAAAAGAGGAGGGAATGACCTGAACAGTGATAGAAGCGAGGGGAGCACCCATGCCTCTGTAAAGACCAGAGGGTCCCTCGGCGCCGACACTGCGTCGAAAAATGGCGAATCCGGAGGCGGAGCCGGAGCCTGATTGTTGCTGCCGGACTCGGAGCGTGTCGGAGCGGATAACCGGAGATGATTCCAGCGGCTCCCCCAAATCCTCCGGCGACAAATTCCCTCCCACAGCTGCTCGCTAGAAACTCCGGCCAGAAATCCATCCCATTCCCCAATCAAAACTCAAAAGTCAACACTTCCCTCACCTCCGATGAGAACCCAGTTCTTTTTATCCGTTTTGAAGCTCCAGAACTCACCCGAACTCATGACGCCCAAAAATTTCTTATGTCAGCCCATTTCGGACACAGATTACACCCACATAATGCTGTAATTGCCCTAATTTGTTTTCATTTAATTCTCTGAATCCATGCAAAGTCTTTTTCTGGTAACCGGAAGCTTTGATGCATAGTCTTTTCTTTTTTTGGTGATTAACTTTGATGCATGATCTTTAATCCCTTGTTTTCACAGGAAAGTCTAAGAATCGAGGGAAGAAAACAACAGAACGTTGATTTTGATCGAGTGGTAGAATGAGGCATTGTAGAAATGGGCTACTCCCCTTTAATTTCTCTTTTTAGAGGACCACAGAGAAGGTAACCTGGGATTGTTTGATGGCTAGCGTTTCAGAGAGAGGAGAGGAAGCGGGCCAACCGTTGCTTTCATCAGGACGAATAGTATGCAGAAACGTAACGATCTCTTTGGGGCGTGCGAGCTTGATCGCGTCCTACTAAAGTGAATTCACTGGCTGTATTAAGAAAGTGGGGAAATTAGGATCCGGACTCTCTCCGGTTGTGATTTTTTTATTTTTATGAAATTTTAAATAATTTTAAATAATATATAAAAATACACAGACTTGTCAATTTTCATAAGATTTTGAATACATAATCTATCCATCCTATACATTGAAAATTCAGTATGAATTTTAGATGTCATTTTTTCAATGCTTAGGATGAATGGGTTATGTATTTCCAAATCTCATGAAAATTAACACGCCTATACATTTTTGAGTGTTATTTCTATCTATACGGTTAAAATTATTTATATATATATATATATATATATATAAAATAAAAAAAAAGTGCAAAACTATACAGGAAACTGCATACTTGGACTGCAAACACCTAGGATTCAGGAAATTACATGCATTGTTATGGTTGTCTTCATTAGGAAATTTTAATTCTATGAATTAAAAGAATATGAAAAACAATTAAAAAAATTAATTACTATGACTCATGAGCTAGTAGCGTGTAAATTTTGAGTTTCATTCGATTGTCGACGGGATTTCACCAAAGTAATGAAAGGTTGTTCAACAAATTAATAAACTGAAACTATTTCAGAATTTGGCTGCTTTGATGGAACGTCATGCAAAACTGGATGGAGGTCAAGAAATATATTTAATTTCAGATTCAGTTAGCTATTAAAAGCTGAGGATAATAATAATTTATATTCAGGCTCCATCTCGCGTAATGGTTATTCCAAACTTATATTATATTTAGATGGAATAACAATTTTATCCTATTTTAGTGTAGAGTAAGTTTATTGGTGTGAATTGTAGGTTAAACCTACATGGTTTTTGAGGACGAGCCCTCAATTTTTTTAAAATCTTTTTATTCCCTTAAATCGGACATAGCCCTTTTTTGACGACTCCATTAGCTTGAGGATATCATTGACTTGTTTTTAAAAACTTTAAGGGACTTAATTGATCAATTTTAAATATGAAAAACTAATTTGATGCTAATTCCAAACTTAAAGAATACAAAAAAAAAAAAAATTAACTTCTTTTGTGCATCTTTTCTAAATTCCTAGCATTTTTCACGAGACAATGGCAAGGGTGGGCTAAGGGACCGAAATTAAAACAAAACCAAAAAGTAAAACAAAAGTGTCAAGTCATCATTGGCCTCCACAATTTAGGAACAATGTTTTGTATATAAAGAATTTTATAGCAAAATTATAAAAGACTTATGTGCCACAAATTTATAATCATAAGTTATTATATACTAAAATACCCTCCACTAAATCT
Source organism: Santalum album (assembly GCA_034195605.1). NCBI lineage: Eukaryota > Viridiplantae > Streptophyta > Magnoliopsida > Santalales > Santalaceae > Santalum > Santalum album. The sequence goes on from CM067258.1 coordinate 5,254,599, forward strand.
GTGCTATATACATCTTTTGTGATTTTGTTGTAAAATTATTTACGTTCATAAAATTATTAACAATTTAATGATGCAACAATCCAGCGTCCTTCAAAAGTCCTCTATAAAATATATGGGTAGATTTCGAAGCGCATGTGGGCTTATAAACTAATTATAGTTTAAATTATTTGTAATTATCCCCTATTCTCTTAGGGTTTGTTTGATAAAATTGGGAATTAAGTTCTAAATACTATATACATTGCTGAATGATATAGATTGTAATTTAAGGGACTGAATCTGAATTTTTAAATTTATTAAAATATAAAACTTGCACAAGTCCGAAAAAAGTACTTTTACTATCTTACCATCAATCTTCACGGCTGAATAAAAATAAGATAGAAAAAATTGTAACAACACATTAACAGCATAAGGAAGAGACCCCAAAATTTTGATGAAGAACGTGAAGATTACCCAAATTAAATTCTACAAAAGTAAAAGATAAAAACCTAATTTAAAACCCCAAGAACGTGAAGAATATCTAAATCTGTAAAATCAAAAGGAAAAAACATAATTTTAATCCCAAAGAACATAAAAAACAAATCCCAAAATCATGAAACGTGAAGAATATTAAAAATAAAAAACAAAAGCCAAAAACCAAAAACCAAATCTAAGGAAAATTGAACAAAATAAACCCGAAATCCAACTCTCAATACCCTTTAGATTTGCAAAAAATTGACAAAAATCCCCAAATTCGGATCCAAACCCCCCACCCCCCAAATATGTAAAAAAAATGGACAAAAAAACCCATGTCCGGATTCCAAAAACCAAAAATATGCAAAACCCTGAATTAGAACCCAAAAGCCCCAAATATATATATATATATATAACGAGGGAGGGAGGGAGAGGAAAAGTAAGAGTGACATGCTGTAATTTTTTCAAAATATTGAGGTTAATTTTGTCTGAATACATTCTGATCTCGAATCAAATATTTTAAATGTGCTTACTTCCGAGAATGTACCATTTAAATCAAACAAATGGGATTTTAGATCTGACCCAAAGTCAGTTTTACTCTCCACACTTTGAGCGATGGAGATTGGTTTTTCCACGTATCAACACCTAAGATCAAGTTGTCCCACATCTATGTAAGAGAAAATAATATCTCATTCTCACTCGTTTTTTTGTTAATATAATTAAGATATATTTAATAATAAATCTATATCAGAGATGATAAAATTTAAAAATTCTAGAAAATCGTAGAATAAAAAAATTAGAGGGAAAATTCTGAATTATGAAGTTAATATTTTAGGAAAAATTATTTTATGAGAATGATGGAGAGTTTATCTTTTGTTTTTTTTTTTCCTTTTTATTGGTCGGAAAGCGAGAAATGAGAAATTGATACACCGTTCAATGTATTGAAAACTCAAATCCCTAATCCCTAATCTCAAACTCTTGGTGATTTAGTTCATCATGTTTGAAAGTAAGCCAATCTTGTCCCTAAACTTTTTAAAAATAATCGCCAATTTGACCTCCTAAACAGATTACTAGAGTGTTGGATTTGGACGGGGAAATGGTGATAGACAAAGATAGGTTAGGAATTTGATATGTTTTCCATCAATTGAGATATAAAAATATTATTTTTATTTGGTACTTTTCAATATATTCCAAGAGGAAATAAAAAGTCCAAGATAGCATTTTCCCCCACTTCATACTATTTTCTAAGTTCGATTGTTAGAAAATCAATTAAATTCCGTCCCCATTATAAAATTTCATGTGCATTTTTTTTTCCGTCCATACATGATGATTTTGTTAGCTTGAGGACATCATTGACTTGTTTTTAAAAGCATTAAGGACTTAATTGACTAGTTCTAAATATGAAAAAACTAAATTATCACTAATTCTAAATTGAAGAAAACAAAAGATATTTTTTAAAAACTTTTCTGTACATTTATTCTATATTCCTTGCATTTTTCATGCGAAAATGAGATGGGTGGTTCAAGGGACAGAAATTAAAGGAAAACCGAAAAGCAAAAGAACAAGTGCCACAATTTAATGGCGCGGCAATCCTATGTTCTTTGAAAATTGCACCGAGTCGCACCTGATTTACAAAATATCATATAAAGTAATTGTAGTTTTAATTATTTGTCGACAGTCGCCTATGCTCTTAGTTCTGGCCGAAAGTTGGTTTCCCACTACACATTTTGAGAGATGAAGCTTGCTTTCTTCGCATATTTATTAATACCTAGGATCAAGCTGTCCCACATCTATGTAAGACAAAACAATATCTCATTCTCAATTTTTTTTCTTAATATAATTAAGATGTATTTAATAGTAAATCTATATCAGAGATGATATAATTTAAAATTTCTAGAAAATCGCAGAATACAGAAATTAACGGGAAAATACTGAATTATGAAGTTAATATTTTAGGAAAATTTATTTTATGAGAATGATGGAGAGTTTAACTTTCCTTTTCTTTTTCTTTTTCCTTTTTTCTTTGTCGGAGAACGGGAAATGAGAAATCGATACACCCTTCATTGTATTGGACACTCAAATCCCTAGTGATCTAGTTCATCATGTTTGAAAGTAAGACAGTGTGGTCACTAAATTTACAAAAATAATGGCCAGTTTGACCCGCTAAACAAACCACCAAAACCATTTGATTTGAACGAGAAATTGTGATAGACAAAGACAGGTTAGGAATTTTATACATTTTCCATCAATTGAGATATAAAAACATTATTTTTATACGGTAGTTTTCAATATATCCCAAGAGGAAATAAAAAGTCCAAGATAGCATTTTGCCCTCATTTCATAGTACTTTCTAAGCTCAATCGTTGGAAAATCAATTAAATTACAAATCTTCCCCATTATAAAACTTCATGCCCCTCAAATGCATTATTTCTCCGTTCGTATATGATGATTCTATTAGCTCGAGGAAATCATTGATTTGTTTTTAAAAGCTTTAAGGACTTAATTGACTAGTTCTAAATATGAAAAAAAAACTAAATTAACGTTAACTCTAAATTGAAGAGAGCAAAAGATTTTTATAAAACTTTTTTGTACATCTATTCTATATTCCTTGCATTTTTCATGAGAAAATGAGAAGGGTGGGCCGGGGAACAAAAATTAAAAGAAAACCGAAAAGCAAAAGAACAACTGTCAAGAAATCATTGGCCTGCCACAATTTAATGGCGAGGCAATCCTTCGTTCTCAAGAGTCTATAAAATATGTGGGTAAATTGCACCGAATCGCACGTGATTTACTAACTATAGTTTTAGTTATTTGCAGATAGCCCCTTATACTCTTAGCTCTGACCAAAAGTGGGTTTCTCATATTGATTAATATCTATGATCAAATTATCCTGCATCTATGTAAGAGAAAACAATATCTCATTCTCAATCGTTTTTCTTAATAGTATTAGTAAATATTTCATAATAAATCTATACTAGAGATGATACATTAAAAAAAAATGGCAGAACAAAAATATTAAAGGGAAAAAACTGAATTATGAAGTTAATAATTTAGAAAATTAATTTTATGAGAATGAGGGAGAGTTTATCTTTTCTTTTCTCCTTTTATTTTATTTTTTTGGTTATAAAGGAAGGTAATTGCTTGGAGAATAGGAAATAAGAAATTATTGAATTGCTCGATGTACTAGAAACTCAAACCCTGGCCTCAATCATAGGGGCCGATGGGTGATTTTTAAATCCGGGGGGACTGATGTGTAACTCTGTCAAATCCAAGAGGGGGTTTAGTGTGCCATTCCATCCGTGTAAGTATAGGCCACCGTGAAGGGTGGAACAGGCGGAAAATACCTTTTCTGCTCATGCTTCGTTGAATTGGCTCATATTTTTAAAGAAATATCTATTTCATCCTTATCCTATTTTATTTTGCAAATGAGTCATATCGTAAGAATTTGATCAATTACTATCTAACTTAATTAATTAAGATACATTCCCAAAGATATTATGCAGTCATTTTTACTAGTTCTGAGCAGTCTTTTGGTGTTCTGTCTGCTTTTGTAGAAATCTCGATCCCGTAAGGAACATTGGGGATTATAATCGCGATGGAGGAGTACTGTTTCCACTGTTTCTAGTTTGTAAGCCTATTAATAAGAGTGTTGGCAATTTGCTGTCCTGTCAACATTTCATGTACTAGGTGTCTAAAACTATGCACTTATGTTCTATCGACATAACTTTATGTTTTTTTTCCATCATCTTTCAATATTCGGACAATGCCGTTACTTCATGCGAACCAATATTATCAACATATCTTCGGGTTTGATTTAGTTTTGCGCTACTTCAATTTATGTACCGCAAATAAATATCAAATTATTTATCAGACAAGTAGGTTGAACAAGTAAAGGAGACTCTTCTTCTGGAACGATAGCTATAAGCGGAGAACTAAGCCTATTTTTGAGTTTTAAATATGAAGTTAATTCCTGCAATTTTTGTGATCATCTTATTAGGGAATACTTTTAATTCCTATGAAGTTTATAATTCTCTTTTAAATGGTAATTAAAGTAATTATTGGGTGAAGAAAGCCTTTATGTTTTACATTAAAGGATCAAGGGCCTACGGAAAGAAAATTGTGTGGCTGGAGCTTTTGTTACACCTCTCCCTAAAAACTAGAAACTTGCTATGTCCAATTTCCTCCCTAACTTAATAATATTAGAAAGGGAAAATAAATTTTAACAGGTGCCATTTTTCAAATGATCCACCTTATTAAGAAAATTCATCAATCAATTAATATATGCCTATGGCATTAGGCGTTTATGGTATTCAATAAGTAATTATTAAAGCTGTCGCACAAACTATGTAGGTTAGAGACAAAATCACAAAAGGCTTTGCTACATAGATCATATGAAAGGCAAGAAAAATGTACCAATGAAAAAGTGACTCATAAATATTCAGTTTTTATTTATTTATATTATTACTTTATATTTGTAAATTGTATTTGGTGGGGTTCGTCTGTTTTACAGTGTTGTTATGCTTGATTAAATACAAATACGCTGCAAAACACAATCGAGGTAGACCGTCAAAGTTGATGAAATTAAGAACAGTAGAGAGAGAGAGAGAGAGAGAGAGAGAGAGTGGTAGACTCGCTGAGCTCGACCTCACTGGGGCCGGCCGAGACGCTTCCCTCAATTTAAAGCAACTAAAACCAAAGTTGAAAGACTAAATAAATTCGGGCAGTTAAAACGAAAAGTAAGAACGAATTAAAGTGGAAAATGGACAATAAATAAAATCTAATGTGCTCTCAACTAGAAATTTTACAACAATACAATGACTTGTTCGATAAAACAAAAAATTATGTACCGGCTGAGTTTCGTGTTTTATTTTCAGCAGCCTCCATCGAGAGTTCCTGTGTAAAATTAAAAAAAAGGCTTTGTAATTTTTAAAATTCGAGAATCTCAATTTTTGTTGTAATGTGTTCACCGATTTTAACGTATATCACAAAGGCCTAAGCTTTCGTAGCACCACCTAAGAACAAAGAGGCACATATACGATGGAACTGGGTGACAAGACAGTAAAATATGGTTGAAACGTAATTAAACATGAACCGGGGGCTCGGCCCGATCAATGCTGCAATAGAAGACAAGCAGACTTGGCGTGCTGAGCCGAGCCTTCCAAGCATTAAAAAGAATAAAATATGCTGGGCCCAAGTCATGCATTGCATGGATATGGAATGCAATATCCCCACCAATTAAGAAACGTGGACTATCAAGCAAAGTCATCAGTGGAGTGCTCGTAACTCCCTGCTTTCTATGCATTTTTTATATATTTAAAAATCTCCGTGAGTCATTGCATATTAAGGATCTATGTGTACTATTAGTGTGAGGGTTAGTTTATTTGTAATTCTTTTGTTCTTAATACATTATTTTTTATTGATTAAAAAAAAAATCAATCCGACTACTGCAACGCTAATTAACTCTTCAAATTTCTATATTAAACTTTAGATACTCTGGGTATCACTCAACACCCTAAATAAACATTTGTTGTGAACTCTTTTATGGTTAAAAGTCACATGGCCTCATTGAACGCATTTAAACTCGCCGGTACCGTTCCCCTTCGCGCCAATAGGTTCATTTCCGCCGCTTGCGTCGCTCATTGTTTTCCGGCCGCTCGTGTCACCAATTATTTTCCCAAATTACCCTCGTCTTCTTTGTAGCACTGAAGGGTAGCAGCGTAAATTCAAGTCCACCGTTACGACCCCTCACTTTAGAGAGAGAGAGAGAGAGAGGGGATTGTGTGTTCTCTGTTCCTACCTCTCGTTGTCTGTCGCTTCTCGTTCTCTCCGTCTTTTCCTCCAGCGTTGTTGCTTTCTTCCATTACTTTCGTATTGAGTTGGTTCTCATAATTTTCTTGATTCATCCTTTTTTTTTTTTTCTTTTTAAAAGGATATAAATAGACTTCTTGATGGATTCCCCATTTCAACTTGTTTCAATCCAGAGATTCCATTTTCCACTGGTCCATTCCTTGGCTCGATTATTCCCAGTGATGCGTGCTTTCTCCTTCTCTCTCCCCTTCGACCCGCTTCTTTTCTTGGCTTCCTTAGCTTCGTGAATGTCGATTCTTACGCCGTCGGGGATTTGATATAAACGTGTTGTCGGGACACATTTTTTGCGTCATTCTTCATTCATCTGGGCTCTTAAACCCATCTGTTGATCCTTCGTTCTTTCTACGTCCCGTTCTATTCTGAAGATGTTTGACAGATTGCTGGGGCACAGATTCATCAAGAAATGGTTAGGATACTCCGAAAGCTCTCGTCTTTCTTTTGTTCTCGCTTGAGTTTTGAGGGTCTTGAAGGTTTCACTTTTTGGAATTAATTGGGTTTTCTTCATTTTTCATTTTCTATGTTTCTAGCAAGTCATTGTTGAAGATTACAATGACCAGGCTTCAAGCGGCACGGAAGAAGAAAACGACGGTCCAAAGGTATCTGAAGAACGACATTGCGGATCTCCTTAGGAACGATCTTGATTACAATGCCTATGGGAGGGTACTGTCCTGTTTCTAGCTTTTCCTTCGATTTCTTCGGTATTTGAAAATTCAATATATTTGCTTGTTCGTTTAATAAGGCTGTGAAAATAACTTATCTTTGTTTTGCTCTGAACTTTTTATCCATTTCTGCGATTTGTCTGTAATATGGGTTCATTTGGTTCGTTTAGTGTCTCCGCTTCTTCTTTTTTTCCTTTCTCCGTAGTGTATTTCTTCATGATTTCATTTTATGAATGTTTTAACTATTGGAGCCTCATTGTTGCGCTCAATTCCCGAAATCAAAGGCATGATTGCTTTACTTACTCAATGTTCTCATTGTGTTCAGCGTTCGGAATTCCATTTGAATCTGCTCTTTACTTCATTTAAGAAGGAAGAAAGAAACACCCTACTTAGGAATGGTAGGATATTTTATGCTTTGAAATGGTTGAAATGTCAAGGGGCAGTATGCAATCCAGTGTTGGCCTTCATAGAGATCTTTCCCTGCGTAGACTTCACCTTTTGTGGACGGAACTCTTTCAATATTTGCTCGTAATCAAGAATTCTCTTAAAATTAAAGTTCACAGTTCTCACTTGGCATGCGTTATATATATATATATGTTTCTTATTCTGCGTCTAATCAACTCATTGGTGATTGCGGAATAGACGGAAGGTCTTTTGGTCGAAATGACTGTGACGCGGTGTTACGAGCTCATTGAGCAATTCATTGAGTGCATCTCAACTCATATTTCTACCATTCACAAACAGAGGTATGTCGGCCCTTCCCAGCTCGTACTTATATTTGTTTCGAACTAGTTCACTATGTGATAACATAGGCACTCAAATCTAATCTGCACGTCTTTTAGCTTTATCAATATGATAATCATGCCCCTTCCAATATTGCTTCCTCTTTACGTTGAAAATAGGGAATGCCCTCAGGAATGCAAGGAAGCCATACCATCTTTGATGTTTGCAGCAGCGAGATTTGCTGAATTGCCGGAATTACGTGATCTCAGAAATATGTTCACTCAAAAGTACGGGAATTCACTAGATCCCTTTGTCAATCAAGAGGTAATGATTGCCAATAGCTACTTTTAGGTAGATAAAACATATGATTTTCTTGGTGGGCGGTATTTAAGTTTCATTCTATGAGCCAATTGTTTTACTTGCATTTATGCAGCTTGTTGAAAAGTTGAAGCAACAGCATCTGACAAAGGATATGAAGATTCGATTGATGTGGGATGTTGCGAAAGAGTTCTCTATAGATTGGGATTCAAAGGCTTTGGAGCAGAAGCTGTACGCTCCACCTGCTTCTGAACAGGCAAGGCACCAAGTTATAAACATGACTTCTCCTTCCGTGGGCCATTATTTCTTTCTTTGCGCAATATTTGTGTGACTCTAAGTTCTCATACCATCCCTTACTGCAATGTGGATACACCGGAAAGCTGTTTGGTTTTCAGAAGGGAATAGCTTTAAAATGGAATAGCTATTACCATAGAGCATGATCAGATTAGGAAAGAAATTGCTATTCCTATGAACTATTAATGTAATAGACAAGGAATAACCATCATCAACAGTCATGAGTGGAATAGTTTTTCTTGATTGAGCCGGGCGCTCTAGAGTGAATCAACGAGGTAGTAGCAATTCCATAGCAATTGCTATTGCCACGTACCAAACATGACATCAAGATTTTGGATTTGGTCACAACTTTCTATGACTTTGTTCCAGAAGAACAAGTCCTCTGCTTTTCACTTCCAATGGTCATTTATCCTTTATTCAACTCCCTCCGAGCCATTCTATTTTTTTCTTCTTTTTCTTGTTTTTTTGGCAATATTTTCTGCAGCTTCATCCCTTGCTAAAAGTGTTTGTTAGTGCAGACACAATTGCAGAATTTAGATCAATGGCACGAAAGCGAGGATGAAGATATTCCAGTGAGGGACAACGAGGAGAACTGGAGGAAACAAGAGGATGATGAAAACAAAGGAAAGCCAGTTGACGATGAATTACAAACGACAGTACCCTACGCTAGTATCCCTCCTCCTTATGTCAAATATGAAAATGCTACAAATTCAGAGCCAGCTGACGATGATAGAAAACCGAGGTCAGTCAGGAGGAAGCCCTTGAAACCACCACCTTGCTATGGCAATGCTAGCATTACAAGTCCTACCAAAACGAGGCCACGACAAGGAGGATCTAGACGGAGTTTCCAGAACTCAGACGTAGATGATGATGATGATGATGATCAGGAAAATGTGGAAAGAAACAGAAGGGGAGATCATCCACGCAGGAGGTCTGGTTCGGTCATTCCTTCGGCTAAAACCTCTTCCTTCCCTGGAGGACCAAACGATGCACTAGGGGGGCATGCTCGAGCCACATCCTTGGATTCAGATATGCGGAACCAGGATGGGCATGTGCACCCCAAGTTACCGGACTACGAGGATTTGGCAGCTCGAGTGGCGGCCCTTCAAGGGATATAAGGAATACAGAATGAGAAGCTCAATTGGGTCTGTTCTCTTTTCATCTGGAAAGATGCATCTCCTCATGCATAGTTCCACCCCACTGTAACCCCTTCGAGGGGGTTTGGTTGTAGAAAACCATGTAGTTTGTGTCCCTTTATTCATTCATTCCAGTTTATTCCTTTAATTTGAAGAAGAAAACTAATTGTAGAAGCTGTACACGTTGCAAATGTTCATAGAAAAATGTAAATACAGCATGTGATTTGCTACTTCCATTGGGTGCTTCTGTGTACTTAGGTTGCACCTCCATTTCTGGTGAGTTTTGGCCTTTTTGGATTTTACCGTTGCAGGCTTACTTGCAGCAGCCAGCTAAAACAATCATATAGCATGAGAATTTTGTAGTGTTAGAACTTGGAATGTGCAATTACTGGCCACGCTGATTTTAAGCCCTGGGAGGGCTATGACTTGGAGAGGGGTTGCAAATGGAGAATGGCCTTCCCTTGTTGTGTAGTTTTAGGCCCAACGGGCCTGTTTTTTTTTTTATATGCTTAAATGGGCCTAGGTGTCAACAGGCAGGCTTAGATGAAAGCTTTTAGGCCCAAAGGCTTATAATAGTCTTTACCACTAATAATCTACTTGTTTTTTCTTTTTTTTTAATCTTCCAAAAGATGTTTCTAGCAGTCACTAGTGCCTTGTCCCAAAAGCCAAAAGCTGATAAGAAATAAATAGATTTTTTTTTTTCCTTTTGTAATTTTTAGTGGCATTAAATTGATGATTTTTCATGTTCAATTTTCCCATCAAAATATATAGGGTTTTAATTAGAAAAATTGGGGGAAGACGAATCCATTTTCAAAATTTACCGGTTCTGTTTTTAGAAGAGTTGAGCAAAAACTAAACCCTTCCTCCTCACGAGAGCTTGAAGATCCCCGCTTTTGTCAATGGAAGCCGGAAACGAGTCACCGTCGCCATCATCATCATCAGAAGAAATGGGGGAGATTTCGACGCCGTGGAACGGCGGAGGAGATAGGGCGGGGGAGGAGCACGTGATGAGCGAGGTTCACTTGGGTTGCCCCCCCAATTTTCCTGATTCTCACATCTCTCACTTCTCCGTCTCGTTTCCACCGGGTGGGTTTTGCGGCCTTTTGACAGTATATCGTTGTTGCCTTCTTCTTTTATGATGTTACAGACACTACTAACGAGCTGTATATGACTGCTGTTCAATTACTTAGGAGTTGAGCCGCGTTTTGGGGTAAGAAGTGGTGATGCAGTTTTAGATGAAACAGCTTCAACCCACGAAGGGGTCGGATACGATGAAGATGGTGATCTTGTCCTCCCTAGGCGCCGCAGTGAGTTTTTATTTTCCATCTATCATTGTGCAGGGAAATGCGTACATTTTTAACAAACACCCATGTGAGTTTTACTTATAGCAGTGGAATTTCAAAGAAAAAAATAAAAAATAAATAAACATGAAATATTAGTGGGAGGAAAATCATTGCTTGATCTGCTCAATTGCTTGAGATTCATTTGTCTAATCCAATCCCTCTAGAGTGCACGACACTGGATGCGTTTGAACAGTTTAGGTTCAGGACAGAGATTACCATCATCGTTGATACTTGTTGAAATCAAATTATGCTTGGAAAAAGAATAATTCTGGGAGACCATTATTTTTGGGTTCAGGACTATCTAATCAGAGATTCCGAGTGACCATCCAGCATAGTATCACATCATCCATTCCATGTGTGGGGTTGCAGGTATAAGTGGTTGTGGCGTGATACTTTTAATTACTTGGTTTTCTCTGGATATCTAAACTCTGCGTGTCAGGTGTGGCGAGCAGAACTAGTATTAGCTGATTTCGTGTTGCATAAGATGTTCACATCATCTGAATTCGATGGAATTGTCTCCTTAGAACTGGGTGCTGGAACAGGTATGCCGCCTATTAATGCTGGTCATCTCTTTTTATCTTCTCTGACATCTCTGTTTGTGTTGCTATGTTGAATGAAGAAAAGATGTTTCAAAAACTTACCTTGAGGCCCTTTGGCATGGGTTAGTTTGTTGGGTGTTGGACTAGGGTTTTTATATGCGTGGATGTGGAATCACATAAAAACCTACAAACAAACAATTTAAGAGAGAGAATTGTGGGGAGCAATATCCTCTAAATTTCGTGAATCACTTGATTCATGGTCTACCTTCATGATTAAGATTATTGTGTCCATTTCACATATCCGCCAGCAGGTTCATATGTTGTGAATTGTTGTTTAGGTCAATTTAAGAGTGCACACTGGCCAGTGGGTATAATAGTCTGACCCCATTCTTGATCCAATGTGGATACAAGGTACTAGTGCTTTTGAATTTCTCTATCTAACCAGGAGAGGTAGCTGGCAAATAGAATTCAATTTTTGATATTGCACATTCTGGAGCTTGATCAGTCAGGAAACAACAACAAAAAACATTAATTCATCCATCATATAGGACTTATTGTCTGGGTTTAAGAAACTGATTTGTGCATATGATTTTTTTAAAATTATTTTCAAAATTTTAGAAGGAATTTATTAATCTGATACATAGTGCTGAAACTGTCAGGGTTGGTTGGTATACTACTTGCACTGGTTGCTGAAACTGTATTCCTAACAGGTGTGTTATGATACACTCTTGATCTTATACCTCGGCTGTTGTGTGTTTTCTTGCCTAATGGATTAATGTTGTCTGAAGCAGTTATTGGTGTTTAAGTGCAAAAATTTATCAGCTTTATTCTTGTGTTACTGTTGTATCTTTCCAGTAAGTAAAACTTTTATAGCACGTGAGATAAAAGCCTGTAACATCTTTTGTGTTAGGGTTACACAAAATCCCCCCCCTTCCCTTGGGAATAAAAGAAAAAGAAAAAGAAAATAAAAATGGGGTTGTTCATGGAAGAACCTTTGACATCTGATTGAACCCCTGCACTTGAAAAAGTAGGCAGCTGCTTATTTGTTTATCTATCGGGTTGGAACACATTATAATATAATTAGAGTTAACATACATCTGTTAGAAGATATTATGTTGGTATTATGAAATCAGGTCGTGCTTATTTACGCAGAGCACAAAATATTTGATACCTAAGGAAACAAATTAAAACTTAAGGTTCCCAGCTTCATCCATTCCCATGTTTTATTGTAATTACTATGTAACTTTCTAATGTTGAACTATACATGCTTTCTGGCAGATCACGGTGATGAAATCCTTGAAAACTGTGATAAGAACGTTCAGCTCAATTCTAAAATTGTTAGCAATAAAAGTTCAATTTTTGTGCGTGAAGCTTGACTGGAAGAAATCATGGCCCCCTGTAGTTGATCTAGATCAGTCCTGTCCTAAAGAAAGGTGAACCGTTTGGTAAGAGTTGATTATATGATCAACAGCCCAACTGAATACCCTTTTATTGATTGTGCATTAGGTCATTTTGCTTCCTCTGCATCATTCAGGTACTGTTGGACTGACTCGGACCTTGAAAAATTCCAGAGAGCTTCTTTACTTGTGGCTGCTGATGTCATATACAGTGATGACCTTACAGATGCATTCTTCAGTACTTTGGAGAAACTAATGTTGCCTGATTTGAGCAAGGTACCTAACAAAAGAGTCGAACGGTTGCTAGTAGCCTAGGTAGTAGGTGGCTCATGTCCCAACCGCAGGCCAGAAAATCGCATTGTGTTGAAGGTCCTTTTTGGGGATGTCTCTTGGATTACCCTTAATAGTTGGAGCATCTATCAAAAATTAATTTATTTTTTCCCCGTATAGCCCATTTGCTATGGACCTGAACATTGATTTAGTGTTCTTATCGAGCTTAGAAGGTTATTTGGTCATAAAAAGAAAATGTTGGATTGTTGTTTGAACATTGCTGTCTTAAGCTCCTTTTACTTAACAGGTGTTATATTTGGCTTTGGAAAAGCGCTACAATTTCAGTCTCAACGATCTTGATGTTGTAGCAAACGGGTATGCGTGTTTTCGACGATACGTGGTGGATGATACTGGTAAGGTCTAAAGATTTAGGACTGCATCATTATCGCTTGCCTTCTGCTGTTGAGCTCAGCTCCTAATGCGGTCTGGTTCTTGATGCAGGCAGTCAGGAGCTTAGAGATGCTCCATTGCCTTGTTTTGTGGGTAAGCGCGTCGATCTTGCAGGGATTCCACGGTATGTTAATGACTATGATCGAGGAAACGATGTTGAGATTTGGCAAATTAAGCTTGAAAATCAAAGAGGAAAAAGAAAACAAAACCAGAGCTTAGCTTGTAGAAGTATGCAATGAGGTTGTCTTTTATCCAAACCCTGTATTTGGATGTCTGCAAACATGATTTGTATAAAATGGAGCTGTCGAAGTTTTTTTAAGCTTAGGTTTATTATTTTTTAAAATGAAACCATGTGCGTTTAATTCCCATATCGTCGAGAACTAGACATTTTTATGAAGTCAAACTGATGTACAACCTGTTGTGTCTTTGATTTAATTTATCTTCTGTGCCACCAAAGAGCTCAAATCACATATCTTAAGAAGTGTTCCTGAGCTTGAAATCTGAAAATGACATATTTAAAGTCATTTGTGATGGAATTCATTTTTAAATTTTTTGTTAAGATGACGTCACGTAACACCCTTGGAACCATTGAAGAACTAATAATTAGTTCCACCTTTCGCTATATTTGTGAGTAAATAAATGGTGGGATTCTTGATACTTCTTGGTGACGGATGAGTCGGTGATTAGCAGTTTGATAGTTTGGGATTTTAAATATTTAAATTTAAAGTATAGGGGGGCAAAAAACCCAATTAAACTTTTTATTATATTTATTTTCCGTGCACCTTGAATTAATGTGACTCCTAAAAATTAAGCAATTTTAGCATCGTAAAAAAGAAAAAAGTCATTGCATTTAAAAAATAAGTTAATATGCAACAATTATATATAAGTTGGGTACAGTTATCTTATATTCACAGTTTTTTTTTATTTTTTTATAAACAGCCGAGTTGGGAAGCTACTGAATAAAGAAAATTAACGGTGCGAAAGAAGTGCACCTGTGTTGTGCAACTATGGCACCAAAATTAGTCCCTTTATTTTATTGCTTGCTATACATATATCAACAACCAAGCCGGGAAACTACGGAGTAAAGGAAATTAACGGCATGAAAGAAACTGTAGATGAGAATAATTTAAAATCTAGAGATTTAATATTAATTTTATACGATGCGTAATAAGGCGTAAATAAATAAATAAAAAGTCAAATGAAAAATAAAATCCTTAAATGGAATATTATTTTTAAAGATTTTAATTGCCAGCTCAGTGTAGATCCGAAGAACATCACCACCATGACCAGAACAGAACGTTGTCGTCTGAAAGCAAACGGCATCGTTTTTTGGTCTTCCCTTCGCCGTCCATGAAAGAAAGATACTAAATACGAGAAAAAGCAAATTCTCTCTCCTCTTTGCGTGTGAATGAATGCCCGCCCCCCTCTCTCTCACGCACACACGCACCATCTGAGTCTCTCTCTCTCTCTCTCTCTCTCTGGGCCAGTGAGCAATTGGGGAAGATGGGGTGTACGCAGTCGAAGATCGAGAACGAGGAGGCGGTGAGTCGGTGCAAGGATCGGAAGCACCACATGAAAGACGCCGTCGCCGCCCGCAACGCATTCGCCGCCGCCCACTCCGCCTACACCATGTCCCTCAAGAACACCGGTGCCGCCCTCAGCGACTATGCCCCCGGCGAGTCCCACCACCGCCCCTCCTCCACCTCCTCTGCCGCCGCCGCCGCCGCCGCCGCTGCCGCTGCCGCCTCCACCCAGACCTTCTTACGCCCTCCCCCACTCCCCAGCTTCCACTCCTCCCTCACCCCGCTCTCCCGCGCCGCCAGCATGCCCGAAATCCCCCTCCCGAAGCACGACTCGCTCTCCTCTGCCGCCGCAGACCCCATCCTCGAGGAGGATGAGGACGATATAGATATCAATGAGGAGAGCCATCCTCATGGGGGGAGTTTGAGCAGAGCGAGGAATGAAAAGAAGCAGGAGATTGAAGAAGAGGATGGCCCGCACCCTCCGCCGTCTCCTCCTCCTCCTCA